>BSBM01001363.1:1252500-1947500 GCA_027924585.1 Larix kaempferi
CATTATATTCTAGAATTGCTTCTTCCATTACTGCATCCCTGATCTTGGGGACTTCAGGTTCTTCAATGTCTTCAACAGGCAAGTTTTTGGATTTGATGTAGGCTGAGTCTTCGTCAAATGTTACGTCTCTGCTGATGTCGATCTTCTTGAATCCTGGGAAGTATATTTGATAGGCCTTCGAACTTTCACTGTATCGTACGAATATACCCTTCTTTACTGAAGGATTTAGCTTCGTCCTCTTCTCCTTCGGAATGTGTATGTACACTGGGTAGCCAAATATCCTAAGATGGTTGACTTCTGGTTTCTTGCCGGAGAACACTTCTTATGGAGTCCTGTTTTTTAATACTCTATGAGGAGTACGGTTCTGTACATACACAGCTGTCCTCGCAGCTTTTGCCCATAGGTGCATCGGAAGATCCTGGTCATGAAGCATTGCTCTTGCTGCTTCCATTATTGATTTGTTCTTTCTTTCTGCAACTCCATTCTGTTGTGGATTGTATGGGGTAGTGAACTCCCTCTTAATCCCAGACTCTCTGCATAGATTCATGAAATCTTTCGATGTGAACTCTCCGCTATTATCTGATCGAAAAGTCTTTATTCTTTTCTCCGTGTGGTTTTTTATCAAGGCTTTGAATTCCTTGATCTTGCAAAATACTTCATCTTTGCTCTTCAAGAAGTATATCCAAGTCTTACGGGAAAAGTCATCAATAAATGAAACATAATATACATACCCACTCAATGAACTGGATGACATAGGACCGCATACATCGGAGTGGATGACTTCCAATATGCCTTTTGCTTTGCTCTCGCTACTTGGAAATGCCTTCTTCACATTCTTTCCTTTTGCATATCCTTTGCAAACGCCTTCATGCTTCGACTGGATTTCTGGAAGTCCTTCAACTGCTTTGCTTGCAATGGGTAGTGCCCTATAGTGCACATGTGCAAGCCTTCTATGCCATAATTCACTTGGCTCCATGGAGTCATGGACCAAGGCTTGTTTAGGTTGGCCCTTCAATTTGTATAAACCTCCCTCTTGCTCTCCAATCACAACTGCATTATCTATAGTCTTTCCCTTTGGCCACATTAGGACTTGGCCATCAACAAATGCAACCCTCATACCTTTTGCATCTAGTGCTGATATGGAGAGAAGGTTCTTCTAGAGTCCTGGAACATACATGACATCCTTCATCTTCAGAGATTTCCCAGAGTCTAGCTTGTAAGAAGCTTCTCCACTTCCTTTTATGGGGTATTGGTAATCATCCCCAAGTTTCACCTTATGAGGTGACTCATGTTCAGACAGGTTCATGAAGGATTCTTTATATCTTGTCATATGCTTGGAAGCTCCACTGTCTACAAGCCAATCATTACTTCCTTGTGTGACAGTGCCTGTGAGTGCTGATATCGGGACATACTCTTCATGACTTGAAGATTCATCACTTTCTTCTCTAGCTCTCTTCCTTGGAGGTGTAAATATTTGATCCAGAGATCACTACTCCCTTTGGATTGCCCTGAGATCTCAAGCGGTATGAGTCTCGATATCAATACAACATTATTATGAACTCAAACAACTAGATTTGCATTCACCAACTGAACAAAATAAATGCAATCATACATAAACAACAGATGTACCCTGGAACCCTTTCGGGAGAAACCAACAAACTATGGGGCTATCTTCTTTCTCGAGCCCAAAGCATATAGGAAAAGAGACAAGTACAATATAGGGTTACCTCAGTAATCTTTTCAGGCAAACTCAAGATTTGCATGCATCCAGCTGATGCATGCACGGAAGAGATGAGCCCTAACTAGAAAACTGGATCTGAGTGTCCCTGTATCCGCCTCTGCCTAATCTATCTGTCTCTATCCTCTGCTCAACTCTACTCGCTCTGAAGACTGCCCTGTGACTGAAAACGTCCTCCTTCTGCATGCACAAGTGCACCCTTCCTCCAGCAATGAAAGACTCGTACTAAATCAGATCTCAGCAGATCTGAGCTCTGAACGTCATTGATCTTCTTCAATCTCTGAGACGAAGATACTCTGCAAGTTACAGACACTCAACTGCTCTACCGGATGCGGTATGAGCTTCTCCCTCCTTGAAGAATGCGCCCTCCTTCACATGTGAAGTCGTCCTCCTCTCTCTTGATCTATCTCAGATCAATGGTATCACTGATGAAGACAGTCACCTCCTGTCTTCCATATAACATCTCACTGAGCAGTTAGGTTTACCAAAAACCTAAAAATAGTTGCATGCAAAACTCACTTTTGCATGCATTTCTCTCCAATCATTTTCCTGGTTAATATTTTAATAGGAGGTTCATCATCTTCTGCAGTGTGAGCATGGTGCCTTTTTTTGTTGTTCTTCTTGTTGTGGGAACCACTTTTGTTTCTTGGACAGTCTCTGGAGTAGTGTCCCTTCTCATCACATGTATAAC
This sequence comes from Larix kaempferi, assembly GCA_027924585.1. Lineage (NCBI taxonomy): Eukaryota > Viridiplantae > Streptophyta > Pinopsida > Pinales > Pinaceae > Larix > Larix kaempferi. The sequence goes on from BSBM01001363.1 coordinate 1,254,930, forward strand.
ATCTAATAGTAGATAGATCTCTCTTGAATCTTTTAAAGTTATCCCTCTGACTTTGGTGGTGTTTCTCCCTCTTACTGTGATGGTGCTCCCTCTTGTTATTATTCATCCTGGAGTGTGTTGTGAGAGATTGATCGTCGTTTGCTCCCATCTTCTCTTCTCGAGCTACAAGTCGAGCTTCTTCTTGTGAGCAGTCCTTCCATAGCCTACTGAATGTGATTAACATCTTCCTAGCACAAATCCCTTGAATGAAAGATTCCCATGATCTAGGGAGACCATTCAAGGTGGTCATCACAATTTCTCCATCTTCTACATTTTCTCCAACAGCTTCAAGTTGCTCCTTGATTTGAGAGACCCTTGTAAAGTAAGATTGCATGGTCTCTGCATTTTGTATCTTCACATTCTTCAACTGGTTTCTCAAGGTCATCTTCCGGTTTATATTCTTCCCTTCAAACAGCTTGGTCAAGGCATCACACATCTCTTTGGATGTCTTCAAAGATGACACATGTGGGATGAGATGATCCTTAATAGAATCTGCAATGATCCTCTTGGCCTTAACCAAGTTCTTCTTGTGTAAGGCTTTAGCCTCATTTCCCTTTGGTGCTGGAATCTCCTCATTTACATATGTGTCCAATTCATTCTCTTCAAGGACAAATGCAATCCTATACTTCCATGCTCGAAAATTATCATCCCCTTCAAGCTTATTCTCAAGCTTGGTATGGTGAGACATCTTTAATGAGAACTTCAAATGGAAATAGCAAAGCTTTTAAGTCTTACCACTTTTAGATGCCCAAACTGGTTCTGGCGCTGGCTGGCCCTAGGGTTTGTTAGAGAGACCCTAATTTTCCAAACTTAGAATTTGGAACTTCTGATTGGACAGGTAGATGCGCCTCCTCAAGGCGAGTTGCCCAATGTACTCACTCTTCCAAATCAGTGGACTGAAACCCAAAATATCTGATGCCCTAGTTTTCCTTAGGCAGCAGTGACGGGCCTGTTATCACCTAAGCTGTAGTTACCCCTATGGATATATCCAATCATGGATGGCAATAGGGAAGGGAAACTCAAAAGGTGCAACCACGATCACCTCGACCTCCAATATATGGTTGTCACGCCAGTCGAGGCAACCTTCACTTTATGTTATCTAGCCCAGACAACAAAGGGGGAGACCCGATCTACTCCCGACAGGAGAGATCAAAACCAAGACACCAAATCAAGTTATTTCTAAGTGAAGTAAGGTGTATGGTTTATCCTAGACCTTAAGATGAAGTCACAAGACAAATGAGGGATTCAAAGAGTGTGGCTTTGGTTCATTGTTGATGTGAGAGTGACTTATGATGTTTGAAATGTGATCTAGGATTAGAGTACTAGTTCAATGTTAGAAAATCCATTGCCTTGGGAACCGTGTCCAATGCAGGGTAGTTTAGGGGATAAATTGGGGCTAACTAGTACAAGTGACGAGCTTGATCATGATGTATGATGGCATCAAGGGTTCAGTTCACCACACAAAGGTCAAACCACAAGTTAATCCAACAATCTAGGAAAGTCGAATTGACTTGGAGAGAAACCAGTGCCTTGGGAATTGGGATAATGGAGTCAAAGTGGGGCTGACTTGTGGTTAAGGACTCCTATTGCATGGGACAAGTGGGAAATTAAAGTCTTGATGGATGAATAGATCTAGATCTAGGTTTGACCTAAGTGGACCACAATCCCTTAAAACAAGGAATGCTATCCCCAAGGCAAGATTTGACAAAGTGACATACCAGACCTAGGTTTTGATTTATTCCCGTTCCAAATACATAAAAATCTCAAGTACCCACGTCCTAGAAGTGAGTCAACTCACTTCTCCAAGGTGGTGCGACTTTACCCAAGGAGGCCTAAAAGTGGGGTAAGTGGGGTCAAGCCAAGTCCGATGACATCCAAACTTTAGATCCGGGTAGGTTAGTCAAGTAGGAGTGTGGATCTATAATTTCACGGCAATCCGATGGCTAGATCTGACTAGATCTGAGTTTAAATATACCAAGTGGTCCAAAATGGGGATTAAATCCCTTAAAATGTGGAATAGGGCCCACAAGGTAGAAATCAGAAAAGTGACAATCTGGGGGTAGGTTATTTGATATGTACATTATGAATCAAGCGGGATCTCAACTACCCACCACCTAGATCTAGGTCAACTCACCCTCACCAAGAAGTGCGCCCTTGCTTGGGAAAGCTAGTTTAGCTTGGGAAGAGGGTCAAACGGAAGCCAATCCTCACCAAACTATAGATCCGGGATGCCGTGGATGCTATAGAGGTGGGTTTTCAATATTATGCCCAACAACCCACTAGATCTAAGTAGATCTGAGAAAATATAAAAATGGGGGTTTTGATTAATTAGGGTTTAAATGTTTTAGACAAGTGGATAGATCATGGAGATAGAACTTACCTTGAGATCATACCTGAGTGATGAAGAGAGATGCTTTGATGTTGAGGAAGATTCCCGCAGAGATCAAATGAGAGATTGTTGACTTTGCTTGCCAAATTGATGCCCTAGCCCACAAGTGCGCCCTCCTCTACCTGTCAATCCAAGGAAAATCGATTTCAATCAGAGAGGTCAAGTATGGAGGAAATACAAGTAAAATGCAATGATAACATAGAATAGAAGGTCCTGGGACAGTAATACTCCCTGTTACCAACGAAGAGATCCAAAGAAGAAGTAGGGAGAGTCCTCCCCTACCAATACTTCCTCCTCAAAGCAAATCGGCCTCCACCTGTAGATGCAAAATATGTGGTACAAAAGATATGGCAAGCAAGATCTCCAATAACTTAGTGCAAAGGAAGAACCAACGAACGAACACCAAAAAGATTCACCACAACACTGGAGATAGATGCAATAATAATTTTCTATTCCAATAATCGAGAGCCACAAGTCCCCTTTACAATGAGAAGCTCTCTCCTTTAAATAGAAAGGAGAGGCATCAAAATCCTAACCACTTTTTGAACGAGTGGCTAAGATTAAAAGATACAAATGTCTAATCAATGGTTGAGATGAGCTCAACAATAAAATACATGGATCACTAATAAAATATTATATGAGTGGACAAAATCGCCCTAGAAGAGGGGAATCCCACCAAATCATTATGACAAAATATAATAAGGGGCTTATGGTGGGTCCAAGGGGTAATTTTATCCCTCCTTGGTCAATCCCCATAGCACAATAATCATAAAATAATCCTCAATGTACCAAATCGTGCCTCCATGGTCAAATCGTACGCCTCAGAAAGACCTCAGAAATCCTCAGAAAGTGCCATAAGTGATGGATGCGGGCCCCGATGAAGCTGAAACTGCTGGAGGTGGTGTGGAGGACCCTGATCTATCATCACTGATCATCCCATGCCATAACATTGCCTCAGTAGCCCAAATCGATTTCCTCAATATCCATTTCTACCAATCCTGAAATGCCTCGGGAAGCGTGAAACTGCCCCAAACTGCTTCCTGGAGTGCCTGTGCAGTCAAGGTGAGGGCACCAGTGTGTCCGGGAGGGGGGTAATATGGTAAAAACAAGTGGCTGGACCACCCCCTCCAAGTACAGCGCCCTAGGTCAACCAGATAAAAATCACATCTGCTCTGACAGGGCCTCTGACAGACCAAAACTGCACTAGGACAGCCTACTGAGGCAAAATCATCACTGTAAGTGCCCGGAACTGAAAACAAACTGTCTCATTGGACTCAGAAGGTCCAAATCCATTCAAGATGTGTACTCATACACCATATGAGTCTCTGCATGATCAAAATATATATCCAATATACCGGAACAGGGCTAATAATAATAATCTGTAAATGATCAAACACTGCTGTAAACCAAGAATCATCATCATAACCCTGTAACTGCTGCATAGAATCATCATGTACATGTACATAGACCATATATCATCTATCCATATCATCATAAGGTCCAACCATCTCATGTCCTATGGTTGACCTTGGTCTAACCAAGTCAACATGACCAAATATAACTCAGACCATCATCAGAAGCTGCTGCAAAGTGTCCAAGGTTAATGCATGCTCTACAACTTATTCAAATAACAATTATAACACAAAGCAATCATTACTGGCGATCTAAGTCCAAATATATAATGTCATTAATTATTATTATTACTTAGGTTAGACTTTCAGGATCATACTCACTTCATGGCTGTGATCAATTTGCTAGTGAAGGGTGAAGGCTAAAATAACTGGCTAGGCTAAGGGATGACTTGACTGACTTAACTTTGTGACACTTTGGAAAAGGGAAAGGGAATACACACCATAGTATATACTGAATGAGCAACAACACAGGGGATGGCGGTGTCTCACAAATGGATGAGTTGTTCAAAGAGGGTTTATTCACCTTTAACAGATGCGCACAATCCATAATACAAATAAGGCCAGCAATTGTTTAGATATAGCATTTAAGTTCCATTGCTTTTTGGGCCTGAAGTTTCCATAGCCTTGATCTATGTGTGTTTATAAACACATTGCATAGATTTACATTTAGTTTAGGCTTTCTGCTGCAGGTGTGTTTTTAAGGCACTTGTTTACCTGAGCACTTCTAGGTGTGTCATGGACAGCTTGTTTACCTAGGTATTTACATTTCCAAAAGATATAACATTTTATTTTCATGGCCATTTTCATTTGGCATGCCTTTCATTCATGTGTGTTTAGAAGCACATTGCATGAATGGGCTTTTCATACAAGATATAGCATTTCATTTTTCCAGAGTTTGTATTCATGGCAGCACTAAAAGTTTCAGGTTTAGCCAACACAACTTTAGTGACTAGAGGGAATTCACAAGGAACTCCAACTCGCCATAGGCAAGTTTTGTCACCAACTCAGAGCCGAGACACAATAAACAGGGAAGCTCATCCAATACAAAGGCTACATGTCACTAGTCAAGTAGTAAGTCAGGGTGATAAACTAAAAGGTAGGCAATGGATGGATGAAGACAATGAATGATGGAGCCGACACTAGCAAGCCAAGGTATGGTGGAATGATCACCTCTATTCTCCCTAAGGAGGGTAATACCAATGAGTATGAATAGTGAACTTCTAAGTCTGAGTAGGGACAATATAATATATATAATAAGATCAACCAGGTCCACATATCTATATGATCGCCAGATCATGACATTAAGTGCTAAGGCATGCTATAAGAATAAGTTAAAAAGCAATATAACCATAACACCATGATATACCTGCTGAGTCATATACTTGAATGCTCATCAACCTGTACCATCATCTGTCCTCTGAAACTGCTGCTGTGGATCTGGGCACTACTGACTGCTCTGTATCAATGGTATAATGGCTACATCGGTCATCTCTCTGAGTGTCCTGAGACTCAGTCATGGCATGGGGAATATACACTGCTGTCCACAACCTGTTAGTGATCCACTATAGATGCTCATCTCAGCATCTCAAATGTAAGGGAACTGGCTGAATAGTGTACTGGAATCAGAAAAATAATGTATGGTAGCCCGGCTACTATAAATGTGATAACATCTGGCTCCGGCTGGGACAAGTGCTCTGCTGAAATGAGCGCTTGAGAACCTCAGAATCTCTGGTCCTCGAACTCTGCTACTCGAATCCACGATCCAACACTCTACCATTTTGCTTCCAACTTTTTATTTTTGCAACCTATTTCTGCATTCACAAACATCAAAAATACCTTATGCCACATGTGTGGGAAAAATATAAAACCAACTGAAATAAAATCTATTCTATGTCAGAAATATAAATGCATGAAATATATAAGTGCAGAAAGTAAATCAAACTACTAACATAATTTGCAAAATTTGAAATTTATTGTGTAGGAAAAAGAAAAGTGACGGGTACTCATTTAAACTAGGAGCTTACAAAAGAGCTTAGAGATAAACAAGGTGCCAGACTCAATGGCTGAAAAGACTAACTACTGCCCAAGTAGGCTTATTCGGTTTCCTACCTACTCTAATCTACCAGGCAATGCAAGCGGAGAGATCCCAACTATGTGGGATCAGGGATGTGATCCCTTAAGTCCCTCTGATTGACAGGATATAAAATACGTCGTCCACTACCAGTGGTTAGAAAGCACATGCCATCAATGCATCGCTCTACTGTGAAAGGTCCAACCCATAAGTCATTAGCCTGTCCCGATCTTATATGCAATAAATGGTTGGGAATGATGACTTGACTTCCTGTATGAAACCTATTTCTGTTGACAGACTCAGGAATATTAAGAATAGGCATGGGATGGATTTCAGCAGGGTTTTGCGGTTGAGGTGTGACAATCCTTGAGCTCTTCCTAGAAGGAACTGCATCAACTCTGGGTGGACCACCATCTAAGGAAATAGCAATTCTGCCAACAAGGACCTCCCTAACTCCTCTTCTTGTTTCTTGGACTACTTCATTTGACTCTTCCTCATGGGGAGATACAACTCTCTTAACAACTTCACCTATAGTCCAGAAATCTCTATGTTCTTCCAAGGGAAGTGGCTCATGAGATATGATAGTGTTATGACTAGAGCCTTCTCCTGAGGGCACTGGAATGACCATGTTTTGCAATATAGTAGAAACTGACTCAGGATAAAATGTAGAGGAACTAGGAATGTGAGAAAGATCATGAGTATGATGACTAGATGACTCAGATGGTAGAAGAAAATTAGGGACACGAGGATATGCAGATAAAGCGTGGCTTTGAGGTTCTGAACGAGTTTGAAAAATAGCAAGGTTATTTAGATTAAAATCTCCTTCAGGTGCATCATTGATTAAGGCATCCTCTTCCCAACTTAGAGAGTTATCATGGACTTGAATTAGGCTACCATCTTCTAGAGATAAATGAGTTAGAGAATCTTCTATATCAGAATAATAAGAGGCTTCAGACTCTTCATTTGTTTCAACCCTAGTAGATGTTGCAAGATTGTTTTCCCATGGGTAAATAGGTGCAAGCCCTTGGTTTTCTCTTTCTCTATTATGATTAGTCAAGGCAAACCACTCCCTAACAGTAAAAGGAATTCTTTCTCCCCTCCTAATATCATCAAATTCATCTTCATGCATTGGATTCTCAACATTTTCTTCATCATTTATTTGATCATGAAGGCTTTCTATTGGGGGATTTGGTTCCAAACTTTGATCATTAGGTAAATGTTCATCTCTTCCTATATCTCCTATGCCCTTATCGACTTCCTCAAGTGCTTGATTTTCGATAGAAGGTTCTTGAATGATTTCATTGTTTTGTTCATGACCTTGAGGTTGATTTTCATGTCTTCTCAATTCATCTGTTTCCTCAGCAGATTCATTTCTAAATAATTCCAAGTTGATTGTTCTGGCTATTTCAACTATTTGCTTATCTTCCCAAAAGGAATCAGAATCTTCCATGACCATACACATAATTTGATCAACTTCATATAATTCATCCTCATCTTCAACAAAGTTAGTTTTGGCATTATTTAACAATGCATCCCCATATGTGTTTTTTAGCCCTTCATCGAATGATTCAACATGCTCATTATAACAAGGTTCTCTGTTAACCCGAATCAAGCTCCATCAGGGTTGGGAACACAAATAAATGATAAATCCATCATAAGGTATCCACCTAGACCGGTAGCCCATTTTCTAGATAACAACATTCCATATGCTGGGGGTAAGTCAATGACAACTACATCCATCATTTATGAACAATTGCTGGGGCAGTACTTTGGTAAGGCAAGGGGGTAAATTTTAAGTTAAGTTTTATGAACAATTGTACTTGTAACAGTAACAAAGCATGAAAAATGAATCGATTGAAATAATTCCTTCGAGGACGTTTGTGTGCTTCCGTGATGTTATTTAATTACTAAGAACATAAAGAAACTAATCTAAACAAAGAAAAATAAAATATGCGAATCCCCCCTGGGGGGATTGGGGCAGGCGCTAAAATAGCCTGTTGAACTCTTTTTATTTTGAATTAAATGGAAACTTAAAAAGGAATACTGCTTGCCCTTTATCAATAGGGAACAAGTCAGTTTACAATAGTTTTGAGAAACAAAATAAGTAGTGCTTTGAAATTGGTTCTCAGGATGGTTCTGTTACCGCCGAGATTGCACTCCTGGAGAGGGTAGCGCAACATAAATCTTTCCAAGCTGCTTGGTGTGGCCTTGGGGGCAAGCAAAGAGTCAAGTGTTGTCACTTGATCCCGACTCCTTCGTTTAGGGAAACGCCTATCGAAGCCAAGGGGGGTAGACCCTAAAAAAGAGTTTCTAAAGCTCTTTAAAGTTTAAGTTAAAAATGTGATGGGAAGAGTGTTGTTTTTAGGAGTTTTTATGAATGAATGAAAAGATTTAAACCAAGCATTACTCGCAATTACACATCCACAGCATAAATTTGAATGACAAAGATAGTTTTGCCGATTTAATCAAAATATTGTCCACAAAATGATATGCTAAAATAAATGACAACAACTTCAAGATGGATAATAAGCAAATAAAGAGATTGAACAATTGTCATTGCTGAAAGACCAGTGCTAATGGAGTCACTGTCTATTGGAGTGCGGAAAGATTGTTGTGCGAATGCCTCTTGGTTTATTTTAATTATGTGATTTTGAAGATGAAGTTGAATTATTGTGGGAAGGGGATTTCCGATATACCTTGCGATACAAGAAATATGTCCGTAATATGTTCTAGGTGGATCCGTACAAGGACATGTGGGATGGAATGGAGTCTCTAGAGCGGTGTTCAACACTACACCAACAAGGATGTAGTCTAACTGTGCTCTGAGGTCACCTCCCAGTGGTTCCCGCTTCCTTAGTCAAAATTTCCCCACTTTCGATCACAACGAGTCAACGCCGAATTTTCGTTGGTTTTCGCGGGACTTGATTTTATCAGTGAGTATTTAATTAAAATGTGAAGAAATACAAAACAACTGCTTTTGATATCCCAAAGGTCATACCAGCCTGCGATGGGTAGAGCATACGTGGTGTTTGCAAAATTGTTCGTTAAGATTGACTCTCCGATAGAGATCATTCTTGATCTGAATTAGAATGAGATTCAAGAGATTTATTGAGTTAATAAATTTTAGGATTGACTCTTCGACAGAGAGCACTCTTATCCGCTTTAAGAGTGTGATTCAAGAGATTTTAAACACTGCTTTGTTTGTTGAAAATTAAATGCTGAAAACAAGTTCTCTAATTACCTACATAAGAGTCTCTTTCAGGTCCGAAGACCGTACTTGGGAGAGCAAGGGGATTAGTATTCAGTTTATTCCCAAAATAAAGTAAAGTAAAAACTGACAGAAAAGTCTAGATCTAGTTGCAATAATTGAAAGAACTAATCTAGCAAGCAAAACTAATCTAAAGTAGAAAGTAAAGGGGACAGGTACAAGCTTCACCAAAATGGGGGAAAGGGGTGTGGGAGCCGTAATCCCACTCGTTTTTTATTAATGATTTTTTACAATAAATTAACCCTCCAATAGAGAGCGCTCTTGATCTGCTTATGCAACGTGATTCAAGAGACTTTATTAGATTAAAAGAAGCTTAAATAAGTACAAGGGATTAAAAATGGTCTTCTTTGATGGTTCAAGCTCCCAAATCGCTTTGCTCCTTCGATTTTCTATGACAAAAGGACAAAAATCAGCGAACAACAAACTTGTTAGAATGTTAGCATTTATTATTATAATCACAAAAATTGTACAACTCAGTACTTACAAATGGTAACAAAAATTAATACTTCAAGTACTTGAGGAAAGCAACACTTAGATCTAACTATAAAAATGTGAATCTAAAACACTTTTAGATCTAATAATGAAGCAAATAAATTCTAAGAATGATGCTTTTAGATTTAAATCTACTTGCTTTCTGTAAACAAAAATAGGGAAAAAGAGTTTGATTTGATTTTAAGAAGGCAAGAAAAGTAGAACCAATCCCAAGTTTGAGGATTATGAAGGCTTATGAAGATCTGCAAAATCAAACTGTTAGCATGTGATCAAAGTGTTCTTATGGTTGGAGAGGAAGAAAATCCAGCTTAGGTTTGCTTCCAAATCAATTTGGATCTTGCAAAAATTCTCATACACTTACAAGAACAAATGGATTAAATCTAGAAAACATAGAGCAGTGAAAAATTATGAAAAGTAATTGTATAACTGACTACGCATACTACTCCCTGTTCTTTCACTAACATGTTAAAATCAAACAACTCAAAGACTATGAATGTATGCTTCTATGGGCTCAGAGGCCTTCTTAGCTAAACAATCCACAGATTCAAAATAGTAAGTACATGAAAACAAGACAAGATTATACTTCAACAAGACACATGCTTTACAATGATGGATCTTGCACACCTCCTTGAACTCCAAATTCTCAACAAATTTTTATTGCAAAAATATGAAATACATGAGCAAAGGTTCGATGCTAATCCACCTCTCAAGGATGGAGCTTGACCTTGCTTTTATAGAGTTTACATGAGGAGAAGCGAATGCATGAAAGGAGAGGGCGAAAGCTCAAATCAAGGAGAAATCACATGCTTGATTTATGGGTTAACTAAGCCTTGGTAGGTGTTGATCGAGTGAGGTGGACTCCACTTCAACAAAAGCACCCCCTCTCATCCTTGGGAATATCTCCCAACAAGTAGAACGCCTCCACACGTGAAGAAGGAAGGCGCACGAGAGAGGGAGGCACATCCTCAAAAGGGCGAGTGACCTGGGCGTTGAAGCTCGGAGCGTTTGGGTCGGTGTGAGGGATGAGGTGGTTGCCACCTCACAAGAGGGGCGCCCCTCTCACCTTGGAGCCATCGCCCACTCCCTTTGCGAACTTTGTGCATGGAGAAGACGCCCATGTGAGGAGAAGCGTGCACTTCAAATTTGATTTACTCCATTTGCTATCCTAAGTGTTGGAAAATGACATGTGCTTTATTCATTAGCATGGTCGTACACCTTAATAAACTATTAAGTCACCCTTTTCCATATCATTTTTATTCAATTTTTGACTTTTTTGACTTTTGTCTTTTGTGCGATTTGTAGAACACTTAATAATTAAGTGCCGTTTTGTAGCACCTTTAGGAAAAAATGCCACAAATGACCACTTAGTCGCCCGAAACCCTGGAAAAGTGGGTCCTAGGTTAAAGAGGATGCTCTGAGCATGAAAACGAGCATCCTGTTATCACGCAACTTGTAGTTGCCCCTAGTGGTATACCATCCGGGACGGTAGAGGAGACAGGCAACTAAAGAGGTGACCCAAGAGATGCCATGGTTCCCAAGGCAAGGTGGGAGTCACGTCAATCGAGGCACTCTCCGCTTTAGGTCAGGGTGTAACAAGACCTAGGGGGAGACCCTATAACCAATCACAGCTGATTGGACCCAAACAAAGGTTTCTAAAGGTAAGTAAATGAAGAGTTACGGAAACCAATGCAAGGCTAAGTGGACCTAGAAGTTGAGGTATGGTTGAAGGTGTCTAGAGAGATTGTTAGTGTTTCAACCTATGTATGGTTTAGGCCACATAATTGGGTGTAGTACCATATGTTTACACATGTGGGTCCTATTTTCTTGGGATGTGTAAAATGGTTCTAAGTGGGCCCACAAGGGAAGCTAGGTGTGATGTTGGTGCTAGAGGTTAGGTAATGACTAGATCTATAGATCTAAGTTGATTCTAGAAGTACCCATGTACTAGATCTAGGGTTTGACACAATTCCCAAGGAGTTCGACTTGCTTTGAGGAGGACTAGTGCCTTGTTGGATGGGCTAATGGGGTCAAAAGGTATGTCAAAGTGTAGATCGGGACACCTAGGAGCCATGTCAAGTGGGCTTAATGAGATCTAATGGTTGGATCTTGCTAGATCTAGGTTTTCAAGAAATGACCTTAAGTGGACCACAATCCCTTGAAACAGGGAATGCTACCCCCAAGGCGGATCGTCACAAAAATATACTCTAGACCTAGGTTTCAAGGTATGGCCGTTCTAAATCCCCAAAAATCTCAACCACCCACCTCCTTGAAGTGGGCAAACTCACCTTCCCAAGGGAGTGCGACTTGCTCAAGGAGGGCTAAAATGAGGGTTTGGTGGACCGAATCAAGTCCAATGGCCACCAAACTATAGATCCAAGTAGCTAGTACCCCGATCTATGTATGTCCCAAAAATCAAGTCAATCCAAAGGCTAGATCTTAGTAGATCTGAGTTTTGAGGTGCCAAGAAATTCAAAATGGGGTTTTAGCCCCTTAAAACATGGAAAGATGTCCACAAGGTAGAATTCACCAAAGTAAGAATCTGGGGGTAGGTTATCAAGTGTCTAGATTACAAATCAAGTGGGATCTCACCTACCCATGTGCTAGATCTAACCAAACAAGCCTCTCACTAGGAAGTGCGATTTGGGTTAAAGAGGGCTTTTTGCCTTGAAAAGTTTGTCAATACTAAGCCAATCACCACCAAACTATAGATCCAACTAGGGGTGGATGCTATAGAGGTGGGTTTTCAATATCTTTTCAAAAGCAAGGCTAGATCTAAGTAGATCTAAGAAATACCAAAAACAAGGGTTTTAATCAATTAGGGTTTTTATGATCTAGAAATTATGGAAGATTCAAGGAAGAAGAAGATCATACCTCTTGAAGCATACTTGGATGAAGAGATGAATGCTAATTGAGACGAGGATTACTTTGCCAAAGATCAAATGGAGAATTGTAGAAGCCCTCTTGCCAAATCGATTTTCCCAAGCCACATGTGATTCCCTCTAACCTGTCAAAACCAAGGAGCAAAGCATCAATCAGTTTAACATGTTGAAGGAAGATACAAGTAAGAGAGAGAGAGAAACATAGAATAGTTGACACAAAGGCAAAACCACTCCCTGTCAAACCAAAACGACTTCTTCCAAGCTTGAAGGGCAAGCCTCCCCACCAATTCGCACTTGTCCAAAATCGTCCTCTTAACCTGTAAATAAGATATGGCAAATATGCAAGATAGCTACAATAGATCCTCCAGTGCAATGGACAAAAGCATTTACAATCGAAACAACCAACATCCACTCCAATCCAAGCATGTACTCCAAACGATAGAAATTTTATTCCAAGAGCCAAGAGCCAAAAATCTCTAGATGAATTTTACAATGAGAGGCTCCCTCCTTAAATAGGATGGGGAGAGAGTACAATCCTAACCATTTTTTACATGAGTGGCTAAGATTAAAAGATCATAAGATCTAATCAACGGCTAATAATAAATCATAACAATATATCACATGGATCACCCAACATAATGATAGTGCCCCCACTAAATGGTACAAAAAGGGGGTGACGTCATCCACTAGAGAAGTATAGGTGCCAAAATCCACCTCATGATGACTAGGACATGACAACATAAGCACATGGTGGGGCTAGGAGGCATCAATCCTTACTAGCTCATCCCCAAGGCACAATAAAATAATAAAATATGTCCAAGATAATATAAATGATCAAAATTGTCCTCCGAATCCATGACAGTCAAGCAGTAAATGTCCTCCTGTGATCAATGTGGGCATACCCACATGGTGAAAACTGACTGGAAGATAGTGATGCCACCCTGGAAGACCTCTGTGAAGACCAAATGCCAAAACCTTGCCTCAATTGCCCAAATCGATTTCCTCAGTGACCACTTTATCCCATTTTTTAACTGCCTCAGTAACTGTGAAAGTGCCAAAACTGCCTCCTAGGGCACCTGCGCTGTCCATCTGAGCCCACCAGGCTCTCCAGAAGGGGGGGTAAATGGTAAAAACAAGTGGCTGGACCACCCCCTCCATCATCAGCGCCCTAGGTGAACTGGCCAATCATGGCCCCTGCTGCTTAGACTGGGAAATCAGCCCCAAATCTGGTCAACAAGTGTAAAACTGCATCAATCACTGTCAGAAGTGCCCAGAACTGAAAGATAAGTGTCTCAATGGATCCAGAAGACCCAAATCCACTAGAAATGTGTACTCATACACCATGGGTTGCCCTAATGGGCCAGCTGTAGGGTCCACCATATATGGACAATGTATAATTTGCTGATTTGAAGTAGTAATAAAACCTGTTGAACTGGATCAATCATCATCTGCATCATATGTCCATCATATGATATCATCATAAAGCATGTGGGACCATCAATCATCATCAATAGGCATCTATACATGGCCCACATCATCACAGATCCCCATAATATATATAACCAAGGATAAATCACATCAGTAGACTAAGACATGCTTCTCTAATCATTTTCACAGCCTAGCTCAAAGTATAAGATCCATTCAGTGGCATTAATCAAGTTAGCATATTCCTTCATTATATAAAATTACTTGCACAACAGTTCAAATGACAAACTCACCCATTGGACATGGTCAAACTGCTAGTGAAGGATGAAGGCTAGGAACAAGGTTGGGCCAAGGGGTTGACTTGTCTAACTTAACTCAAAAATACTTTGGACTGGGAGAAAGGGGAAAGCTACAAACTCTGTGCTTGGACAAAAGAACACGGGGGATGGCTGTGCCTCACAAATGGATAAGTTGTTTAGAGAGTGCTTATTCAACTTAAGCATCATGTCTACATCAAGTTGATCCAGGTTCATTAGGATCATTCAATTTTATTCCATGGCCTTTTTGGCCTACATAACCCTTCGGATTTCAGATGTGCTGAGAAGCACAACTAGTTGCAGCTTGCATCTAGGGCATGCTTTTCAAATATTTATAAGGTCAGCAATTATTTAGATATAGCTTTTAAGAACCATTGCTTTTTGGACCTTTCTTATACTCTTCGAGGAGTATTTTCAGCTATTTATCGCTCTTACCCTTTTTTTTGTTTCCATGGGCGAATTTATAAGTTTCCATAGGTAGAACATGAGCTTTCAGTTTTAGCCAACAACATCTCAAGTGACTAGGGGGAGTTCGAGCCAATGCTAAACATCGGGACAACCGACCAGAATGATTTAGGCCTACAATCCAACTCACCAAAGGCAAGTTTTGTCACCAACTTAGAGCTGAGACACTGAATATACAGGGATGCGGTCCAAACACAGAGGTAGAAAAATGGGGAAGTCCTCAGTATCAGAAAGTCAAATGAGATAAGTCAAGGTTTAAAGTCAAATAGGAAGGTCATGTATGGATGGAGTCAAGTGAATATGGAGCCTACACTAGCAGACAACTGGTGTCGGGAAAGACCATATCTATGTAAGGCGAAAAACCAGTGGGTTTTGTTAAATGACTTGAATGTGCAAGCAATTGTCCATTTTATGATTTACAGTTCATTTTAAACAGTTTGCCACATCAGGAATAATATACCAAGCACATGCTGTAATCATGACTAAATCAACAAGATAATAATCCACAGTCAGTGATAACATATCCATAGATCATACAACATCATCATAATAATAATCATCATGTATCCTTTGAAACACTACTGAAATACATCTCTAAGCACTGAACTGAAACTGTATGGGATAAAGGGTCACATCAGTCATCAAATCTGAACTCTCAAGGCTCAGCCTTGACACAAGGTCATACATAAATCTGAATAATGTACTACTGATCATGAGTGATCCAAAATATATGGCCATGCTCTGGAATAATGGAAGCTCTGGAATGTGCAGATATCTGCTGTACAAGAATAGTAGCCCTGCTACTATGGTGTGATAACACATCCCAATGCCAAATTCCGCCTCCAGACCAAGCTTTTATTACACTTTGAAATTTTCCATTTAAACCATTAAAAATGGTCTAAGTTTACGGAAAAAATTATTTTTACCAGAATGCAACCAAACTCCTAGGGAACCTAGTGCATGTCCATACGACTCAATTTAGATGGCTAGCATGTTAAAAATATATAGACAAATTGACTTTAATAATCTCCCTAGGTTCAACCACTATGAGAATACTCCAGCTTTGGAGGTATGAGTGAAAAACTCAGGAATTATACACCATTGAAGCGCAACGCATAATTCCTAAGGAAAAAACACTCTAGAGTATCCCCCTGATAGCCAAACCTAAGGTATGCCAAGTCTTTTACAAAATAATCATGCTTAGACCAACTTATTACAATTCCTCCATGGGGGCATGGACATGCAATTATACAAAGGGGCCAAAATTGGCCCTGAAAACGTCTTCTGAACCTCTAAACACTGAAGATGAACACTAAACATGATCATGAAACTGGCGGCTCACAAGAAATCCAACTATGGTACAAAATAGTTGGTAATAGATTCAATAAGCTTCCAAATGCTAATCTTATGAGTTTTTTAGCTCCAACCTGATAGACAAACAAAACAGAACAAGAAGCTATGTTGGTTAGAAAAAGACAATCATAACACTTTAAGAGTGTTCTGATAATGCTACAAACTTGTAAAAATGAAACTAGTTAAACTAGTATGCAAACAACTCGTTTTTTGGGTAATTTTTATGTCTCTAACTGATTTTAGTTAAACTTTTAATTTGAAAAGTGATATGCATGCAATAAAAACCAGCGAGCAATAAAATTATAAAAATGCCTGTTGCCGCCTGGTTCCACACCTGGGAAGACGCAACAGAAGTCTTCAAGCTGCTGGTGTGGCCTTGGGGGCAAGTTAGAGTCAAGTGCTGTCACTTGGAACTCGACTCTTCCGTCTAGGCTTTCCTAGCGAAGCCAAGGGGGGTGGACCCTAAAAATGAAAACAAAACTATGGTGTCTAATCTAGGAGTTAGAAATATTTTTTGAAACCAAGCTAATGCAGCATACATTTATACATATAAAGCAAAGCATCATTCATCAACATTTCATTTGCAAATATTCAACATTATCATCATAAACAACATTCATCAATAACATGAAATATAACAATATAAACCAGTGCATGAATGGAGTCGAAAAAGATGCATGAACTGAAAAGTAAATGTTGTGCAAGTGTTCTTGGTTTATTTTAAATTTAATGTGGTAGTGATCTTTTTATTAGGGTTGGTGGGTTCCCAATATACGCAAAGGTACGGGGAACATGTCCGAAATTTTGATGTGTGGCTTCTCATTCAGACTTGGGTTGGATCAGAGTCTCAAGGAGCTGTTCAGATGCTGTACCAACGAGGGCAAGCCTAACTGTTTCCAAGAGGTCACTACCCAGTTTTGTCCCAAGTCCTCTGAAAAATTTGCCCACGACAACAAAATACTCGCGTTGTGCCAGATTTTCACAAAAAAGGTTTGTTTATTGGGGTGGTGTTAGATCCTATTACTAGTCATCTTCCCCTTTCTGATGTGTACCAACATGATCAGACTGAGTTGCAAGTTGACCACAGAGCATACGGGAGAAGACCTTGGAAATTTTTAAAATTTCTTATGAACCAAAATTTTATTTTTTAAAACCCCAAGAATCTCTTTTCAGGCCAGTACTCAGGCAAGCTCTTGTTCTGAAACTCTACTTCGGGAAAGCAAGGGGGCGTTTGAGTTTGTAAAAAAAATGATAAAAATCTATGTCCTGAGTGAATTTCTGGCCCGCCAGTGGAACGAACCAACAAGGTAAATTTTAACCCTAGTTAGTTTTATTAAATGCGGAAAATAAAAGAAGTAAACTACTCTAAAAACTCACACCACGAAAAGAGACGACACAGGCCACCTCTGGGGGGATGGGGTGTGGGTGCTGATTAGCCCACTTGCTCTCATTTAATAATCTTTTACAATGGTCAGAGAAGTGCCCCAGTCTACTTAAAGTGACTTGGTGGCTTACAATTTTGAAGGAAAAAATTAACCGGTTTTACAAAATTTCAGTATTTGTCCTTCGGATTGCCTAGATCCTTGAAATTTCGGCAGCACCTCTTCCTACCTGTTCGTCTTTTGCTGCAAACCAGCAAGCAATTATTAGTATAAGATGCCCAAAGACACTTTAAGAGTGTCTTTGGAACACCTCCTAAAAAACCCAGCCCAGAAAAACTAAGTGTTAAAACTAATTAACAATGACAAAAGTTAACCAAGTAAGACAAACAATGGGGCTTGTTTACTTGGGGTCTTTGCAAGCCTTGTGGGCTGCAAATTATAAGCTCTACTAACAGCTAGATAAAACTTTTTATAACAGAAAGTACTACTTATTCAAGTTATCCAAAATATGCATCAAAATTCTAACTTTTAGAAGTAGTAAGCTAATGTTAGATCTAGATTAGATGTGACTTCGAAAATACATAAGATCCAACAATACAAATCAGATTTACTTAAGGTATCTAAAGAGAAACAAGATCTGAGAATTGCAAACCAAAGTAACTGAGAATTTTTTGTTGAATTTTCAAACTTTGCTGAGAAGGATGAAGGAAGCAGAATGGTTCTCGAAATTGGAGACTTTGAAAGCTTAGAAGTGGGACACTGAGGGTAAGATCCACCAAAGCATGCACAGGTGAGGAAAGTGAGAGCAAACAAGCTAGCTTTTCTTCTACTTGCCAACCTGTAGCTAGCAAAAAACACTTACAAAGCACCCATCAACTAGAAATGCACTAGATCAGAAATCAAAATAACATGCACATAAACAAATGATACATGTACATTTCGGATCTCTAACGAAATGACAAATAGAAAACTAATTAAATCAAACAAGAATAATTAGTTGTCCTCACAAAACTGTTACCAGTCCTTCAAGTGAGCTCAGTTGATGACCGAAAATTTACTTGAACATAGATTGCTTTAGCCACAAATCACCTCATACACAGAGATCATGGAACCACTCACAAAGCACACCACCAATGGACCTCCAAAGTCTTTTATTCATAAAACAAATAGCATAAGCTTACATCAAAGTTCTGCTCCCTCTCCAACTAGAGAAAATGGGAGAGAGCTGCTCTAATTTATAGAAAACTAAGAGATGGAGTGCGCCCAAGTTGAGGAGAGGAGTGGTGGACTAAGTGGCATGATGAGTGGAGTGATATGGGCTGCCCACTCCCACCTTCCTAGCTGCTAAAACGCAGCACCATATGTGCTAACATAGCAGCACCAAACATGCTGCACATTCCATAATTTGTGGGCACCCAAACTTGCCAAATGCGCCCATGCTCCAAGAGGAAAGCGCCTATTTCAATGGGCATGTCATACCCACGACTTATGCTGCTCAAAACTCTTACATATCAGCCCTATATGCTCCATAAAAGGTGTTGATCCAAATCAGACCCTTAAATCACTCAAAAATTAATTAATTTTTTAAAGTCATTTTTCACTTTTTTGATTTTTTTATGACTTTTTTGGGTTTTTTGAGCATAAATGAAAAATTAAACACCCAAACATTAGAAAAAGTGGGTTTTGGGGTTAAGGGGGTGCTTTGAGTTGGAAAATGAGCACCCCTAAGGCAAAAAAGAAACCTAGATGACATTTTTATGCCATTTACAATATTTTTTAATGAAACCATTAAAAAATGGCTCATTCATGAAAAAAATACTTTTCGCCGAAAATTAAAAAACAACCTAGGGGGACTTAGCACATGTCCATATGACTCAAAAACAATGTCTAGCATGTTCATATATATTGACCCATGGAATTTAACAATCCCCTAAGGCTCGTTAACCTCCCCAGGCATTCCAGCTTTGGAGGAGCAGGAGAAAAACCCAAAAATTATGTTATGCACTAATGCAAGACATAATTAATAGGTGAAAAATACTCCTTGGAATACCTGACCTAGTCAAAAAGTCCTAGGGAACCAAGTCCTTTACAAAACACCATGCTAGTACATTTATTACAAACCCCGCAGGGCCATGGACATGTGGTAAAAAAAGTAAAAAATGGGCCCTCAAAAAGGCATGAGGACATCAAATCATCGAAAACGAATATGTAACATGTTCAACTTTGCCCGTTCACTTGATAGTCCAACTAAGTACAACTTAGCTGGTAATAATCCCTAAAAACAACTCTAAAGTAACCTTACTTCTAAATGGAAACTATACTAAAAATTACTCTTTAAATGATGAAACAAAAGAGGAAAAATTAACTAGTAAGACAAGCTAGAAAGCTTTCCTTGCTAGGATCTTTGGCTGCCCTCTTTCAAGTAGCAAGCCAAATTTTATAAGCCCTAAAAATGCTAGATGTATCTTTGGAAAACACTTAAATTTTCTCAAATTCTCTTTTTTAGATCTACACTTTGAAACTTTGAAAATGAGAAAATGCAACCTAGATCTAACAATAATATGAACCCTTAATGATTTTTAGATTGCAAAAAACTTAGATCTATTTGATATGAACTTTTAAATGCAAGATCTACAATAGATAAAGAGAAGTAAGCGACTTAGATGAAATATTTTGGATCTGGAAGTTGAACCTTGGGGGGTTTGAGCACTAAGTTTGGGAGATGGAGTTGTTCCCTTGAAGGATCGGAGAGATGAAGCTTTGTTCAAAGGTTTTGGAAGATGAACAAGCTAACATGCTTGGTACTTCCTCCAGCGTAGGTTACCTGCAAAAAAGATCTCACAACACTTGTACAAGAAGATTAAAAATAACTGTGTATGCAAGTAAAAAATAAAAATAAAGATGTAAGTTCAAACAAGAATCTCTATATCTTTGTTAATCGTTCTACCATTCAACAACAACAAATAATCTATAAAGCATTACCTAATGTTCTTATTGAAATTAATTTCTCTTCAAAGACAGATCTATCTCAACAATATACAAAACATATGAAATCAATACAAATTACCTCGTATATAAAGCTTAACACATCATGCCTCCATAGAACACCTCAGGACTAGCCTCCAAAGCCTTCTTTTATTACTCAAATACTTAGAAAATAATACAACAGAATGAGAGCAGAGGTTTCACCTTCAAATGAATAATAATGGACCAAAGCTCTGTTTATATAGCAAATTACATGAGAGGGGCGAATTGGCTTGATCAAAAAGTTAACGTGAAGTTGAATGGCGTTGATTGGTAGCCAAGCCATAGACTTGCGCCACCTCTCCATGAGGTAGGTGCACTCTACATTGGAATCATCACAACCAATTGTGAGCTGCTGTGTGGAAGGACCGCTAACGTGAGGGATGGGCGCACATGTGATTGGGTGGTTCATGTCAAGTTCAAAGCGTTGATTGAATGTTGATTGGCAGTCAACTCAAGAGCCATGCGCCACCTGTCCATGAGGTAGGCGCATTCCACACTCACTTTAAAACTCGAGCTGCCAAGTCATGATGCCCATGTGTGGATAGAGGGCGCACTTCAAAACTTTGACATATTCGCTATCATACATTCGCCCACCATTTGACATTATAACATAACACCTTTAATCTTTTAACTTAATTGCCTATCATATGTGATATAATGCCAAGTAATTTGGCATGTGCTAAATATCCTTTTTGATATATTTTATTTTTTTGATAATGGAGCAGTTTGTAGCATCCTTAGCATTAAAATGCTATTTTGTAGGCCTGATAAGCAAAAATGCTCAACGGGATGATTTGATCGCTCGAAACATAGGAAGACTAGGTACCAGGGCAAAGGGGATGCCCTGAGTGTGAAAATGAGCATCCCTGCGCCAAACTCCGCCCCCTGATCACTCTTTTATCACCATTTGAAAATTTCCATTTAAACCATTAAAAAATGGCTTAATATTGCGTAAAAAAATATTTTTCTCGGAAATGGCTCAAACTCCTAGGGGACCTAGTACATGACCATACGACTTTATTTTAGTGTCTAGCATGTTTATATATATTATAAAATGGACTCTAATAACCCTCCAAGACCTAACCGCCAATTTGGGCATTCCAACTTTGGAGGTGTAGGAGAAAAACTCATCAGTTATATTCGGCTAAAGGCAAAGCATAATTGACAAGGAAAAAAATTCCTTGGAATACCTTCATTGGTTGTCAATTCCTAGGGAACCGAGTCACTCAAAGACCACCATGCTAGCACACTTTATTACAAACCACGTGGGGCATGGTCATGCATTACAAAATTAAAAAAAAGGAGGCCCTGAAAGGCCTGATTCGGAACTTCTGAACTCTGATATGCATAAATATTTATGCAACAATGGCAGCTCTCTGGAAGTCCAACTGAAGTGCAACTCAGTTGGTAACAGGGTGCACCTAGGCTAGAAGAGGGCACACGTGGAGGAAAACATCCATAAATTAAGGGATTGTGTCTCCAAGGAAGTGCACCCACCATAGAATGAGGGATCCAAGATTTGTATCCACAAATCAAGGATCCTGTTTCCACTAATCAGGGGATTGCTTCCCCAAGGAAATGTGCCCACCCTAAAGTCAGTGATCCAGAACATATCTATATGAATTAAGGGATCCTGTCTCCTAGAGAAGTGTGCTTAACACAGAGACATGGATTCATATTTTGGGAAGTGGAACATGCACCCTTTTTTAAGGGATTTTGTCTTGGGAAGTGCACCCATCATAGATTGAGGGGATCATGGGTCTAAGTGGAGTGCACCCATCAGTTTTTAAGGAGGAGGGACGTTCCACATAGTCAAAGTAATCCTTCAATCTATAGTCTACAAAATGCATCAAGATAAATTTGCTCCATGGGAAGCCTTGTGCAAGAGGGGCCTCTGACAGTCTCTAGAAATATTTCCATGGTGACTCAGTGCGATAGGTATGACTATATAGTGGACCAAGTGCTAAGAAGCACCTCGACTAGGGTAGGTGTACTGAGAACGTGCCCATGGCTTTACAGGATTTTGCTGAGTGAAAAACATTTGAAAAAAAAAAGCTGTTGGATATACCCTTGGGAGGTTGCTGTTCCCATGGTTAAAAAAAAACGAAAAACATTTGGAAAATTTAGACTACAAGAATCTAAATCTATCTCAGTAAAAAAAACACTCATGAGTCACTTGTCTTGGTACAATTGTCATCGTCGGGCTGTAGATATACATTATAAACTTGCAGATCTAAATCTATCTCAGTAAAAAAAACATGCATGAGTCACTTGTCGTAGTACAATTGTCATAGTTGGGCTGTAGATATACATTATAAACTTGCCCTTTACATACAAATACTAGTGCCATCCCACTTACAACATTTTACAACATGGCCATGAACAAACTGATAAAATGATGACTAGAAGATCTATGGAGTAATTTCATGAAGCAACCCCAAACATGGTGTAAACCCTTCCAGTGTAACCTGAAAATCTAACAGACCTACTCCTTGATAGTTATATGGACTTTGGACACCCTTGAGTTCTTTGGTTCAAATGTGTTTTTGGGTTATAACATTTTGGTGCCCTTGCTGGGGATTGCATCCCAGTCGCCCTTGATCAGTTTCCTCTCTTGGGAGACACTTGAATGATTAGGGACAACTGCAAATCTTTATGGCATATAATTTGGTTTATTGCAATTGACTTTTTGTGGAAGCAATGGTGTAAAACTACTTTCAATGTATAACCATGCCCCCCTGGCCTAGGGTAATTGTGGCTCTTTGATCAGGAATAGCCACGCTGGTTAAAGTTATACTTAGTATCTTCTGTAGAGATGTCGTGTCCCTTCCTATTGGGGTGCAAGCTCACATGCTTTTTTATTTTTGCATTTTAGGGTGGGAATTTCCTGTTCTCCTGTTGTTTGTTTGACGTAACTGTCTCTGTTCAATGATGTAATTATCTGTTGTATGGAGTAATAACTAATAAATGAAGCATTTAAAAAAAGTGTGTGAGAGATTAGTGTTTTAGCTTAGAATATGCAATAATATTTCTGATATAATGTTACATGGCAGGTGATTGATGAATTTGACAATGAAGTACATTGTGTTGAAATTGACATAGAAGAGGATCCTGAAATTGCTGAGGCTGCTGGGATAATGGGAACCCCGTGCATCCAATTTTTTAAAAATAAAGAAAAACTGAAGTAAGTGAGGAGCAAATTGTCTTTGAGATTATTTTTCTTTTGAGACTCAGCTGGATTTATTGCTAACAAAATTATGTACAATTTGAGGAAAATGTCGCTTGTAAAATCTCATGATTTTTCATTTCGAGTATCCATTTACATAGGTTTGAGCTCACTGGGTTTCTTTAAGCTTCCAATAGTGAGATGGAGAAAAGTAATGCTAATTTTTCACAGTTTTGCATTTGTCTTTTTCCATGCCACTGAAAACTATTCTTTACCATACCAGTAAGACAATTGCTATCTCATGATTCAGAGTTCCCAATATTGGTTCCATTTGATATTTATGAGGCCATGGAGTGATGTGCTACAGTCATATCATCTTAGAAGACGGTTGCATATGTCAATGGATAGGAGCAATCCAAATGATAGTTGATTCTATGGGGGAATGACAATTGCATACAGATTCCTAAGTGAAGGGATCTGAGATGAGCTATCACTGGGATGAAGCAAACATGGATATCATTGAAAGAACATATAACGGTCATAGATATCCATCTTGCTCACCACATTCTATCCTCTATTCCGAACCATTAAAACATTTCCACTTGCCCCTTCAATCTGACAAGATGCTTGTTGCATAGTTAGACCCATTTAATCAGGTGCACCTCACCACCTTCAATCCAGAAGAACCTCCTTAGAAGAGTCATTAGTTTTAGAGGAGGAAAAAGGCAAGCATAAAGGATCATGAGAAGCCTTATTACTACCAATTTTTTCCACCACAAACTATGTCTTAGATTGGATTGGTGGGATAGTCATCTATGCTAGAGGTGTTAAGTGTGCTCACATGGCTCCAAAATGAGTCAAAATGAGAAGTCCACCTTTGGATGAATCTTCTAGTTGCAGCTTGGAATATAACATGTAGCTTAGTAGATATTGGATCATGTTAATGTTGTTACTACTAGATAGTGAAAAGCTGGTAAAGGTATGAGGCCATTAAATATGTGGAGATAAGTTGTAGTGCCCCGTCTTTGGAAATATCATTGCAATTAGGTTTGGCAAGTCACTCTGCTGTTTCATACCTTTCTAGACTATCATCTAGGACACTTGCCTTTGGTTTGGTTCTTACCTCCTTGGGCATCTTTATGCAAGGTATCATTATTTGCGATTATACAAAATTTCTTTAACATATCCCTGCCCTTGGACATTATATCTTGTCTCTACTTTAAAGTCTATCTTTCTTATTGTAGTTTACCTTTGTAGTACCATAAGATCCTTTTCACCTGTACTATTGAATACTTCTAGTCATTAGTGATGTTCCCATTTTGTTTCATTTTAAGTAAGAAAAAGTATATTACACTCTGGGTAATATCTTAGTTAAGTATGTAACTTATACAGGCAGGTAATACCATCCATCCCATGCCAAACCCTTAGAGAAAGCCCCTGCCAGGCCATCCACCCTTACCTTAGATCCATAGGCCTTACCTCATCAAGATGAAACACAGTTCATGCAAAGATCAATGTCCTTGTCTGAGCAACTGATATCTTCTTTCATTTTCTGGTTTTCAGCATGTTGAATGTCCCATCTTTCCTGTGGAAACCCTTGTATGGTTCCTTGTCACCATGAGTAGGCTGTTGCAAGGGGAAAAGCACAATGGATAAGTGTGTTTATTAGGAAAACAAATATCACTGTTCTTCATATCTAAGGATGGAGGTAGTTGCTGTCAAACAAACTCATGATGCTAATAATTGGAGGTCTGCTCATGAAATCAACTCTAGGATTGCTATTTCGGATTTCCTTAATAAGAAAATGACCAAAAGGAGTGGTTGTAAATATGACTCTGTTAACTATGGGATTTGTCCCAGACTTTTTGACAATGCTGCCCTGAATCCATTCAAAATGGGGTATAAAGGGAGGGGCAGTGAGTGCCCTTGAATCTTGATGATCTACTCATTCTAGATTTGATTCATTTTGTTGAGAACTTATATGCTGAGCTCATCACATTTTCAATTCATAATTGTGCTACCAGAACATTTTATCAATCTGAAAAGCATTCAAGGCAAATGATGGCTACTGTTGACCTTCAATATGGTATGATCCTGAAGTGAAGACTTTTGATCGTTAACAAGTTTTTTTTGTCAAGACTAGGACTTGGTGTTTTGCAATAGTATGCATAGTATTCCAATAGACGTCCACGGAAAGAGCTTCAGATAACTCAAGGCTATCAGAGGGTTGCTGTCAGTTTTTAACTTTTTACTTTCAGTCATCTAAGGGTTGTTATCAGATGATAGATTTCAGTCGAAGCATACCTACATCTAAAACTTGCACTCTGTTTTGGTATGCATAGGGATGGGTGCTGTTTTACGACAGCAGAAATAGACGGTTCAAAATATCAGGATCCAATGGTAGAGTTTTTAAACAGCAATATGACATAATTCAGTGATGAGTGTGAAGAAGTCGGTTCAGTTAGAAAAAGGTTTGGAAAATGTAGCTTACCTCATTTCTTTTGCAAATATTGACAAGTGTGAGCTGCAGATTTTTTTGTAAAGCTTCATTAAAGTTACTCTTTCCAAGAAGAAATTTCAGGGTGATGTGAATCTGTTCCCATATAATGATTGTTGAGGAGTTGTTTTCTCTAAATATTTCTAACACAACTGCTGATATCACATCATAGTTTGTCCTGTAGCTTTTCACCCAAGTATGAGGTTCACTGAAGTATGTTACAAAGGAGTATGATGCTTATGAGTTTGACCTTGAACTTTATAGGAAGAATCTGTCAGAATGAAGCTATAGGACAGACCAGTGCCCTGTATGTGATCCTTGAGTCTCAAAATCAGCACTTGCTTGCATGAGATGATGGACAAGAGGGGGTCAGTGCCATAAGATGCCCCTTATTCTTTTCCATTTGTAGAAAGGATAGTCAAAGCAAGATAGGAGGGCCGACCTGTTTTTTCGTTGTTTTGGAGCCTACCTGTTTGGTCATTATACTGGGGCTGGCCTGTGTACACATGCTTTGGGCCGAACTTTATCCATTTAGGTAATAACCAGCTTTTATACTTCCTTTGAGCACCAGTGCTTTGGATGATAACCTGTGGTGGTTTGCACCAGGAATGTGTGTTTGTTTAGGACCTTGAGATGTGCTTTCTCCATGAATGCCGCCTTTATGGAGGAGGGTGTTACGCACCAAAGCTACTACAGAGTTCCAGCGAGGCTGAGGCTAGTGCAAGGGGTCAATTTTTTTTGATTGTACAGGCCAAAGTGGGATTTATTGTATGGATATTTGGTTTGGGGGCTGTTTACCCCTTGGATTGGACATGGCCAGCCCCTTTGGTTTCAGTCTCAGAAGTGCTTGGTTTAATGGCTTTGTTGAATTCCCCTTTGGTGTCATGATGTCTCCACCATGCAAGGCTTTATGCCCATGGGTTGGTGCTCTGGGGCTTCTAGGGGTGACACCGTGACACACTGGGGCACATGTTCATCCTGGTTATTTGACTTGCAGAGGTGATTGCGCTTTGTAAAGGACTGTTAATCTCCTCCTAGCACACCTTCTTGCAGCCACTTTGACCTATTTCATCTTCCAGAGACCCCTCCTCTGATGCCTACGGCTCAGTGCACCCTTCTTCCAGTTTTTGCGCACCAGTCAAGCCTACAATGTCTTGGAGGGGGGGGGTGTTGAGGGATTTTCAGCATTTTGGGGTTAGATGGGGCATGACGTCCCCCTTTGGCTCACTATTTTATCAAGTGAAGCTATCCCTTTTTAACTTATTTTTTTCATTTTTGTACCTTTTGGGGTAAAATTCTTTTGTTTTGTACAAATTACCCTAACAATAATATTATTTTATATTTTAGACTTGTAGGCTCAAATTAAAATATTCAAGAGGAAAAGGTATAAACCTCTCCTCTCATTGTAAAATCATAAGGCAAGAGTTCTATAATGAAGTTATTCTTTGTTCTCTTACTTTATGAGCTCTCTTGGTGATGTGCACTTCTATTGGATGTCTTCTCTTGCTTGAATGGTGAATGGTGAATGGTGGATGAATCTAAGGCTTCTGTTTGCACATGCTATGGTTGGCTGTCTTCTCTTTCTTTGCTCATGTCTTGGAGAATATTGGTAAGTCAATGCTTCTATGTGGATTGAATGGTGGTGTATTGCTGCATTTTTTTGAATTAGGGCTTTTTATCAATATTCTATCAACTTTGTGTGAAGGAAACACCTTGTATTAGGATTTCCTTTTGCTTTTAGGGCCTTGGACTTCTCCATTTTCCTTGGTTAGGCTCACCTACCGAACCCTAGAGGTTGCTAGATGATGCCCTAGCTTACAAATACTAGAGGGACATTCTAAGAGAGGGACACTAGTAGCCATGATCTCTCAAAGTCCTACGGATTGAGATGACATCATATTCCCCTTCTCTTGTCAACCTTTTTTACCCAAGTTTTCAGGATTTAATGTATTATAGTTAGGCTGCATTTTCATGTTAGTTAGCTGCATTTTTATCCACAAAACCCTAAAAAACAGAAAACCCTAGAAAAACCCTAAAAATTAGAAAAGTTATAACTCCAAAAATAACCGCGAGTTTGTAATTTTGGTCCTCCCTACAAATTCGCCCTAGTGAATTTATCCACAGATTTTGAAGGGTGTCCCGATTTTATGTGTAAAAAACCTAAAAATAATATATTGTAATAAAGGCCCTAAAAATTTACATAAATTCAAAAACCTAAAACTATTTGGAATTTACAAATTTTGGTCCACCCCTCAATTTCTCCCTACTTGAATTGTCCACAGATCTTGAAGGGCATCCCATTTTTCCCTAGTTCATTGAGAAGCATGAACCCTAGATCTCACTTACCTTGGGCCACTTTAGGGTTTTGACTTCCCCTAGGGCTTCTCCCTAGCCTCCTCCTTCCTCTTTTCCTTAGAGTGCACCCTTTTGAGGGTTGCCTTGGGATACATGGAGGTGTATTGGTATATGTGAGTTGCATTGGAATCTGTGAAATTGTAAAGGTGATTGATGATATACATGATTAGCTATTGAACTAACTCCTTAATTAGGTCAAGTTGTCTTCTTTATATATTGTTTGACTCCATACAAGGCATTGATCCAATTACAAGGTCGTGGAAAGGTATTTGCATGTGCGATGTTTGTAGGTATCATTTAGGGCTCTCCCCTGGGTTTAGGAGTTACCCGAAAAAGTTAAGAGGATCGGCTTTGGTGGCATTTGGGCCTAGACCTCTTCCATATGCTTACCAATCACTAGTATTTACTCTACATCGTGTTGCTTATTTATGACTACTAGTTTCAGCGGTAACAGAGGGTATATGCTAGCTTGATAAGTTAAAGAGGGAAACATTCCTATGTTGAAGAGTCATAGTACTAGTTAAACAATGAACTTATCCTCTTTACAGTAGTTAAATGGTGAAGAATTATTTCATTTACATCAGTTTAATGACGAACTTATCCTCTTTACAGCAGTCTAAAGGAGCATGCATACATGTTGGATGTTCTAGGTTTGTGTGGATCAGTTATGTTATCTACTATAGTTCACTCTACCTGAGCTAGTTTAATCAAGTTGGATCTCAATTCTGTTAGTTTTTCATACATTCACAATATAACAATTCAAATGCATAAACAGGATCACTAGAAGAAAGACAAAGCACAAAACAATAACACAAGAGTTTATCTTGGGAAACCCAAACGGGAGAAAACCCTGCAACCTTCGTATAGAGATGATAATTCTGAAATCAGAGTACAATCATAAAAGAGAAAAGATGGAAATGCTTTCCAAAAATAGAAATCCCAAAATAGTCTTCTCCTGCTGCAGTGCGAACTTCTCTCTCTGGGTGATGCGAACTTGTGTGAAGTGAGTGAGTGAATAATGAGGTGACTTTTCCCTCTTATTTATACAAGTGCCAAACTGGCTTTTACCCTAGCTGATCCAACTTCTCTATTTGACTGGGCTGACTTTACTTGGGGGGCAATTAATAATTTAATTTTAAACTTTTCGTTTGCTTCTTTTGACCCCAAGGTTTACATTTATTCTTTCAAGGGTTTACATAATTAAATACATCAAGTTCATCTCTCTTAGGACTTAGGAGGTACAATCAAGTACAATAAAATACAATAAATAATATCTTCCGAAGTTGCACAAAATCCAAAACTCCCTCTCAACAAGGAAGGTATTCTTCGGTCTTCATCAACATCACGATCATCTGGGTTTCATATGTACATCTATATTGTCTCCATCATCTCTATACATATTGAAGGTTGTCAGCACAGGCTCAGTCCTTCGAGAACTGTCTTCATGCATCAACTCCACCAGTCCTTCGGTGAGTCCAAGAGAGTCTCTCCATCCTACCTGGATGTCTGAGATATAAGCTATACCATCTTTGCTATACCATCTGCTACTTGTCCGTCTCATCAGCCAATGGGATTTCTCCCATATCTGGCTGAGATCCCGGACGAGTAGAGGAGCACGACCATCTACTACCTGTTTGTCTCATCTGCCGATGGGGTACTCCCATACCTGGCTGAGAACCTGAACGAGTAGAGGTACCTGTGCAATCACACGACCATCTACTATCTGTCCGTCTCATCTGTTGATGGGATTTCTCCCATACCTGGCTGAGAATCTGGACGAGCAGAGGCACCTGTGTGAACTCGACCATCCATTTCCTGTCCGACTCATCTACCGATGGGATTTCTCCCATATCTGGCTGAGCACCTGGACGAGTGGAGGCACCTGGGTGAAAGCAGGGCAAGCATCTCTATGTCATCTCTCCCTCTCAAGGAGGGACACGTTCTCTTACATCTTAAGTCTTCCGCGAAAATATTCGAACTTCACTCTAGGAAGAGGCTTGGTGAGAACATCTGCAGTCTAGTCATCTGTCGGCACGTACTGTAACTCGACCGCACCTTTCTGCACCATATCACGTATGAAGTGATACTGAATCTCTATATGCTTCGACCTGTCGTGAAATACAAGATTCACTGACATCTGCACACAACTCTGGTTATCACAGTGAATCACGGTTGGCTTTGGAATCTGGCCAAACAATCCTGCAAGGAGTTTACGAAGCCATATTGCTTCTCGGGTTGCTGTGCTAGCTGCCATATACTCGGCCTCTGCAGTACTGAGTGCTACCATGTTCTGCTTCCTGCTGCACCAGGAAATCATTGCAGAACCCAAACTGAAGCAACATCCGAAAGTACTTTTCCTATCTCCAACACATCCGACCCAATCCGAGTCTGTAAACCCCTGCAATCTCAGGTCACATTCTGAAGCATATCTTAGGCCATATCCCATAGTGCCACGCAAGTATTTGAGCACATGCTTTGCAGCAATCCAGTGAATCTCTCGGCTTGCACATGAACTGGCTGAGAGTATTCACAACAAAACATCTATCTGGTTTGGTGTTCGTCAGATACATCAAGGATCCAATCAGCTGGCGATACATAGTAGGATCAGTCAAATCTGAATTTGAAGCAGAATCTCTCAGCTTCTTCAAATGTGCATCCATCGGAGTGGCCATGGACTTGTAGTCCAACATTCCGAATCTCTTTAGAATATCTATGGTGTATTTTCCTTGACCTAGGGAAATCTCCTTCTGCCGCTGCCATACTTCTAATCCCAAGAAGTAATGCATCAATCCAAGATCCTTCATTTTGAACTCAGAGGCGAGTTTCTTCTTACACCATACGATAAGTTTCTCGTTTCTAGTGAGAAACAAGTCATCAACATATAGTACCAAAATCAGTGGCTCATCATCCACAACCTTGTAGTAAAGGTTGGGGTCTGCATCACTCTTGGTGAATCCCAAGCTCACTAGGAATCCGTCTATCCATCCATACCAAGCACGGGGTGCTTGCTTGAGTCCATACAGTGCCTTTTTCAATCTGCATACATGAGACTCCTTTCCGTGGACAATAAACCCTTCTGGCTGCTCAATGTATACTTTCTCAATAACACCATTGAGAAAGGCTGTCTTAACATCCATCTGATGCAACTTCCATCCCATTGCTGAAGCAATAGCAATGATCGATCTGATGGAAGTATATTGAGCCACAGGAGAAAATGTTTCATCATAATCGACTCCCTCTTTTTGAGAGAATCCTCTGGCAACAAATCTGGCCTTGTATTTTTCAACACTCTCATCTGCTCCATGCTTGATTTTGTATAGCCACTTGGAAGTCACTACTGACTTCTCCTCAGGTCTTGGCACAACCTCCCACACATCATTCTTCATGATGGATTGATATTCTTCCATCATGGCATCCTTCCAAACTTGATGTTTGGATGCTTCTTCATAAGTGGTTGGTTCTGAATCAATGATGTTACTCATCAGTGCTACATAACTGGAGAACCTTTGAGGTCTTTTGCTTTCTTTGAAAGCACCATGTGGAGCTTCATGCTCCTCTACATCCTGTAAAGTCTATTGTGCCCATCTAGGTCTTTTCTGACCTGCTGCAACATGTCTGGGGATATCAACTGGATCAATAGGATCAATGGGTTCATCCTTTTTTGCTAACTCTCATCTCCTTTGGTTATAGCATTTCTTCATCATCGATCTCCATGTCTGATCCTTTGCCTTTCCTGACAGCCATCTCTTCTTCAAAGGTCACATCTCTGCTGACTTCAATTTGTCTGGATCCTAGGATATAGATTCTATAAACCTTTGAAGACTCATTGTATCCCACAAAGGTTCCCTTCTTTCCAGAAGGTTCTAACTTCGATCTTTTCTCCTTGGGAACATGTATATAGACTGGACAACCAAAGATCCGGAGGTGGCCCATTTCTGGTTTCACTCCTGTGAAAGCTTCTTCCGGAGTCATATTCTTCAATATCTTATGTGGGCATCTATTTTGTACATATGTGGCTGTTCTGGATGCTTCTGCCCATAAGAATGTTTGAAGATTCTGATCATGTATCATGGCTTTCGCTGCCTTCACAATTGTTCTATTCTTTCTTTTTGCAACCCCATTTTGTTGAGAGTTGTAGGGAACTGTGAGCTCCCTCTTAATTCTTGCTTCATTGCAGAAGTCATTAAATTCTATAGAGGTGTATTCTCCACCATTATCTGATCTCAAAATCTTGATCCTCTTTCCTGACAGATTCTCGACTTGTGCTTTGAATTCTTTGAATTTGCTGAGTACTTCTTCGGATTCCTTAGACTTGAGAAAGTATATCCAAGTCTTCCATGAGTAGTCATCAATGAAAGTTGTGTAGTAATGATATCCACCTAATGAAGCAACTGTCATGGGTCCGCAGAAGTCAAAGTGTACTAGATCCAAAATCCCTTTAGATCTACTCTCACTATCTGGAAAAGATCTCTTGGTATTCTTGCCAAGTGCACATCCTTTGCATGTTCCATCATGGTCTACCTGAAGTACTGGTAAACCTGTCACTATATTCTTCAGTGCTGGGAGAGCTCGATAGTTTAGATGAGCTAGTCTTCTGTGCCATAATTCGCCCATACTTGTAGAGTCATGTATTAGGGCTTGGACTGGTGGAGTATTTAGACGATACAAGCTCTCCTCTCTTACACCAATAACCATGGCTGTATTCATACTTGAGTTCTTGTGCCAAGCAAGTACTTTCCCTTCAGAGAAGGCTACTTTATATCCCTTGTCCTCCAAGGCTGAGATGGAGACAAGATTTCTTTTCATACCAGGTACATAGAGCACATCACTCAAGTGTAGAGTATCACTTGATTCTAGTTGAAGGGAGGTGGCCCCAGATCCCTTCACAGTGTAGTTAGCATCATCTCCAAGTACAACACGGAGATGAGAATCTTTCTCAACTAATTTTGAAAGATTTTCTCTATAACCTGTCATGTGTCTAGAAGCACCACTATCTATGAGCCAAGTATCACTAGTGGTGGGATTAGTACCTGATAAAGCTGATATGAAGAGAAATTCTGTACGATCTTCATTCCTTTGCTTCTTGTGATGATGATCTTCTTCTACATCAGTAGTTGATGCTTCATGCTTTCTTTTACTTAAGCTTCGACAGCTACTGGCGTAATGGCCATATTTCTTGCACCTATAGCATCGAATCTGAGATATGTCCTTCTTCTTCTTCTGATCTGGGTGAGGACTTGATCTCCTATCTTGTTGCTTGTGTTTGTGGAACTTCCTTCCCTTTCCCTTACCTTTCTTGGCATGGGATACGGATGCTTGATTCTCCTCAGGTTGAGTGCCATGAAGTCTCTGTCGTGTGTTATCAACTGATTTGTACAAATAGTTGGAACCTTATTGAGCCGCCAGTGTTGGAACACATCAGTGTTCACTTCCAGAGTATCTAGGTTTCAGATTTTTGGGTCTAGCCAATTTTGGCTGGCCAGTTTTGTTTTTGAGTCGACATGACCATGGCCCCATGGGGGTTTGTAATAAAGTGTGCTAGTAGGGTTTGAGTGGCGCGGTTCCCCATGACTGGATTAAACAACTAAGGTATTCCAGGGAGTTTTTTCACCGTCAAATTATACTTTGCTTCAGGCGAGATATAATCTCTTGGTTTTTCTCCTGCTTCCTCCAAAGCTGGAATGCCCGATTTTGGAAATTTTTGCCATGGGGGGTTATTAGGGTCCAACTAATATGTATAAACCTACTAGACACAATTAGAATAGGTTCTGGTCATGTCCCAAGTCTCTAGGACCCCCAGAAAAAATTTCGAAAAAATTTTACCGGACGCGTCGGATTTGGGGTTTTTAATTATTTTTAAATTTTAATTAAATTTCTCTATAGTTTAAATAGAGAAATTTGAGTCTGTAATATGTCAGTCATCCGAGGTCCAATTTTAGTGTTTGATGGCTCGTTTCATAAGCCAAAAATCAGACATGACCCATGGACCAGCTAAACCCAACTTTCGGATGTCAATTCAGCCTCATAATTAATATTGTCTCTAAAAAGTCATTTACAGAGAAATTATTAATTAAATTAATATTTTTGAATATTTTGGAGAAATCCAAAACTCTCCAAAATAATCAGAAATGATTAAAATAAAAGGCTAAATGACATGGCAATAGACATTTATGAAGATTCCTGTTATCACACAACTTTTAGTTGCCTCTAGAGATATCCCATCCGGGACGGTAGAGGAGTTAGGCAACTAAAGAGGTGACCCAAGAGATGCCACGGTTCCCAATGCAGGTGGGAGTCACGTCAACCGAGGCACTCTTCGCTTTAGGTCAAGGTATAACTAGACCAAGGGGGAGACCCTATACCCCAATCACAGTTGATTGGATCCAAACAAAGGTTTCAAAGGATATATAAATGATGAGTTACGGAAACCAATGCAAGGCTAAGTGGACCTAAGGGTTAAGCAATGGTTGAAGGTGGTGTAATGGATAATAAGTGCTTCAACCTATGTATGGTTTAGGCCACATGATGGGGTATGATTACTAGGTGTAGTACCATGTGTTTACACAAGTGGGTCTTGTTGTCTTGGGAAGTGTGAAATGGTTCTAGGTGGACCCACAAGGTGAAGTTAGGTGTGAGGATGGTACTATAGGTTAGATCTAGGCTAGATCTATAAGTTGGAGTTGGTTCTAGGATTACCCATGTACTAGATCTAGGGTTTGACACTAATCCCAAGGAGTGCGCCTTGCTTGGAGAAGGACTAGTGCCTTGTTGGATGGGCTAATGGAGTCAAGAGGTATGTCAAATTGTAGATCGGGACACCTAGAAGCCAAGTCAAGTGGATTGGATGAGATTCAATGGTTGGATCTTAGTAGATCTAGTTTTTTTTAAATGATGACCAAAAGTGGACCACAATCCCTTAAAACAAGGAATGCAATCCCCAAGGCGGATCTTGATGAAAGGACAATGTAGACCTAGGTTTCAAGGCATGGGCATTCCAAATCCACGAACAACTCAAACACCCACTTCCTAGAAGTGGACCAACTCAAAAAATCAAGGGGGTGCGATTTGCTCAAGGAGGGTCCAAAAATGGGTTTTGGTGGACCAAATCAAGTCCAATAGCCACCAAAAAGTAGATCCGGGATGTTAGTACCCCGATCTATGTTCCTTCAAAGTTTCAAGTGAATCCAAGGGCTAGATCTTAGTAGATCTAAGTTTTAAGGTACCAAGAAGATCAAAAGGGGGTTTTAATCCCTTAAAACATGGAGAGATGTCCACAAGGTAGTTTTCACCAAAGTAAGGATGTGGGTATAGGTTATCAAATGTCTAGATGTCAAATCAAGTGGGATCTCACCTACCCATGTGCTAGATCTAACCCAACAAGCTTCTCTTAGGAAAATCGATTTAGGTTCAAGAAGGCTTTTTGCATTGAAAAGTGTGTCAATTTTTAGCCAATCACCACCAAACTATAGATCCAACTAGGGGTGGATCCTATAGAGGTGGGTTTTTAATATCTTTTCAATTGCAAGGCTAGATCTAAGTAGATCTAAGAAATACCAAATTTGGGGTTTTGATTTAATTAGGGTTTTATGACCAATGAAGATAGAATGGATGAAAGAGGCACATACCTTGTAGATCTTACCTCAATTGCTTATGGCCACCTTGCAAGTTGATAGCATTCTCCTATGTTTATATTCAAGAGTGAGATCCAAGTGCTCCAACCAAATCGCCTTTCTCCAAGATAGCCAAATCGTCCTCCTCCTACAAGACAAGATCAAAGAAACAAGTCAAGCAAGATGATTATGAAAATGGTAGAAAGATGTAATAGAAAGCATCAACTATGTCACGAAGATACAATAATGATACTCCCTGTCACAAGATCAACCCAAGAGTGAATATGTGGATCCCTCCAACAATAACCCTCAAAAAGTTGCCCTCCTCTCTCCAATTCTACTTTCCTGTCAAAAGGTTAGCAAAAGCACCAAAATCCACAATGATACATAGAAGAGATACTTTATATTCAATATGCAAGAGAATCCACAATGCAAGAGAGATGTGCTCCACAAAAAAAAATCCTTCTATTCCAATATTCCAGAGCTCCAAAGGTGAGCTTTACAATGGGGGGTCTCCTCCTTATATAGGATAATAAAGACCAAAACCCTATACCACTTCATAATAATACATCAAATGAGTGGTTGAGATTATAAGATCTCATCATACAATCAATGGCTAAGATGACCCATAACAATATATCACATGGATCACTCAAAATAACAATAGCGCCCTCACTAAATGGTACAATGGAGGGTGACGTCATCCCACTAGAGGGGTAAAAAGTACAATAATCCACCTCATGATGACTAGGACATAATAAAATAAGCACATGGTGGGGCTAGGAGGCATCAATCCTTACTAGCTCACCCCAAGGCACAATAAAATAATAAAATATGTCCAATATAATAAAAATGACCAAAACTGTCCTCAGAATCCATGACAGTCAAGCAGTAAATGTCCTCCTGTGATCAATCCGGGCATACCCACATGGTGAAAACTGGCTGGAAGGTAGTGATGCCACCCTGGAAGACCTCTGTGAAAACCAAATGCCAAAACCTTGCCTCAATTGCCCAAATCGATTTCCTCAGTGACCACTTTATCCCATTTTTTAACTGCCTCGGGAACTGTGAAAGTGCCAAAACTGCCTCCTAGGGTGCTAGCGTTGTCCATCTGAGCCCACCAGGCTCTCCGGGAGGGGGGATAAATGGTAATAACAAGTGGCTGGACCACCCCCTCCATCGTCAGCGCCCTAGGTGAACTGGCCTCTCGGGGCCCCTGCTGCTCAGGCTGGGAAATCAGCCCCAAATCTGGTCAACAAGTGTAAAACTGCATCAATCACTGTCAGAAGTGCCCGGAACTGAAAGATAAGTGTCTCAATGGATCCAGAAGACCCAAATCCACTAGGAATGAGTACTCATACACCCTGGGTTGCCCTAATGGGCCAGCTGTAGGGTCCATCATATATGGACAATGTATAATCTGCTGATCTGAAATAATAATAAACCTGCTGAACTGGATCAAACATCATTTGCATCATATGTCCATCATATGATATCATCATCAAACATGTGGGACCATAAATCACCATCAATAATCATCCATACATGGTCCACATCACCACGGATCCCAAGAATATATAATCAAGGATAAATCACATCAGTAGACTAAGACAATGTTTCTCTAATCATTCCCATAGCTAAGCTCAAAGTATAAATTCCATTCAGTGGCATTAATCGAGTTAACATATTCCGTTGTTATAATAAATTACTTGCACAATAGTTCAAATGACAAACTCACCCATTGGACATGGTCAGACTGCTAGTGAAGGATGAAGGCTAGGAGCAAGGTTGGGCCAAGGGTTTGACTTGTCTAACTTAACTCAAAAATACTTTGGACTGGGAGAAGGGGGAAGCTACAAACTCTGTGTTGGACAAAAATAACACGGGGAATGGCTGTGCCTCACAAATGGATAAGTTGTTTAGAGAGTGTTTATTCAACTTAGGCATCATGTCTACATCAAGTTGATCCAGGTTCATTAGGATCATTCAATTTTATTCCATGGCCTTTTTGGCCTACATAACCCTTCGGATTTCAGATGTGCTGAGAAGCACAACTAGTTGCAGCTTGCATCCAGGGCATGTTTTTCACATATTTATAAGGTCAGCAATTGTTTAGATATAACTTTTAAGAACCATTGCTTTTTAGACCTTTCTTATACTCTTCGAGGAGTATTTTAGCTTTTCATTGCTCTTGCCCTTTTTTTGTTTCCATGGGCGAATTTTTTTAGTTTCCATAGGTAGAACATGAGCTTTCAGTTTTAGCCAACAACATCTCAAGTGACTAGGGGGAGTTCGAGCCAATGCCAAACATCGGGACAACCGACCAGAATGATTTAGGCCTACAATCCAACTTACCAAAGGCAAGTTCCGTCACCAACTCAGAGCCGAGACACTGAATAAACAGGGATGCGGTCCAAACACAGAGGTAGAAAAATGGGGAAGTCCTCGGTATCAGAAAGTCAAATGAGACAAGTCAGGGTTTAAAGTCAAACAGGAAGGTCATGTATGGATGGAGACAAGTGAATATGGAGCCTACACTAGCAGACAACCAGTGTCGGGAAGGACCATGTCTATGTAAGGTGAAATACCAGTGAGTTTTGTTAAATGACCTAAAAGTGCAAGCAATTGTCCATTTTATGATTTACAGTTCATTTTAAATAGTTTGCCACATCAGGAATAATATACCAAGCAGATGCCATGATCATGACTAAATCAACAAGATAATAATCCACAGTCAGTGAGAACATATCCACAGATCATACAACATCATCATAATAATCATCATCATGCATCATCTGAAACATTGCTGCAATATATCTCTAGGCACTGAACTGAAACTGTAATGGGATAAGTGGTCACATCAGTCATCAAATCTGAACTCTCAAGGCTCAGCCTTGACACAAGGTCATAAAATCTGAATAATGTACTGCTCTGATCATGAGTGATCCAAAATATATAGCCATGCTCTGGAATAAAGGAAGCTCTGAAATGTGCAGATATCTGCTGTACAAGAATAGTAGCCCTGCTACTATGGTGTGATAACATCTGGCTCCAGCTGGGACAAGTGCTCTAAGGGAGAGAGCGCTTGAGAACCTCATAATCTCTGGTCTCGAACTGCTCTGCATCAATCTTCAATCCAGCACTGCACCATCCTTGCTTTCAGCTTTTATCTTGCACCTGTTCCTGCTCTCACAAACACTGGAATACCATCATGGAGCATGTATGGGACAAATATAAAATAAAACTGAAAACTAATCTAAAGCATAAACTGAAAATGCGTCAAAATATAAATATAAACTAACATGGCATACATTATTCTTATTTTTATTTACTGTGCAGGAGGAAAAGGATACTTCTTAAATCAGGCAAATCTGAACCAGCACAGGCAGCTAACAATAGAAATGCTAACTATAATTTCTTAAATGCATGCAGGAGAAGAGAAAAGCTTAGGAAGGAGCAAGACTCAACTCAGGCAGAAAAAGAAGAACGGGACAATACTCGGCACACCGAAAAAGAAAAATCACACAAATCCTACTGCTCAAGTGAGCTTATTCAGAACCTACCTAATCTAAACATGCAAGGCAAGGTAAGGAGGGTCAGGGATAATAATCCCTTAGCTCCCTTTGATTGATAGGGAGTAAGATGCGTTGGCCAGTCCCAGTGGTGAGAAAACACATCTCATCAATGCAGTGCTCAACAGTAAGTGGTCCAACCCAAAAGTCACCTGATCCCCTAGATCGTATATAGAATAAATCATTAGGTATTACAACCTTATCACCAATTTTGAACCTTTGGTGATTTACAGATTGAGGGATGACTTCAATAACATGTTCAGGGAAAGGTTGGATATCAGAAGTGCATTGAGGTTGAGGTGTAACTATACTTGAATTCCTATTAGGAGGAATTTCATCAAATCTGGGAGGTCCACCGTCTAAAGGTACAACTATGCTACCAATCAAGACTTCTCCTACAGTTCCCCTAGGAGGATTTTCTTCCAGTTGGTGAATGATATTCTTTGGTGTTTCCCCTGTGGTCAAAACTTCAGCTTGGGTTAAGGGTTGAGGGCTTTGATTCTCACTACTTCTGCTACTACCCTCTCCTGATGGGATAGGAATGGTCATGTTTTCTAAAAGTTCCAGATGGTCAGCAGGAATGGGCATATGCCTGTGAACTGTGCTAGGTGTACCTCGATCTCTCATATCCAACGATGTTGGTGAAGAATAAGGTGTGTCTGTGGAATCCATATCCTCTTCACCATTAGGTAACTCGCTAGGCAAAAGGAAGCTAGGGTAGTATGGAGGCAAATGTGGATCAGTGGGTTCTTCTTGAAAAGTGGCTAGATTATTCAAAGCAAAGTCTTCCCCAAGGACATCATGGATCAAGGCATGTTCTTGCCAACTCATAGAGTTGTCATTTACCTGCCTTAAAACCCCATCCTCCAAGGACAAATGGGACAAGTGATCAGGCACATCTGAAAAGTGGTAATCAATTAGTTCTTCATCATTCTCCTCAGGTGAGGGCAGGTGTGTTCCTTCATTGTTATTTGTCCAAGGAGTGATGTGAGGTAAGCCTTGTCTTCCTCTTTCTGTGTTAAGGTCAACTAGGAAAAGCCACTCATGTACTGTCCTAGGTATATACTCACCCCTTCTAATTTGATCAAAGTTATCTTCCGAAGTGTTTAGCTGAGTAGGATGTGTAGGTTGGTCAACGTTTGGCCCTACACTACTGGGTTGGTTCGAGGTCCTAAGGTTTTCTGATGCTACATCCTGAATGGATTGAGGGTCAACCTCAATAATTCTCTCTTCTTCCATGCTAGGATCATCATCATGACCACCCATGACCATAAAGATACCCTCAGGTAATAACTCACCCTCACCAAAAGTGTTTCTCACACCATCCTCATAATTCTCAAGATGTCCATCATAAAATGGCTCCTGATATACCCTAACCAAGGACCCATCAGAGTTGGGGATGGTAGCATATGATAAATCCATCTGAAGATGTCCCCCCAGCCCAGCGGACCACTTCCTACAAAGGAGCATGCCATAGGCTGGAGGGAGATCTATAACTACTATATCCATAAGCATAGATATGTCGGGGCATGAAAACAGGTCAGCTCTCAGGTTTTTGATCAAGCCAAAGACTTTAACTGGTTTAGAGTCAATCCCACAAACGTTCCCATAAGGTCTAGTTATTTTTAATCCCATAGCTTCCATGACTTGTAAAGGCATCACATTCATGGAGGCACCAGAATCCAACATACAGTTATGAAGAAGGATATCACCTATGCGTAGTGTAAGGTAAAATGGTTGATGACCCCCATTCTTCCTCTCATATAGGGCAGTTTGGATG
The DNA here is from genome assembly GCA_027924585.1 of Larix kaempferi. Taxonomy (NCBI): domain Eukaryota; kingdom Viridiplantae; phylum Streptophyta; class Pinopsida; order Pinales; family Pinaceae; genus Larix; species Larix kaempferi. The sequence continues at coordinate 1,296,429 of BSBM01001363.1, forward strand.
TTAATGGGAGGGTCATCCTCTTCATCAACCACATCACAAGGTGCTGGGTTTTGAGAAGATGAATCCTCACCACTAGTCGTGGCTGTCTCAGGGATACTCTCGAAAAACTCTACTACTTGCTCCTTTATTGAAGCGATTTTCATTAACTCAGTGAGTGGAATGTTATGCATAACCTTGTCTAACTCTCTTTCGATGTTGATATCGAAGTCATACTCAGGCAAAGGGACTGGCTCACTCACTGGATTAGGCAACTCTTTGTTTTTCTTTTCACTAAAAGGGATAGGCTTTGGGCCATCCTTTCTTCGTTGATAAGTTTTATAAGGAGCTTGATCATTACTACCTTGTTCAGTAGCATAGATGGGACCACTAGGGTTGGTTTCTTCTATGGTGTTTTCTTCATGATCAATTAGGATTCTTCCGAAGTCTTTGTCAAACTTTAAGTCATCAACCCAATTAATGTTCTTTGGAGAATCCGGATTATCATCACCATGGGTGGTATACTCAGGATCTTCCGGCTTTTGCTCTTCAGACCAGTTTATGATGGGAGGTTCTTGGTTCATAGGGTTTCTTCTATCACCTTCATTAGGTTTCTTTTGTTGATTCCAATAAGGTTTAGGACCATAGGGCTGCCTATATCTATCCCCCTCTCTATTCTTGGCTAGGTCCCTAGTTAGGAGGGTTAAGTTTTTCATCATTTCATGCATACTCTCCATCATTTCATTGGGATCTTTGCTAGGTTCCTTACTTTTCTTAAACTTAGGCTCAGATCTAGAGGAAGAAGGTCCACTAATTAGGTCAAAGAAGTTTTGTTTTCCCATGGAGGCAGCATTTGCCTCAGCTTTCTTGGCATTGTCTTGGGCTTCCTTCAAATTATTAGGGTCTTTGTCCTTTAGGTGGTAACCCAGGTAACCTTCATAAGCATTAAGGTAATGAATCAAGATGGCTTGGTCAAGGGGTCTTATGTTACTTGGGATGTTGGCAACAGTCCTATCGAAGCGTTGGTTAAACTCATGGACAGACTCATTTTCTTTCTTTTTGATGTCAAAAAGTTGGTGTAAAAGGAAACGCCCATCTAACTTGACTGACCACTCTTGCTTGAGTTTATCGGTGAATACATCATACCCATTGATTGATGATGCAGGCAAGCGGTCAAACCATTTGCGAGCATCACCCTCCAAGGATGCAAAGAGACCCCTAATAAACACATCCTCTTTTTCAGCCCCATATGCTTCCATATGAGCCCAAACATTGTCTATGTGGTCCTCGATAGAGGTGGCACAGTTGCCATTAAATTTCGGGATCTTTTCAAAGTACTTGTCTGGCATACTATGGGGAGCACCCAAGATCTGAGAAAAGTCTAAGGGAGAAGCTCTAGCCTTATGACCAAAAGCACGAGCAACAGGAGGGTTGTTTTGGTTGTTGATACCGGAGTTTGACTGACCTTGTCCTACCATTGGATTGATTGGGCTTGAACTAAAGTTGTGATTAGGTGATAAAGGAGGAACCGGATTGAACAAAGGGGATCCTAAGATACGGTTTGGAGAACCTGAGTTAACAAGTTTCCATAAGAAATTAGTTGATTGGGTTTTAGGATCTCTTTTGTGATATGTGAGTGGGGTTCCTTCCAAATGATTTGATTTACTTCGTGTGTTGTAAGGATGACTATGAGCTCGCTCCTCAGCGGAGTCACGATTAGGAGTCGCCAGGTAGATTTTTAAGCTCTACTACCAAGAGGTATGTCGTTTAAAGTGCAGAAAGGTAGTGAGACACAAAGATGTGTTGAACCAAGGTAGGCCCCTACCTCCCCGGCAACGGCGCCAAAAATGTTATCACACAACTTGTAGTTGCCTCTAGAGATATCCCATCCGGGACGGTAGAGGAGTTAGGCAACTAAAGAGGTGACCCAAGAGATGCCACGGTTCCCAATGCAGGTGGGAGTCACGTCAACCGAGGCACTCTTCGCTTTAGGTCAAGGTATAACTAGACCAAGGGGGAGACCCTATACCCCAATCACAGTTGATTGGATCCAAACAAAGGTTTCAAAGGATATATAAATGATGAGTTACGGAAACCAATGCAAGGCTAAGTGGACCTAAGGGTTAAGCAATGGTTGAAGGTGGTGTAATGGATAATAAGTGCTTCAACCTATGTATGGTTTAGGCCACATGATGGGGTATGATTACTAGGTGTAGTACCATGTGTTTACACAAGTGGGTCTTGTTGTCTTGGGAAGTGTGAAATGGTTCTAGGTGGACCCACAAGGTGAAGTTAGGTGTGAGGATGGTACTATAGGTTAGATCTAGGCTAGATCTATAAGTTGGAGTTGGTTCTAGGATTACCCATGTACTAGATCTAGGGTTTGACACTAATCCCAAGGAGTGCGCCTTGCTTGGAGAAGGACTAGTGCCTTGTTGGATGGGCTAATGGAGTCAAGAGGTATGTCAAATTGTAGATCGGGACACCTAGAAGCCAAGTCAAGTGGATTAGATGAGATTCAATGGTTGGATCTTAGTAGATCTAGTTTTTTTTAAATGATGACCAAAAGTGGACCACAATCCCTTAAAACAAGGAATGCAATCCCCAAGGCGGATCTTGATGAAAGGACAATGTAGACCTAGGTTTCAAGGCATGGGCATTCCAAATCCACGAACAACTCAAACACCCACTTCCTAGAAGTGGACCAACTCAAAAAATCAAGGGGGTGCGATTTGCTCAAGGAGGGTCCAAAAATGGGTTTTGGTGGACCAAATCAAGTCCAATAGCCACCAAAAAGTAGATCCGGGATGTTAGTACCCCGATCTATGTTCCTTCAAAGTTTCAAGTGAATCCAAGGGCTAGATCTTAGTAGATCTAAGTTTTAAGGTACCAAGAAGATCAAAAGGGGGTTTTAATCCCTTAAAACATGGAGAGATGTCCACAAGGTAGTTTTCACCAAAGTAAGGATGTGGGTATAGGTTATCAAATGTCTAGATGTCAAATCAAGTGGGATCTCACCTACCCATGTGCTAGATCTAACCCAACAAGCTTCTCTTAGGAAAATCGATTTAGGTTCAAGAAGGCTTTTTGCATTGAAAAGTGTGTCAATTTTTAGCCAATCACCACCAAACTATAGATCCAACTAGGGGTGGATCCTATAGAGGTGGGTTTTTAATATCTTTTCAATTGCAAGGCTAGATCTAAGTAGATCTAAGAAATACCAAATTTGGGGTTTTGATTTAATTAGGGTTTTATGACCAATGAAGATAGAATGGATGAAAGAGGCACATACCTTGTAGATCTTACCTCAATTGCTTATGGCCACCTTGCAAGTTGATAGCATTCTCCTATGTTTATATTCAAGAGTGAGATCCAAGTGCTCCAACCAAATCGCCTTTCTCCAAGATAGCCAAATCGTCCTCCTCCTACAAGACAAGATCAAAGAAACAAGTCAAGCAAGATGATTATGAAAATGGTAGAAAGATGTAATAGAAAGCATCAACTATGTCACGAAGATACAATAATGATACTCCCTGTCACAAGATCAACCCAAGAGTGAATATGTGGATCCCTCCAACAATAACCCTCAAAAAGTTGCCCTCCTCTCTCCAATTCGACTTTCCTGTCAAAAGGTTAGCAAAAGCACCAAAATCCACAATGATACATAGAAGAGATACTTTATATTCAATATGCAAGAGAATCCACAATGCAAGAGAGATGTGCTCCACAAAAAAAAATCTTCTATTCCAATATTCCAGAGCTCCAAAGGTGAGCTTTACAATGGGGGGTCTCCTCCTTATATAGGATAATAAAGACCAAAACCCTATACCACTTCATAATACTACATCAAATGAGTGGTTGAGATTATAAGATCTCATCATACAATCAATGGCTAAGATGACCCATAACAATATATCACATGGATCACTCAAAATAACAATAGCGCCCTCACTAAATGGTACAATGGAGGGTGACGTCATCCCACTAGAGGGGTAAAAAGTACAATAATCCACCTCATGATGACTAGGACATAATAAAATAAGCACATGGTGGGGCTAGGAGGCATCAATCCTTACTAGCTCACCCCAAGGCACAATAAAATAATAAAATATGTCCAATATAATAAAAATGACCAAAACTGTCCTCAGAATCCATGACAGTCAAGCAGTAAATGTCCTCCTGTGATCAATCCGGGCATACCCACATGGTGAAAACTGGCTGGAAGGTAGTGATGCCACCCTGGAAGACCTCTGTGAAAACCAAATGCCAAAACCTTGCCTCAATTGCCCAAATCGATTTCCTCAGTGACCACTTTATCCCATTTTTTAACTGCCTCGGGAACTGTGAAAGTGCCAAAACTGCCTCCTAGGGTGCTAGCGCTGTCCATCTGAGCCCACCAGGCTCTCCGGGAGGGGGGATAAATGGTAATAACAAGTGGCTGGACCACCCCCTCCATCATCAGTGCCCTAGGTGAACTGGCCTCTCGGGGCCCCTGCTGCTCAGGCTGGGAAATCAGCCCCAAATCTGGTCAACAAGTGTAAAACTGCATCAATCACTGTCAGAAGTGCCCGGAACTGAAAGATAAGTGTCTCAATGGATCCAGAAGACCCAAATCCACTAGGGATGAGTACTCATACACCCTGGGTTGCCCTAATGGGCCAGCTGTAGGGTCCATCATATATGGACAATGTATAATCTGCTGATCTGAAATAATAATAAACCTGCTGAACTGGATCAAACATCATTTGCATCATATGTCCATCATATGATATCATCATCAAACATGTGGAACCATAAATCATCATCAATAATCATCCATACATGGTCCACATCACCACGGATCCCAAGAATATATAATCAAGGATAAATCACATCAGTAGACTAAGACAATGTTTCTCTAATCATTCCCATAGCTAAGCTCAAAGTATAAATTCCATTCAGTGGCATTAATCGAGTTAACATATTCCGTTGTTATAATAAATTACTTGCACAATAGTTCAAATGACAAACTCACCCATTGGACATGGTCAGACTGCTAGTGAAGGATGAAGGCTAGGAGCAAGGTTGGGCCAAGGGTTTGACTTGTCTAACTTAACTCAAAAATACTTTGGACTGGGAGAAGGGGGAAGCTACAAACTCTGTGTTGGACAAAAATAACACGGGGAATGGCTGTGCCTCACAAATGGATAAGTTGTTTAGAGAGTGTTTATTCAACTTAGGCATCATGTCTACATCAAGTTGATCCAGGTTCATTAGGATCATTCAATTTTATTCCATGGCCTTTTTGGCCTACATAACCCTTCGGATTTCAGATGTGCTGAGAAGCACAACTAGTTGCAGCTTGCATCCAGGGCATGTTTTTCACATATTTATAAGGTCAGCAATTGTTTAGATATAACTTTTAAGAACCATTGCTTTTTAGACCTTTCTTATACTCTTCGAGGAGTATTTTAGCTTTTCATTGCTCTTGCCCTTTTTTTGTTTCCATGGGCGAATTTTTTTAGTTTCCATAGGTAGAACATGAGCTTTCAGTTTTAGCCAACAACATCTCAAGTGACTAGGGGGAGTTCGAGCCAATGCCAAACATCGGGACAACCGACCAGAATGATTTAGGCCTACAATCCAACTTACCAAAGGCAAGTTCTGTCACCAACTCAGAGCCGAGACACTAAATAAACAGGGATGCGGTCCAAACACAGAGGTAGAAAAATGGGGAAGTCCTCGGTATCAGAAAGTCAAATGAGACAAGTCAGGGTTTAAAGTCAAACAGGAAGGTCATGTATGGATGGAGACAAGTGAATATGGAGCCTACACTAGCAGACAACCAGTGTCGGGAAGGACCATGTCTATGTAAGGTGAAATACCAGTGAGTTTTGTTAAATGACCTAAAAGTGCAAGCAATTGTCCATTTTATGATTTACAGTTCATTTTAAATAGTTTGCCACATCAGGAATAATATACCAAGCACATGCCATGATCATGACTAAATCAACAAGATAATAATCCACAGTCAGTGAGAACATATCCACAGATCATACAACATCATCATAATAATCATCATCATGCATCATCTGAAACATTGCTGCAATATATCTCTAGGCACTGAACTGAAACTGTAATGGGATAAGTGGTCACATCAGTCATCAAATCTGAACTCTCAAGGCTCAGCCTTGACACAAGGTCATAAAATCTGAATAATGTACTGCTCTGATCATGAGTGATCCAAAATATATAGCCATGCTCTGGAATAAAGGAAGCTCTGAAATGTGCAGATATCTGCTGTACAAGAATAGTAGCCCTGCTACTATGGTGTGATAACAATTCCAATCAACTCCAAGTGGCTTAAGTCAACTATCTAGTCACCAGCAAGAGATCCACTTAAGCTAATTCGCCCTTCCTCATGCAAAAGTCGATTTGGTGAGTTGTCAAGTGTTAAATGTGTTGGTTGGTTTGCTTTTAAGTTTGTGGTAGGCGCCCTCATGACTCATCAATTACCATAAGCTTGGCTCCCTTTACAAGATTCGAGTTAGTACCTACCACCACTCCACTTGTCATTCACCAACCAACTCACCATCCTTCATCTAGATCACGCCCTTGCCTTATCCTCACGTGTATCCTTGTTGTAACTCGCTTATTGGTTGGTGATGCTTCCCATGCAATCACCAAAGTCGAGCTTGCCACCTATCCATTCAACCTACCAATAAACTCGAGTTTGTCCATTGTTTAGCTCTCCAAGCTTAGTCTTGATTGGAATTCGACCTTCATGTCTATTGTTTTGGCTCTCACTCAAGCCAATTCGACCTAGGGTTTTAGCTTTTAGTTGTACTATAAAGAGAGGCCCATTTGGGTTGTTATCTCATGGAATTTTTGTGCACCATTACTCTAGCAAATTTGTACTAGATCATAGCAATTGCTATCTTGAAATAAAATTCGACTTTGGAGGTCCATGCGATTTGTGCAACATTGATGAATGCTTCTCTTGTGAGGTGACTTCTTTCTATGCTTTCAATTAAATGCTTATGTGATTGATCAAGTAACTAGCTTTAGAAGTCTATATTCTAGAACATAAGATCTACCATTTGTGGTTTGCAATTTGGTTTATTATGCAATGTTGATCAATGAGTTATATGAATAGGATGTACTCAGTTATACTAGCATTGATATAACCTTGGTTTTCGTAGCATACTAGTCATATATTTGATCTCACTTTTGCATTGAGTTGTTTGTCTTTGAAGAGGTTTTTCCAGGTGTAGGAGGGTGTGAGCTCGGCTGCATCTAGCCCATCTTCATCATCACAAGTGATTTTTAACATTGTTGTCTTTCCAGGATCTACAAGGGTTGAGGTTGTTCCAAGAAGAAGCACAAAGAGACTTTGCTCCAAGATCCATCCTTAAAACAAAATAATTTTTAAAAAACCTTGGTTACTTTAGGCTTCTTTTCTTCAAGCCATCTTATCTTCTCCTTGAAACCCTTTTGATTTGACTTGCTAGCCCTTTCATCTTTTGCCATAGTCCAGCCCTAGCCATCCCATCTCCTTCCTCTCGTCCCCCTCCAAAATTTCCTCCTCTTTTTCATTCCATTCACCCTCTCTTTTTGCTCTCGTCTTACCCTACCTTGAGTGCCTTCTTCCTCTTGATTCGTCCCATTTCTTTTTGCCCCATCTACCTTCTCTTACTCTCCACTTGTCCCATTTCTTTTACCTTCTTCTCCTTCCTTCCCATTACCTTTTGCCTTAGATCTTAAGCCTTCACATTGCTCTCGTCCCATCTCTTTTTGGCTTTCTCTCTTTGCTCTCGTCCCATCTCCATTTGCCCTATCTCCTCCCTTTCGTCCCATTCCAATTCATCCTCTCTTCATACCATCTCCCATACCCCTCTTCCCATTCGTTTTTGCCCTCCTTCTAGCTTTCGTCCACCCTTTAAAAACCTACAAAACACATAAAAACACAAGAAATTTTGGTAAGATCTAGTAGTTGTTCTCATTTCATTGAAAGGTTAATCTTAGATCTCATGCTTGCATTTACATATTTAGGATCTAGTCTCTTATTATCATAGTTGGTTTTGCATTTACATTATTACTAGTTTAGATCTTACACTTGGAATTTGGTAGTTTGTGTTAGATCTCATTTTAAAAATTAAAAAAAAAACTTGCATCTCCTTAGTTTTATTTCATTGATAGATCTAGGTAGTTTCCATTTTGTTTTGGTTATCTAACATCTAATGGGTATTTGAGTTGCTCATTTGTGATAGATCTTTCCTTGAGAAAGAAGAGCTTTGATAAACAAGAAGAAGCTTCAAATACAAGAAGTTATCAAGAGGACAAAAGGACGATCCAAACCAAGACTAGTATTTATCCTTTGTAATAGCTCTTAAAAGTTTGTTTTAAATATTTTCAAAGTTATTTCTTTCAAAGTCCCTACAAGGGTTTCATTCCCAAGGGCATTTGTACTCTCATAATAAAGTTGCAAGTGGGGTTTTTAAGCCCCCACATTCACTTCCCCATTTGGGGAAGCCTTGTAGTCTTCTTGGATTGGTTTGAGTTTCTAGTTTAGATCTTTTAATATGCTCTTAGATTAGTTTCCATTTCAATAAGTTATTTTTGTTGTTATTTCCGATTCACTTACCCCCATGCTCTTCCGAATACGGTCTTTGACCTGAAAGAGATTCTTGGGTAGATTAGAGTTTATTTTCTGTTTAGTACTTTACTTTTCATCTTGTATTTTCTCTTCCAAACCTTGACCAGAGTAGAGCTAACTTTGGGATCGTATCCCAAAGGCCACATAACTTTGTGGTAGCTACTCGTTCCCCCATCAGCTTCTTGTGGACATCCAGCTAGCTGGAAGGCTTCCAAGACTGGTGGCTTCTAGTGATTGACCTTGTTTGGAGGTTGATCCCACCTATTAGATTAGAATTTGTGTGGTAGAACACTAGATTTTCCAGTTTCATTTTATTTGGCAAGTAGTATTATTGGCGGTATTTCATATCTTTCAAATCTATCACATTGTTTAATCATTTTAAAAAAAGTTGAATTATCTTACTACAAACTACCTTTTTGCTTCTTAAAACGAACCAAAGTCTCTTGAACTTGGCCAAATCCAAGTCAAGAGCACTCTCTATCGGAGAGCATTATTAGCTTTTGCATCTTTCCCTGCATTAGGCATTTGTTAGTTAGCAAGTCTCTTGAACTGTGGTCATAAGATCAAGTCAAGAGCGCTCTCTGTCGGAGAGTTGAACAAAGTGCTCTAATAATAAAATTTTTCCACCCATATTTTCCTTTAATTAATTTATCTTCGTCTCTGTCCTACACCCGTATGCTCTGCCAACCGGAAACGGTTGGGCTAATACTCAGAAAGGTGTAAGACTTGTTAAGTTCACAAGTGAAAACATTAATTAAAATTTTACCCAAAACCCCAACCAAGACAAAATCACTGAGTACTTCCTCTAACAGGTGGTGCCGGGAATCCACTGTCAGACTCGAGGGCGGTCAAGCCGTAAGCACACTTGCCCTCTTTGCAATCTGGGTGCTCCCGACCTATCATCTAAAAGGTTGTCAGTGGTTCTTTTTTGGTTAAGGTTCCACCTTTTTTGAAAATCCTTGTTCTTAGCCATAATAATCAAGACCACTAAAATCTTTAATTTACCAAGATAAGCTGCAAAACGATCTCAAGAAATTTTATCTCAAACACTTGTATCAAGCATTTCACAATCACTTTTACATTTTGACTCCATAAGGCACTGGTCCTTAATTACAATATTTTATTTGCTTATTTATCAATATTGGAGCATTTGTGTTAATTTTCGTAAAAAAGTGATTTATTTCTGATTCAGTGTATCTCTCATCTTCTATTTTGCAACGTGGATTGCGTTATCTTGTTTTTCATTAAAGTATTATTGTGTCTCTCAAAAAACTCCTAAATAACACCCATCCGCATCACAATATCAAAAACATTTTAAACACACAAGAGCCTTAGACAACTCTTTTGTAGGGACTACCCCCCTTGGCTTCGTTAGGAGTTTGCCTAAACGGAGGAGCTGGGATTCAGGTGACAGTACCTGGCTCATTGCTTGCCCCCAAGGCCACACCTCTCTCACTTGTAGTGAAGAGACAACTTTCGAAAGATTTCCGCTGCTGGTGTGCAATCTGGCGGATAACATCGTGCATCAATTCTTGTTTCTTCCTGAGTGTAATCTGCCCATAGTTGATCAAACTTGGGTAGTTTGGATCTACCACTTATGCTTTGGATGAAAGACTCCCAAGATGGTGGACGACCATTCAGAGTGTTGATAACAAGCTCCTTATCATCAATGGGATCTCCACTGGTACTAAGCTTGTCCCTTAGTTCTGTGAACCTCATGAAGTATGAGGCAATGGATTCTGACCTGGACATCTTCATATTTGAAAGCTGGTTCCTCAATGTAATGGATACATTGATACTAGTGTGTTCAAACAACTTCTTTATGGTCTTGAACATTTTCCTAGCAGTCTTCTTCCCTGAGAATTGTGGAACTAGGTGATCTCTAATTGAGTCCACCAGAATCTTTCTTGCTTTGGCATCATTCTTCCTCTAGCGGGATTTGTCTTCTTCAACTTCTGGTTCAGGGACCTTCTCATTTACATATTGTAGGAGATAATTTTCTTCTGGTAGTAGAAGAACCCTAGACTTCCAAGAGATAAAATTGGAAGCTCCTTCCAGACGATCTTCAACCTTCATTCTAATCATCTTGATTGCAGATTTGGTTCAGAAACCCTAGGAGGAGCTAGGTCAAAAATGAAAGTTGGAAATATGGAAAACTAATTCCACAGGTAGATGTGCCCTAGCAAGGCGAGTTGAGATGAGGTAGGGCTGATCCAAAACTGTGGAGAAAAGTGGGTAAAACTTGAAACCCTAATTTCTGCTGCAGCTGTAGAATTAGGTCAAAAATTGAAAATTCTCGGAATTGAGTTCTGTCTTCACCAAAAGATGCACCTTCCTTAGAGCGAAATTCCCAATGCTCTTTTTCCTTCAAAATGTTGAGAGAAGACTTCAAAAGATGAAACCCTATTTCTGGCAGGGTTCCGACAATGTTCTGGCAATGGCTTCTTCTAGAACTGCTCTGATACCATGTTAGTTTTTCATACATTCACAATATAACAATTCAAATGCATAAACATGATCACTAGAAGAAAGACAAAGCACAAAACAATAACACAAGAGTTTATCGTGGGAAACCCAAATGGGAGAAAACCCAACAACCTTCGTATAGAGATGATAATTCCGAGATCAGAGTACAATCATAAAAGAGAAAAGATGGAAATCCTTTCCAAAGATAGAAACCCCAAAATAGTCTTCTCCTGTTGTAGTGTGAACTTCTCTCTCTGGGTGATGCAAACTTGTGTAAAGTGAGTGAGTGAATAATGAGGTGACTTTTCCCTCTTATTTATACGAGTGCCAAACTGGCTTTTACCCTAGCTGACCCGACTTCTCTATTTGACTGGGCCGACTTCACTTGGGGGGGTAATTAATAATTTAATTTTAATCTTTTCTTTTGCTTCTTTTCACCCCAAGGTTTACATTGATTCTTTCAAGGGTTTACATAATTAAATACATCAAGTTCATATCCCTTAGGAGGTACAATCAAGTACAATAAAATACAATAAATAATATCTTCTGAAGTTGCACAAAATCCAACAAATTCAACGTTCTAGATCTATATTTGAATGTCATAATACAAGTAGATCTAGATCTGATTACTAATGTTAGCATGCTTTAAAGTTTTATTTTAGTTCTAGCATTAGCAATTACATTCTCTTTCTTTTTGCAATTTTAATTTGAAGATCTAACTAGCTTAAGTAAGAGAAATTCTTCTAAGTGTGATTCAAATTCAGATCTAGCATTTAAAGTAGCCTTTTTGAATTTGTTTTCCATCTCCAAGGAGGGTAGTCAAAGATCCTAGCAAGACAAGATTTCTAGCTTGCCTTACTAGTTAATTTTTTGCATTTTTAATTAACTTTTCTTACTTGGAATTTTTTGACCTTTTTTGTTAAGTCCTAGAGACACTCTTAAAGTGTTTTTGGGCATTTGTTGCTGATGTTTGCTTGCTGGTTTGTAGGTTTTAAGGATTAATTAGAGACTAAACAAAAGTAAAATTTACTACCATTTACCTCAAACCCTTGTGAAGATATTATCCACCAAGCCAAGAGCTAATGCATCATGAATCAAACAAGAAGAGGCTAATAACTAGAGCAAGAAGAAAGCAAAGTATTATTATTTCATACCAAAGATTTTTGACCCTTTGAAGTGAGCCCAAGCCTCCCTTTGATAGGCTGAAGGGGCGAAATTGGCTCAAGAAGAGGCCAAAAAGTTTGTTACAACATGTGATGATCTCAATATGAAGAAGATCTAGATCAATGGTCTAGTTGCTTCTTTTACAACAAGAAATAATGCCATGGGCCAAGTTGTTGAGCTAATGTGGGTGAATTCCTTGCTTTACTTGTCAATAATGATAGACAAATGGTAATGCCACGGGTCTCCTCCAAAACCAAGGGTAAAAACCATGGGAAATGCTGAAACAAGGTACCAAAAACCATGGGTGGTTTCCCCATTCCAAGCGTTAGCCAAATCCTCAATGAATTTGCCAGTTGTTGGGCCCAATGATCCATGCCAAGGAAGTTGATTCATGTGTTAGAAGATGAAATGAGTGGCCAAGATCTAATCTTGAGGTGAGATGAGTGCTAGAGGATCCCAATGTGCCTCCACATGTGTTACAATGTGCCACATCACCTCAAGGTCCCTCACAATGTGTGCCATCATGCCAACAAGGCAAATCGACTCCTAGGGAAAATGTAGTAATTTCCCTAAATAATAGATAAAGTGCAATCTCAACTAAGAAACTAAAATAAAGTGCACTTTTTACATCTCAATAGCAAATTAGAAATAAATTAGGCTTTTTAAAATTAAAACCTTAGGTGTGCTAGGTATTAATTTTCCATTTGTCCGAAAATAAGCCTGCAAACCCCCCTATGCTTGGAAAACCTTCCAGAGGGACAACACTTTGCAAGATGAAGGTTGATCTTGATAGAAGGGCCAAATGGGTGCCCAAAAATGCCAAAGTGTTGCAGAGATAGTGGCTGGATTGTTCCCATGCACAGTCATTAAGTTTTCAAGCTGCTTGTTGACACTGAAGAGATGACCCCTATAGATTTGACCAATTTGAGAGAATGCTCTTACATGCAAGCATTGGAGGCTGAAGTAGAGCCAAATGGGTATCCATATCAAATCCTCAGATCTGGAAAACACTGAGTATATCAATCCCATGCACGTCCATGAAAATTAGCATTGTAGTCACTGGGGAAAGGTCCACCACATTTCTGGAAAAGACTAATCGAAGGCAATTGTGATCAATCTGATGCCATATATCTAAAGAAGTGGCCAAATGGGTATCCAAATATGCTCTTAGAAGCATTGGATACCAAATACAACCAAAGATATGCAATAACCCCTCATGGCCACTATAGAACACTGATACACTGGCACTGGCAACCCTATAACTATGGAGAAGACTTGTTGAAACCACTCTAGCATTAAATGAAGATGTACTCTGATCATAGGTGTCCCTAGTGGACCAAAAAACTATGTCACATGGTTCGCCGAACTCGAACAATGAGATTCAGAACTCAACGAACCTAAAAAAAATAAATTCGATTAGGTTCGTTGATGAAATTCGATGGTTTAAACGTGCAAAATGGTTTTGAAGGGTGAACCCCTTTTTTTCTACGTTTTTTTTACGGTGAATAAAAACTGGACGATAAAATACCGCTCTTACTCAAAATTGACATGCAATATGGGTCAAATTTGCACACGATATGGATCGAATTTGCATCAATTCCATTCCAGCAACCGGTAGACGGTGGTGACTGTAAATAGTGACACTACTAGCGATTTTCCCTGGACCGTGCAACTATGTCAGTGAGGAATCCGTCGTCCAATGTGAAGAACCTGCAACAATTAATTAATGAAAATACACGAGATAGTAGAAATAATAGAACTCAGAATCGCTTTTATTGATCACAGGCCACTTCGAGGGAACAACCTCCTTTGAGCAAGCTCAATACAAATAACTTCATGGTACCTTCATTTGCCTCAACACACACTTATATAATAAGTCTATGCCCAATACTATGGGTCAATACCATGGGACATATAATACTACGGGACGACTTACAAAGCATATGCGTCCAATACTATGGTCAATACCATGGGCTAATACAAACTATGGATCAACAAATACTACGGGATGACTTACAAAGCATATGTGTCCAACAACAATATACTAACAAAGCAAAGAGAAGGGTTGACACGGGTTCCTAACATCCCCTCTCCCTTAGAAAAAGCTTTGTCCTCAAAGCTTTAGATGTGGAAATTGATGCAGAATTTGAAGGAGTGGTTCCCCTATAGCATCCTCAGGTTGCATTCTGTGCCATTGAATGAATGCCTCTGTGATAGAGTGAGAGAGAAGCTAACGCCTTTTGAGTTTCAGGGAGGATTGCTTGGAAGGCTGTAGATGAAGAAGAACCATATCAGCTGTGTGAAAATGGCGCTCAGAACAGTGTTGATCAACGTGTTGTTTCAGTCGAATTCTTGCCATGTGAAGATTGTCCTGCAGAATGAGAAGAATCTGATCGCGGTTTCGAAGAATCGATTCTATTGCCTGAAGTGGGGAACTGTTGAGGGTGTATGGAAGAAGAATTGGCGGCGCCTGTTCATAGACTGCTGTATATGGTGTCATTATAGATGTGGTATTGTACCACCAGAGCGCCTCAAGGAAGTCCATAGAAATAGCTGTCCAAATCTGTGTAGGGATGAGCAAGGGGTCGAGCAGTTCTGAAAGGAGTGTCGTTTCACCCTTGTTGACCTGGAAAGTATCACAGTTAGCCACCATCTGTTGAATTGTCATTTTCAGTCCCTGCCAAAAGAAGTTACATTGTTCCCGGTCATACGTTTTGAGGAACCCAGAGTGCCCTGACGATGGAGGAGCATGGAGTTCATAGAAGGGATAGCCCTGTTGATCAGATTGCAACCAATTTGGAACAAGTAGAGAAATAGATGTAAGAGAAACTGGGTCATCAAGTGTGCGAGAAGGAGCATCTGCCACCAAATTGTCCTTACCCTTCTTGTAAGTGATCACATAGGCAGAATCCATGAGTTGGATAACCCATTTCAGGTGTCTTGGGGAGGAGACCCGTTGTTCCAGGAAATTTTCCAGGCTCTGGAGATCAGTCTTGATGCATAAATAATTCCCTAATAAGGATGGCTGCCACTTCTGTACTGCATGCAAAATAGCCATCAGTTCCTTCTGAGATGTAGATGCAGCTAAATTCTTACTGGAAAGGTCTCTTGAAGGTGGCAAGCCCACGGGTTCAGCAAATACACCTGCATATATATCCAAGGAAGTAGTGGAGACTGTTGATGGGTGCATCTGAATGGAATGGAGTTGAGCGATGACACCATGTGAAGTCTTCTTAAAGAGCTTTTCCAGGCGATGTGAATTGATGATGCGAAGAGACCCTGGTTGTAAGCCCGTAAATTTGTGTTGTTTCCCATTGACTGAAAACTGCATCCAAAGTTCAGCAAAATCCCATAAAATGGGGCCAAGAGTGCGTAACCATTGAATGCCCAAAACCACATCACATCCGCCTAAAGACAAGGCAAACATGTCAGAGCGTAGGTTATAATATTCTAGAGAGATATGCACATTGTGACACTTCCCCTTGCAAGGTAAGGTGCCCCCATTGGCAACCATGAATTCAAAGTTGGGGCAAGGATGGACAAAACTATCAGCCTGTTTGGCAATTCGAGGGTCAATGAAGTTATGAGTGCTACTAGAATCAATGAGTATGGTAAGAGGGAGCTTCTTAAAGTAACCCCTAACCTGCATTGTTTGTGGGGTGGTGACGCCAGTTACAACATGGAGAGATATTTCTGGGTGGTCTTCCTGAGACGAAGGGTCAATAGGTGGCTCCTGAATGCCGACTTGATCATCCATTGTATCTGGAGCTTCTTCACCAATTTCAGAGGGAGGCAGAGAATCCACATCTAAGAGATAGAGATTTTGCTGAACACATCTATGCCCTCGAGTGAATTTCTCATCACAATTATAACAAAGCCCTTTTTCTCTGCGTGCCTGCATCTCTGTTTCAGACAAATGCTTGATAGGAGTTGGTCGAGGAGCTGGCAGGTTGGGAGGTTGTTGAGAACCCATATTTCGAAAGGGAACAAAAGTGGGTTTGGAGTGTTGTTGGGTTGCAATCTTGTCTTCTGCTAACTTAGCCAACCCCAGGGCTTCCATCATTGTGTTGGGACAGAACATTTTAACCTTTGAGCGGATTTCATTCTTAAGACCACTGATAAAACAACTCCTGTAGAATTCATCAGACAATCCTTTTGTGTGATTGGCTAGTTTCTTAAATTCCGTCTGATACTCTCTCACAGTGCCAATTGGCGAAGTTTAGTGAGGGCTCCTGTGAAGTCATCAAAAGCACTAGGACCAAATCGTTGCAAAATGAGCTGGCAAAAATCAGGCCATTTTGGCTCTTCATGAGCCTTGATGTACCAACGGTACCATTGAAGAGCTTCCTGTTCCAAATGAATGGATGCAAGTGGAACTTTGGTGACATCAAAAGTATTATGCAGACTTAAATATTGTTCTGCACGACAGATCCAACCAGTCGGATTAGTACCATTGAAGCGAGGAAAATCAAGCTTCGGACCACGGAACTTGCTGCAAGAAAAGAACCCATTGTCTGATAAAGACTCGAACTGTCGTCTGTTGTTCATGGCTGAATGCTCAAGATGGAGGCTGAGAAATTTTTCATCCAAATCCTGGAGTTTGGTTTGGATGGCTGCAAGTGCTTCCTCCATGGTTTTTGCTCGTGCGCGGGTGACAACCATAACCAAGAGTTTTTTTTTTTTTTTGAATGGTTCGAAAAACACAAACAAAAGCTTATTTAGTAAAGGGAAATTTGGATTTGGGAAAAACTCTGATGGTTAATTGGGGTTTGACTAGGTTTTGGACACTTTCGAATGGACAGGGAAGCAGAAAATGAGGATTTCAGAAGCGGGGTGAAAGAATGAGAAATTTTTCAGAGGGACAAAGAAGAAGAAATAGGAAATGAACATGGTGGCAAAATTTGAAGGTGAATAATTAAAGAAGTTATGGCAAGCACTAAAAATAGACAAATGTGGGATTTCTAGCTTTGGGAAGTGGAATTTGGGATAGGGTCCTCAGGAATGAAAGATGCAGAATGGGATGACAGGGGTGTCAGGGAAGTTTCAAGGGAAACAGAGTGAAAACAAGAGAGATATGGCGAAAAAATAGAATTTTATACTTTTTTTTTCCAGAATGGATCTGCTATGGCGCAGAAGAGATCGGAAACAAATGGATCTAAAATGGCGCAGAAGGGGTTAGAAACAGGTGGATCTGAAACGGTGTGGAAGGGATCGACAACAGATAGATCTGAAACAACGCAGAAGGGATCGGCAACAGATAGATCTGAAACGACGCGGAAGTGATTGGAAACAGTTCTGGACAGAGGAAATTTGCGAATTATTAGCTGAAAATGGATATGGACCCTGTATGCTCGACTTCCTAATGGTTCAAGGGATTCACTCGACCACCAATGTTGTCTGATGGATTGCGTATTGGGGCAGTACCCCTCACTCCACGGCTCAGGTAAAACTAATAACCGCTTTGCCACAAACGACAGCTCTTGGTTTACCTCACGGGTGGGAACTAGTCAGTCAGGTAGGGGTCGTTGCCCTTTTCGCTGGCGGGTCCTCTCAATGGGCCAGCTACTTTGGGGTTCCTGTGGTACTCCTCACAAAGAGTTTTAGGGCTTATGCCCAAGTACTTCCCACAGTGAAGCGGATAGGGATTATTCTCAGATCCGAACTTGCAACAGATGCGAAATTTTTTTTTGGCAGAAATTTCACCCAACGAGCCCAAGAAAGTGCTCTGATACCATATGTGAAGAACCTGCAACAATTAATTAATGAAAATACATGAGATAGCAGAAATAACAGAACTCAGAATCGCTTTTATTGATCACAGGCCACTTCGAGGGGGCAACCTCCTTTGAGCAAGCTCAATACAAATAACTTCACGGTACCTTCATTTGCCTCAACACACACTTATATACTAAGTCTATGCCCAATACTATGGGTCAATACCATGGGACATATAATACTATGGGACGACTTACAAAGCATATGCGTCCAATACTATGGGTCAATACCATGGGTTAATACAAACTATGGATCAACAAATACTACGGGACGACATACAAAGCATATGCGTCCAACAACAATATACTAACAAAGTAAAGAAAAGGGTTGACACGGGTTCCTAACATCCAATATGTCGCGACTCCATGGTGTAGTAAATCACAAGTTCACCGACTATAGACTGCTACATACCCGCTTCTGAAAAAGTTGTTTTAGCGGAATATGACTTGTAGACACGCTTTTCTATGTTACCCACTTCTATTCAGAATATCAAAGTATGAATTTGATAGTGATAAGGTGTTTTCCAAAACGACAAGTATATGCATATAATATAGCTACCCATATTCATTTTATGCCATTCACTTATTTCAACAATTACCGTACACACACACACACGTTATAATTAACTATTATATTAACTATATATATTATATTAATGGTATATATATTATTATTTTAACTATATATATTATAATTTATAATGTTGATTCTATTATATTAATATGTTATAAAATATTTTATTTGGAAAATATGTATATGGAAGAACTTAATGGCAAACCTCATCCAAATTTCATCGAAACATTCGAGCCCGAATTGAATTTAATGGTTGTCGAACCCGAACCCGAACTTGAACCAGAACCTTGTGACATAGCCAACAACAATGGGTGTCCACATGGACAAATACACATAGTGCAATAGATCATCAAGTTGAGTCATCATATCTTCAAATAGGTTTTTGAGATAAAAGATTTCAAACTAACCAGTACCATGACAATAACTTAAGCATTTGCAAGGACAATTTTCTTCCAAGTGGTGATGGAATAGACCAAATTAGGACAAGTGAAATTTTGGTCAAAGGTGATTGGTTGACTCAAGATATAGTACAAGGGAAAGCTCTATGATCTTCACCAATAAGACAAACAATAAGGAAGTGTCTCACAAATGGGTGATGTGTAATGATTTACTACCCCCTTAACCTTGGCAATCAGACTTCCCCCTTTTACTTTGACTTTGCTTTGCTATCTCCTTCTGGGACTTGTCTTCATTTATTTCTTGGACTCTTTTTCTTGTACTTCTTTCTTTCTAGAGATAAGGTTGTCCTTTGATTTTGTTTGAAGGCTCATTAGCAAGTTTAGACTTGCTTCTTGTACTTGTTTGATTTTCTTTTCTTTGACTTGGTCTTCATTTTCTTTGACTTTGTAGGTACAAGGAGTATGGAGTCTTGGACTGGGGGCTTTTTATTTTTCATGCCCTTTTTGAGGCATAGAAGGGGAAAAGGAATTTCATGCTTCGGGTCTAGGAAGGAGCACTGCTCCATGGCAACTCTCTCCCCTTGATGATAGCCAGTCATAGGGGTTTACAAGGGAACCTCCTATATTGTCAGAAAGATTGTTGTAGCACAAACATGCCCAAGACACAAGGGTAACTGGGAGGCCTTCATGGTGAAGGAGTCACAAAGGGGAGGTTAAGAGTCAACTGATCAATCTTAAACCAAAGGATGCAGACCAAAGTATGAGGTGAAATGGATGATGAATGAATGGTCATAAGCTAAGTCACCTGACACGGGGACACGGGACACGCAGGACACGAAAATACGAGAGTCCAACACGGCAACGGTGACCCCCGGAATTAGGACACGTAGGACACGTTTTATATACATATATATTTTTTAAAAATATATTAATATTTAAAAATATAGACATATAGATCCAAAAATCTTTAGAAACTAGAACATTTACAATTTACAAATATGAAATATTGAATAGAAATTAGAATAAAAACACATTAATGATTAGTAGATTACACATTGTCATTCACAAATCACGATTCAGTATTCAGTATTCACGAATCACAACACATTTCACATTTGTCATTCACAAATCACAATGAATTATGACACATAGATGCATGTCGGAACCATATTTCTCATTAAGTCATCGAAATCAAAATGTATACATATATGTCGGAATGCCACTAGGCACTGGCAAATGCCAAATAGACTAATAGTAAATACAAAAACGGGTGGATCAAGATGGGAGACTCCCATATGTCAGTAGTCCTCCTCCATGCCTGAATCAACATACTCATCACTGCCACTGCCCTGATCCTCATCCTCCTCATCCTCATCCTCTCCCCCCTCCTCCTCCTCTTTGCCCATCTGACGACCTGCATCTGCTGTTGTGGAGGATGACCCCTCTATACGATCACTATCATCAAAAGTGACCGGCTCTAGCACTGGATCATTAAGATCCATGTTGGCTAATGCCAACTCAGTACTGCTGTCCAAACCCATATCATCAAGAAAGACATCCCACATATTTGTCTTTCCCTTCACCCACTCCTCCCTCTTCCTATAAATAAGACGAAGGTTGGAGTGCACATACACCATCGACTCTGCCCTGGACTGCTCAAGCCTGCTCTTCTTCACACTGTACAAGTTCCCATATGTGCTCCAATTCCTCTCACAACAAGAGGATGATGTAACTTGAGAGATGACCTTGAAGGCTAACTTCTGTAGAATAGGGGATGTTGCCCCATGAGTTTCCCACCAAGCATAGGGTTTCTTACCCTCCCTATCTCTAAGCAGATCATAACCTCCAAATCTCCCAGTGCCAGTGGAAAAATCTACAAAGCCCTCCTCTGCCTCCTCAAGCATGTCTCTATCCTGAAATAGCCGTCTAAGTGCTATCTTCCTCCCATTTGCAATCTCTGCATCCATGTGAGGAGGGACTATGTGTGAGGCCCCCGATCCACCTGTGAGCCACTCCTGAGTGTAGAACTTGGGGTTCAAGGAGTGGGCCAAGCAATGCAAAGGTGTGCAATTCTTATCCCACCTGGAGATAAGAATATCCCGAATAATGGTCCATAAGTTCTCTGTCGATGTCCCATACTCGGGACACTCATTCTCCATGACAATGGACCTCATGGACTCAATCATGGAATCCCACCCCTCATAAACCTCTGCTAGGATGGGCTGGTCCGTGTCTGCAAACCGCAACAAAGAAATGATTGGCTCCATGATCTTAATGGTAAGATCCACTGTGTCCCACCAACCATCATTTAACACCATGTCCTTCACCTTTTGTGAAGCAGCCTGATCCGTCTTTCTCCAAAAAGCCCAAAACTTTGAAATCACCATGGACCCAAGAGCGGTTTTGACCTCCCTCAACCTCTTGAGCATGATGAATGAGGAAGCAAACCGAGTATCTGCAATCTTCAACAATGAAAGCTGTGTGTACTGTTTGTAGATGGTGAGGGCATTTGTGTGGTTTTGTACAAAGTTACGAATATGGCGTGCATCCTCAATAAGGTTGTCAATCCATGCCACATCCGAAGCAATGGCTTTCAGTGCTAAATTCAAGGAATGGACAATGCAAGGTGTCCAAAAAACCTGTAAGAACAATAAAAGCATGTATCAATGACTCTACAACACTAACATTGCAATGACCAAATTCAAACAATGAGCAAATTAGAAATGAAAGGTGTCCAAAATGAACATACCTGTGGATATTTAGCTTCCACAATCATGCCAGCAGCCTTGCAAACAGGTGCATTGTTCGTGATGATTTGTACACACGACTCAACACCTACTTCTTCAATGGTTTTGATGAATAAGTCACCCATAAATTGTGCATCCTTGTATTGCCCAAGAGCATCCACCGCTTTCAAGAACAACGCTCCATTTTGGGAAGATACCATGAAATTGATGAGTGGATGGTGTGCGGGATCTGTCCATCCATCAGAAACAATACGCACACTGCATGAGGGCCATGTTGTTCTAATTGGCTGAAGGATTTTATCTACCTCCTTCTTTGCTTTAACCAACAATGTGGTTCTAAGCTTCTCTGAACCAGGAGGCACATAACCATTTGGAGCTCGTTCCGAGATAGTTTTAACCGTCTCAAAATACAATGGTGACCGTGCAACATTGAATGAGATGAAGTTGAGGTAGAAGAAAAATGCAATGGTAAGGTCTACCTCTTCTCGCGCCTCTTGTTGGAAAATCCTATCCATTGGACCACTTGTAGATTGCCTCTTTCTTGTTTGATAAGTATCCCCACGCCCATGCCCATGAATGCTAGGTGGAAATGGAGACTTGGTGCTAGAGGACTTCCTCAAAAACGGAAGAGGATCATCCTCTTTTTTCTTGCTTGCTGCTGCCACCTTCCCTAAGCCAACATGATCCTCTCTTTCCATATCCCTCCTTTGGTTAACAGTCACCGCTTTGCATGAAGAAATCCCACAAGAAGGAAGGGCCAACAAATGGCCCTTAACCCGGAAATATGTGCTCTTGAACTCATGCTTGCAAAAATTGCATCTCCAAGACACATTGCCTCCCCCACTAAGCTTTGCCTTGGGCCCATCTTTCCTTGTCACATACTTCCACAAAGGGTATTTTTTTTCTTGGGCTTGTTGACTTGCTAAAACAGGGTTAAATGGAGCCATAGAATGAGCTCCACTAGCAGCTGATGGAGCACTTGACGGAGGAGGAGAACCGCTTGTGCTTGGTGGAATAGGAGGGGAGGCACTAGATGGTGCATTTCTCCCTCTCCTTTGCCCCCTACCTCCT
Organism: Larix kaempferi; assembly: GCA_027924585.1. Lineage (NCBI taxonomy): Eukaryota > Viridiplantae > Streptophyta > Pinopsida > Pinales > Pinaceae > Larix > Larix kaempferi. Next base: position 1,319,234 of record BSBM01001363.1, read on the forward strand.
GCCCTAGCTGATTGAGACATTCCTTTTCTTGTGTGATGGTTGAGCTTGCAATCCTCTCCACAAATCCACCGGAATGCACTTGGAATCGCTTGGAAACAATGGATAGCCTTCAAATCTCCTTCACCTGCACATACAGCTCACTCTAAGCCAACTCCTTCCTTGCAAACGACAAAAAGAAACTCAAATTTTACTTTTAAAACAAAACTGGCCGCACTTTTCCGGACTTTAGCGCACTTTACGTGTCCTATTTTCGGGATTCGTGTCCGACAGTCGGGGACACGATCTCAGTTTGAGTCCGATTTGCATTTGCATCGTGTCCCGATTTTGGATTCACCTGAAGATCGAATCGGACACGAATTGAGATCGAATCGTGTCCGATTCGATCCCGATGGGACACGAGGGGGGGGGTTCCAGCGAATCCGGTTTCTTAGGTCATAAGGTAAACCTGAAAAAGGGGGTAAAAATCCTTGCAAAATACTAAGAATCATCTAGGTTCAATTGTACATAAGTAAATCAAGAATCAACTACCCTCGTTAAGTTGAAAGTGTGATACTCACTATACTCATCAGATGATCAAGACATCTCACATGGTGTCAATAATAACATATATTACATCATCATCATCATCATCATCTTATATCATCAAAGCATTGCATAACAGTAGAAACATGGCATATATCTCATCATCATCACATCATATCATCTCATCATATCATCTCATCAAAGGGGGGGCCAAGAGCAGCAAAGATGGGCCCAATACTCTGGAGTGCAAAAGCTCAAACACAAAAATAAGTCTGGAAAATAGTATGCCTGCATAATGTGGCATAACAGGGAGCATGTTGAGAATGAGATCACTGCACCTACCAATCCAAAATTGTTGGCTGAGCATAAGGAGGCCAAGTCAAAGATAAACGTTTAGTTATGTGGTGTGTACATTACATGCTAATGATATGTGCCCTACATGCAATTTATGTTTAATGATATGTGCACCACATGCAATTTATGTTTAAGCGGTTAAATCAGCATTACTGTATTAAGGTGCTATATATGATGTCACGAATGTTGATATATTTGAGAGGGTGTGTTACATAAGCCTGTCGAAGCTACCTCACGCTAGCCCTCAGTTTTATTATTGATTCAATATGAATAAAATATCGTCTTGTACTCTCCCACTCATATTTAACTTGTATGTACATGCACTTTTTTAAAATCTATAAAAAAGATACATGTAAATGCTATAATTCACCTGCAAAATATTTTTATTTACTACTTAGCAATGACTGCATAGAGTTTAGTAGGAAACTTATGATAATAAGATTAATTTTATGTGTTTGAAATTTTGATATTCGCTTTTAGTATGTTTTGTCCATTATTTTGACTAGTCTTTCAACAATAAGTCACTTTGCAAATGGTCAATCACAACATTGTATGTTTACGTCACCATGGTATTTCAAATTGTTGTGTGTAACCATTATGTCATATCTTGTTTATATTGAAATACAGGCAAATTTCAGGAGTTAAAATGAAGAGGGAGTACCGAGAATTCATTGCAGCCAATATGTGATGATGCACAAATCTGGGAAAGTATATATATAGAATTTTTGAAGTTTCTTTTATACTGGTTGCTTAAATTATGATTATGGAAAGCTTTAGTCTCAAAATGACTCAAAATTCCTAATTTCTTACGGAGTATTCTCTCCTCAAGTTTAAGATTCTGCCAATGGTACCGTAGATGGCAACAATGAGAATCCGTCGAAGCCAATAAGTGATGATGCACAGGGCTGGACAAGGTTGGATGCATGATTTTGAAGTTTCTTGTAGATTAGTTTAAGATTTATTATTGGCAAACTTTGTTACAAAATGACTGAAAATTCTTAATCTTTTAAGAAAAAATCTATCGCCCAATGTAAGATGTCTCTCCAATGTTATCATTGGCAGCAGATTCAGAAAATGTTTATTTTTCTCTTATTCCGAATAAGTGGTTTCCCAGGCTACTTATCAGAAAGAACATCGATTACAAGATGAAGCAATAATTTTGATAACTATTTGTATGGCATGGACTGTGTTAAAGAGATGAGATGTGTTGATTATCATGAAAATTTCATGATAGATTCATAATCTGAAGAAAGCAAAAGATATGTTTGACTCAGTGATCTTAAATTTAGGTATGATATACTCATGATTGCCTTTGGAGCTTAAATTCTGAGTTTTGTTGTAGACCATCTCCAATTGTTGAATGGATGACCATATGTATGCCTGTTTCATTTCTTTTTGTATTATAGTGTAGACCGAAGTTATCTGAAACAGGTAACGGTTTCAGTTTTTGAAACACTTTGAGTCACAAATGACACTTCAAAATTATAGGAAAACAGTTAAATGGCATATTAAAATAAATGTTAAAAATGTAAAAACCAAGAACTTCAAAAGATATTTCTTGACAAGCTTTGATATTTCTTGTCAAGCCTCACAATGTCCAAAAGATATGTTTTTTTAAAAATGCCATAATATTTAATAATAACAGAAACGAATAATATTTTATAACATATGCATTCAAAATTTTACTAGATTGAAATCGCTATTATGTTACTAGAAGTTATATTTTTCTGAAGAGTGAAATAGATAGCCTATTTAAATTTATAGATGCACTGAGTGTGTATTCTAGTTCAAACCTAGGAACTACATTTACTTTTTTTCTTTTCTTTTTCTTTCTAGTGTGTCAATATGCGGTCTTAAATCAATATATACATACACCAAGCTGAAACTTCCTTTAATGAATGAAGTATTCACCTCATGAAAGGTGGTTCGACATTATTGCTTCCATAAGAAAGAATATCCATGTAATCATGCTTTAGATACTCTTGCTTGGTTGCCAAACCATCCATTTTATCTCAAAAAAATGGTCCCTTTTCAATGAAGATGAGAAACAAAGAGCACATCTTGTGCTTTGACATAACATGCAACTATTCAATATTGTGACAAGGCACACATATATTTGTAAGAGTAGTGTGAAGCAATGAAGCCTTTGCAACAAATCTATTATGATAAAATCACTGACAAAGAATCAAGTCTTGAGAGAAGAATGGGACTTTTGTATACCGTGACACTTCCTAATCCATCTTATCGTGTTGTCTTAAAACACTTTACGTCTTGTGAAAAGTTGGCAGAATCTTAGCATAAGACTCTTTGGTTTAGTAGTTTGTAAATGGATTCCCATAAAAACCTCTCTAACCGATCCAAATAATCCCATAAGTATCCACATTTAGCTTTAACAAATAGTCATCCAAAATCATTTGATGAAGTATAGTAAAAGTGTAGCACCCTTTTTATGCCAACAAATAAGTCACATTGAACATAGGTAATTTTTAAAAAGTAAAACTAAATAGTCTAAGCTTAGAAAAACAATGAATCAACAAGATTCAACTTCATAAAATTTAGAACACAATTCCCATGCCAACAACTTGCATAATATAACATTGCCACGTATAACCTAATTATGAGTTTTCAACTATGGCCGAAGAGTTCAACCCCACTCTTGACCTTGTCAACAATTCATAAATAGATCAATCCACGCTTTCAATCATTGGCCAACATCAATATAAGTGTTGGAAACACTTCTTTCCATAAGCCAATCTCGTAGAGGAAGTATTTCACACAAGTCCATTGCTTCACAAACCAATTGCCTTGTGAGGGGACTTCAAATTGCATACTTATACCAATGCAACAATAAAATGGAGGTGTAGAAGAACTTGCTCAATAACTCGTAACACATTCAAAGCCATAATCTAGCACTTATCCAGCGCAACCATATTGAGCAATGACATAGGAGTACAAGGCCTATAGCCTTCATACCAAAATGGAATAATTGACTTCAAGAGTTCAAACCCTTGTTTGATTTGAGATTCATAAGCACTAATACTTGTAGCCTTCATGCTTGAGGCATTGATCATGACTACATGAACTAAAGGTTTGTTTGTTTCAACATATGTAATCATTTGAGTTCAATATCCCATCATAACACAATGCATCATACATTATCCTTAAAGTCAAACCAAACTATCATTATGAGCACCAGATAATGATTAGTTTTTAACAAACTTTATAAGCCAATCAATATTGCAACTCAACAAGAAGAGTTTTCTCAACTTCCATAACAAAACCTCAATCCACATCAATGAAGAACTTGCAAGATTCTACCAACAAGATGTTCACAATCCTATGTTGATGCATTTTCAACTCAACATCAAGATCCTTGAAACATTAGCATGCTTACACAACACCACTGTAATATGCACAAGAGTAGTATAAGCACAAACATATAAGCAACATGTCAACAAATTGCTAGAAGCAATCAAGTATACATGCTTCTCTTGTTACCAAGCTACCCAAGCACAACAAGTGCTCATTCATTTCATGACAAAATGCTCGCTAGATCTATATCAAGATTGCCAACAATTTGAAAACCACAATGTCAAATGAACAAATTGAGGAATATGCTTGTCATTGTCTTCAATGCAATATAACCATAACATACTAAAAGATTTCATAACTCATAAGATAATTATGTCAAAATTACACTACTTTAACAATTACAAGGAATATGCTTGTCATTTTCTTCAATGAAATATAACCATAGCATACTAAAAGATTTCATAACTCATAAGATAATTATGTCAAAATTACACTAAAACAATTATAAGGATTATGCTTGTCATTGCCTTCAATGCAATATAACCATAGCATACTAAAAGATTTCATAACTTATAAGATAATTATGTCAAAATTACACTCCTTACAGCTATTATAAATTATACAAGCTTGCAGTCACTACCATGGCTAGACTTTTAAGTATTGGGGAATCAAAGGATTAGGTAAATAATAGAGCTAATATTCCAACAGAGAGGTGGTGTCTAAAGACATTGTTATTGCCTAATATGCACATCGAGTAACGTGGCAGTAATCTTCAAGCCACTGGGTGCGTCCTTAGGGCAAGTCACGAGTCAAGTATTTCACTTGAAACTTGACTCCCTCGTCTAGGCCAAGTCCTAGTGAAGCCAATAGGGGTTGTCCTTAATAAAATAAACCATAGTTGATTAAGCTAAGTTGAGCAAATTGATCTAAGAGTTAAAAGACTTAAACACGAGCAATATTATTATTATGAAATCAAAGCAACGACTTTAATAGCATGTACATCGTATCATTGGTATTGAAAAAAAATAACTTTAAAGCAAAAATGATAAACAATAATGACTAGTGTCGAAAAGTAAATGCAATGCTGGAAAAGTAAGGTGTTGAATTGCTCTTGGTAAATTTTAAGTTATTATTTGGTGAGTTGTTTAGGAATGGGTTTATTCTTGGTTTGGTCTACTTAGCCTTTTATCCTCACTAGTAAGTGCAGTGCAACGGTATTAGGTGTCCAACAGGGGGAGACATATAGTTTGCTTTAGGCACCCCTTTGACTCTGTAGTATGTTCAATGTGAACTGCTTACTATGACAATAAAATTTTGAGTGGATTTCCCTACTAACTAGCCACTTTAATCCCTTTTTGATTGTTGGCCACCTACTCAAGCAAGCCAACATTAGTTATAAGAGCATCCGGAGATTGAGTCAGTGTTCGTTACTTTAAGCAAAAGATAGCAATGAAATAAAAGCAACTAAATATTCTAATATATTAAAAACTACAGTAATATTCCAACAAAATAATACTACAAAATGTTATTACAACAACAAGCCTTTCTCCCAAGAGCTCTAACTAAGTTGAATGAGGAGAGGGCTCTTGCTTTTATAGCCAACAGAGGGCGCAAATCCCAAGAGAGGGGTGCATTTCTTAACTGGTAGCTGAATGGGAGTGGTCTTGGAGTTGAATTGGGATTGAACTAGGGCTGCTTGGAGTTGCTTTGTGCCACATCTCATCTAAAAGGTGAGCCCCCTCTTCAAATGGAGACACCTCACCACACAGAGTGTGCCCCTCTCTCATGGATGCACCCCTCTTCACATGGATATGCACCAACTTCGCAAGGGAACTCAACCACTAAATCCAAGCTTCAGTTAACTCTTCAATAAGGTGCCACCACTCCAACCAACTGAGAACATGTCCTAGACAAATTTCCATGATTCATGGGATCCTGATTTTCCATTAATTTGTCTTTTTTGGCTTTTATTTTGTCTTTTTTTGCCTTTTTTCAAGAGAAAGCAAAATGATGTGATAAATAATCACTATTTTTACTCTCAAAGTGGGTACATGGGTAAAGTGGGTGCCCTGAGTTAGAAAATGAGCATCACCACTGCAAATTTCACCCCTAGTGCCACTTTTATGCCCTTTTCATTTTTTACAATTAAAATATCCCCTTTTTTATGGAAATTTTTTTCTTTAACGAAAAATTAAAAAAAGTCTAGGGGGGACTTAGCTCTTGTTCATATGACTAAAAAATAATGACTAACATGGTAATATACATTGACACTAGGCTTTAATAACCCCCTAAGGCCTAAATGCCAAGACAATTACTCTAGTTTTGGAGCTTCGAGTGAAAAACTTGAAAATTATGTTATGTAACAAATTTCCAAAAAGAGCATGAAAAGAGTATAAATAGATAAGAAATAGTACTCTACGAATTTAATGAAGAAAATAGATGAATAGCAAGCCTCTTCAATGGGGAAACCTCCTTATACAATGTACTAAGTACACAAGACAAGACAATACAAGGTGCTCAAATGAAAAGATCTCCTTCCTATATATAGGAGATTAAGAGGTACAATTACAACTCACTGAACCAAGCAAACATAACTAATATAACCATACTAATGACAATTACAACTAATGGACCAAAGCCGACATGCGAAAACTAATGTAATGCACCACAACATGGGGGAAATGTGCCCACATTTAGGTCTTAACATGCTCATCCCCTTCAGACAAGTGTTGTCCTCAATGCTTGATTAGTTGTGGATGCTTCTGTATGAAGGACTCATTTTCCCATGTTGAATCTTCAATTGGTAAGTTCTTCCATTTGATGAGGTACTCAGTAATAGCCCGATTTCGTGGCTATTTGGTCCTTGCTTCAATGATTTGTTCAGGTTCCAATATGAATTTTCCTTCTTCATCAAGCTCCAGCAAGATTGTTTGAATCAAGATCTTGTTTCCTATTACCTTCTTTAAGCAAGAAACATGGAAAATTGGATGTACTCTTGAAGATAAAGGGAGCTCCAATTTGTAAGCCATACTACCAATCTTCTGCAACATTTTATAAGGACCATAATACTTGGGTGCTAATTTATTGTCTTTATTTAGTTGCTCGAGGGACATCTGCTTGTAAGGCTGTAGCCTCAGAAATACCCAATCCCCTTCTTCAAGATTCCTTTCAATGGGATGTTGATTAGCATGTTGTTTCATCTTGTTTTTTGACATAGGCAGGTTGTCCTTAAGTATCTCGAGAACTTCTTCCTGGTGCTCTATGTGATCTTCCATGGCTTGAACTTTAGATTTTCCTTTTAAGAAAGATGTGATAGATGGAGGCTGGTACCCATAAAGTGCCATAAATGGAGACATTTTTTATGATGTATGGAAGGAAGTATTGTACCACCATTTTGCCAAAGGAACCATTTCACCCACTATGTTTGTTTATTAGATGCAAAACAACGAAGATAGCCTTCCAAGAATTTGTTCACTATCTCAGTTTTTCCATCAGATTGAGGATGATAAGATGAATTGTAAAATCATCTTCGTAAAATAATATTGAGGAAGAAATCTTGGGAAAAAAACCAGAAAGAAGGCTCTAAAACTGGCTTTCAACACTATGGTCACTAATGTTTCCCTGAAAGGGGTGACCATATTGGTATGGTCATAAATTTGTGGCTAATAAGGGCAATTGGTTTCTAATGTTGGTCAAATAGACACAATCATGTGATCCAAGAGGAATGTTTTTTTGGTTATGGAGCCTAATCATCTTCTTGATCTAGAGGTCTTGTTTCAGTTATGTTTAGATCCCAATTCTTGACAAGGCGTGTGGGGGGGATTGCCCCCCCACTAATATCATTAGGGGGTCCACAGGGGCACATTTAGTGGGAGTTGTAGGCATGTATATGAATAATCTAGGTAAAGAGCATTGGGAGGCAGTAAAGTGGATTCTCAGGTATTTTGAGAGGTACTACTACTCATGCATTATGTTTTGGAGGTCTGAACCTTGTTCTACAGGGATATGTTGATTCAAATATGGAAGGTGATATGGATAACAAGAGGAGCACCAAAGGGTATATTTTTACAATAGGTGGAACAACAATAAGTTGGATTTCAAAACTACAAAAAGTTGTTGCAATTTCAACAACGGAAGTAGAGTATGTTGTTGCTACAGAGGCTAGTAAAGAGATGATTTAGCTATAGAGGTTTATGGAGGAATTGGGAAAGAAGCGGGCGAATACCATGTTGTACAATGACAGCCATAGTGCCATTCATATTTCAAAGAGATCATCCTTCCATTCTAATACTAAACATATATAAATCAGGTACCATTTCATATGATTAGTTTTGGAGGATGGACAATTGAAGATGGAAAAGAATCACACTAGTCAAAATCCTGCAGGCATGTTAATAATGGTAGTAACCAAGTGGAAACTAAGTTCTTACTTAGTTTCAGTTGGCCTTCAAGAATGACGGTGAAGATGTGAACCTTTCTAGGTCCAAAGTTGGAGAATAATCAATACGTGCAAATGCGGTGGAGTTGATGTGATCAGTATCCAAGTGGGAGATTGTTGGTCGTGGAGCTTGATTATATTCTTGATTTAGAGGTCTTGTTTTAGCCATGTTTGGATCCTAGTTCATGATGGTGGGATGGGGGACAGATTGTAATACCCCTAGTTTTGACTTGGAATTTATTTAACCAAAATGATGTAAAATGACGTAAATATGTTAGTGCAGATTCCTAGTGCGGAGCTCAAGGCCAAGGCCTGACTAGTGAATGGTTAGGCATGTATGATGTATATATTTTTATTTGCATTGTGTGGTTGGTTTGTCATGCTAATTTAGAATATATGTAAATATTATGTGCATAAATAATAAAATGGTCAGGAATGGTTTTATAAAGAGCACCAAATGGGCTATGATTCCACTAGAGGGGAAGATGAAAGGGGGTCTATGAGAGACTAAATCCTTGCTGCCAAGTGTCAACCTTAGAACTCACCCAAATTATGTCATGTGCCTTGAATAAGCCAATTATATCCTTTTTGACTATTTTCCAATCATTGAATGTGTGTCTGAGGTTGGTGGGAAAAGTCAACTCATGTAGTTATTGAAGCATGGGGATGACTGCACTTTTGTGATAGTTCCGTCATGACATAAGTCAGTCTACAACTGCCATGATTCCTTTCTTCTACTGTCAGAAGTTATGTTAGTTGTCTTTTCACCATTTTCTCATATCCCTTGGAGTCAACCCTCATTCTCTCATATTCTCTCATGCATATTTACACTGGGAGAGCTCTCCATTGCTGTCCATGAACTTACTAGACTGTGTTGAACCCATAAATTCGAATTTGGAGACCATGCTGCAAATTTAGAAGGGAAAATTGATGGTTGTAGGTGAGCAGTTGTAGATTTTCTGCCTTCAACTGCCAGCTGGTTTAATGCCAAGTTTTTGGTGGTTTTCACCTACAGCCGGTTTCACATTGGCTGTAGGTTACTTAATGCACAAATGCTTAAACAGAAAACACACAATTGAAAGCAATTTAACCGGCTGCAAACTAATCTACTAGCATTCACACATACATTTGACACAAGAGTTTTTGGCCAAATCGAGCCCTGGAAAAACCCCCACGGGGAAAACCAGTTGAGAGAGAGAGATATTATTTCATCAGCAAATTATTCATCACAGCATTACAATGAAAAGATAAACTTATCTTCACCCACTCAGCAGTAGCTTTCAGGAAAGGAATGCACCCAACTGATCCTCGTTTGGTGTGCACACAGCTTGGAAATTCGAGCCAGGAAAACCGCACAACTGTGCTGGAAAAAATGCACAAACAGTACACTGTATTTTCCTTTGTTCCTGTGCCAATGCACTTCGATTTCAGTGCATGAACTAGACCAAAATCATTCTAGATTTCAGTGCTGATATGTTCCCTGATTTCTGCGCTGTAATATTAGAGAAAACTGTGCTGAGACTTAAGAAGCCCGTGCCCTGTACCTTCTCTACAGAATCAACAGTATTCAACCTCGAACTGCGTGCTGAGAAATGTACCTCCTGTACGGTGTGTCTCCTCGAGATGTCTGCTGTACCTGCCTGCTATCTGGAATAGCATGCTGATAACATCTACCAAATGTAAGCCTCGATTTCAGAGCCACATCTGAAATACCATGCCTGGAACTCGTGCCATTGAAAAGACAAGTTCATTGGTGTCCCTGGAAACTCGTGCCCTGTCTGAAACTTGTGCCCTTGGCTGCTCTCTCGACCTCTCTCCTCTTCACTCATTCACAATGATCACAATAATGAATTAGGTATTTGCCTCCCTCCCTTTTATCCATCCCTAAAAGGAATCTTTAAACCAATGGTGTAGATTAAATCTAATCAATGGCTGAGATTAGAAGTAAGTAAAATCTCATTAATTAAATCACTCAATTAATAATTACTCACTCACTTTATGACTTAGGACAAAAGTGACTTTAGTCTCATTAATTTATTAATTAATGTGAGGGTCCCATCACCCCCTTTCTTAGTGACTTAGGCCAACGTCACTAGGGGGAACACATCCATGGTACAAAAATTAACACTCCCTCTTACCGAGGAAGGTGTTCCGCACCACTCCCAACTTATCTCTGAAGAAGACAAACTTCCCCGTCCCCAAAGATTTCGTTAGGACATCTGCAACCTGCTGATCAGTGGATATGTACTGTAGCTCAACTGCTCCTCTCTGAACGTAGTCTCGGATGAAGTGGTATCTGATCTCAATGTGCTTTGACCTGTCATGAAAAACTGGATTCTCAGAGAGCTGAATGCAACTCTGATTGTCGCAGTAAATCACCGTAGGCCTCAGCTGCTGATCAAATAAATCTACCAATAACTTACGAAGCCACAGTGCTTCGCAAGTCGCCTGACTGGCTGCCATATACTCAGCCTCAGCAGAACTCAATGCAACGGACTTCTGTTTCCTGCTGAACCACGACACTGCTGCCGAGCCCAAGCTGAAACAGCAACCGGAAGTGCTCTTCCGGTCCCTCACACAACCTGCCCAGTCTGAATCTGTGAACCCAATCAAACTAACTCCACATGAACCCCTGTAGTCCAGACCATAATCTACTGTCCCTGCAAGGTATCTCAAGATGTGCTTTGCAACACTCCAGTGTACACTCCTAGGCTGCACCATGAACTGGCTAAGAGTGTTGACTGCAAAGCACAAGTCTGGCCTGGTGTTGACCAGATACATCAACGATCCGATGAGCCAAAAATATAATGTGGAATCCACCAACTTACCATCTGAAGCATGAAGTTGCTTCAAGTTGGTGATCATGGGTGTAGACATGGGCCTGCAGTCGTCCATACGAAAAGTCTTCAGGATCTCTGCAGCATACTTCCCCTGTCCTAGGAAAATATGTCCTGGATCCTGCCATACCTCCATCCCCAAATAGTAATGCATCAGCCCAATATCTGTCATCTCATACTCAGTTGCAAGATCTCTCTTGCACAGAGCAATAAGACGCTCATCTCCAGTGATAAATAAATCATCAACGTATAGCAGAAGAATGAGTGGATCTCCACCCACCACAATGTAGTATAGGTTGGGATCAGCCTCACTCTTCTGGAATCCCATCGACATCAGATACGCATCTATCCTGGAGTACCAAGCTCTGGGAGCTTGCTTCAGACCGTACAAGGCTTTCCTAAGCCTGCAAACATGTGAATCTCTCCCATGTGTCTCAAATCCCTGTGGCTGCTCCAAGTACACCTCCTCCTGCAGAAGACCATTGAGAAATGCGGTCTTCACATCCATCTGGTGGATCCTCCAACCCATCTCTGCTGTAATCGATATCACTGCCCTGATAGAGGAATATCGAGCCACTGGAGCAAAAGTCTCATCATAGTCGACTCCCTCAACCTGTGAGAACCCTCGAGCCACAAACCGAGCCTTGAACTTCTCTACACTGCCATCAGCTGCATGCTTGACCTTGTAGAGCCACTTGGAAGTCACAACTGACTTCCCCTCAGGCCTCGGTACAATCTCCCAAGCATCATTCTTCATGATGGAATGGTACTCTTCCATCATGGCATCTCTCCACACCTGATGCTGAGAAGCCTCCTCAAAAGTAGAAGGTGTTGAGTCACGAAGACTCGCAACAAGGGATGACTCATATCTATCTGGCTCAAAAATAGTCCTGATCTGCTCCTGAGGTCTACGAAATGCCTCTGCTTCCTTCAAGGTGTCCTGAAGCCACTTGGGATTCTTCTTCCTTGAAGGCTCCTCTGAACCTGGTGTAACCTCCTCTGAGGGCGTGTCAGAAGCATGAGGTCTACCACCCCTAGGACCTGTAGCTGATGAACTAGTCCCAGAAGACCCTGCAATCTGTGAGCCAGAAACCGGTGATCCTGAACCTGTGGCAGTCCCTGCACCTGTCCCTGTACCTGTAATCTGAACCACTGACCCTGTAGAACCTGTGCCTGTACCAAGTGATCCAGTCACCCCAGAAACCTGTGGACCTGTAACCTGTATCGAAGAAGCCTGTACCAACTGAGGTGTGGGAGCTGGTGTCTCCCCCTGCTCTAACTCTCTGGACTTCCTGAAGGCTCTCTCCTCCTCAAACTTTACTTACCGCCTAACTACAACTCGCCTCTGGCCAGGAATGTAAAGCCGATATGCCTTCAAAGTCTCGTCGTAACCCACAAAGATGCCTCTCTCTGCGGTGGGCTCGAACTTCGTCCTCCTCTCTGAGGGGACGTGAGAGTAAGTCAGAGAGCCAAATATGCGAAAGTGGCTCACCTCAAGCTTCTTGCCTGAATACATCTCCTCTGGAGTCATCCTCCCCACGGCACGTTGGGGACTCCTGTTCTGCAGGTACACTGCAGTGTTGCAGGCCTCAGCCCACAGGAAGAACGGTAACTCCTGATCATGAAGCATGGCCCTCGCTGCTCCAAGGATCGACCTGTTCTTCCTCTCTGCTACTCCATTCTGCTTAGGAGTGCAGGGAACTGTCAACTGACGCTGTATGCCCTCCTGTCTGCAGAATGCACTGAACTCCTTGGAGGTATACTCACCTCCGTTGTCTGACCTCAACATCCTGATCTTCCTCCCCGTTTGCTTCTCCACAAGGACTTTGAACCCTTGGAAGACACTCAATACAAGTGGGGACTTCTTGCCCCGCAAGAAGTAGATCCAGGTCTTCCTGGAGTAGTCATCAATAAAGCTGATATAGTACTCATGGCCACTCAAGGATACTGAGGACATAGGACCACATATGTCTGTATGAATTAGATCGAGCACACCTGCTGCTCTCGTGTCACTGCTAGGAAACACGGTCTTGGTGTACTTTCCCAAAGAACACCCTCTGCACACATCACTCTGCTCAGAGTCAAAATCAGGTAAACCTGTGACCATGCTCCTCAACAATCCTAGAGCAGAGTGATGTAAATGGGCCATCCTCCTGTGCCATAACTCACACAGCTCACTGTTGCTGCTACTGTGTGCTAGAGCATGCTGCGGCTGAAACAAGAGCTTGTACAGTCGTCCACATCTAACTCCAATATCCATGGGAGTAGATACACCTGTGGTCTTGGGATACACCTGCACTCTCCCATCTGAGAAGCACACCCCAAGACCCCTGTCCTCAATCGTGGAAACTGAAACAAGGTTCTTCTTCAGCCCAGGGACGTACAACACATCCCTCAAAGTCATGGGACTCATGGACTCCCTCTCAAATATAACTGTCCCCTGACCCACTGCTCTAACAATGGTGTTGTCACCAAGCACAACCTCCACCTCTCTCTCTATCCGTGATAACTCGGAGAAGAAATCCCGAGAACCTGTCATGTGCCTCGAAGCTCCACTGTCAATATACCACGTACCAGTGGTGGAAGGACCTGTCTGATGCCCTGTCAACAATGAGTGCTCAATATCCAAATCCATGTCAATGCTGGTGGCTAAAGAAACTCTCTCTCTCTCTCACTCTGTCCAGCATATAGGGAAAACTCCCTCTGAAACCTGTCACCAAACTCATCAATCTCTGCTGAGGCTGCTGTTTGCTGACCTGGTCCCTTCTTCCTCTTCTTGTTTGGACACTGAGATGCATAGTGCCCAAACGCCTGACAACAGTAGCACTTGATTTTACTCAAGTCCTTCTTCTGCCCACCCTGTGTATGATGCTGCTGCTGTTCCTTGGCCCCATGCTTCTTGGGACCCTTCTTCTTCTTCCCTTTGGCTGTGAGAGCCACGTTCTCCTCATCTGCTATACCACCTGATGTACTGCCCTGTACGAGACCCCTCCTGGTCTCCTCCTGCACAAAGTCATCCCACAACCTCTCCCATGATGGAAGGTTCTCCCTGCCCACAATGGCCTGCACAAATGCATTCCAGGGCCTTGAAGCCCCATTGACTGCTGTGCGAACTAACTCTGTAGGGGATACTACTTCACCAACTGCTGCTAGTTCATCCCGAATTGCAGAGATCCTGGTGAGATAAGCTGTGACTCCCTCTCCTCCGGTCATCTTGATACTCTTGAGCTTCTCCTTGAGAACCATCTTCCTGTTCTCGTTGGAGATCTCATACAAGCTGATCAAGGCACTCCACATCTCGTGTGCCTTGGTCTTCCCCGAAATGTGAGGGATGATGTGGTCTTTCACTGCATCTAGAATGATTCTCCTAGCCTTACAGTATTTCTTGTTGAAGGCTGAAAGAGCGGTCGCATCTGAGCCATCTGGAATGGTAATGGGGTTTGTGGTGGTGTTCCTCACCACCTCCACCCATAACTCGTTCTCCTCCAAAAGCAACAGAATTCTGGCTTTCCAAGGCACAAAATTCTCCGTCCCACTCAATCTATCCTCAATCCTCAACCCTGTAGCCATCTGAAAATCAATCCAAAAGAACGCTGCCCACTAACAGAAGGTAAGAACACTTAGTTTTCTGAGATCTGCAAATTTTGTGTGTGTCTGCAAATCAGTTTGTTTTCTGCCCCCTGCGCTCTGATACCATGTAGATTTTCTGCCTTCAACTGCCAGCTGGTTTAATGCCAAGTTTTTGGTGGTTTTCACCTACAGCCGGTTTCACATTGGCTGTAGGTTACTTAATGCACAAATGCTTAAACATAAAACACACAATTGAAAGCAATTTAACAGGCTGCAAACTAATCTACTAGCATTCACACATACATTTGACACAAGAGTTTTTGGCCAAATCGAGCCCTGGAAAAACCCCCACGGGGAAAACCAGTTGAGAGAGAGAGATATTATTTCATCAGCAAATTATTCATCACAGCATTACAATGAAAAGATAAACTTATCTTCACCCACTCAGCAGTAGCTTTCAGGAAAGGAATGCACCCAACTGATCCTCGTTTGGTGTGCACACAGCTTGGAAATTCGAGCCAGGAAAACCGCACAACTGTGCTGGAAAAAATGCACAAACAGTACACTGTATTTTCCTTTGTTCCTGTGCCAATGCACTTCGATTTCAGTGCATGAACTAGACCAAAATCATTCTAGATTTCAGTGCTGATATGTTCCCTGATTTCTACGCTGTAATATTAGAGAAAACTGTGCTGAGACTTAAGAAGCTCGTGCCCTGTACCTTCTCTACAGAATCAACAGTATTCAACCTCGAACTGCGTGCTGAGAAATGTACCTCGTGTACGGTGTGTCTCCTCGTGATGTCTGCTGTAGCTACTTGCTATCTGGAATAGCATGCTGATAACATCTGCCAAATGTAAGCCTCGATTTCAGAGCCACATCTGGAATACCATGCCTGGAACTCGTGCCATTGAAAAGACAAGTTTGCTGGTGTCCCTGGAAACTCGTGCCCTGTCTGAAACTTGTGCCCTTGGATGCTCTCTCGACCTCTCTCCTCTTCACTCATTCACAATGATCACAATAATGAATTAGGTATTTGCCTCCCTCCCTTTTATCCATCCCTAAAAGGAATCTTTAAACCAATGGTGTAGATTAAATCTAATCAATGGCTGAGATTAGAAGTGAGTAAAATCTCATTAATTAAATCACTCAATTAATAATTACTCACTCACTTTATGACTTAGGACAAAAGTGACTTTAGTCTCATTAATTTATTAATTAATGTGAGGGTCCCATCACCCCCTTTCTTAGTGACTTAGGCCAACGTCACTAGGGGGAACACATCCATGGTACAAAAATTAACAGCAGTGAGGTTGAGAAAGCTAGGAACCATTTTCCATTGAGTTTTGTTGCTCATAAGTGTTTGAGAAGCCACAAATTGAAGCTACATGTGGTTTTAAACCACTTATACTATGAAACGAGAACTATATACTAAGAACGAGAACTCTAGCCATAAAAACTCACATTTTTGCATAAAAAACACCGAAAACAACCCCCAAATCAAAAAGTGTCGATGCCAGTATCATGTTTTCATAAAAAACACCAAAAACAACCCCCAAATCGAAAAGTGTTGATACTAGTATCAACGTTTTTTTTCTCTGGGTTAAAAATATAGCCATGGCTTAAAAATCTCATACGGTTGTTTACGAAAACCTTGAAATCAACCCCTAAATTGAAATTTTTTGTTTTCAACAAATAAATTCCTAACCTAAACCCTCAACAAACTATTACAAAAGTTAAAAAAAAAATTATAATGCGCCTCTCCTACCTTAACCCCCCTAACAAACTATTAATAATTTTTTTAAAAATTTATATTTAAAAAAATAATTACATATTTGACCCTAACCCCCCAACAAACCATTAATAAATGTTTGAAAAAATTACATTTTAAAAAACAAAGTACATTTCCTAATTCCCTAGCCCCCTACGTTACCCCCTACCTTAACCGCCCAAAAATTACATTTTCTAATGCCCTACCCAGTGCGTTAACCCCTCAATGTTACCCCATTGCCCCTCACACATTGTTTTAACTAAAAAAAATTAAAACCCAACTTAAAAAAATTAAACAATTAAAATAAAAACTTAAACTTAAAAAATAAAAAATAAAACCTAAACTTTACCCAAAAAAAAAAAAAAAAGAACTAGACTTCAGAAAAAAAACAAATTAAAAATTAAAAAAAAAACTATACAAAAAAAAATTAAAAAACAAATTAAAAATTAAAAGAAAAACTTTATAAAAAAAAATTAAAAATTAAAAGAAAAACTTTATAAAAAAAAATTAAAAATTAAAAAAAAAAAAATGACGGGCGGATGTTGGCTCCAACCCCTTGGGCCCCTATGGGCGCCCAAGGGGGCGACGCAAGCATCCGCCCGTCCAAAAATATAAATTAAAAATTAAAAAAAAAACTTTAAAAAAAAATTAAAAATTAAAAAAAAAATAAACTTTACAAACAAAAAAAAATCAAAATCAAACAAAACAAAAATTTAAAACAAAAATTTAAAAATTAAAAAAAAAAAATTAAAAATACAAAAAAAAACACAAAAATTGCACCCCCCATGGGCGCCCAAAGGGCCGCCCCGCGGGGGAGGCTCGATGCCGGGCATCGAGCCTCCGCCGCGGGGCGGCCCTTTGGGCGCCCACGGGGGCGGAGCCAGCGCCCGCCCGCCCAAAAGTGGGCGGGCGGGCGCTGGCTCCGCCCCCGTGGGCGCCCAAAGGGCCGCCCCGCGGCGGAGGCTCGATGCCGGGCATCGAGCCTCCGCCGCGGGGCGGCCCTTTGGGCGCCCACGGGGGCGGAGCCAGCGCCCGCCCGCCCAAAAGTGGGCGGCGGGCGCTGGCTCCGCCCCCGTGGGCGCCCAAAGGGCCGCCCCGTGGGGGAAGCTCGATGCCCGGCATCGAGCTTCCCCCGCGGGTCGGCCCTTTGGGCGCCCATGGGGGGGCGATTTTTGTTTTTTTATTTTTATTTTTAATTTTTTTTTGTTTAATTTTTAAATTTTTGTTTTTTTTAATTTTGATTTTGAATTTTTTTTTTTGGTAAAGTTTGGTTTTTTTTTTTAATTTTTAATTTTTTTTTTAAAGTTTTTTTTAAATTTTAAATTTGTTTTTTAATTTATTTTTTTAAAGTTTTTTTTTTTTAATTTGTAAAGTCTAGTTTGTGTTTTGGTTTTTTTTTTTGTAAAGTTTAGGTTTTATTTTTTATTTTTTAAGTTTAGGTTTTTTTTTTAATTTTTTAATTTTTTAAAGTTGGGTTTTAAATTGTTTTTAGTTAAAACGATGTGTGAGGGGTAATGGGGTAGTGGGTAAGGCATTAAGAAATGTAATTTTCGGGTGGCTAAGGTAGGGGGTAATGTAGGGGGCTAGAGCATTCGGAAATGTACTTTGTATTTTTAAATGTTTATTAATGGTTGGTTGAGGGGTTAGGGTAGGATATGTAATTATTTTTTTAAATGTAATTTTAAAAAAAAATTATTAATAGTTTGTTAGGGGGTTAGGGTAGAAGGGACGCATTATACTTATTTTTTTAACTTTTGTAATAGTTTATGGGGGGGTAGGGATAAGGTTAGGGTAGAAAGGGGCAATGTAATTTTTTAAAATATTTTTTTTTTTAAATTTTAATAATAATTGGTTAGGTGGTTAAATATTATGAAAAATAATATGAAATAGTATCATTTTTATACAAAATGACTAAAAATCTGTTAAAAATGGGTTTAAATGTCTTCTTTTTCTCGATTTGTTTACTATTTTTTCCATAAAAATATATTATTTATGATTAAATTTTAAAGATAAATTTCGAAAATCTATGTGTTTTTCATTATAGCTAGCTTCTAAATGTATGTTTTTTGTTAAATTTCTAAAAAACACACTTGAAAATAGAAATTAAAAATACTTTACAATAAAGATGTGTCAAAGGCCCAAAAAAATGCCTCAAAATGAAAATGTGTGATACTGGCATCAACCCTTTTTGAAACGGAGGTAAAAATAGCTACTAAAATTAGGAGAGAGAAAAACGAGAACTGTGTCGAGTTCTCGTTTCATAGTATAAGTGGTTTTTATAGAAACACATATCATATTGGACTTCTTCTATGCACACACTAGAAGCACTAGGAAAGATGAATCACCCAAGAGAATTGTGGATCGGTGAAGAGGATTCCTGAGCCAAGAAGGGTGGGTGTTGTGTGGGGCAGGTATTGTGGAAGCCAAGGCTATGCGAGTTGAGTGAGATCCCTGTAGAGCTCTGTGTGAGCATTTGGCTAAACATAGAGAGTAGAACAAGTTGTGGGATGAGAGAGAGAATCCTATAGGTGTTCCTTCGCCCCAGTGGCCTCATAGCCCATCTTGGGGGTGGCCTCTTAGAAGAAAGAGTATATGCTGGATAGAGTGCCTATGGTTGGGTGGAAAATTGCTCTTAAACATCCAGTTGCTTGGATATGCGTTGGATAAAGATAAGTATTCTCATGCATTTGAATATGAAACTTTTTTATGTAATGCATGTAATGTTTATGCTTGTATTTTCATGCTAGATGTGTGTGGATAGAGTTTAATTCGGATATGCATGTTTATTTACGTTTTTGCACACATTTTATATGTTGAAATTCATATTATGGATTTGGGTGAAATTCAAGAGCCCGAAATTGGTCAATGCCCCCTCCCGATGGTTAGATTGGTTGATGGGGATGTTACAGTGGTATCAGAGCTTTTGGTTGTGTTGGAGGAGTTTAGTCAATCTACCAGACAATTGTAATTGATTAACTATTTGTAATCAATATAAATAGGTTGTAGAGCCGACAACAGAATATATCTCTACACTGATATTGTACTCTATTTTGGTCCTATTAATACACAAGCTTGTTGCCACTCTCCCACTTACTCTCTTATGTATGATTATGTAATGTGCGTGTATGTGACTCTTTCTTCATGTTAATATATTGTGCTACTGGTAATTTATGCAATTCCCTAGATTGCAACATTGGTTCCATTCCCGATAGTACACAATTGTGAAGACACGAGGAAGATGCATAAATGATAACAAAAAAAGAGATTTGAGAGTGGTGGGACAAGAAAGTAGCAAACTATATTCAAAATTATGCACGGCGGAACAGGTTGACATTAGCACAGGAAAGGGAGAAATTCTTCACTGAAGCCCATGAAAAATTCATAAAGACTATTCCCTACAAGATAAAGAAGTTCTTGATCGTTGTTCATGACCAAATTGGACGTCTAGAATGAAAAACTATTGATGCAAAAGATCTATAATGGAGGAAGGACACACTTGTATGAATGGTTCGAAAAAATATGCGAATACTTTTGTGAGGAACAAGCCATTGAGGAAAGAGTATATGCCGATAAAATACGATGTAAGTTTTACACTGTTTTCCATGAAGGATTTTTGTTCTATGTTCCAAGTTTTCTATACAAATTTTTGATTGAGAACGGCATTGGATACATAGTCGAACCTCGACCGCCATTATAAGAGCACTGTAATGAACCTGCAATAATTAATTAATGCAAATACACAAGATATCAGAAATAATAGAACTCAGAATCACTTTTATATTGATCACGAGCCACTTTGAGGGGGCAACCTCCTTTGAGCAAGCTCAATACAATTAACTTCACGGTGCCTTCAATGACCTCAACACACACTTATATACTAAGTCTATGCCCAATACTATGAGTCAAAACCATGGGACATATAATACTACGGGACGACTTACAAAGAATATGCGTCCAATACTATGGGTCAATACTATGGGCTAATATAAACTACGGATCAACAAATACTACGGGACGACTTACAAAGCATATGCGTCCAACAACAATATACTAACATAGTAAAGAGAAGGGTTGACATAGGTTCCTAACAAGCACGCAATGATGCATTGGGAAAATAAACAAAAAGAGTGGGAGCAATTCGTCAATGAACGATAGTGGGAGTATTTCCTAAACAAATGACGACCATTGCCGACATCCTGTTCATCGACCAATAAGAGTTGGATCGGAAATGTAAATTTTTCTGTGTTTTCAGCTTGCTGGTTTATGTCAACATTTCAGTGGTTTTCATTCCCGGCCGGTTTTGCATAGGCTGGAAGTCACTTATGAAAAAATTCTCAAACAATTAAACACGCTGAAAAAGCACTTTAATAGGCAGAAATTTAATTTCAACATGCACACCATTAAAAAAAATCAGACTCATAATTTTTGGCCAATAGCCCTGGAAAAACCCCCATGGGGAAAACCAGTCAGAGAGAGAGATTTTATTATTTCTTCGGTAAATCTCAGTACATAAATTTTATAGCAGAAATGTACTTATCTCCACCATGAAATTTCACCTAGAAATTATCTCGAAATCAGTGCCAAACTGTTTCCTCGATTTCTGTACCTGTGGGTGCCTTGATTTCTATGCTGAAAGTATAGAAACCATACTGTATGGTTCTCCTCGAAACCTGTGCAAAACTATCTCAAAAACTGTGCCCTAAATATGTCTTGAACAATGTGCAGTAATTCTTGATTTCTGTGCTTACTCAACCTCCTCGAAAACAGTGTTGATATTTTCAAGAAATGTGCCCAGAATCTGCCTCAAGATGTGTGTAGACTATCCTGAAATTTGTGCCCAGTTTCTCCTTGAAAATCGTGCCCAGATTCACCTCGAAACTCATGCCAAAATGGATGCTCTACAATATTCCTCAGGATGCGTGTTGTAATGAAGAAATATTGTTGTTCTGAAATCTGTATAGTGCATTAAATGCTCAACAGGTTGCCTCGAAATGCGTGCTAGCTAAAACTTGCATTAATGCCTCCTCAAAATTTGTGCCAGTGCTCTCTTTCTCTTTCTCTTTCTTTCTCACTCTCTTCTCAAAAGTGAGTGTTCTTTGCTTCCCTTCACCTTTTTGTCCAAACCCTAGGGTTTCTAAATCCAATGGGTGATATTAACTTAGATCGACAGTTGAAATTAATGCTCCATTTATTTCTCATAAATATTATTTTCACTCACTCACTCACTTAAATTTATCAAAAAGTGATTTTATGGTTATAAAGTCTAATTAAATGCTTTTCATAAGTCATTTAATGTGAGGGTCACGTTTTCCCCCTTCTAAGTGACTTAGGAAAAAAGTCACTAGGGGAACACTTCCCTAGGTACAAAAAATACCACTCCCTCTTACCGAGGAAGGTGTTCTACACCACTCCCACCTTGTCTCTAAAGAAAACAAACTTGCCCCTCCCCAAAGATTTCGTCAGGATATCTGCTACCTGCTCATCAGTGGAAATATACTGCAACTCAACTGCTCCTCTCTGGACGTAGTCACGGATGAAATGGTACCTGATCTCAATGTGCTTTGACCTGTCATGGAACACTGGATTCTTAGAGAGCTGAATACAACTTTGATTGTCACAATAGATCACTGTAGGTCTAAGCTCATGATCAAATAAATCTACCAACAACTTACGAAGCCACAGTGCTTCGCAAGTAGCCTGACTGGCAGCCATATACTTAGCCTCGACGGAACTCAATGCAATAGAATTCTGTTTTCGACTGAACCACGACACTGTTGCCAAGCCCAAACTGAAACAACAACCAGAAGTGCTCTTCCGATCCCTCACACTTCCTGCCCAGTCTGAATCTGTGAAACCAACCAAACTGACTCCACCTAAACCCCTGTAATCCAAACCATAGTCCACTATGCCTACAAGATATCTCAGCACATGTTTTGCGGCAGTCCAATGTACACTCCTAGGATCCACCATGAACTGGATAAGAGCGTTCACCACAAAACACAAGTCTGGCCTGGTGTTGACCAGATACATCAACGATCCAATGAGTTGATGGTAAAGTGTATAATCCACCAACTTACCCTCAGAAGCATGAAGTTGCTTCCAGTTGGTGATCATAGGTGTAGACATTGGCCTGCAATCCTCCATCCGAAATCTCCTCAGAATATCAACTGCATACTTCCCCTGTCCTAGGAAAATATGTCCAGGCTCCTGCCAAAACTCCATCCCCAGATAGTAATGCATCAACACAATGTCAGTCATCTGATACTCAGCACCAAGGTCTCTCTTGCAATGTGCAATGAAACGCTTCTCTCGAGTGATAAATAAGTCATCAACTGATCCGGATTTTATGAGCAGAATGAAATGAATATAGATTATTACCAAATGCTTAACACAAGATAACAGAGTACAGTAAAACTGGTTTTCTATTCAATAGGGAAATAAGCTAAAACAGTAAAATGGAGCGGAAAACAAGCTTGCTAGAATGGTGGTGGCTTATCTCTGAGAAGAGATGTGATGGCTGCGCTCATTCGAAACAAGATGGTTACAATGAGGCTCTGAAGGCCTTTTACCATAAACAGGAATGTCAAAAACCCTAGACATCCAAAAACCTAACCCTAGGAGATGAAGCGCCAAAAGTCATGTGGGCCCCGTTTGGGTAAGTTAGTACATCAACTTCCCGGGGTCATAACTCTTGCATACGATCTCCGTTTGGGGTGTACAATAGCTCGCTGGAAAGATCTATTCAATGAATACAAAAATATATGGCAAATATTGATTCCAACATGTGTAAATTACAGGCGCGTGGTACCTGTATTTTCCCAAGAATTCGACGCCGAAAAAATGTCGTTTAGGGCCTCAAAATGGCTCCGGAAGTTCAGGACCCGAAAAACGGCTAAAAATGGTATATTACCGAAATTGCCAAAAAAACTATTTTGAGCCAGTTGGAAAGGTGGGTGGCCACTGATATCCCCCTGGATCAATCCTCCCTCCTTAGGAAGCAATGGTCTCCATTGCGTTGAGTTCCCCCATCAGATGAGGAAATTTCTGCTGAATTTGGCCCCAGGTGAGCCACTTGCCCTGGTGCAGGAGCTGCCCTGCTTTGACAACTCGATAAAGTTGGATCCTTTGATGTCGAGTGCCCTTGATTTGGATTTTATGAGCCGAACGAAATTAATACAGATTATTACCAGATGCTTGACACAAAATAACAGAGTACATTAAAACTGGTTTTCTATTCAATAAGGAAATAAGCTAAAATTGTAAAATGCAGCGGAAAACAAGCTTGCTGGAATGCTGGCAGCTTATCTCTGAGAAGAGATGTGACGGCTGTGCTCATTCGGAACAAGATGGTTACAATGAGGCTCTCAAGGCCTTTTACAATAAATAGGAATGTAAAAAACCCTAGACATCCAAAAACCTAACCCTAGGAGACGAAGCCCCAAAAGTCATGTGGGCCCTGTTTGGAAAAGTTAGTACATCAACTTCTCGGGGTCGTAACTTTTGCATACAATCTCCATTTGTGGCGCACGATAGCGCGTTGGAAAGATCTATCCGAGGAATACAGCTGAAAAGGAGAATGCAAATTTGAATTTGATCATCAAATTCACTTAGTGAAAGATACCCCAAAAAACGTCGTTTAGGGCCTCAAAACAGCCCCGGAGGTTTAGGACCCGAAAAACTGCTAAAAATAGTAAATTACCGAAATTGCCAGAAGACTGTTTTGAGCCAGTTGGAAGAGGTGGGACGCCACTGATATCCACCTGGATCAGCCCTTGATCTATGTGTATGCAATATGATCACTGGATGCCTGTTGCAGGCAGTCAGGGTTGAGCTCTGTTGGTGTCAACTGCTCTGCTATCTCTGAGGTGTCTAATAATGGTGGGAAATATGGCCGAAGGAGAGCCACGTTGAAGACTGGATGCAGACCAAGGAAGGGGGGAATGTTGAGCTCAAAAGCATTGTCACCCACTGCCTTGGTGATGGTGTACGACCCATAATGGAGTGGGCGAAGCTTCCGATGGGCACCTGTAAGGCGCTCTTTCTGCAAATGCAACCAAACGTTGTCTCCCACTTGAAACTTATGTGGCACCCGATGTTGATCATGGCACTGATTGTGCTTGGTATTAGAATTCTGTAGAATATCTTGAACCTGTTGGCGGATATGATGGATCCGTTCAATGAACTGGGTGGCTTTGTCAGCTTTTGGGGATGAGTCGGCCGAGGTAGTCGCTAGGGGAAGTGCAACATCCATGGGGCCCAATGGTTGGAATCCCAACCCCACTTGAAAGGGGCTGTGGCCAGTTGAGTTGCGCAGGGCTCGGTTGTAGCTATGCTGGACATAGGGCAGACTCTGATCCCATGTGCGGGGGTGTGTTGAATTGTACATGCACAGGATATGTACGACCATCTGGTTGACGACCTCGGTTTGGCTGTCTGTCTGTGGGTGGAAGGCAGCGGATTTGGTGAGCTTGGTATCCAGTAGTGACCAAAGGCTCAACCAGAATCAGCTGAGGAACCAACTGTCATGGTCTGAGATAATGGTCTGTGGGATCCCAAAATGTACCTAGACTCGTTCAAAGAAGAGCTTGGCAATGGCTTCTGCTATGATGTTCTTCTTGCAGGCGGCTAGAATCGCCATCTTGGAAAAGTGATCAACAACCACAAAAACACTGTCGCTACCCCTCTTGGTGGAAGGGAGGCCCGACATGTAGTCCATTTGTTAAGATTCAATATGCTAAGACAAAAAATAGCAGCATTACATTCCATTTCACAATAATAGCATATACAGGATCACTGAAGAAACAACAAGCATAGCATAAACACAAGAGACAGAGATTTATCCTGGGAAACCCTCATGGGGTAGAAAACCCAGTAAAGCTTCCTCAATATAGATGACCAGCAATATACAAAGATGAAACCCTGAGACATGATATCCTCCTCCACAATAGCAGACCTCTCCTCCACAAGTGAGTTATCCTCAAGTGAGTGTGTGTGTATAATGAGGAACACACCTCCTCTATTTATACACTACTCTGATATGTATTTTACACAAGTACATGTAGGCTCGTATTTAACCATTAGGTTAAATACCCCATTATAACTGACTGGGCCGACCCCCACATGGTGGGTCTAATAACCCTTTGACCCACATAACACATACAGGGCCGACCCCCACTAGGGAAGTCTAATAACCCAAGTTACCACATTCCAACGGAGGAATAAACATCTCCGAAATAATAAAGTACAAATATAATATTCTTTGAAGTTACAATATCTCAACACTCCCCCTTAACGAGAAGGATATTATAACAGCATCTGCACGAGCAAGGAGTCATCAACATCATACATGATACATCTATAAATCATTGGAAGCTTTCTTAACATCATCAGTAACTCAACCAATTACTGGAACATCAACATCTTCAGTACTGAGTCTTTATCTTCTGCAGCACTCGAACAACTATAGCAACATCAACGTCTGGATCCTCACGATCATCAACATCGTCATCTAGACCATCACGATCATCATCATCGTCATCATACGATCATCAGCATCGTCATCACACGATCATCAGCATCGTCATCGCACGATCATCAGCATCGTCATCTCATGATCATCAGCATCGTCATCACACAATCATCAGCATCGTCATCACACGATCAGCAGCATTGTCATCACACGATCATCAGCATCGTCATCACACGATCATCAGCATCATCATCACACGATCATCAGTATCGTCATCTAGATCATCACGATCAACAACATCGTCATCTAGATCATCACGATCAACAACATCATCAATACAAGTATAAATATCATTAATACAAGTATCCTCATCAATACAAGTATACACATCATCAATACAAGTATAAATATCATTAATACAAGTATCCTCATCAATACAAGTATCCTCATCAATACAAGTATACACATCATCAATACAAGTATCCTCATCAATACAAGTATACACATCATCAATACAAGTATCCTCATCAATACAAGTATACACATCAGCAATACAAGTATCCTCATCAATACAAGTATACATATCATCAATACAAGTATCCTCATCAATACAAGTATACATATCATCAATACAAGTATCCTCATCAATACAAGTATACACAATAGCAGCATACCCTGCAACACACAAGATCTAATTACGGGATGATCAATCCCTCTCACTTTAGGACATAGGTCCAAGGATGATACAATCCTGATCCGCTTACGGGATGATCAGTCCCTCTCAGTTTAAGACAACTCTCATGTCTATGTATGATGCAATCCAGATCAACTTACAGGATGATCAATCCTTATCACTTTAAGACACCTCACCATGTCTAGGGACGAGGCAATCCCAATCTATTTACAGGATGATTAGTCCTTATCACTTTAAGACATCTCACCATGTCTAGGGACGAGGCAATCCCAATCTATTTACAGGATGATCAGTCCTTATCACTTTAAGACATCTCACCATGTCTAGGGACGAGGCAATCCCAATCTATTTACAGGATGATTAGTCCTTATCACTTTAAGACATCTCACCATGTCTAGGGACGAGGCAATCCCAATCTATTTACAGGATGATTAGTCCACTCAATCTCATTTAGGACTATCCTTCCTTTCGGAATTACTGGATTTACTGTCCAAGGATGATTTAATCCACTCAATTCATTTAGGACTATCCTTCCTTTCGGAATTACTGGATTTACTGTCCAAGGATGATTTAATCCACTCAATTCATTTAGGACTATCCTTCCTTTCGGAATTACTGGATTTACTGTCCAAGGATGATTTAATCCACTCAATTCATTTAGGACTATCCTTCCTTTCGGAATTACTGGATTTACTGTCCAAGGATGATTTAATCCACTCAATTCATTTAGGACTATCCTTCCTTTCGGAATTACTGGATTTACTGTCCAAGGATGATTTAATCCACTCAATTCATTTAGGACTATCCTTCCTTTCGGAATTACTGGATTTATTGTCCAAGGATGATTTAATCCACTCAATTCATTTAGGACTATCCTTCCTTTCGGAATTACTGGATTTACTGTCCAAGGATGATTTAATCCACTCAATTCATTTAGGACTATCCTTCCTTTCGGAATTACTGGATTTACTGTCCAAGGATGATTTAATCCACAACCGTACATTTAGGACCACGTCCAAGGATGACTCAATCCTCAACCGTACATTTAGGACCACGTCCAAGGATGACTTAATCCTCCACCGTACATTTAGGACCTACGTCCAAGGATGACTTAATCCTCCACCGTACATTTAGGACCTACGTCCAAGGATGACTTAATCCTCAACCGTACATTTAGGACCTACATCCAAGGATGACTTAATCCTCCACCGTACCTTTAGGACCTACGTCCAAGGATGACTTAATCCTCAACCGTACATTTAGGACCTACGTCCAAGGATGACTTAATCCTCAACCGTACATTTAGGACCTACATCCAAGGATGACTTAATCCTCCACCGTACATTTCGGACCTACGTCCAAGGATGACTTAATCCTCAACCGTACCTTTAGGACCTACGTCCAAGGATGACTCAATCCTCAACCGTACATTTAGGACCTACGTCCAAGGATGACTTAATCCTCAACCGTACCTTTAGGACCTACGTCCAAGGATGACTTAATCCTCAACCGTACATTTAGGACCTACGTCCAAGGATGACTTAATCCTCAACCGTACCTTTAGGACCTACGTCCAAGGATGACTTAATCCTCAACCGTCCACCAAGGACTTCATTCTCGAAGACATACGTCTACGGCTCTCTTTAGGACTGAAGTCCAGGGATGATCCAATCCCCTCAAGTCCACCAAGGACTTCATTCTCGAAGACATACGTCTACGGCTCTCTTGAGGATGATGCAATCCTATCATGTCCACCAAGGACTTCATTCTCGAAGACATATGTCTACGGCTCTCTTTAGGACTGAAGTCCAGGGATGATCCAATCCCCTCAAGTCCACCAAGGACTTCATTCTCGAAGACATACATCTACGGCTCTCTTGAGGATGATGCAATCCTATCATGTCCACCAAGGACTTCATTCTCGAAGACATACATCTACGGATCTCTTTAGGATGATGCAATCCTATCATGTCCACCAAGGACTTCATTCTCGAAGACATACGTCTACGGCTCTCTTTAGGACTTGTGTTCAAGGATGATGCAATCCTCACATGTATTCTCATCAATTACTATCGATCCTGGGAACCCATACAGAACCTGATTCACACTTCCTTTTTAATTACACCATTAAGAGAATGGTCTTATCTAGCCACTTGGAGCAAACATCTCATCATGATTCTCTTCCCCTTTCTAAGAGAATATTCTAGCCATGAGCCTTCTATATTTTGTTTGATTTGTAAATCTTCTTGTTTGAACATCCATCACTTGTACGGTGTCCATCATTCTTCATGACCTTTCCTACAAATCAAAATTAAGTACATGATTAGTAATACTTCATAATCATCAAATCATATTGACATGGTAACCTATTATGCATACAGATATCATTTACATAGTTATGCAACTAATTTGACCAATACTTTGGCACAACACTTACCCATATCCTGTATGCATACAGTGGCTATCTAGATGCCTTCCATCTCTACCAGAACATACTATCGAGAGTGTGCACAGCTCTCAGCATGTCAGCAAAGAGGTTTCATTCTAGACAAGCAACAATGGAATGTTTGTCCAACTTACCAATCATATGCACATTAGTAGTATACTGTTCAATGCTCTATGAATGTTTACACTCAGCATTATATATTCTAGGAATACAAATATGCATACAACCTATTACAGGCAATATCATTACTATTTCAAATAACAACTCAAATACTTATCTTTTATGTTTGTGTGGTTGCCTCCCGCTTGATCTTCTGTATGTCTTTTGAACTTCTATTCATTCTGTACCACTGTGCATGCTCAAGAGATATCCTCATGATCTCATACACAAACATACACTCATTAGTATATTCTAAATGCTATCAAAACATTATAGTTCTAAATAATCTTGAAAATGTATAGTCATGATTATAGTTAATAAACATTAGTATTCAAGATTTCAGGGAAGTCTTCTTTTACTCATGCATATCATGAATCAAGATAAAAGACATAATATGCATAATCCCTTGATTACTAACTTTATGAATAAGCATAACCAATCATTCCAAGTATACTTATATAAGGGAACCTAACACAAGGTAAGATTCATGGGAAACATACCTGGATTAGTATACCTACTTGGTTATGTACAACATACCTAAACAATCTCTTCAATGATTTAGAGATCCTGAGCTAGAACCTGCATGTCTCATAGGTTAAGCATAATATAACAAAGTCATACATACCTCGTAAGTAGAACAAAGATTATGGATGAGTCTTTGTCTTCATGTTTCATGGTCATGGAACCTGATTTGTCTTTTGTGATGTACCTGTATCTTGCTAGCAGACAACATCAACCTCACACAACATCATAATGCATTAGTACAATCATATAGCCCTAATCAATGAATGTCTTTGATCATTCACATGCATTCATACTGTTACTAGGGTGATAAGACATTTCTAACATTAATCAAGATTGTACTAATAAATAATATGAAGACAAACACATCATGAACTTAATCAAGAATTAGATTTCAAGACATACCTGAGCCTTCTTAAGTCATACCTGTCGAGACTTCTTGTAGTCTTCTTATGTAAGGCCTTAGCCTCAACTCCCCCTGAAACTTGATCTGGAGCTTGATTAGGGTTTGCTAGAGAAACCCTAAAAATTTAATCTTTGACTTTCACACTTCTGAATGGATGAAAGAATATGTCTTGTTGAGCTGATCAAACTAGCATACTTAAATTTTGGAAATTCCAAAATTTGATCCCTCAAAATTGCCTTTGAAACTTCTGGATCTTCTGGACAGGATCTCGAACTAGGGTTTGATGAAGCCCACCCTTCTGCTCAAACAAAAGGTTCTATCCAAGGCTCTAAACTCTTATTTTTCTGAGGAGCTTCCAGCCGTGGTTACAGACTTCAAAAATTCCAACTTTTGCTGAAGCCCTAATTTTCCATCTTTCCGATCAAAATCCCGAACTGGGGTTTGATCAAGCCCGGTCTTCTACCCAACCAAAAAATTCGATCTTGGTCTCTAAATTTCAATTTTCCTGAGTAGCATTCAGCCTTGGACTCCGATTCCAAAAATTCTAACTTTCTCTGAAACCCTAAATTCCGGAAGCCATGAATAAAGGTGCTCCAAAAATAATTCTGTTTTGACAGAAATATGCACCTGATTGTTTCTGCTATGACTCTAAAATTTTTGCTCCACAGGGTCTGAAACCTTTTTTTCTGCAGTAGCCTGACCTGTCATCTTTCCATCCTGACAGGTCTGACCTCAATTGGGTTTTCTGAGAGAGAGTTATGCCAAGTGTCGCAACGTGACCTGTTTATGGGATAAAAGAGGAGAGCGAATTTGTACGGCATGCCACGTGTCACTGTTTGAAATTCGGCCTCTGAAAACTTTTCTTGAGATAAATCGACCTGTTATCTTTCCATCCTGACAGGTCTGACCTCAATTGGACTCTCTGAGAGAGAGTTATGCCAAGTGTCGCAACGTGACCTGTTTATGGGATAAAACAGGAGAGCGCACTTGTACGGCGTGCCACGTGTCACTGGTTCATATTCGGCCTCTGAAAAAGTTTTCTGAGATAGTAGAGTCTGTGTACTACCTGTCACTTTTTACAAAATTGTATTTGGATCTTCCTATCCCAAGTTATGACCTTTTGTCCAAGATCACCTGATTTTGACTAAGATCTGGAAGAGGCAGAAACCCTAACTTGTACTGATCATAACTCACAAAGTACAACGAATCTGAGGGTGCCCTTTGGACACAAGGTACCTGGGGATGTTATCTTCGACCTGTAAACTTTTCAGACCCTTAAAATTCGCACAAATGGATTTATACCGAAATTTCCACGATGACTGGTTTTTGCTATGTAAAACCCTAACCTTCAAATTGTCGTAAGTAAAGCAAGTGTCGTAAGTGCCATACCTTGTCTTCCTTCAGGTTAGCTCTGATACCATGTTAAGATTCAATATGCTAAGACAAAAAATAGCAGCATTACATTCCATTTCACAATAATAGCATATACAGGATCACTGAAGAAACAACAAGCATAGCATAAACACAAGAGACAGAGATTTATCCTGGGAAACCCTCATGGGGTAGAAAACCCAGTAAAGCTTCCTCAATATAGATGACCAGCAATATACAAAGATGAAACCCTGAGACATGATATCCTCCTCCACAATAGCAGACCTCTCCTCCACAAGTGAGTTATCCTCAAGTGAGTGTGTGTGTATAATGAGGAACACACCTCCTCTATTTATACACTACTCTGATATGTATTTTACACAAGTACATGTAGGCTCGTATTTAACCATTAGGTTAAATACCCCATTATAACTGACTGGGCCGACCGCCACATGGTGGGTCTAATAACCCTTTGACCCACATAACACATACAGGGCCGACCCCCACTAGGGAAGTCTAATAACCCAAGTTACCACATTCCAACGGAGGAATAAACATCTCCGGAATAATAAAGTACAAATATAATATTCTTTGAAGTTACAATATCTCAACACCATTGAGATGGATTCCCATGGCCTGTCAGGAGTAGGCAGAGGGGTGTACAGGCCCTGTTTCTTAGTGGTCGGTTTGGCAATAGCGCAAGCGGTGCAGGACTTGATATGCTTGCCGACATCCTGTCGAAGTTTTGGCCAGTAGAAATGTTTCTGTAGCACTGCCACTATCTTGTTGATGCCAAAGTGTCCTGCCACCCGACTGTAGTGAGCTTCCCAAATCAGCTTCGCACGCTCACTTGATAGAACACAGAGATGGCCCAGACGACACAACAACCTGTCCTGAAGATGGAAATTAGCGACCACTAAGTTGGTGCCCAACATTTGGTAGGTGGTGGAGAAAGCAGGGTCTGTCTCATAAAGGTGGGGCCATCTAGAGGTATCAAGGGCATAAGAGTCTAGCATTGTGGTGAGTGCCGCGACTGGAGGTCGACTAAGGTAATCGACAACTCGGTTGGTACTCCCTGTTTTGTATTTGATGTTGAGGTGGAACTACTGCAAGTATGTTGACTAGCATAATAAAATTTTAAAAACCATCCTCCAACGCACTGTTGACTAGCATAAGTCCAACTGGCATCACATGCTTTTCCTTGCATTATGGGATTACTGTACATCAACTAAGATCGTCACTGGTTTTACCCCATTTCATTTAGTTCACGGTGTAGAGTCTGTCCTCCCCATCGAGTGTCAGATACTTGCCTTACACACGCCATCGAGCTTCTCCCAGACACCTCCCCACTTGAACAACATCTGCTATCATTGGAACAAGCTGACGAAGACCGTCGTGCCACCCTCCAAACCATTGAAGCTACCAATAACTGCTCCAAAGCTGGTTACGACAAACATGTCCACCCACGAACTTTCTGCAAAGGGGACCTCGTCCTCGCCTATGACGAAGCCCACGACAAGACCAGTAAAGGAAAGTTTGAATCCATGTGGCAAGGCCCTTACATCATGCAGACCTGCCTCAGAAATGGGGCATATATTTTAATTGACTCCAAAGGCCACCCTTTGCGCAACCCCCGTAATGGGTTGTATCTTAAATGCTTTTATCCTTAATCAAACCCGTAGCCCCATTGGTCCGTATTGTACAGTTTGCTTTCTTTTTTTTTTCACCTTTTTTACCGCAACCTTACATTCATCATTTTTGCATGATCACAGATGGACCATCTTCCACCTCATTACATTGGCTTCGCCGATGGAGCAAGCCGCTAGTCTTCAAATCTAGCCTCTACAGCCCGAGTCTTATATTCCCCTTCACATGAGTTGATCCACCTTGACGGAATGTGCATAGGCACTGCTACCAATAACCAAGCAGAGTATGATGCTGTGACTGGTCTCTTGACTGTTGCCCTCCAGATGGGCATATGTCACCTTCATGTGTTCCTTGACTCCCAGCTACTTGTCTCCTAGCTCAACAACTGCTACCAGGTGCGTGATCCTTGCCTCTTTAGAAAGTTCCTATGCACAAAACAGCTAAGCCGATAGTTTGAATCCATAACCTTCACCCATGTCCCAAGAGCTTCGAATAGTGTCGCAGATCAAATGGCTAACAACATCCTAGATTGGCATATCAATCAAACCATGTAAACCATCATCATGCATCATCATACCATATCATCCCATCAAAAAACATATAAAAATACCAAAAAGATTGCATTTACAACAAGGGGCATCCACGTGCCTATCATCCAATAATATTTGCATCCATGTACAATAACATAAACACACAACTATATAGGGGCATCCACGTGCCTATCCTACATACATAATGTTGCATCCATGTGCAATACATAAAACAAAATACACAAGGGGCATCCACGTGCCCATCATCCTACACTACTTGCATCCACGTGCAATACAAACATATAACAAACCACAAGCGCATCCACGTGCGTACACTAAATGATAATCGCAAAAGATGCAACCATGTGCATATATATATCAAAAAATAAACATCAATTTTATACAAATGTCCTGAGCACCTCTGTACTCAATTATACAAAAAATATATATACATCGACAAGCCTCATAGAATACAAGCTGTAGCTACAAAAAACCACGAGTGTCCATACACATCGGGGGGGAGTCCTCTGTACTCCCTACTCAGAGTCATACCCTCCATCGCTGCCTGCATCGGCCGCATCTGAGTCCTCACCCCGCTCCTCCTCTGGCAGCTCCTCATCCCCTGCCAGATCATGTGCTTGACCCCTCTCCGCCAATATGGCCACCCGAATCGCGATCGATCGAAAATCCCATGGAGCCCTGAGACAATCCTGAAT
Organism: Larix kaempferi; assembly: GCA_027924585.1. Lineage (NCBI taxonomy): Eukaryota > Viridiplantae > Streptophyta > Pinopsida > Pinales > Pinaceae > Larix > Larix kaempferi. Next base: position 1,353,998 of record BSBM01001363.1, read on the forward strand.
CACCTCCTGATCCAGGTCCCGCCATCCATCATTAGTCACTCCAACTAGAAAACGATCTAGAAGCACCCGTAAGGACTCCATAGTCCCCTCCACGTCCCGTCAATGCACCTCCCCTCGACCTGGCAGGGCTGGTATAGCCACATGCCCCCTGCAGTCTATATGTCCTAGTGGTGGCCTCGAGCCAACATCTGCAAATCATACATCAGTCAGTACCAGCATATCAATATCTCAAACCCATCATACACAAAATCTGACATAAAAAATAGTCAAGCAAGTAAATACATACCATCTGGTCCCCACGCCTGCCCTGGAGGCTGTGGTGCCTCCGGATCTCCTGTGTAGTCCATATCTCTATATGGATAATCATCCAGGGTCAGTGGCTTCTGCAACCACTATAGGTAGAGCTTCTGGGTGAAGTACCTCCCAACCTCGCCGCCACCCCCGTTGGTGCATCATCTCTCCCTACCGCACCATGCGCGGCTCCCTAAGTCCTCCTGCTCTGATTGGCACCCGCAGCCGTAGTGTAGGTACCCGCTCCATGAAGAAGGCACAGAGAAATGACCCATAACAAAATCCCTTGCCACCTTCCTTCACCTTGGTTAGCTCTCGCTGAACGCAGGTGAGGAACATCTGGCCCCATGCGAAGTAAATGCCATCTAGCACCTACTCCACCAACTGCATCTGGCCCCCTGACACCCGCTCGGGAAACTGGGACCCCCAAAACCTGAACCACACATGCCGCGATCGCCCGCACTGATGGCTCTTGCAGGTCCACAATATGTAGTGCATTCCTATGCACTGTAGCCTCTGGAACGTAGTAACGCTCCAACATATCCTCCATGTCCATGTCTGCGGACACTCGTGGCTGCGTATCAGCCACCCTACCTAGACAGGGAAACCCCGTCAAGAAATATACATCTGCAAGGGTGATATCCACCCTCTCCCCGTGCACCCTGAAATCATGTATGTCGGGCTCCCATAAGCCCACCAACCGATTCAGCAGTAGTCCTGCTGAATGCATCATGGGAACCTGTGCAAACTTCAGAAGCCCACACAACCCCAAAGTAGACCGAACATACCGATCCCTCTGGATGACCTCCACTATGTCATCCGGGACCTCCCGCTCCCGCCATAATACTATCGGCATCCTCTCAATCACACAATGCAAACTCATCAGACCCACGCCCAATAAATACCCCTCCCCCCCCCCCAGAATAACCCTAAAGCTCGATCCAGATCGCAGCTTTGGGGCCCCGTGCCGCGATCTCAGATCGCGGTTGTCAGGGCTACAGTCGCGGTCGCAGATAGCATATTTACTGATTCGAGTCGTGACCTCGGACCGCGACTGTAGGAGCCGAACTCGCAATCTAGGAGTGTGAGTTCAGACCCAGAACTCACGGTACAGGACTGCGTGTTCAGACCCAGAACTCGTGGTCTAGGACTACGTGTTCAGACCCGGAACTCGCGGTCCAGGACCGCGTGTTCAGAGCTAGAACTCGCGGTCCAGGACTGCGTGTTCATACCCAAAACTTGCGGTCCCAGACCGTGATTCCCCCTGGAAACCCACAATCCACGCCCTCATGGACTGTACAAGACCCCCCCGGGGACCCACCAACCCCCGAACCCAACAAAAAATGCAGGTATGAGTTTGAAGGAATACCTACAACTCCCGGATCTGAAATCGGTTGGTCGGATCGTCCAGAAACACCAACTAAGCTCTGGTCCACTGATCACACTAGTCAAAGTCAACAAGTCCAACTGACACTTGTCCTGTTGGGCCCACTTACTATTTGTAGCCCGTTGAATTTTTCTTGTTTCAGCCATTTTGAATCCATATGGAGTGCATTCTCCAAACCATTTCCACCACCAGAATCCACACGACGAGACCGTCATGTTGGTCGACTCGTTTTCTTATTTTTTCCGCACCATTTTTTGAGCATTTTTTCTAGACATCCCTCGTCGCCTCAGTTTGCATGCCACATCTGTCGTAACCCGTTTTTGATATATTTTATATCATCAGATTCATTTTTTTGAGCCCGTGATGATGCTTGAGATCATTTCTCGCTCTCACCCCCATATTTTTTGGGTATTTTTTTTTCGAAAATGACGCCTATCGCCTCGGTTTGCGTGCCACCTCGACCATTCTCCATTTTTGATGCTTTTTATATCGCCGGATTTAGTTTTCCAAGCTCGTGATGATGCTTGATATCATTTCTTTCTCTCACCAGGTACAATTCCAACATTGTCCCGACAACTTGCTGCCTCGGTTTACGCACCACATCGGCCGCCATAGGATTGTTACACATTTTTACATGAGCCATTCTCTCCATTTATACTGCAATTATTTTGTTATTTTTCCACCATTCATGATCTTGCAAGGAGGCACACCAGTGTTCCCCCCCACCCTCGTTCTTGGTTCTCATCGATGTTCCTTGATTGAGCACTTCTTCATTGCTTGGCCATTCCTTTTGTTCGATATAATTTTATCCCTTTTTCGGGCCAGACAAGTCCTTTACGAAAAAGGAACTTAGGGAGTTTCTGTTAAGCTCTTTTCTGACTCCTAAAAAAATGAAAAGATCGGCAAGCAATCTTGCTTCCTTTCATGCTCATTAAAGTACCTGAAAGGGCATCTATTTGGTATAAGTTTAACCCTTTTCCAGACCTGGTAGACTAATTACGAAAAATGAATACTCTAGTCACACCGGCTAGAAGAGTTCTTCGTTGCATCCTTTTATGCTTCTTTGGGCCTTAGAGACCAACACACGAAAAAGCACCCCCCTGGAGTCTTCTTATTTGCTTTCAAAATCTCTAAAATTGAAAGCAACCACGATCATGCACCATCGTGGGCTCGTACAAATCCACACGACGGTACCATTCCATTATTTTAGAGTCTTATTATCACTTTCAGACTCCTTAAAAGTGAAAGCAATCACGAGCATGAACTGTCCTGGCCTCGTATAAATCCACACGACAGTACCATTTTGAACACACTTCTTCTAGTTCCTTAACCCATGAAGAAGTCTCCCCCCCAGTGACTCTCAGCACTATGATCGATCATCTCGGCATCACCCCCCATAAGGTTGCCTTTGTTTAGAGTATTCTGCAATCTCCTGCCATCTTACACCAACTTGTGTATCACTCATCCCAGTCACCATCCTTGGTCCATTACAGCTATGATCCCTTTCCCACCAGTCAGTTTCATATGCTGCCCGATCATCCCCACCATCATACTCTGAACAAAGGAAGTTTGATTCCACCCACTCTACTTTCCCAGTTATCCCCCACCCCCACAGTATGTCAGTCCTACCATCAGTACTCTCACACTTCGTTTCTCCACCTCGTGCTCCTATCAAGGAAACATCATTTCCTTGCTAGTTGTAGGTCTCCCTCTATTGACGACAACCCATCTATTCCAGTGGATAGACCTAGAGGTCCCTGTGCCTTGGACTCATCACCATCTATGGTGCGTGCCTACGGACCATTTTGAGAGGAGTCATCAGTGCCTCTCCGAGTGGTTGTTTCTCACATGCTCGACTTCAACACCTTGATCTCATCGTTGAGAATCACGCAGGGTATATATCCCTTCAGTTATTGGTCGAAGACCCCGGATTTCCCCCGACTCTAGCACATTGGTGAGTCACTTCGAACGCCCAGTTATATGTTCTCGTGGATGTCCGGGTTGTGTTGGCAATTGTATTCGGAAGCCATCCAATTATATGCTTCCTTGAGTACCCAGTTTAGTTCCAGTTCAGTGTACCATGGAGGGTATGACTCCCTGTCACTATGATCCAGCAGCTCATCAGTTCCTCTGGTACCGCACTCAGCAGCACTATTATTATTCCAGTGTATCATTTTTTCCACTTAGACATGGTCAACCCAGCAGTATGTCCCAGATTTGTGTCCCCTTTGGACCCTTATGATGTACACAGCGGTTCTCCATGTATCCTTCAGGTCCCCATTATTGGGCCTTATTGTTATTTTTTATATATATCTTGATACGAGCATGGGTATGCTCGCCTCATCCATATATTGAGATTCTTCCTCATTCATTATTTGAGGCCATGTATATTTTAGGTCCCCATTTTTTAGACCCCCTTGTTATTGTTCTATATCTTGATACGAGGATGGGAATGCCCGCCTCGTCCATATGTTGAGATTATTCCTCATTCACTATTGAGGTCATGTACTTTCAGTTTTTGCAGTTTGTTCTGGACCGTTGTTTTGAGCTCTAGTTCGTTTCTTCTCCTCTCCACATCCCAGGAAAACCATAAAAGACCTATGATGTCTATCGGCCATATGATGGGCTCCTGCCCTCACACATCAGGGGGCAATCTGTTAACACCCAAAAAGTGCTCACTACCTCATCTCCCTCATTACATGACTCATTCGTCCATATTTCCTACCATATTTGCCTCCAAAACCTTAAAAACCCATTAAAAATCCTCCAAAAGGCCAAAAAACCATTAAAAAGCCTCCAAAAGGCCAAAAAACCCCCTTTCCCCCCCAAAATAATGTAAATTCCTCCAAAAATAGCAAAAACCCTCTAAAAAGGGAATAAAAAATACAAAAAAGAGGAAAAAGAGGGAAAAAAGGAAGCAAAAACCCTATACAACTGACCTAAACCATATGATGCCCAAAACCATGGGTCAACACTCCACCACTAAAAACCTATAAATAGGTGATGGAGGCTCCCCATTTCACATCCACAATCTTCCCCATCCTTATGCTGCCAAAATCATTCCTGAAACCCTAGCTCACCCTTTTGAGCTAATTTCACATTTGAGTGCCCCTTTGGCCCATATCCAAAACACTTTGGAGAAGGAGAAGGAACCCATTGGATCTTGGAAGCAGCCCTCCTGGACTACTGCAAGAGCTTCTCCAACCTCACATTGGAGGTATAATCAATACAAAAACATTTTTATTATCTTGTCTTTTCTATTTATGCACATGCTAGTTTAAATTTACTATTTTCATTTGCTGTCTCATTTTACCATTGTTATTGAACTGCTACTAAGGAGTCCCTTCTCCTTAGTAGGTGCTCATTTGCACAAGCTACAGTGAAAACACTAGCTACAAGAATACCGAGCAACTGGCGTAAAAGTATCATCATAGTCAACTCCCTCAACCTGTGAAAACCCTCGAGCCACAAACCGAGCCTTGTACTTCTCCACACTGCCACTTGCAGCATGCTTTATCTTGTAAAGCCACTTGGAAGTCACAATTGACTTCCCCTCTGGTCTCGGTACTATCTCCCAAGCATTATTCTTCATGATGGAATGGTACTCTTCCATCATGGCATCTCTCCATACCTGGTGTTGAGAAGCCTCCTCAAATGTGGATGGCTCAGAGTCACGAAGACTCGCAACAAGATCCATACCCAATCTATCCAGCATCACTATTGTCCTGATCTCCTCCTGGGGTCTACCAAATGCCTCTGCTTCCTTCAAGGTGTCTTGAAGCCATTTAGGATTCCTCTTCCTTGAAGGCTCCTCCAATACTGGTCTATCCTCATCTGAAGAACTCCCAGAAGTAGAAGGTTCAACACCCCGAGGACCAGTGACTGATGAACTAGTCCTTGAAGAACCTGTAACCTGAGAACTAGAACCAGAACCTGTCCCTGAAGTACCTATCACCTGAACCACTGAACCTGTAGGAGCTGTGCCTGTACTCTGTGATCTAGTCACTCCGGAAATCTGTGGACCTGAAACCTGTATCGAAGAAGCCTGTGTCAACTGAGGTGTGGGAGCTGGAGCCGAGGTGTGGGAGCTGGTGGCTCCCTCTTCTCTAACTCTCTGGACTTCCTGAAGGCTCTCTCCTCATCAAAATTCACTTCCCGCCTCACTACAACTGTCTTCTGGCTAGGAAGATAAAGCCGATAGGCCTTCAAAGTCTCATCATATCCCACAAAGATGCCTCTCTTTGCAGTGGGATCAAACTTCGTCCTCTTCTCAGAAGGGATGTAAGAGTAAGTCAAAGAACCAAATATACGAAAGTGGCTCACCTCAGGCTTCTTTCCTGTGTACATCTCCTCAGGAGTCTTCCTCTCCAAAGCACGGTGAGGACTCCTATTCTGCAGATAAAATGCAGTGTTGCATGCCTCTGCCCATAGAAAGAACGGTAAACCCTGATCATGGAGCATCGCTCTCGCTGCTCCCACAATTGACCTGTTCTTCCTCTCTGCTACTCCATTTTGCTCATGTTTGTAGGGAACTGTCAATTGTCTCTGTATACTCTTCTGTCTGCAAAATCCATCGAACTCCTTGGAGGTATACTCACCCCCATTGCCCGATCTCAACATCTGAATCTTCCTCCCTGTCTGCTTCTCCACAAGGGCTTTGAACCCTTGGAAGACTCTCAATACTAAGGGTGACTTCTTTCTCCTCAAGAAGTAGATCCAGGTCTTCCTAGAGTAGTCATCAATGAAAATGATATAGTACTCAAAACAGTCAAAGAGACTGATGACATAGGACCACAAATATCAGAATGGATCAAGTCAAGCACTCCTGCTGATTTGGTGTCACTGCTTGGAAAAGTAGTCTTGGTGTACTTTCCCAAAGCACACCCCCTACACACATCACTTTGCTCAGTGCTGAACTCGGGAAAACCTGTAACCATGCTCCTCAACTCAGAGTTGGGTGATGTAAGTGGGCCATCCTCCGATGCCATAGCTCACATAGCTCACTGCTGCTGCTGTGTGCTAGAGCGTGCTGCGGATCAAACAAGAGCTTGTACAACTTTCCACATCTAACCCCAATGTCTATGTAGGTAGATACTCCTGTAGTCCTGAGGAATACCTGTACTCTCCCATCCGAGAAACATACCCCAAGACCCCTTTCCTCAATGGTGGAAACTGATACAAGGTTCTTCTTCATCTCAGGGACATATAACACATCCCTCAGAGTCATGGGACTCATAGACTCCCTTTGAAATGTAATGGTCCCTCGACCAACTTGTCTAACAATGGTGTCATCACCTAGTACAACCTATACATTTGTACCTATCTGTGAAAGCTCGAAGAAAATCTCTCGAGCACCTGTCATGTGGCTCGAAGCTCCACTTTCAATATACCAAGTACCAGTGGTGGATGCACTCGTCTGATGGCCTACTAACAAGGAATGCTCCATCTCCATATCCACATCAGTGTTGGTAACTAAAGAGGCTCTCTCTCTCTCTCAATCTGTCCAACACACAGGGAAAAATCCCTCTGAAATCTGTCTCCAAAGTCATCAACCTTCGCTGAAGCTGCAGTCTATTGTCCCTTCTTCTTCTTGTTTGGACACTGTGAAGCATAGTGCCCAAATTTCTGACAACCATAACACTTGATTTTACTCAAGTCCTTCTTTTTCCCACCCTGCTACTGCTGCTTCTTGGCCCCACCCTTCTTGGGACCCTTCTTCTTCTTCTTCCCCTTTGCTGTCAAAGCCACATTCTCCTCATCTTCCCTACCCTATGATGAACTTCCTTGTATGAGACCTCTCTTGGTCTCCTCTTGCACAAAGTCATCCCACTGTCTCTCCCATGAAGGTAGGTTCTCTCTGCCCACTATAGCCTGCACAAATGCACCCTAGGGCTTGGAATCCCCATTCACTGCTGTACGCACAAGCTCAGTAGCAGTGACCACCTCTCCAACTGCTGCTAGCTCATATCTAATTGCAGATATCCTGGTAAGGTAAGCTGTCACTCCCTCTCCGCCAATCATATTTATACTCTTCAGTTTCTCCTTGAGAACCATCTTCCGGTTCTCATTGGTACTCTCGTACAAAATGGTCAAAGCAGTACACATCAAATGTGCCCTAGCTTTTCCTGAAATATGAGGGATGATATGATCTTTAACTACATCTAGGATTATCCTTCTAGCCTTACAGTCCTTCTTGTTGAAGGTGGATAATGTTGCTACATCTGTAGCAGCGGGAATCTGAATAGGGTCTGCTGTAGTATTTCTAACCACATCCTCCCACAGTTCATTCTCCTCTAAAATCAGCAAAATCCTAGCCTTCCATGGCACAAAGTTACCTGTCCCATCTAGCCTATCCTCCAACCTAAGTCCTGTAGCCATCTTTCAGCCAACCCAACAAAGTGCTGTTCACTAACAGAAGAAAAATACTGACATTACTGAGTTTTGGAAATTTCTATGTGTCTTCCAAATATTTCCGTTTTCTTCCCCCAAGCTCTGATACCATGTAAATTTTTATGTGTTTTCAGCTTGCTGGTTTATGCCAACATTTCAGTGGTTTTCATTCCCAGTCGGTTTTGCACAAGCTAGAAATTACTTATGAAAAAATTCTCAAACAATTAAACACGCTGAAAAATCACTTTAATAGGCAGAAATTTAATTTCAACATGCACACCATTAAAAAAAATCAGACTCGAAATTTCGGCCAATAGCCTTGGAAAAACCCCCACGGGGAAAACTAGTCAGAGAGAGAGAGTTTATTATTTCTTAAGTAAATCTCAGTACATAAATTTTACGGCAGAAATGTACTTATCTCCACCATGAAATTTCAGCCAGAAATTATCTCGAAATCAGTGCCAAACTGCTGCCTCGATTTCTATGCATGTGGGTGCCTCGATTTCTGTGCTGAAAGTACATAAACCATACTATATGGTTCTCCTCGAAACCTGTGAAAAATTGTCTCAAAAACTGTGCCCTAAATATGCTTCGAACAGTGTGCATCAATTCTCGATTTTCATGCCCACTCAACCTCCTCGAAAATAGTGCTGATATTTTCGAGAAATGTGCCCAAAATCTGCTTTAGGATGTGTGCAGACTATCTTCAAATTTGTGCCCAGTTTCTCCTCAAAAGTCGTGCCCAAATTCACCTTGAAACTTGTGCCAAAATGGATTCTCTACAGTATTCCTCGGGATGCGTGCTGTAATGAATAAATATTGATGTTCTTAAATTCGTACAGTGCATTAAATGCTCAGTAGGTTGCCTCGAAATGCATGCCAGCTAAAACTTGCATTAATGCCACCTCGAAATTCATGCTAGTTCTCTCTTGCTCTCTCTTGCTCACTCTCTTCTCAAAAGTGAGTGTTCTTTGCCTCCCTTCACCTTTTTGTTCAAACCCTAGGGTTTTCTAAATCCAATGGGTGAGATTAACTTAGATCGACAGTTGAAATTAAATGCTCCATTTATTTCTCATAAATATTAATTTCACTTAGTCACTCACTTAAATTTATCAAAAAGTGACTTTATGGTTATAAAGTCTCATTAAATGCTTTTTATAAGTCATTTAATGTGAGGGTCACTTTTTCCCCCTTCTAAGTGACTTAGGAAAAAAGTCACTAGGGGAACACTTCCCTAGGTACAAAAACTAACAGGAAATGGGGGGGGGGTTGTTGAAGATGTGTTCTAAGTAAAGAAGATTCAGGTTAGTCGATGAAAGAATGAAGGCCTGTAAAAAGTCATGTCCATTGTGACAAAACAAATGTTTGGTTGTCCACAAACAAACAACATATATACAGAGAATAGAAAGAGAAAAAAAATATAGAAAATGAGAGAAGTTGAGGGAGATTTATAGTCCATTACATAATAAGAGAATTATGAAGAAGTCAGAAGAAATGGTTGTGCGACCAAAATTCCTACCCGAGTAGAGGGAAAGTTGACTAATTGAAGAAGGTGAGGCGCCGACAATCGAAGAGCGGTCAAAAGAAATGGTGTTGACCCATCAGAATTTGTGTATCACAATCCTGGATGCTTAAACTCCAGTTAGTTCTGTACCTATGATAATGACGATTGGACCGACTATTAGACAAATAGGCGACCACGACATGGGATTACAACCAGGAAATACAAGTATATGGAATTGACTAGACTAATGTGGACGAATTGTAGATGGATTGATGATCCAACAACTAGAACGAGGTAACTGGATTACATTCACACCTGAGTTTGGAAGACACTCTTCCAATTTATTTTATTCAGAACATATCGAAGTACCCCCCCCGCTAGTAACAATATTAATAGAACCATCCAACTCGTCGGAGCTCCAACTTGACAAAGAGGAGTTTGTAGAAGAAATACGTCTGTCGTGGAAGCATTCACATCCCCCATAAGTCACTAGTAGTCAACCAATAGTAAGTCCTTTTCAAATTCAATCGGTAAGTGCTAAAAATCATAAAAGTAGCAATATGGTTGTGTGTCTTCCAATAAATACTCCTATCTTTGAAGGAGATGGTGACCCTAAGAAAAATTGGTTTGTGGGTGAAGCCTTGTGGAAATATAACCTTATTGATGAGGATCAATAGATTACACAGTTTGCAGGAGGCCTTAGAAACAAAGTGCTTACTTGGTATATGAACTTTTTGGAAGAAGGTCCAAAAACAAAGCAACATATAAGAGATGCTTTCTTAGAACACTTCAAAGTCGGCGATACAAAGGATTGTTAGGACTCAATTTGAAGCAAATTAAATAAAGGCTGGGAGAATTTTTCCATGGATATGAAAGAAGATTCAAAGATATTCTAAGCCAAATGCCAACCAATATGGATCCTACTGTAGTAATTCAATTTTTTGTCTAAGGACTACTTGAAAGAATCAGAAACCCATTGCTAATGCACGACTATTCATCTTATGAAGATATCCTGAAGAAAGCCGTAAGAATCGATTCAAATGAACATCATTTTAGTTGCACCATCAACAAACAGTTAGAAAATAGACTCGAGAGAATGAAGAAATCAATGCAGCACTTGAACCTGCAAAATAATGGCATATGGTGCACCAAATGATCTAATGAAGGACACACCGAAGACACTTGCCCATATGATGACAAGAGAAGGTATCACAATGATTATAATGCTCATCAAAGAGAACTCGGAATACCTGAAGAAAGATTCCCAGAAGAAAGAAATCCATAGAAATTCCAGAAAACACATATGACTTACTTCTTTGACATATGTGAAAGATTTGAACCCTACCCGACTACAAACTATCCATATAATGTTGATAATGTAAAGCCAAAGTGGTGCAGAATTTTTCGAACCACACAACATACGACTGCACAGTGCATGATGAATTTGAATACCAAAGAAAATCACCACACAGTCTACAAGACGCAGACAATTGACCAAAGAGATCGGTACAATCGCAACAATGAACAACGCAACTATGGTAATAACCAACGAGGAGGATACAACGGTTGAGGATGAAACAATAATAATTGGGGATACCGACCACTAGGTCGAAGTTGACCACACTACTATATATGTTTCAATGAAGACCATTTGAGTCTTGATTGTCCCTAAAAGGACAAGACATACTTAAAATTTGATACATAGTGTGGAGTGAGGGAGCACAATATTGAAGAGTGCCCCATAATGTTAGATGCTCTTAATAAAAGAAAAAATGTGAAAATTTTGTCTTGTGTTTTGAAGAATGAAACTTGCAGTACTAAAAAATTGCATATAATCACTAGACAAGGCACAAAAACTAGAGGGGATAACCCTCATGTCACATGATTGCAAAATAATCAAGAAGAATATCCTAATCCGCTGAAGCAGAAAGAAATATTTAAAAATGCATCAGAAATATTTTCACAAATTGCATCCGAAGAAAGTAAGGAAGAAAATAAGACTAAATCACTTAATGAATTACTACATCTCCCAACAAAAGAGGAAAATGTGGCACGGTTGATCTACTTAATGCACCTCATCAAAAATAATGATCAAAATTAAAATACCACTAAAATGCTGTGCAGTCTGAACCATAAAGAAAAAAATGATGTGGACCCCCATGTTGATCTGGAAGTCGACAAATTTTACATTTCACAAGTCGTCCTTGACTTTGGATCACAAGCAAATATAATGATCAGATCAACATGGGAAAGTATTGGTCGGACACGATTGGAATAGTTTGGGATCTATCTCAAATTAGCCGACCAAGGTCTAATTGAACCCATTGGCATGTGGCAAAATGTAAAAAATTCAATCATGGGTATTAACACGCATATCGACTTCAAAATTATTGACCTGCGAGAAGGGGATACATATTTTCTAGCACTAGTGGGACGACCGTGGGGATGAAAAATGATAGCATCCATTTTACTGGAAAAGGAAAGGATTAAACTCAAAGGAGATGGAAATTAATTAATTGTACCTATCAACCCATCCTAAGGAAAACCTTGGGTTGAACTTGATGACCATGATGAAGACATCAGTCGTCTATATCAGATAGTACACAAAAATGAATATGCCATCAAACCCAATGATTTTGGAGAACTACAACTGGGGATTCCTTTGTCTATTGAGTACAATTCTGACTCAGAGCTGTATGATTGGCAAGTTGAAAATTATGAAGCTCAAACTCGTGACTGTTGGTCTGTTGAAGTTATTCCAAGAAAAAGAACACAGCAATGCTTCGCTATATTCGTCATCCCACAAATCTTCGAAAAGAGAATAAGAGAATATCTGAATATCATTCTGGAGAAGAATGAATCGACGAATATTCCACCCCCTCGATACAAAGAATGAGAATATCCAACTGCTTACATCGAGGAAGCATCTAAAAATTTCGGTGATCAAGGTCGATTGTAGACTCTAGTCGAAACACTTATTGCAAAAGAAACAATATGGTGGGACATGCATCAATATGATCTTCAGACTTGGACTACTGCTTCGACAAAATCTATTGAACGATTTGGAGGAAAGACTCTGATAGCACAAGTTGTGATACCTAAATTTATGCAAGGTCAAGATCCAGTCCGCCATATCAGTATATGTGAAAGTGAGTGGAAACGAATCGGATATCAAGATGAAATATTATATCCCCATATTTTTCAAAATACACTTGAAGATCTACCAATCAAGTGGTACAAGATGGAAGAAGCCAGAGGAGAAACATTTAATTGGCCAGAACTCAAACAAAATTTCATTAAATATTTTTCTTTCATCTCATAGGAAGAAAACATAAGAGAACTAGTCGAGCACATCAAAAAATTTCTACAATCGATGAATGAGAATGCAACGTCAACACTGACAAAATGACCTCAACTAAATTGCCATAATCTCACGACAAGACCAATATGCTGGTCGACATGACTATAGATAAAAAATGATAGAACAATGAGCTCAAAAATGATAAAACAATGGGAAAGAGTTTCCAATGGAAAAGACATCATCCTAACGTTCAAAAGCCTATAAAACATTTGATGAAAATCAACGGAAGAAAAAGAGAAACCAGAAAGATTGACAGAAAGTGACTTTCCCTAGGCATTTACAGAATTCCAGGAAGGAGAGCGAAAGATAAACGAACAGAGAGCACCAAAATGGATGGACCTGGAAATCAAAATAAAAGAAGTTGACATCTCAAATGACTACCGACCAATAATGGAAAAGATGGGATATTACTAATCTGACCAACAAATAGTTGACATTACTAACTTATTGAAAGAATATCATAATGTCTTTGCACAAGATTACAAAAATTTGAGAGGACTAGTCCAAGAAATGGGCGAAATGAAGATCAACATAAAACTGGATACCAAGCCTGTAAAGAAATGACCTTATAAGTTGGAACATAAATATAAGGACATAGTAAAAAAGGAAATTGATAATATGCTTGTTGCAGGAATCATCTATCCATTCAATCAGTATATGAATGGATAGCCCTATGGTCATCCAACCCAAGAAACACGATCAGAAAAAATTAAGAATTTGTGTCGACTTCAGAGGATTGAAGAAAGTGATGTTGACTGACCCATTCAATACACCTTTCATCAATGAAATTATCAACGAAGTTGTAGGACATGAATATTATTCCTTCACCGACGGATTCTTAGGATACAACCAAGTACCTATTGCAAAGGAGGATCAACACAAAACGAAATTTGTCTACAAATTTGGATCATTTTCCTACAAAGTTACACCATTTGGACTAAAGAATGCACCAACAGTATTCTCCAGAATATTTGTCAAAGCATTCTAGGAGTACATATATAAAACTATGGCCGTCTACTTCAACGATTGGAAAATATACTCACTATTAAGGGATCATATCCAATATCTTCGACTAATACAGTGTTGAGCAACTATTTGTCCTAATTAAACATCTGTTGAGGATGTGAATAACTGTATGAATGGCATGTGTCCAAAACATGTCTGACAACTTTGATTCGTTTAGCATTGTCCTGGCCATCTATTTGTTGAAATATTGTAACTTTGAAGAATATTCTATTGTATTTTATTGTTGTAATTTAATCGGAGATGTTTTATTCCTCCGTCGGGATGTCATTATTATATTTGATTATGAAAAGTCATTGAGGTAAAACCTCCCATGTAAGTCGGGGAATTAGTTCCCCTAGAGTTAGTTGTAATGGGGTGTTTAAGTCCCCTAGAGAAGTCGGCCTGGTTAGTAATTGGTCATTTAGTTATGAGGCAGACCTAGCTGGGTAAAATTTCAAGTGAGAGATAAAGTATAAATAGAGGAGGTTTGCTCCTCATTTGACACACACTACACTTGTGGATTGCGCATTAGGAGAGAGAGAGAGAGAGAGATCTATGAAAGAGAAGGAGCTCTTGCTTGGGGATTTCATCTTTGTACCTTTTGGTCATCTATATTAAGGAATTTTTGCTGGGTTTTCTACCCCTTGAGGGTTTCCTAGGATAAATTTGTGTCTCTTGTGTTTATGCTGTGCTTGTTAGTCTTTTACTTATCCTGTATATGCTATTGTTGTGAAATTGAATTGAATATTGATGTTATCTATCTTAGCATATTTAATATTAACATGGTATCAGAGTTAGCTTGAAGGAAGGAAATGTATGGCATTTACGACACTTGTTTCACTTGCGACAATTTGAAAGCTAGGGCTTTGTATAGAAAAACCTAGTCATCGTGGAACTTTCGCTATAAATAAATTTTGGTGAAGGTTCAGGATTTGAAACTTGGACAGGCCAAATATGACATGTTCCTATACCTTTTGTCCAAGTTTCATCCTTCGATTCATTGTACTTTGTGAGATATGATCCGTACTAGTTAGGGTTTATGCCTCTTCCAGAATGCATCCCTAAACAGGCGACCTAGGAAAACAGGTCATATCTCGGGATGGGAATCTACAAATGGAATTCCGTAAAAAGTAAAAGTTAGGGAACGGACTGCAGTTTCACAGGTCTGAGTATCAGAATCCGAAGTTGAAACAATGACACATGGCACTTTGTACAAGTTTGATATGTTGTTTCATCCCATAAACAGGTCATGTTGGGAAACTTAGCATATCTCTCTCATGGAGAATCCAACGAAGCTCAAATATGTGGGGTTGGAAAGATGATAGGTCAGGATACCATAGGAAGAAGTTTTAGACCCTAAGGATCTGAAATTTCAGATATAGAACATAAACAATAAGACAAATCTGAAATAGCTCAACAGAGGAAATCAAAGAAGAGGAGGAAAAAGCTCTCACTTAGGGTTTTCAGTTTTTTAGGTATGGCATGACCTGATACAATATTGGAGACACTTGATGCAAAATTGGAAACTTGAAAATGTATTTGGAATCTATTCATTATAGATATTAATCTTCCATCAAAATGTTGTGGGAGGAAGGAGATTGAAAATTAGGGTTTCCAAGTAAGAAGAAACCCTAGCAAAGTTGGGAGACTCATAGGGAAGCAATGAAGGAGGTTTAAATGGCACTGATATTCTATCATCCTAGCACCATGAACCTATATAATATGTTTACAAATGATCTACCTTGGATGATTAGGGTTTTACCCTTATAGAAAAGACTACAAGCAATCTCGACAGGTATGACTTGAGGAGATGTAGGTATGTTTTGAAATCTGTTTCATTTAATTGATGATTAAGTTCATGATATGTATGTCTTCATATTATTGAGGTTAGTATAGTCATGATTAATTTTAGAATTGTCTGATCACCTTAGTAAAAGTATGAATGCATGTGAATGATAGAAGACATTCATTGATTAGGGTTATGACACTTATGATTGTACTAATGCACTTGTGGTGTTGTATGAGGATGATGTTATCTACTAACATGAAAGGTACATCAAGAATACAAATCAAATTCTAGATCAAGAATATATGACCATGATGACATGAATACAAAGGCTCATCCATAGTCTTTGATCACATAGACGCTCTACTTATGAGGTATGTATGATTTGGTTCTACTATGATTAACTTATGAGATATGAAGGTTACTAGCACAAGGTCTCTAAATCATTGAAGATAACAAAGAAGATATTGTTTGAGTATGTTAGACATAACCAACAAGCATGCTAGTCCATGTATGTTTTCCTATATCGAGTAAGAAGCCTACTTTATGTTAGGATCTTAGATAAGTATACTTTTGTATGATTGATAATGATTATTCTTGAAGTTAGAAGTTTAAGTAATAAAGGGTTTATGCATATTATGTTTCTTAGTTTGATTAATGACATGAAAAACTAGAAGAGTCCTATGGTCAAATAAGAATATGCATGAGTAAAAGAAGTACTCCCTGAAACCTTGAATACTAACGCTTGTGATAAATTACCTATGTATGAAATGATCATGACCATACATGTTTAATATTATTTAGGATCATAATGTTTTGATAGTATTGAGATTATACTAATGAATGTATGAGATCTTGAGGATGAAACAATGATGAAACTAGTGCACACTTAAGCATGCATAGTGGTACAAGATGCATAGAATTTCAAAGACATATAATCATGATGCTATCATAAAGGGGAAATAGAGATCAAGAGGGAGGCAACCACACAAACATAAAATATAAGTATTTGAGTTGTTATTTGAATTACTTCTTGAATCTCTGAATAGTTAATGATATTGCTCGTAATAGTTGTATGCATATTTGTATTCCTAGAATATATCATGCATAGTGTAAGCATTCATATAGCATTGAAAAATATACTACTAATATGCATATGATGGGTAAGTTGGAGAAACATTCCATTGTTGCTTGTCTAGAATGAAACCTCTTTGATAACATGCTGGGAGCTGTGCACACTCTTGATAGTATGTTCTGGTAGATATGGAAAGAATCTAGATAGCAACTGTATGCATACAGGATATGTAAAAGTGTTGTGCCAAAATATTGGTCAAGATAGTTGCATAACTATGTGAATCATATTAGTATGCATAAAAGGTTATCATTGACATGATTTGATAATTATGAAGTGTTACTAATCATGTAATTGAATTTGATTGTAGGAAATATCGTGTGCTATGAACTACAAAAGATGGATGATGAACACTTGTTCTGAAGAACAAGTGATGACTGTTCAACAAGGATACTTACAAATCAAACATACTATAGAATTACAAAGCAAGGCTTGTGGCTATAGGATTCTCTTAGAAAGAGGGAGAGGATCATGATAAGATGTTTGCTCCAATGGCTAGACACACATCTAGAGATAAATTACACCCATGGATGACAAGACCGTTCTCTTGAATGGTGTAATTGAATAAGAAGTGCATATCGAGCAAATTCCCAAGATATGAAAGAGAATCACATGATTGAAGGAGGCTTTGTACGGGTTCAACAGGTACCCAGGATCGATATTCATTTGAAAATCTTGATGATCACCACAGGTGATGTGGATTTCAACCTTTGCTACAAGGTTGAAGATGGTTTCTATATACAGATGACATGCTTCTCTCGGATGGATGCAAGAAGGAACTCATCATAGAGTTCGAGTGATCTTAAGGCTCATATCAGTAGACCCATTTGACGGGAGATGGCACAGATAGATATGCAGAAGATCACTCAATGCAGAGTGTGAATGATGTTCAGTCACAGAGGGAGGATAATACTTAGATGTAGAAATCTCCAATTCAAAGGGTGTAGATCTCAGAGTTAAAGGATATTGGCATGATTCTTGTGTGGCTGAGATCAGATGAGGTTTTTCCTTAGCCAAGGAAAATGTGAAGTAGAGATATGGGATGATGGACAATGGTTTCTACAGTTTACAGATAGATGATTGGTTCGTTGATGTATCTGACAAATACCAGGCTAGATATATGCTTTGCTGTGAACACCTTGAGTCAGTATCTAGTTAATCCTAGACATGTTCAGCTGGTAGCTGCAAAACATGTGATGAGGTACCTGAAAGGTATGATAGAATTTGGTCTATACTATGTTGGAGATCATGGCTACAGATTGTATGGTTATATAGATGCAGATTGGGATGGAAGTGTCTCAGACAGGAAGAGCACCCCAGGTTGATGTTATTGTCTGGGATCCGCCATGATCTCATGGTTTAGTAGGAAGTAGTCTAATGTGGCTCTCAGCACAGATGAAGCAGAATATATAGCAGCTTGCTCTCCTAGTTGTGAATCCATATGGCTTCGGAAGCCATTGTCAGGACTATTTGACTTAGAGATGGACTCCACTGTGATCCTGTGTGACAACCAGAGTTGTATCAAGATGACGGATAATCCAGTGTTCCATGATAAGTCGAAGCACATAGAGATCCGATATTTCTATATACAGGATATGGTGTAGAAGGGAGCTATAAATCTTGAGTATGTGAGAAATGATGAGCAAGTGTCTGATGTATTAACCAAACCTATGTCTCGAGTAAAGTTTGAGTATTTCCAAGACAAGTTTGGTGTAGTTCAAAAGGACCCTCCTCGAAAGGGGGAGTGATGAAGTCGATGATGAGGATGCCTGTATCAATGATGAGGTCGATGATGAGGATGCCTGTACGGATGATGAGATCGATGATGAGGATACCTGTACCGACGATGAGGTCGATGATGAGGATACTTGTACCGATGATGAGGTCGATGAGTGGTCCTTAGAATTGGTCTAAGTTGACGAGTGGATTGCATCATCCCTGGAATTTAGTCCTAAATGAATCTAGAGACTTGTGTCTTCGTGAGTGGTCCTTGGACTTTGTTTAAGTTGACGAGGGGATTGCATCGCCCCTAGACATGGTGTGGTGTCTTAAAGTGATAGGGATTGATCATCCCGTATATAGATCTGGATTGCATCATCCTTAGACATGGTGTGGTGTCTTAAAGTGATAGGGATTGATCATCCCATAAGTAGATTAGGATTGCATCGTCCTTAGACATGGTGTGGTGTCTTAAAGTGATAGGGATTGATCATCCCGTAGGTAGATTAGGATTGCATCATCCTTAGACATGGTGTGGTTTCTTAAAGTGATAGGGATTGATCACCCCATAAGTAGATCAGGATTGCATCGTCCTTAGACATGATGTGATGTCTTAAAGTGATAGGGATTGATCATCCCATAAGTGGAACGGGGTTGTATCATCCTTGTTGATGTATATGTAACTTCGGAATGTATTTCACATATATGCATATTGTATTCCTATAGAGAGGTTATTATTCCTCTATATGGAAGTGTCGTCATTTATATTGTAAGTGTCGTAACTTATATTTGATGGGTTATTAGACCACCTTGTTGGGGTCGGCCCTGTATAAGTCATGTGGGTCAAAGGGTTATTAGACCACCCTATTGAGGGTCGGCCATGTGGGTCAAAGGGTTATTAGACCACCCTAGTGGGGGTCGGCCCAGTTAGCATTATGTTAAGTGGTTAAGTTGAGGCCGACCTAGTTGAGTAAAGGTCAAGTCAAGTTAGTGTATAAATAAAGAGTGTGTCTCTCTCATTTTACACATTCTATTCTCTCACTCACACTTGGGAGAGTGGCGCACTTATGGATGAGGAGGCTCTGCTGCTAGGAGAAGACTATCTCTTGTATTTTGGTTGTATCATTGCTCTATCTATCTCTGAGGAAGTTATTGGGTTTTTCACCTTTATGGTTTTCCCCAAGTAAACTCTGTGTCTCTTGTGTGCTTGCATTATTGTGTCCATGATTGATATACTGTAGATTTGCTGTACATGTTGTTCTCTCAGTTAAGATCCTAGATCAGATTGAAGAAATTTTGAAAATTTAACTTGGTATCAGAGCTAGCCTGAAAGAAGGCATGATATGGCATATATGACACTTGTTGTGCTTACGATGCTAGGGCTTGATATAGAAAAAACCAGTCATCGTAGAACTTTCGCTATAAATACGTTTTGGCAAAGTGTTCGGATCTAAAACTTTTACAGGTTGAATATCAGATCCCCATGTACCTTGTATCCAAAGGACAACCTCTAATTCGTTGCACTTTGTGATTTATGATCTGTACAATATAGGGTTTTTGCCTCTTCCAGATCTGAGTCAAAATCAGGTGACCTTGGGAAAAAGGTCATAACTTGGGCTAGGAAGCTTGAAATTCCATTTCATAAAAATTGATAGGTATTGCACAGACTGTACTATCTCACAAAAGGTTTTCAGAGGCCGAAGTTGAGCCAGTGACATGTGGCACGCCATACAAGTGCGCTCTCATGTATTATCCTATAAACAGGTCACGTTGTGACACTTGGCATAACTCTCTCGCAGAGAATCCAATTGAGGTCAGACCTGTCGGGATGGAAAGATAACAGGTCGTTCTATCTTAAGAAACTTTTCAGAGGCCGAAGTTGAATTAGTGACATGTGGCACGCCGTACAAGTTCGCTCTCCTGTATTATCCCATAAACAGGTCATGTTGTGACACTTGCCATAACTCTCTCTCAGAGAATCCAATTGAGGTCAGACCTATTGGTATGGAAAGATAATAGGTCAGGCTATCTCAGGAAAACTTTTCAGACCCTGTGGATTGAAAAGTTCAGAGTTACACCAGAAACAATCAGGTACATATTTCTGTCAAAACATAATTATTTTTGAGTACCTTCATTCATGGCTTCCGAAATTTAGGGCTTCGGAGAAAGTTGGAATTTTTGTAATCGGAGACCACGATTGGATGCTACTCATCAAAATCAAAATTTAGAGACCAACATCAGATTTTTTGGTTGGGCAGAAGGCTAGGCTTGATCAAACTCCAGTTCGGGACTTTGATCGGAAAGATGGAAAATTAGGGCTTCTGCAAAAATTGAAATTTTGGAAATATGTGACCACGGCTGGAAGCTCCTCAGAAAAAATCAACGCTTAGAGTTTTGAATCAAATATTTTGGTTGGGTGAAGCTCCGAGAAACTCAAACCCTAATTCAGTGTCCTCCCTAGTGAATCCAGAAATCTAAAAGGCAATTTCGAGGGGTGAAACTTTGCAGTTTTCAAATTCTGAATATACCAACTTGATCAGCTCAGCAAGGCGCATATTTCTATCCTTTCAGAAGTTTGAAATTCAAATTTTGAATTTTTGGGGTTTCTTTGACAAACCCTAATCCAGCTCTAGGTCCAGTTCTTGCAAATCAAGTGGATTGGGTTAATCCTAGAAGAAGATGGATTGGTCACCTGCATAAGTGAAGAAGTTCCTGTCTCAGAGGGAGATGAGGCTAAGGCCTTCCATAAGAAGATTACAAGCAATCTTTACAGGTATGGCTTACAGGTATGTTTCATGATTAAGTTTATCATATGTTTTTATTCATATCATTACAGTACAATCTTGATTAATTACTGGACTTGTCGTATCACCTTAATAGAAGATATTCATTGATTAAGGTTTTGACACTTATGATTGTACTAATGCATTGTGATGTTGTATGAGGTTTATGTTGTTTGCTAACACAAAAAGGTACACCAAGAAAGTCAAATCATGTTCTACTTCAAGAACATATGCTCATGGTGACATGAAGACAAAGATTCATCCATTGTCATGGATCACATAGAAGATCTACTTTCGAGGTATGTATAACTTGGTTCTACAATGGTTAACTTATGAGACATGCAGGTTACTAGCACAAGTCACTGAAGTGAACCATAAGACATTATGTGGGTATGTTAGACATAACTAGCTAGCATGCTAATCCAGGTATGCTTTTCCTATATCAAGCTAGAATCCTACCTTGTGTTAGGATCTTATACTGTTGTGTTGTTGATTATGATTATTCATGAAGTCATAGGTTTGAATAATCATGGTTGTATGCATATTATGTTTCTTACCATAATTGATGATATGACTAACCAGAAGAATCATGAAGGTACAGGTTTGAATAATCACGGGTTTTATGCATATTATATCTCTTATCTTGATTGATGATTCAACTAACCAGAAGAGTCCTATGATCAAATAAGAATATGTATGAGTAAAAGAAGACTTCCCTGAAACCCCGAATACTAATGTTTATTATCTGTGAATGATCATGAATATACATGTTTAAGATTATTGTGTTTTGATAGTATTAAGATTATACTAATAAATGTGTGATTATGTATGAGACCTCAAGGATAACACAATGATGATACTAATAAGCATGCATAGTGATTAAGGATGGATATAAGTTCAAGGACAGGTAATCCTGGAAGCAAAGATCAAGAGGGAGCACACTCCATTTGTTCCTGCAAGAAAGCAAAGGAGCACACTTCAGTAGTTTCTACAAGGATGCAGATATTCAGAGGGAGTTGACCACTTCTCACAATCCACATAAGAATGGAGTTGCAGAAAAGAAGCAAAGACTAAGAGGGAGTCAACCCAACAAACAAACCAAGATAAGTATTTGAATTGTCATTACTTGCATATTTTATTGTTTAAATAATATTGTTCAATAATGTATATACTGATGTTCCTAGAATTAGGTTGTGTATTATGCATATTAGAATAGTTGCATTGATGAATAGTATACTACTAATATACATGGGTAAGCGGCCTATGGCACTGTACAACATTCCATTGCTACTTATCTAGAATGAAACCTCGTTGCTGACATGTTGGGAGTTGTGCACACTCTTAACAATGTTCTGGTAGAGATTGGAAGGCATCTAGAAAGTTACGGGATATGGAGAAATGTTGTATTGAAGCATTGGCTAAGATAATTGCATGACTGTGTGACATATTTATTTAAGTGTAAGAATTTGTTCTGAAAACTATGAGATGTTTTCTAATCATGCAATTTAACTTGTTGTGTAGGAAAGATCGTATGCCATCACCTACAAAAGAAGAACTACAACATTTGTTCAGCAACAAAGTTATCTATTGAAAATATTGAAGATATTGAATTTCCCAAGATATGGGAAGAATGCCATGATCCGTCGATCATGAAGAATGATGCTTTATATGTGGTCCCAAGACCTAAAGGGAAGTTTGTTATGACTTCCATATGGATCTATCAAGATCAATCATGTTGCAGATGGCAACATAGAGAAATATAAAAGTGATGAAGTGGAAGATACACCAGATGGATTTCAAGACAGCCTTCTTGAATGGTGTAGTTGAAGAAGAAGTGTATATGGAGAAGCCACTTGGTTCTGAGACACATGATAGGGAGTCATATATGTGAAGAACTTGGTATGGTAGGATAGACAGCTTTCTATCCAGTTTGGGATTTACCAAGAGTAAAGCGGATTCCAACCTTTTCTACAAGGTTGAGGAAGGCAATCCAGTGATACTACTTTTGTATGCGGATTACCTGTTTATCACAGGTGAAGATAGATTGATTGCTGACATGCAGTAGAAGCTTGCTTCTGAGTTCGAGTTGAAGAACTTGGGGATGATGCACTATTTGTTTTTGGCATGGAGGTGTGGTAGAGTGCAGATGGAATCTTCCTTGGACAAGGGAAGTATGCAGTAGAGATCCTGAAGAGGTTTGGGATGATGGACTGCAAGGCCATGGCCACACCTATGGCATCGAACCTGAAGTTTTTGTGTGATGCTTCATCTGATCCGGTTGATGTCATTGTGTATCGTCAGATGATTGGGTCCTTGATGTACCTGAAAAACATGAGACCAGATATTTGCTTTGTGGTGAACACATTGAGCCAGTTCCTGATGGATCCGAGGAGTGTTCACCTGGTTGCTGTAAAGCATGTTCTGAGGTACCTGAAGGGTACAGTGGATTATGGGCTCAAGTATGAAGCGAATCAAAAGTTTAACCTGCAGGGCTATGTTGATTCAGATTGGGCTGGCAATGCTGCAGATAGGAAGAGCACATATGGATGCTGCTTCAGTATGGGATCGGGTGTGATCTCTTGGTTTAGCAGGAAGCAGTCCTGCATAGCACTGAGTACAACTAAGGCAGAGTATGTTGCAGCCTGTTTAGCTAGTTGTGAGGCAGTATGGCTACGGAAGCTACTGTCTAAGTTATTTGATCTCCCATTGGATGCTACTGGTATCTTTTGTGATAACCAGAGTTGTGTGAAGCTGTCCGAGAACCCAGTGTTTCATGACAGGTCAAAACACATAGAGATCAAATATCACTATATCAGGGATATGGTGCAGAGAGGAGCTGTGAAGCTCCTGTACATTGCAATGGACAAGAAGATTGCAGATTTGCTGATGAAGCCACTAGCCAGGGTGAAGTTCGAGTACTTCAGGGAGAGGCTTGGTGTTCTTCAAATTGATGACACTTCGAGGAAGAAGTGATGGACACATTTTCTAAAGCCATTCCAATCATGTTGGAAGGAGGATCCTTTACATGGCTGTGGATGTAAGCACTGGATGATGAGCATCAGGATGATGTTCTGGTTTCTGCTTTGTATGATTAGTTGGATCATTTATATGTATGTATGCATCATGTTGGATGCTGGATATGATCAGTTGGATCATTTATATGTATGTACGCATCATGTTGGATGCTGGATATGATCAGTTGGATCATTTATATGTATATGTATGTATGCATCATGTTGGATGCTGGATATGATCAGGTGGATCATGTATGGTGATATGTATCATGTATTTGTATTTGTATCAGGTGGATACACTGTATGATCAGGTGGATCATGTATGATGATATGTGTCAGGTAGATACTTGGTATGCATCAGGTAGATGCACTGTATGATCAGGATGATCATGGATGACGAGCTTCAGGATGTTGCTCCAGATGACATGAAGCAGGATGTTGCAGTGATGATGATCAGGATGATCATGTATACATCAGGATGATGTATGGTGAGTATAAGGTTGATACTCTATGGCCGTGGATCAGGTTGTGCAGATGAGCATATAATTTGGCCTTGGGAGATTTGCAGATAGTCTTTCGAGTTTTTTCCTATGGCATGTAATTTGGCCTTGGGATATCTGGCAAATGCTCTTTCGAGGTTTTTCTCTAGGAGGACATATAATTTGGCCCTGGGAGATCTGCAGATAGTCTTTCGAGGTTTTGCCTATGGCATATAATCTGGCCCTGGGATATCTGGCAAATGCTCTTTCGAGGTTTTGTCCTATGGCATATAATATGTCCCTGGGAGATCCGATAGGTTGGGTTGTGTGCCTGTAATAAGTCCTGGGATGCTCTTGCGAGGTTTTTCCATGACCACATATAATCTGTCCCTGTGAGATCCTATAGGTAGAGCTGTGTGCTCGTAACAACCTGGGATGCTCTTGCGAGGTTTTGTGGTGACCACATATAATCTGTCCCTGGGAGATCCTATAGGTAGAGTTGTGTGCTCGTAACAGCCTGGGATGCTCTTGTGAAGTTTTGTGGTGAGGTCACATATAATATGGCCCTGGGAGATCCTATAGGTAGAGCCGTGTGCTCGTAACAGCCTGGGATGCTCTTTCGAGGTTTTGTGATGCACGTAATAAGTCTTGAGGATTACACAGTATGGCCAGTGATGACGAAGACCTGCAGGTGGTGGGCCTACATCCAGTATGAAAAAGGACTAGCTCTGTAGAAATTCCTATGATGAGTAGATTCAGAGATTGATTGAGATAGCAGCAGTAGTGAGGATGATGATGTCTCGATGACGATTATCCAATGACGATGATCCAGAGAAGAAGACTTGTGCTAGAAGACCTGTGTCGAGAAATACCTTCCTAGTTAAGAGGGAGTGTTGATGTATATGTAACTTCGGAATGTATTTCACATATATGCATATTGTATTCCTATAGAGATGTTATTATTCCTCTATAGGGAAGTGTCATCATTTATATTGTAAGTGTTGTAACTTATACTTGATGGGTTATTAGACCACCTTGTTGGGGTCGGCCCTGTATAAGTCATGTGGGTCAAAGGGTTATTAGACCACCTTATTGAGGGTCGGCCATGTGGGTCAAAGGGTTATTAGACCACCCTAGTGGGGGTCGGCCCAGTCAACATTATGTTAAGTGGTTAAGTTGAGGCCGACCTAGTTGAGTAAAGGTCAAGTCAAGTTAGTGTATAAATAGAGAGTGTGTCTCTCTCATTTTACACATTCTATTCTCTCACTCACACTTGGGAGAGTGGCGCACTTGTGGATGAGGAGGCTCTGCTGCTAGGAGAAGACTATCTCTTGTATTTTGGTTGTATCATTGCTCTATCTATCTCTGAGGAAGTTATTGGGGTTTTTCACCTTAATGGTTTTCCCCAAGTAAACTTTGTGTCTCTTGTGTGCTTGCATTATTGTGTCCATGATTGATATGCTGTAGATTTGCTGTACATGTTGTTCTCTCAGTTAAGATCCTAGATCAGATTGAAGAAATTTTGAAAATTTAACAATCCTTGGACTTATGTCCTAAAGTTAGAGGGATTGATCATCTCGTAATTGGATCATGTGTGTTGAAGATTATGTTGCTATTGATCGAGAGATCCAGATGATGCTGTTGATCGAGAGATCCAGATGATGCTATTGATCAAGATATCTAGATGATGTTGTTGATCGAGAGATCCAAATATTGATGATGCTGTTGATTGGGAGATCCAAATAATTCTACTGATCGAGAGATCCATATATTGATGATGTTGTTGATCGGGAGATCCAAATGATGTTGTTGATCGAGAGATCCAGATGATGATGTTGCTGTAGACGATCGAGTGATCGAGTGTTGCAAAAGATAAAGACTCAGTACAGTAGATGTTGATGTTCCAGTACTGAAGATGTTGAAGATGTTCTAGTAGTCGTTCCAGCTGCTGATGATGATTGAAGAAAAATTCCAATGATTTATAGATGTATCACCTTGATGTTGTTGATGATGCTCTCTCTCCTTACTCCTTCATTTGATGTTGCTGCTATCAGTAGAATACCCTTATCGTTAAGGGGGAGTGTTGAAATATTGTAACTTCGAAGAATATTCTATTGTATTTTATTGTTGTAATTTATTCGGAGATGTTTTATTCCTCCGTTGGGATGTCATTATTATATTTGATTATGAAAAGTCATTGAGGTAAAACCTCCCATGTAAGTTGGGGCATTAGTTACCTTAGAGTCAGTTGTAATGGGGTGTTTAAGTCACTTAGAGAAGTCGGCTTGGTTAGTAATTGGTCATTTAGTTATGAGGCCGACCTAGCTGGGTAAAATGTCAAGTGAGACATAAAGTATAAATAGAGGAGTTGTTCTCCTCATTTGACACACACTACACTTGTGGATTGCACATTAGGAGGGAGAGAGAGATATCTGTGAAGGAGAAGGAGCTCTTGCTTGGGGATTTCATCGTTGTACCTTTTGGTAATCTATATTGAGGAATTTTTGCTGGGTTTTCTACCCCATGATGGTTTCCTAGGATAAATTTGTGTCTCTTGTGTTTATGCTGTGCTTGTTATTCTTTTAGTGATCCTGTATATGCTATTGTTGTGAAATTGAATTGAATATTGATGTTATCTATCTTAGCATATTGAATCTTAACATTATTGAACAATCCTATTTTTCATTTATGCCACCCCATTTTGTTGTGGAGTTCTGGTTACTGAAAATTGTCTTCTAATTCCATGTTTATCACAATAGTTATAAAAATTGTTTGATGTATACTCTTCTCTGTTGTCATTTCTTAAGCATTTTATTCTTAAATCAGTTTCATTTTCAACCACTTCTTTAAACGTCTTGAAACATTCGAATGTTCCTGATTTTGCATTAAGAAAGAACACCCATTTAATTCAAGTGAAATCTTCAATGAACAGTATAAATTATTCTTCACCATTCGTCCTTTCATTCTCATTGGACCGCAAATATATGAATGCACTAATTCCAAAGGTCTTGAGGTAGTATAATCTTTTTTTGGGTACTTGATTCTAGTTTATTTTCCATTTAGATAGTGTTTGCAGAAGGAAGTTGATGGCTTGGTAATCCTAGCATTGTCCCTCACTACTTGTTTCCTACTGATCCTGACCAAATTATCAAAATTGATGTGTCCCAATCTTCTATGCCATAGCCATCTTTCATTGTTTTGTCCCATGCAGCATTTCTCTTCTCTTTCTTCATCTAGAATATAAATATTGTTAGGAGTTGTGGAGGCTGTGGCTATGATTCTACCTATATCCCTGTTTTTTATTTTACATTTTTCTAAGTCAAAGGTAAGAGTGTGTCCCTAGTAGCACATTTGGATGACACTTAAATGATTGTGTTTCATTATCACAACTAATAGAACATTATATTCCTTGGTTCTTTTATTTCCTAGGCTTGCTACACCTTTACCCAAAATTTTAGCTGAACCATTGTCCCCAAAATAGACACTGCCTCCCTTGTCGTCTCTGAACTTCATAAAGGTGTTTTTATCTCTGGTCATATGATTGGAGCATCCACTATCTATATACCATTTCCCCCTTCTACTTTGTGCATGTAAGGCTAGGTTGCATGCTTATTGATGATCTTGATCTTTCTTATCTTTAGCTATCTTAGTGGATTGGACAAGTTGTTGTTGTTTTTCACAGTCATGAGTATCGTGTTCTAACGTTTCACAATATTTGTCCTCTAAGTTTAAAATGCTAAAAGAATTGGAATCTTCAAATGTGACTTCAGTCGGTTTTATGATAATATTATGTTTAGGATTTATCTGACTGCATGAACCTTTCATTCTGGAATATGCTAATGCGTGAGCTCTACAATTTATTGATTTATGACCAAAATTATGACAGTAAAAGCAATTTCCAAAGAAAATATTTTGGTACCTGATAGGATAGAAATTATGAGGTTGTGCAGACTTATTTTCCAAAAAAATCGGCCTTCAATGCTCTCTTTCAAATCTATGATTTTTTCTTGACTATGGGGTCTTGAGAGCATCTTCATAACTTTGAGCATAGTAAGTTTCTTCATCAAAGTTGTTTATGCCTCCTTGTTCTAGCTGAAGGCTTAATTGCTAGAGCTCACTTCTTAGAGATGTTAATTCAGCTTCCAAACTTTCACACTTGTCACCCTTCAATTTCAATTGCTTGGTGGTGTCTGCTTCTAATCTCAAAAGAGCTTCCTGTAGGAGATTTCTTTTCTTCCTTGACTTCTTTAGTTTTTCTAGTGCACTAACTAGTTCTCCTTCAAAGTCTACTTCATCCATATGATCATGTTTTGAGTCCATATCTATTGGATTCTACTCTGAAATTTGTCTTCCAAATGTTAAACTATTATTGAAGACACCCGCTCTGATACCAATTGTTGGAATCAATTTAATACTGAAAGGGGGGGTGAATCAGTATTAGCACAATTATTAGCATTTTTTACCTTATTTAATAGATTGGCCTTTACTTAATCCCTTATTCTGTTATGCATCAGTAAATAAACATCCACACATATATGCACCACATAAACAACATATAATACACAAGAATTTTACGTGGAAACCCAAACAAGAGAAAATGACAGAATACTTCTTTACAATGAGAAATAATACATTTAAGGAAGCACCAACTTCCTGTGTTTACCAGCACCAACTAGAAGGAGGAACCAACTTCCTGTGTTTACCAGTACCAACTGGAAGGAGGTACCAAACCCCTCGTTTTACAAGAACTAACCTGAAGGAAGCTTGCACTCCCTGTGTTTTCTCCAACACCATCTGGAAGGAGGCACCAACCCCTTGTCTGCTTTGTTTTACAGGCACCAACCTGAAGGAATATGCAACTACTTGTCTCCTTTCCCCGTCCAATCACCCTGATGTCCAATAAATGTTGTTGTTGTACTGAAATTCAACTCTGTGCACTTCTTCATATCTTCTGATGACAATTATGCTATGCGCTACCTTTGTATGTAGACTATACTCTGTCATTGTGCTGCATACATCACCTGACTTCTCATTCCTCTCAAATCACACTTCTGTTGATGACTTACTTCATGTACTATGTGCTCTACTGATTCTACAGTCTTTGTTTCTGGTTCAACGTTCTGCTCAACGTGACTGTAATGATCAACTGATAGTTTGTTGTTCTGAAATGAAGCACTAGTAACATATGGAACTACACACTTTCTGATGTGTTTGTTCTATTTAAGTGATGTAGTATCTCAAATAATCTATGACGTCCCGTGCATCAATTAACTGGTATGTTATGTTTAATGTACTTGTCTCAGATCATTTGTGTTAACACTTATTATGGTTTCCACCATGGAATGAGAAGGAAATCTCCCACTCAAAGCCCCAAGGTCACCCATTCGTCGGCTGCGTCAAATAAAGGATCAGGAAACCCAAAATTGGCTAAGTATCAAACAAATCCAAGCCAAATGACCGAGCCATAGTGAAAAAATGGGAAAATACAAGGCAGGAGGGCCCTTCCGCAAGAAAAAATAGCAGTAGGAGATTCTTCCGCAACCAAAGAACATTGGACATCTAAGATCAAAGAGCACATCAGATCAACAGTTGAAAATGCGTTTTGCAAGCCCTTTTCCAAGTTTCGCATCAACATTGCCGATTGCGGATTGTGGAAAGCAATGTCCCAAAGCGCGCAAAAGATAAATTTCTGCATTAATATGGATTGCGGAAAAGCAATGTTCCAAATGGAAAAAAGACAAGTTTCTGCATTGCACAATCTGCATTGCGGATTGCGGAAAGATCATCTTCAGAAACACAAAAAAACAAGTTTCCGCATCCCACATTGCGGATTGCAAAAAGACAATTCCCCAGATAAGCACAAGGCCGAAAGACCAACCCCTGCATGAGACGTGGCTAATTGTGGGTTGTGGAAAGGACCGTTGTAGAAAGGAAATTGCAGAAGCACAGTTGCGGAAGGAAAATTGTGGATCGAGAAAGTTTTGCAGGGCCAGTTACAGTTGCGAAAAATGGAAATTTTTACAGGGAAATGGCGCATCCAAGAGTGGCGAAGGGGCTTGTTTCTGTTACCTATCCTGATCAAACCTGAACAACCTAATTCATAGGATGGATTAGTGGTTTCCATGGCCCAATGTGGTACTGCCAGCACAGGTGGTTCTTCTCCTCTGCGCATGATAGAATCGACGGTTGTTGATTTGGGCGGCTTAGCTCGAACGACTTCATCATTACCAGTGCAAGTTGTTTTGAATCAATTAGGATATTTTGCTGTTTGTAAGCCAATAATGGCAAGGTCCAAAGTAGACCAAAAGGTTGGACGTTTCTTGTTTCAGAGAGATTACTGTTATGCACTGTATTAAACTCGGCCTCTTAATTCAATGAGCAGACTTGATTTTGGAGCTTGAGATTCCTGTGATGTGTGTTTCTGATGTCAGTTATTTCCTATGTATGTGTTCCTACTTTGTATTTCCATTAATTTTTTACTTTTGCAGTACCTAAAGATCAAGCTTACATGGTCTAGAATTCATGCCCACATGCTCTAGATGCATATGACTAAGTATTCTACCCTTTTCGTCTTGAAGTTGTAGGTGAGAATTCATTCTTAAATGCTCTAGCCTTGTAGCTGAATTTGTCTCCTTCCTCTACCTTCATCTGCTGATCACTTTGACATGAAAGAACCATGTCTACCTTGCCTCTTGATCCTGCAAATCGCAGCCCAAACCTTCTATTGATGACAGTAACCCACCGAAGTTGACTCCATGCCCAACTGTCCTCTTGTTCTTAACTCCAACCAACCAAAAACCCCTTTTAATTGATTGTTTGAAGCTCTGGACACCACTTTGAATGATATCCCAACCCATTTTAACTCGCATCCCATTGTTGGAAGCCCCAAAGGGAGATCCCTCCCTGTGGTTGGAAAGGCTAGTTCCATCCACTAAAGATTGGTTTGTAACAGTTACCCCATGGTCTTTCCTACCACAACCCAGGAAAATCTTGGGTGATAACATTTCTGGTGACTCCGCTGCATGGGGGCTTCACTAGAAGGAAATATAATACCACGTTCATTCATATTGTGGTTTTAAATATTCATGAAAACCTAAAAATACTTTGGGGTCTTTTTTACATGGGTGGGTTGACAAATATTCGCCAAACGGAGATGGCGGGATCACGGCCGGATGAGAAATTGGGTTGAGGCAAGGCTTGGGCTTACCAGTACAAAGGGAAATCGCATCTTTAGGCATGCTTGAGGCCAAGGGTTTCGTGGTGAACTGGATTCCCAGTCGATCATAGTCGAGAGACATTGGTCATTGATAGCCAATTGCTACCAACATCACTCAGCCAATTGTTACCAATAGCCTTGGGAGGCTCTAAGCCTCCAGGGCCTATTATAGGCCCTCGATAGGCCTTGGGGGCTTGAATACCCAACCACTTGTTCCTATTACAGGCCTTGGGAGGTTTAGTCATCCTCCTATAGCTTGTTACATGCCCTGGGGGCTTGGATACCTAGCCCACAACAGGCATAGTCAGCGATTGGGGAACTGCAACATGCAATCTAAATGTTGTACTATGTGCATTGGCTCTAGTGACATACAAGAAGTGATCTCCTATCTCTTCATTAGACCATTAGATGTTGCAAATCATAATAATATGTGGTTGAGTAATTGTATTGTGGGTGAAGTAATGTGCATCCACAATATACATTGAAAGAAGCAAGGTGCATTGTAGAATGCATGTGGGGTCATAAGAGGGGTATCATATCAATATACTATGTAGAAATATAAAGGGGTATAAAAAACATTAATGAAAAAATTGATACATACAATATCTAGTGAAAATAGGGGTTTTTTAAAATTGGGAAGGCATATTGGGAGGGGGTTAAAAAAAACGTTTTTGGAAAGTATTTTCCAATATTTAGTGAAATTAGGGGTATTGTTTCATATGCCATGATCGAACATGCTATGATAGTTGTTTATTGAGTGAAGCCCCCGTGCTCCACTGGGGAGAATCTCTGGTTTTCACGGGGTAAAATCAGACCTCTGAGGGCGAACATAAGGTCTGAGGCTCCAAGGTTGTATCATTTTCCCTGGCGAATCCAACTTACATTCTAGCGATTCCACTGGAGATCGAGCTTACTTCAAAAAGTTTGTATCAGATCAGAGCTGATTACTGAGGGTGAACAATAGTCATAAGTTAAGAGGAACTTGCATTATTCTTGTGGCGAGTCCATCTTTCGAATTAGAGAACCCCTAGGAGAAATCCTAGCTCCCATAAGAATACCTACCAGAAGTCATCCAGATCGTGAGCTACCAAAGGTTACTTCGAACCTAGAGAAGGTCTTCAAGAAAGCAAAGAGAATCCAGACAGGTATTTCTCTATTAGCTAGGTCATTTTCTTTACCTAAGAAAGATGCATGTTTTACAAAAAGAATCCCTCTAAGTTTAAGGACTGAGTCTCTCCCATTCATATCTAGGTCTGAGACTGATCTAAGGGAAACCCTGTTTGACCAAATAAAGTTCCAGACCCATTTCCTGAGTGCTTTGTGGGAAAATTTACAAGCCTGGGAAGAAACTTGTGACCTGCCTCCCTTTTCTAAATCTGCTGGCCAAAGTACCCAAGTCCTAAGTATCACTCCTGCTGCTCCTAAAGCTCCCTCTACTCCCAAACAAAACCTAAGAGCCATGGCTTCCCGATATGATCCTTTGGCCCTCCCACCAAATCCTGATGACTTACCTGTGGGATATGCCCAACGCCTCATGGTATTTGATGGGGAGGGAAGGGTCACTACACAATAGCATGTAGACCAATTCAATGAATTCACATACCTAGAAGAGGTAGATGAAGATGATGTTAATATGAGGTTGTTTTCCCAAATCCTACAAGGGGAAGTGAAGAAATGGTTTAAATCCCTTCCCAATAGAGGAATAACTACCTATGAAATATTCAAAGAAGCTTTCTTAGCCAGATGGCAGGATAAGCAAAACCCTCTCTAGATTCTCACTCAATATGAGCATACAAAGAAAGCTAATGTGGAGACTGTCTAAGAGTTCTCAGCCAGGTTCATGAGAATGTACAATTCTATCCCTGCAGACATAAAACCCCCTGTAGGGACAACCAAGCTTCACTTTTCCAACTATTTTGACAATGAATTTGCTCTCATGCTGAGAGAAAGGAGATCTCCCACTCTCTCTAATATGCTTAAAGATGCACTAGAAGTAGATGCCAACTTGATTGCATCAAGAAAAATGAAACACTTAACTGAAGCTGAGAAAAAGAGATGCAGTGAATCAGTGTAGCCTTCCACATCCCAATCCATGGATGAAAAATTTGAGCAGATGATGAGAATTATGGAGAGACTGGTGGATAGGATCTCCCTTGATAGAAGGCATCCTGCCAAAGAAAACTTAGAGCCTCAAGCTCGAAATAAAAATCTCAGAAGACCCCCTACCCCACAAGGAAGACCTAGAGAGCCAAGAAACCCTGACAATCAGACAATCAGACCACCTTTTGTTGAGAATTTCATAGATGAAGAGGAAGAATATAGACAGGACGAAGACCAAATCCATCTCTTTGATCAGGTCCAACCCCAGTTCTACTTAACTAAATATGAACATGACCGATCTTCCCTGCAATTAGATGATGTCCCTGGTGAATCAGAATCTGACCAGTACCAAAGAGGGCTCCACAATGCCCTCTGTGAATTTGAAAGGCAACATAATTTGAGAAGTAGAAAAGTAACAGTAGATGGAGGAAAGGCTACTGATGACCCATCCTCTTCCCAGCCACCAAGAAAGGAAATCCCTAGGAGAAAGACCAAAGGATGCAATCTCTAAGGGACTCCTAGGAAGGAGGCAAAACCCCCAAATAAAAGTCTAGAAGGGAGAGGTGAAGGTGACACAAAGATAGCAGAAAAGATCCATACTACTTTCAGCTTGGAGAATGAAATATCTAAGATTAATATCTCCATCCCCTTGAATGAATTGGTCAAAAACTTAGAGTACAAAGACCAGATCCTGAAGGTAGTAAATGGTGGGGAAGAAAAGCAGCCTAATACTCTCAATCTGCAAGATGACAAGCCCACCCTTCTGTTTGGCCCCCATGTGGAAAATGCCTCCAAAATTGATGTCCCTCCTTTCTATATCAGTCTCAACATACATGACCATATCCTGCATAATTCCATGTTTGTTTCAGGAGCCTCTCATAACCTCATGCCCAGTTCAGTGGGGGAGAATCTTGGGTTAGAAATAACTAGACCCTATAAAGATCTGTTCTCCTTTGATTCTAAAAGAGTTCCATGTGTAGGTATGATTAAAGACACGGTGGTCTCACTGACTCAGATACATCAGAAGAATATGATCATGGATGTGGTAGTGGCAGATAAACCACCTAAGTTTGGAATGTTGTTGTCCAGATCATGGACTTCAAAGTTGAAGGGAACCATGCAGATGGACATGTTTGATGCCACCATCCTTGTCTTTGGGGAAAGAAAAAGACTGGATAGGGAACATAGGATGTCATACGTGGTGAGCAAAAAAGACAGGCATGATAACCACCCCATATTTTCCATAGACACATATGTAGGTTCCTCAATTCTCTGCTATGACCCAGGTTCAGAAGGAGAAGATGCGAAAGCTGCTAAGTTACTTGAACCAGATGGTGAAGCCAACAATGGAAATGGAGTGCAATACCTTGAAATCTTAGCTAAAACAGAAAATGATGGGAAACAAGTAGAAGAGGGCAGCAAAGAGAAATTAGAACTAGAAACAGAGGCCGTGGCCACCCTCCAAAAGGAGGATCACTGGGTCATGAAGTTCGATGGGGCCGTGAGTAAAGAGGGAGCTGGAGCAAGGGTATGGATCATCCCTCCCGACGAAATAAATGCATGTTCCAGGTTCCATACTTTCAAACTAATGTTTGATTGCTCCAATAATGTGGTTGAATATGAAGCTCTTTTATTGGGCTTGAATGTACTCAAAGACCTGAAAGCTAAAAAGATCAAGGTCTATGGAGATGCAGAGTTAATAATTCAGCAAGTGAAAGGCAACTATGAAGCTAAGCATCTCAGGCTGAAATCTTACAAGAATGTTGTGTGGGATATGTTTGACAATTTATTCATAGAGAAGGATATATTTTTCATTCACAGAGAGCAGAATACAGTGGCATACACCATAGCTAGTTCTGCTAGTAGATTTCAACTCCCTGCTTACCCTGCCAGAACTCACATGATTAATGTAAGGCATAGGCCCTCTGTCCCAGACAACACTAAGCACTGGAAGATATTTGAAGATGTCCAACAGATAAATAAGTTCCTGGAAATGACTGGGGAGTTTTCCAATATCCATATTGATCTTGAGGACTGTGAAGGGGAGGGATGGGAACCTGACCCACCGGAGATCAAAACCACTTTGGGATGAAAATAAATCCTGCAGCTAAAGAGAAATTACATACCCAAAGGGTTGGTCCCACTGGAAAGACTGTTTGATGAAAATGATGTGGCCAGAGATCACAAGTTGGATCCAAACCCGAAGGAAGTAGAAGACTGTGAAATTGGGAGCAATGAAGAACCCAAAATTGTCAAACTGTCAAAGTCTCTGGCCCTAGGTATCAAAAAGGACTATATGGATTTGATGAGAAAGTTTTCTGATGTGTTCGCATGGTGCTATGAGGACCTGAAAGAATATGACACATCTATCATCCAACATACCATACTAGTGAAGATAGGGGAGAATCCATTCAGGCAGAAGCTGAGAAGGATGAATCCCATGTTGTTTCCACTGATAGAAAAAGAGGTAAAGAGGCTGTATGAAGCCAAAATAATAGTCTCTTTGATGTTTTCACAATGGTTGGCCAACATAGTCCCAGTGAGGAAAAATAATGGTGAAATCAGACTATGCATTGACTTTAGAAATCTCAACAAGGTGTCCCTAAAGGATAAATACTCCTTGCCCAAAATGGACCACATTTTGTAGAAGGTTGTAGGGGAATCAAGGATGTCCATGATGGATGGATTTTCAGGATATAATTAGATTAAGGTGCAGCTAGAATACCAAAACAAGACAACCTTTACCACACCTTAGGGAACCTTCATGTACGCTAAGATTCCCTTCGGTCTATTGAATGCAGGAGCCACCTTCTAGAGAGCTATGGACATAGATTTTGCAGGAGAGAAAGACAAATTTGTGGTGGTATACATGGATGACATCACAATATACTCTAAGTCTGATGCAGAACACCTGAAACATTTACACCAAGTGTTCACCAAGTGCAGAAAGTTTGGAATCTCTTTGAACCCTAAAAAGTCTATTTTTTCCATGCGAGAGGGTAAGTTGATGGGCCACATAATATCTAAAGAGGGGATCAAAATTGACCCAAACAAAATAGAGGCAATACAGAAAATTGGCCTCCCTAGGAGTAAAAAGGAAATTCAATCCTTTCTAGGCACAGTGAACTTCATAAGGAGGTTTATTCCCAATTTTGCAGAAATCATGAGGACAATCACCAGCATGCTTAAGAAAGACACCCAAGTCAGGTGGACTATTGAGGCTAGGCAAGGATTCGAGGATATAAAGAGATCTATTGTTGAAGCACCTGTACTGATCAATCCAGATTTTGACACGGAGTTTTTTATGTTTTCTTTTTCCTCTGAGCATTCCATAGCAGGTGTGCTTTTAGAGAGAAACCAGGAAGGGCATGAAAAACCCGTAGCTTTCTTCAGCAGGGCTCTCAGAGATGCCGAGCTCAAGTACAACATCATGGAAAAGAAATCCTATGCCATGGTCAAAACTCTGAAGGATTTCAGGGTTTATGTCCTACATTCCCATGTTGTAGCTTATGTTCCCAATGCTATTGTGAAAGATATATTGACACAACCTAATCCAGAAGGTAGAAGATCAAAGTGGATAGCTACGCTTCTGGAATATGATCTAGAGATCAAGCCTACAAAGCTTATTAAAGGGAAATGCCTGGCCAAACTCATGGTTGAGTCAAATTGGGATTCAATGAGTATGAACCTGCTGTCACACCTACAGGGAGAAATTTCCCAAGATCCATTACCTCAGGTATCAGACAAATTCTTGTCCTCTCCTTGGTATTCTGATGTTGTATATGTTTTGCAAAACTTACAAACACCCCCTGAGATGTGAAAAAGAAAAGCTATATCCACCAAGATGAAGGCTGCGAAGTATTGCATACTGAATGGTTCTCTTTTATTGGAAAGACCCTGGGGGTGTCCTCTTGAATTGCATTATGGAAGATGAGGCCAAAGGAACAAGGAGTTTCACAAAGGAGTCCGTGGAGGGAATAATTACTGGAAAGCCACTATTAACAAGATTCTTAGGGTAGGTTTCTATTGGTCTACTATGTTCAAAGATGCTTATAAAGAAATAGCCAGCTACCATGAATGCCAAATTTTTGAAGGAAAGAATAAGCTCTTTTCATTGCCCTTGAAACAAATATCAGTGGAAGCCCCTTTTCAGCAGTGGGGACTTGACTTCATTGGTGAAATTTTCCCCAACTCCTTTGGGCAACACAGATGGACATTGACTGCCACTGATTATTTCACCAAATGGATCGAAGCAATACCTACCATACAAGCCACATATACAGTCATCATCAAGTTTCTGGAGGAGAATATCATGTCCAGGTTTGGATGTCCTGTCAAGATAATCGCTGATAATGCACAGGCCTTCAAATCCAAGAAGATGGTCAAATTCTGCGACAATTTCCACATCAAATCGGGCCATTACACCGCTTACTACCCCAGGGGAACATATTGGAAAAATACTCTAACAAAATCCTGGTGAGGATAATCAAGACACTGTTGCAAAAAAACAAAAGGGCTTGGCATACCAGGCTGACCCTTGCCCCGTGGGATGATAGGATCACCTCCAAAAGGTCCATTGGAACTTCCCCTTTCAAATTAGTATATGTAATAGAGGTGGTATTCCCTGATTCAATCAGAGGGCCCACAATGAGATTGCTACAGGAGCAAGAAGAAGAGCCAAACCCTGAGTTGAGGAGGGCTAATCAGCTGGTGGAAGTGTAAGAAATTAGAGAAGGGGTGCAGGCCGAAGCCACGACGGATCGAGACTGGATCAAGAAAAAATTTGACATAAAGACCAAGGTTGATGATTTACAGGTGCGAGATCTGGTATTAAAATGGGATGCTAGAAGAGAATACCATGCCCTAAAGTTTGATAACCTTTGGCGGGGACCCTATACCATCACCGCATACCATGGGAACAATGCTTTCTTCCTGAAGGACAGAGATGATGAACCAGTTGGAAAGGGAGAAGTCAATGGGTGGTTCTTGAAGAATTATTTCATGTGAAGAGAAAGTCTTCCGACCCACCCGCTTGGTTGTAATGACCCTTTTTTAAATTTTTATTAAAAGGAACAATTTTTCACTTTTTCCCCAAATTCGACCTTTGACTAGTTTTGATGCCTAGGTCTCCAATTTGCCCCAAATGCTCCCAAATATTTTGAGAAGGTATATGGATGATGTTAGAGAATAAATATGTTTTTCATGGAGGCTTTTGGACCTTTAAAATACTTCTGCAAATCCACTTTCAATTCTGGCCAATGTAGGGAACTTTACTAGTAATTTCCCTTTGACTACTATTGGTCTCTAGGTATCCAATTGGCTCCAAATGCCTCTAAATATTTAGTGAAGGTGTATGAATGATATTTGTAATTGATTATGATGTTCATGGATGATTTATTACCATCAAAATACTTCTGCAAACTTGTTTAAGATTCTGGACAAAGTATGGAATTTAACTAGGAATTTGGGGTTCAAATCCCCCTAGGGTAAGTACTGAAAATGACTCTCCAAATGCCTCCAAAATCACTTGAAATTATGAAAAGAGGTATGGGATGTTTGAAGGACATTATTTAGGTCTCATGTGCACCATTAATAAATTATTTATTCTGTTCTAACCTTCTCCCAAACATCAACAAAAATCACTAGTTCGACCTTGGGGGAAATAGCATGAAATCTTCTTCAAATAAAATACAATTGAGCAAGATGGATCCAAATGCTTACGTGATGAACAAAAAAATTGTAATACTAATCCATGGAAGTCCATATATCATAAATATATCAGATAAACATTCTTCCATTCGAAATCATAATCAATACATTGGCATACATCAATCTAGTGGGGGAATGGTCATTGTTTTCTCATTAATAATCCATTTTACATATAAACACTTGGTATTTCGACCTGAAAATTTATGGATATGAATACAATAGTATATTAATAATATTAAAACATAAATAGATCATGAGAAGCTCTCCCAAATAGTACAAGATCTCACCAAAAACGCCCTCCCTCAAGGGTTAAGAATATGCCATCAAAACTGGAAATGGTTGAGAGAGTGTGCTGCACAAGAAGAAAACATGAGCTGCCCTGTATCTTACAGTTGAAAATAAACACTCCATTAAAGCTACAACTTAAATTTTTGAATGGCCTTTCCAATTACCAACTTGGATGGGAATCTTTTACCCTCGAAATTGGCTAAGGCAAGAAACTAGTCATCCACTAGCTCTCCCTCTTCACAAATGCAATTGCAAATTTCTCAAATGATAAAAAGATGGTTTAATTATTTTTTATTGACATTTATAAACTTCTAATGTCCTCCATGGGTTGAATTCCTTCCAAGAGACTTATGCCAACTCACGTTGGGAAGAGATTCCAAAGAATGCCACTTGTACAGCAGTTCCTAGTCTCCCACTTCCACCAAATCACATGTGGAAGCATCTTAGCTTCCCTAACTCCCTTGAGAGCCCTCTTGGAGGATATTTTTATCCCTGACATGTCATATATTTCATAGGTCACCCTTCAAGTCTGATTTGTGTCATAGGTTTCATAGCATCTTCACCATTGTTGTCATAGAGCTAGGGAATCTAGCCCAAGTGTCTCAGTAGCTCCAAATTGCCTCTTCCTCTTCCATGGGATTTACTCTTCCTATACATTTGTACCTTGGATGAGTCATGCAATGAATAATATCTTTTGAACTCCCCCAAGTATGTTACCGTTCACCTTGAATTCAAATTGGTGAGAGAATGATGCCAAGTGTGGTGGGGAAATCTAGCCATACGTGGGTCCCCCTTCCTCCATGTGTCTTCATGATCAAATGACACTTTGATTTTCAATTGTATATATTTATTTAGCTCCTTTATTAAATATTTATTCCATTCTAATGTTCAAACATCCTTTATTATTCTCCTTATTCCAAATCCCAAAGCTTCCACCCCAAACCTAAGAAACTAGTACTTTTCCTCCTTGGCAATTATTTGACCCTTAGCATCAATTTGACAAACTCTAATGAATATGTCCAATGTGCTTAGGCCATTGTGACCTAATGCCAATTTGGGACATGAAAAATCCTCCCTTCCAATATTGCTTGTCCTCAAGCAATTTCAAACATGGGTGTTGAAGAATTTGCTTTCTGTATAATTCTTTGAAGTTGCCATTGAATTGCCCAACCTTGAGTATTTGAGATTCCATGAAGATTTTAGAGAGGAACCACCATGCTTGCTACTGCACTACTTTGATAAAAATTAATTTATTATATGGGAAATCCATCTCCCATACTTCTTGTTTCCCCAAAAAAATTGAAACCAATGAGACAAAAATTATTCCAGGGTCCCATTGCTTGTACTGCACCCCCACAATTAGGAGTGCTCTCCAACCAATACCATTAGATGAGAGGATTCCTGGATCCCATTTTATTGTATGCATTCTTCCATACATCATGAGTACAAAATATATATCATCAAAGTGCATAACAACATGATGAAAATGTACATCAAGGAGGTGCTTCATCAAAGAATCATGAAAGTGCTTATATCTCCAAGCAAGTAGACCACCATTTTCCAAGTGCATACAAGCTTCAAGTGACCAATCAAATCTTCTCCAATGACATAGGTGAGGATCCCATGTCCTATAATGTTGCTCCAAAAGGATGTGATATGCATCAAAATATTTAGCCATTTATTCTTTCATCCAAGAAGTGAATGAAGAATCTCCACTAAAATCTAAACCAAATAATGAGCAGAAAAAAACAAGGAGACTTCAAATGAATCAAAGAAGTCTCACCCATACATACTTGAATGTGAGAATCATAAAGATATAAAAATGTATGTGGCTTCCAACAAAAAAGTTTTCCAAACGTAAATCTATTCACCCAAGTGTTAGATGAAGTTCCTCCAACATCAAATGAATCAAGTGTAGAGCAAGAAAAACCATGAGTCTTCAAGTGACTCAAATGCATATCATAGGTGCATCCATGTAGATGTGCATCATCATAAAGTAAAAAAGGATGCTGTTTCAAATGTGAATAAGAATGTTCTCCAACCATATCATCATAAACAGTAAATCTAGGAGTTCCATACTCCTCATGTGGCACCATAAAAAAGAACCCTTTCACCCATTCTTCATTGAGACTAATGCTGCAAAACATGGAATTGTAGGATGTAGGAGAATGAACTAACTCACTCAAATGATCAAAAAGTGAAGAAGTTTCATCATGGGAAGGATCCATATGGGTAGTATCATGCTGCTCCTTCAAAAGTGTGAAACCATTGTCATAGATTGGTTCCAATATTGTAGAGGAATCATGCTCTTCTTTAAAAATTGCATAACCTTCATCAAGAGACAATTCAAGTTCCTCTTCCACCACATCAAGTGTTTGGATCTCTTCAAGTTCATCTTTAAACACATCAAGCATATTCAATTTTCCACATTTCTCATGATCCACCATGTCATGAGAATCCTCCAAACAATCTACCATTTGACAATTTGAAACATAGGAGGAAAAACAAGTATCTTGCAACTTTTCAAGAAGTTGCTCATTTTGAATTGTGAGCTTATGATTTTCCTCATCATTCTTCAAGTATGCATCATGTAACAATTCATTAAACTCAAAAAAATGGTTTCTATCAAAAAGAAAAGACACGAAATTACCTTTGATGTGGCACATTGCTCTTTGAATCTTCTCCATGTTTTCAAGGAAGAATGTTTCCTCCAATGAAGTAGCTCTCCAACAAGAATTTGAAACGAATGCTTGAGTGTCATGGAGAATGTTGAGAGACTCTTGTATCTTCTTTTCATTCATATTTAAGGACCCTTCAAGAAAATGAGGCTCTTGCAAATGAACCTCCTCATCTTCTTCTTTCTTGCTTGGAACAACTTCATGAAGCTCAAGTGGTGATGGGGAAGTTGATCTCGTTTCTTCTTCAACTGCTACAAGGTATTCATTTTCATTTTTAATGGAAGTTTGGCTTGAGGAAACACTTTCAAAAGTGATCTCTATGTCACCAACATAGAGGTGTGAGCACCCATCAGTAGGTACTTCTTCATAGTTCAAGCATCCATCAGTAGATGCTCTTTGGTTCATGTCTAAGGTAGAAGGTGTCTCGAAATGATCTTCCATATTTTCAATAGAATCTTCTTCATGCTCTTGTGATGTCTCTTCCTTTTGATCCTTCATGCAAGCTGATGCATTTTGCACCTTTTTTTCCTTAGGATCAATATATTTGGAATCTCTATTTTGAAATGGATTCTTATTACCTTCCTTCATCTTGAGCTTGTTTTTGATAATGAGGTATTGATAAAATGGTATAGTGTTTCTGCAACCTTCACTCAAATTTTTCCATTCGAGATGAATTTCTTCTACATTTTTGGATTCAAGAAATTTTGGTACAGTAGGCCTTGGTGTTCTCTGAAATTCATTTGCTCTATTATGGGGTCCCCTGCTTGATAAAATATGCTCACCCATTGGCTTATTTTCCTCACTTTTTCCTCTTCAACAAATTTTTTTTTGGTTTCAATATCTAATGGTGGTCCCTGAATTCTTGTCCTCATGAATATTAGACCACATCAAGTGCCAAGATCATGCTCTGATACCACTGTAATGACCCTTTTTTAAATTTTTATTAAAAGGACCAATTTTTCACTTTTCCCCTGTTAAATTTTCAGTATTAAATCACAATACTATAGGATCTTTGCTGAGAGAATAACATCTACAGTATATCAATGCATGACAATCATAATATGACAAGCATCACAAGCATCACAAGAATCAAAAGCATAGAGACAAGAGACACAGAGTTTCCGTGGGGAAAACCCTAAGGTGA
The DNA here is from genome assembly GCA_027924585.1 of Larix kaempferi. Taxonomy (NCBI): domain Eukaryota; kingdom Viridiplantae; phylum Streptophyta; class Pinopsida; order Pinales; family Pinaceae; genus Larix; species Larix kaempferi. The sequence continues at coordinate 1,397,984 of BSBM01001363.1, forward strand.
AAAACCCCACAACTTCCTCAGAGATAGAGAGAGCAATGGCTCAACCAAAATACAACCAAATAATACAGAGATAGTCTCCTAGCAGATGATCCTCCTCCTTCTCACTAGTGCGCCACTTTTCAGAGAGAGAGATAGATACTTTTCCGAGTGAGTAAAATAGAGATCTCCTATCTCTATTTATACTCACCTTTTTGCCCAGTGACCTACTAGGGCCGACTTGTCTACTTGAGTACATCCACATTATATTATATATTAATTAGGGCCGACCCCATAAGGTGGTCTAATAACCCATCGGCAAGTACACACACTTGCGACACTTGTCAATCCACATGACGACACTTCCTTATAGAGGAATAACACCTCTCTTATAAGGGTACAATAAATATATATATAATATACTGATGAAATACATTCCGAAGTTACATATACATCAACACTCCCTCTTAACTAGGAAGGTATTTCTCGACACAGATTTGCTAGACAAGTCTTCTTCTCTGGATCATCGTCATCGATGCATCGTCATCGTCATCGTCACTGCTGCTGCTATCTCGTCCAATCTCTGTCTCTACTCGTCATAGGAAGTTCTACAGAGCCAGTCCTTTTTCATACTGGATGTAGGCCCACCACCTGCAGGTCTTCATCATCACTGGCCATACTGTGGAATCCTCAGGACTTTTACGTGCGTCACAAAACCTCGAAAGAGCATCCCAGGCTGTTACGAGCACACAGCTCTACCTATAGGATCTCCCAGGGCACCGAATTACATGTGACCTCACCACAAAACCTCGCAAGAGCATCTGCCAGATATCCCAGGGAACCGAATTACATGCCATAGGCAAAACCTCGAAAGACTATCTGCAGATCTCCCAGGGCACCGAATTACATGTGGTCATGGCAAAACCTCGCAAGAGCATCTGCCAGATATCCCAGGGAACCGAATTACATGCCATAGGCAAAACCTCGAAAGATTATCTGCAGATCTCCCAGGGAACCGAATTACATGCCATAGGACAAAACCTCGAAAGAGCATCTGCCAGATATCCCAGGGAACCGAATTACATGCCATAGGAAAAACCTCGAAAGACTATCTGCAGATCTCCCAGGGCACCGAATTACATGTCCTCCCAGAGCAAAACCTCGAAAGAGCATTTGCCAGATGTCCCATGGCACCGAATTACATGCCATAGGAAAAACCTCGAAAGACCATCTGCAAATCTCCCAGGGCACCGAATTACATGCTCATCTGCACAACCTGATCCACGGCCACAGAGTATCAACCTGATACTCACCATACATCATCCTGATGTATCCATGATCATCCTGATCATCATCACTGCAACGTCCTGCTGCATGTCATCTGGAGCAACATCCTGAAGCTCGTCATCTATGATCATCCTGATCATCACTGCAACATCCTGCTGCATGTCATCTGGAGCAACATCCTGAAGCTCGTCATCTATGATCATCCTGATCATCAATGCATCTACCTGATGCATACCAAGTATCTACCTGATACATATCATCATACATGATCCTCCTGATCATACAATGTATCCACCTGATACAAATACATCATCATACATGATCCTCCTGATCATCAATGCATCTACCTGATGCATATACAGATACATGATCCAAGCATCCAACATGATGCATATACAAAATACGTATACATGATCCAACTGATCATATCCAGCATCAACATGATGCGTACATACAAAAATGATCCAACTGATCATATCCAGCATCCAACATGATGCGTACATGCATACAAAATGATCCAACTGATCATATCCAGCATCCAACATGATGCGTACATACATACATACATAAAAATGATCCAACTGATCATATCCAGCATCCAACATGATGCGTACATACATACATAAAAATGATCCAACTGATCATATCCAAGCAGAAACCAGAACATCATCCTAATGTTCATCATCCAGCGCTTACATCCACAGCCATGTGAAGGATCCTCCTTCCAACATGCTTGGAATGGCTTCAGCAAATGTGTCCATCACTTCTTCCTAGAAGTGTCCTCGATCTGAAGAACGCCAAGCCTCTCTCTGAAGTACTCGAACTTCACCCTGGCTAGTGGCTTCGTCAGCACATCTGCAATCTGCTCGTCCGTCGCAACATACAGGAGCTTCACCGCTCCTCTCTGCACCATATCCCTGATATAGTGATATTTGATCTCTATGTGTTTCGACCTGTCATGAAACACTGGGTTCTCGGACAGCTTCACACAACTCTGGTTATCACAGAAGATACCAGTAGCTTCCAACGGGAGATCAAATAACTTGGATAGTAGCTTCCGTAGCCATACTGCCTCACAACTAGCTGAACAGGCTGCAACATACTCTGCCTCAGCTGTACTCAGTGCTACGCAGGACTGCTTCCTACTAAACCAAGAGATCACACCTGATCCCATACTGAAGCAACACCCAGATGTGCTCTTCCTATCTGCAGCACTGCCAGCCCAATCTGAATCAACATAACCCTGCAGGTTAAACTTTTGATTCGCCTCATATCTGAGCCCATAATCCACTGTACCCTTCAGGTACCTCAGAACATGCTTTACAGCAACCAGGTGAACACTCCTCGGATCCGTCAGGAACTGGCTCAATGTGTTCACAGCAAAGCAAATATATGGTCTCGTGTTTGTCAGGTACATCAAGGACCCAATAATCTGACGATACATAGAAACATCAACTGGCTCAGATGAAGCATCACAAAGAAGCTTCAGATTCGATGCCATAGGTGTGGCCATGGCTTTGCAATCCATCATCCCAAATCTCTTCAGGATATCTACTGTGTACTTCCCTTGACCAAGGAAGATCCCACCTGCATTCTGCCATACCTCCATACCTAGGAAATAGTGCATCATTCCCAAATATTTCATATCGAATTCAGCTGCAAGCTTCCTCTTGGTATCTGCAATCATTCTGTCATCTCCTGTCACAAATAGGTCATCCACATATAGTAGTAGAATCACAGGATTCCCTTCCTCAACCTTGTAGTAAAGGTTGGAATCCGCTTTACTCTTGGTAAAGCCCAAACTAGATAGGAAACTGTCCATCCTACCATACCAGGTTCTGGGAGCTTGCTTCAAGCCATACAAGTTTCTTCAATCTGCATACATAAGATTCCCTGTCATGTATTTCAAAGCCAAGAGGCTGTTCCACATATACTTCCTCTTCTACTACACCGTTCAGGAAAGCAGTCTTGACATCCATCTGGTGTATCTTCCATTTCATTGCTGTAGCCAAGGCAAGTACTGTTCTGATGGAAGTATATTTGGCTACAGGTGCAAAGGTTTCTTCATAGTCTATTCCTTCCTTCTGAGAGAAACCACGAGCTACGAATCTTGCTTTATATTTTTCCACACTGCCATCTGCAGCATGCTTGATTTTGTAGATCCACTTGGAAGTCACAACAGACTTCCCTTTAGGTCTTGGGACAACATCCCAAACATCATTCTTCATAATTGATTGGTATTCCTCAACCATAGCATCCTTCCATTCTTTCTTTTCTGCTGCCTCCTCATAACTGGAAGGTTCTTTGTTCATAATGTCACAGAGTAAAGCAACATAACTAGTGTGTGATCTGGTTCTCTTCTTTGCTCTGTGCTCTTCTTCTGGAATGCCAAATCTTTCTGCATCATGAATGAGCTCTCTAGCCCATACAGGTTTCCTCTTGTGAGAGTTATCCTCACGGGGTGGATCTATAGGCTCTTGTGGATCTTCAAACTCTCGAGCAGTTTCTGGAACTGCATCAGTCATGGTAGTGTCCTGAAATCTTGTTTCCTTAGGTTCTTCATAAACTTCAATAGGTGCCTTTCTTGATTTGATGAATGCTGAATTTTCATCAAATGTTACATCCCTGCTGACATCAATCTTCTTGAACCCTGGAAAATATATTCTGTAAGCCTTCGATCTTTCACTATAACCCACAAAGATGCCCTTCTTTCCTGAAGGATCTAGTTTAGTCCTCTTTTCCTTCGGAACATGAGTGTATACTGGACAACCAAATATTCTGAGATGGCTGACTTCAGGTTTCTTACCAGAAAAGACTTCTTCTGGTGTCTTGTTGTCCAATATCTTGTGGGGTGTTCTGTTCTGCACATATACAGCTGTTCTAGCTGCTTCTGCCCATAGATGCATAGGAAGATCCTGGTCATGCAACATTGCCCTTGCTGCTTCCATGATAGTTCTGTTCTTCCTTTCTGCAACTCCATTCTGTTGAGGATTATAAGGAGCAGTCAACTCCCTCTTAATCCCTGAATCACTGCAAAGCTTCTTGAAGTCATTTGAGGTGAATTCTCCACCATTGTCAGATCTGAATGTTTTGATTTTCTTGTCAGTTTGATTCTCCATCAAGGTTTTGAATTCCTTGAATTTATCAAACACCTCATCTTTGCCCTTCAAGAAGTATACCCAAGTCTTCCTGGAGAATTCATCAATAAATGATACATAGTAAACATACCCACTCAGAGAGCTGGATGACATAGGGCCACATACATCTGAGTGGATGATTTCTAGGATATCTTTTGCCTTGCTTTCACTGCTTGGGAAAGCCTTCTTAATGTTCTTACCTTTTGCACATCCTTTGCAAACACCTTCATGTTTGGTCTTGATTTCAGGAAGACCCTCTACAGCCTTGCTTGCAATTGGAAGTGCTCTATAGTGCATGTGAGCAAGTCTTCTATGCCAAAGTTCACTTGGCTCCATGGATTCATGTACCATGGCATGTTCAGGTTGACCCTTTAATTTATACAAACCTCCCTCTTGCTCTCCAATCACTACTGCATCATCCATGGTCTTTCCCTTTGGCCACATTAGTACTTGGCCATCAACAAATGCAACCCTCATACCTTTTGCATCTAAAGCAGAGATGGAGAGTAAGTTCTTCTTGAGTCCAGGTACATAGAGGACTTCCTTCATCTTCAGAGATTTTCCAGAATCTAGGTTGTAAGAAGCTTCACCACTTCCTTTGATTGGGTATTGATAATCATCCCCAAGTTTCACCTTATGGGGTGATTCATGTTCAGAAAGGTTCACAAAAGATTCCTTGAACCCAGTCATGTGTTTGGAAGCCCCACTATCAATCAACCAATCATTACAACCATGTGAGATGGTACCAGTGAGTGCAGAGATCAGAACATACTCTTCTTCACTTGATGAATCATCATCACTACTACTTTCTGCCTTAGCCTTCTTCTTTGGGGGTTCATCATCTTCAGCAGCATGAGCATGAAACCTTCTTTTGCTTCCCTTCTTCTTCTTACTAGGATTTTTGTTATTATCCCTTTTGTTCTTAGGACAATCTGAAGCAAAGTGACCCTTCTCATTGCATGTGAAGCATCTTAGGTCTTTCTTATTATTTTGATAGGATCTATTGTGGCGAGGGTGATCCTTCTTGGTTTTGCTTCTTTTGGTGTGAGCTGCAAGAGCTTGATCTTCTCCTCCCATCTTTTCCTCACGAGCTATAAGTCTAGCTTCTTCTTGAGAACATTCTTCCCGAAGTCTACTGAAGGAGATCAACTTCTTCCTTGCACAAATTCCTTGGATAAAGGAATCCCATGACCTGGGTAGGCCATTTAGAGTGGTCATCACCACTTCACCATTCTCCACCATTTCATCTACTGCTTCTAATTGTTCCTTGATCTGAGAGACCCTTGAAAAGTAGGATTGAATGGTTTCTCCATTCTGAAACTTCACTGCTTTCAATTGGTTCCGCAGGGTCATCTTCCGATTTATGTTCTTTCCTTCAAATAGCTTGGTCAAAGATTCAAACATCTCTTTGGGTGTCTTGAGAGAAGACACATGGGGTATGAGATGGTCTTTGATGGAATCAGCAATGATTCTCTTTGCCTTGACCAAGTTCTTCTTGTGCAATACCTTGGCCTCTTCATCCTCTGGGATAGGGATGTCTTCTTTCACATATGAGTCCAACTCATTCTCTTCCAGGATTAGCCCAATCCTATACTTCCAGGCTCGGAAGTTATCAGCTCCTTCAAGCTTATCCTCAAGCTTGGTGTGAAGAGACATCTTTAAGAGTACTTCAAATGGAAATAGAAAAGATTTAGAACTTACCACTTGAAGTGCTGAAAACTGGATCTGGTCCCGGATTGGGGTTTGTCAGAGAAACCCCAAAAATTCAAAATGTGAATTTCAAAATTCTGAAAGGATAGAAAGATGCGCCTTGGAGAGCTGATCAGCCTAGTACATTCAGAATTTGAGATTAGCAAAGTCTTGCCCTTCAAAATTGCCTTTTTGTCCTCCCGGGTTCACTAGGGAGAGCCCTAAATTAGGGTTTGAGTTTCCCGGAGATCTACCCAGCCAAAATTCTCGATCCAAAGCTCAAACCTTCGATTTTTGCAAGGAGCTTCCAGCTGTACCTTCAGTTTCTAGAAATTCCTATTTTTGTGGAAACCCTAATGTTTAGGGCCAAAACTGAAAATGCTCGGAACTGAAATCTGATTGGACAGAAAGATGCGCCTTGATGAGTAGATCCAATCTACTATACTGAATTTCAAAAATCTATGGAGAGAAACCCAATAAACAAGCAATACAAGCTTCCGTCACTGCAAAATGTCTTCTTCTCAGTTAAGCTCTGATACCATGTTAAATTTTCAGTATTAAATCACAATACTATAGGATCTTTGCTGAGAGAATAACATCTACAGTATATCAATGCATGACAATCATAATATGACAAGCATCACAAGCATCACAAGAATCAAAAGCATAGAGACAAGAGACACAGAGTTTCCGTGGGGAAAACCCTAAGGTGAAAAACCCCACAACTTCCTCAGAGATAGAGAGAGCAATGGCTCAACCAAAATACAACCAAATAATACAGAGATAGTCTCCTCGCAGATGATCCTCCTCCTTCTCACTAGTGCGCCACTTTTCAGAGAGAGAGATAGATACTTTTCCGAGTGAGTAAAATAGAGATCTCCTATCTCTATTTATACTCACCTTTTTTCCCAGTGACCTACTGGGGCCGACTTGTCTACTTGAGTACATCCACATTATATTATATATTAATTAGGGCCGACCCCATAAGGTGGTCTAATAACCCATCGGCAAGTACACACACTTGCGACACTTGTCAATCCACATGACGACACTTCCTTATAGAGGAATAACACCTCTCTTATAAGGGTACAATAAATATATATATAATATACTGATGAAATACATTCCGAAGTTACATATACATCAACATCCCCAAATGTTTCACTTTTTCCCCAAGAACGGGTGCAAGGTATATTATTACTGCTACGGATTACCTCACCAGATGGGCAGAAGCAAAACCAATTAAGGACTGCAGTGCCAGTACTACTGCGCAGTTTATTTTTGAAGAAATACTTACCAGATTTGGCTGTCAGAAGATTTTGATGAGTGACCAAGGTACTCACTTTCTGAACAAGACGATTGAGGCGCTTACAGAGGAATTCCACATTCGTCATCAGTGCAGTACTCCAAACCATCCACAGGAGAATGGTACTATAGAGGCTTTCAATAAAATATTGGAAAACGCACTCACTAAGGTGTGCAATGTAAATAGAGACGATTGGGACCTGCGCGTCTCATCTATGCTATGGGCATACATGACCACATGCAAGAAATTGACAAGACAGACACCCTTTCGGTTGGTTTATGGGTAGGAGGCTATAATTCTTATGGAATATATTGTCCCTAGTTTGAGAATCACTGCATTTACAGGGATGGCAGACTGCGAAGCTCTAGAAGAAAGATTACTACATTTACTAGGCTTGGAGGAAGATCGCTTCATCGCAGGCTTCCACCAGCAAGCTCAAAAGGACCATAAGAAAGCATGGCATGATCGCCATATAAAGAAGAAGTGTTTTTAGGTAGGTGATCTAGTCCTCCTGTATGATAGCAAATTCATGAAATTCCCTGGTAAATTTAAGATGCATTGGATTGGCCCATATACTGTTATGAATGTTACTAACACTGGTGCAGTCCAGTTAGCCAATTTAGCTGGTGATACCGTGCCAACTTTGATAAATGGAAATAGGATAAAGCTATACCATGATAGCACTGCTTCACAGAACCCTGAATAATGAACCAAGGAAGGAAGTTCTAAGTGTCAAGTACATTTGAAAGTGGACACTAGAAATGTAAAGGAGTCTGTACATGTATGATAAAGAGAAAAAGGTATGATAAGAAGAATGATCTATGCATCGCACAACACTATTGAAGCTGCGTGGAGGAAAAAAAAAAAAAGAGTGGAAGCCACGCAGTTGGAAATTTTTGGCACTGCGAAGTATCCGCGCAGGGTTGCAGATGGCTTGCCGTGCAGTTCGGCGTAGCACCCAGAGAAAAATAGCCGTTAGATGACCGTTGCAGCAACCGCTTCAGCATTTAAAGAAAAGATAGTCGTTCTGAGCACTTTGACAACAGAAAGGACCGAAGGATCCGCTCAAATTCACCAATGGACACCACATTAAATACTTATCTAGCCATTGAAGGGCATGGGAGAGGGTCTGCTGTGCCTATAAATAACACCATTGGGAGACTCACGGGTGTTACCAAGCACTTAGAATTTTCTTACGATTAACCTCTCTGAGCTAGTAGCCATCTGCATTCTATCTGCCTTAGCTACTACCTCAATTGTGAATGTCCGAACCTCCCTTTAGAGAAGGAGAGCTGACCCTTGAAGAAGCCCTAAGGATCTTTCAGCAAGGAGGGATTCAACAGTTAATGAAAACTCCAGTTAAGAAAGTAGCCATAGAACAAGGAGAAGGATCCCACAGATCACCAAGAATTAATCCCACGATGTTGGAAAAACCAAAAGATAAGGGAAAAGTGGTAATGGCACCTCGATCCAATATCATAAAGTTGGGATCCTCGGCACAGAAAGCACCAGCCTTTCAGACAGAACCTTTGAAGATGACACCTGAATACATCTCTCCACGGGCATTGAATGCCCTTGTGTTTAAATTGCTCAAGAATGCGAGATATGACATCCCGCTGTCGCCTATGTCAAAGCATGTAAGCGTTGGTAAGAATCTGCTGGGAAAGATAGCAGATTGTAAATGGGAGGATTATGACCTCTTGGGAATGAAGAAAGATGATCCAAATGTTCCCAAATACCCAGATTTTCAACCAGACCAGTATATGTGCTGGAAAAAGGACGCCAAGGGAACTCTGAACTTGGTAGCTGACAGTTGGTTAGCACTTGTCATTCAATCAGGGCTACTGAACTTGTTAAGATTACCACATTTTGACCGGTCCCCAGAACTGAATATTTTGGTTTGCACACTCATGGCGCGAATCCATCAAAGTTATCAGTGGCTGGACAGAAACATGGATATTAATATTGATTTGATCCACCGCATTACCGGACTAAGCAAGCGCGGTAAGGATCCGAAGCATTTCTTCTAGGGGAAGAGCAAAGAAAAAGAGGCTATTGAGAAGATGAAGAAGACCCACTCGGTGGTAAAGGGAAAAAGAGGATTCCCGACAGAAGACATAGAGGACTGAGCAACAAGATTTGTAACACAGTTGCTCGCAGGCAAGATGCTCAAAATAGCTAGACCTTCGGAGGTGCCTGCGGGCGCAATACTCCTTGGCGCCACATTGGTTGAAGGCCAGAGCTTCAATTGGTGTCAGTTTCTGCTGAATGAGTTCCTTGAAGAACTCAACAACACCCAGGTGAATGGCGACCAGTTCCATTTCACCTAACTCATCGTCTTGATCGCTTTGTGCGGATGGAAGGAACCGCGAGATTATGCGGGTGTCGTTATCGATCCCAAGGATCCTAGAGGGTTTAAGTTCGTCAACCTATGGGCAAACAAAAATCCTGAACGCCAGCATGCAACCGTAGAAGTATTTTACCGATACTATATGTAGTTGTGCGATGCAATCACGAAGACACCCCGCATCACAAAGCAGGTCACAACGAAGTATATCCGCATCATCGACTTTGAGGCGGATATGAAATGTATATTCATATCACCGAAAGAACAAACGAGGAAACCAGAGTGGTTCCCAGGAAAGTACAACATGTACGAGCAGGATATTGAGGACCTCATGAAAGATTGGCCAGTAGAATTCCACGTAGATGTCATGGACGTGGAGATAGATTCAGCAGAAGATGAGCCAATCCCACTCTCATGCCCAATAATTGAAGAAACAGGGAAGAGAAAAGAAGCTGAGACTTCGAAGAAGCCAAAGTCGAGGAAAAAGGTGAAGGCTACAAAGCTTCAATCAGAGGCAGTCCTCAACGATGACGACTATGAGATGATAGCCAAAACAATCTCAGAGTAGATGAAGGAGCTGATGGCGGCTAAAGAAAAGAAGGACAAGGTCATCCACGATGACCTGCACTAGACGAGGCTCGCAATGCAAGGCCTAATAAAGAAAATGGACGATGTCCAGAAAAGCCTTATTGTGCCGCAGTGTGCAGGGGCTGAAAGGAGGTCGATAGGAACCTCGCAGCAAGGAAGCCAACAGCTAGCAATAACGTTGCCGTCGAAGACTAGGATTGTCTATGTGGACCCATTGGCTGTTGCGTTGCCAATAGCAGAGCAAGTGGCCTTGGACACAAAGGAAGTCGAGAGGGTAGAGCTCGACTTGGCCAAAATCCCTTTGCCAGGATTGCACTTCATCCACACACAGATCGTGGAGGAGATGCATTAACGGACGGTTGAAGTGATGAAGTTACAGGCAAAACTCACCGCAGCAAACAGACAAATTCAGCAGAAGGCAGAAGTATAGCTACGCAACGAGCAGGACCGCTGACAGAATTTGGAGACCACCATATCCAATGTGGCAAAGGATATTAAAGACATAGAAATCCAAGATGATCCTACAGACATAGTTCTGAGGATCGGAGATAAGGTGAGATCCTTACAGTCAGAGATGCAGGACAAAGAAATTTACTATGAAGCCGATATTGCTACATTGAAGGAGAAGCTAAATAAGCAAGTGCCATTAAACGAACAGCAGGTCAGAGAGCAAGCAGTCAGCGCCACCTCGAAAAGCATCACAAGTGAGATGGCTAAGTGCCAATCTCTCCTGGATAAGGTTTCATAGGAAATCACGACCCTTGAAGAGGATCAAGGACTGCTGCAGGTCAAGACTGCGGTACAAGAAAAAAAGACTGCACTAGACAAGTTGAATGCAGAGGTGAAAGCTCTGCCACCTAGAGAAAGGCTGCTGAGATATAAGGAGATATCCAACTTGAAGAAAGAAGTGCAGGAATTACGAAAAAAAGAGACTGAGATGGATAATCAGTTGCAGTAGCTCCTGGAGAATGCCATGGTGGTATCGCAGCAGATTGAAGATAAGTTAATAGAACTGCGTGATAACCAGGAGCAGGTACAAGACCAAATTGGACAAGAAATAACTCCAACACTGCTTGAGGTAATTAAACAGGTTGAGGAGGATACAAGAGAAGCAGTGGTGCAGTTGTCCGGTACATATGACGAGTTCGCGGCCAAGTTTGTCCCACCGGTCGCGGCGCAGAGTGAGACAGCTGAAACAATCAGTGGCTTCGGGATGAGCCACATGTAAGTGTTAGGGGCATGTTGGGCCCAGGTTGAGTTAAAATTTTGGGAAGCACCTTTTTGAGGCAAGAAGGGAAAGCTGAGCTGAGCGCAGCTCATAAACACAATTTTGGCTAAGTATTGAGGATGCTGCAAAGTTGCGCGCAGCATCCAACTTTTGACCAGACTGGGGAGTTGCACGCAGTGTCGAAGTGTTGGCCGTGATGCAAAGATCAGTACTGCGTATAAGCAATGCTGCAGAGTTAGGAGGCCACATGGAGCCAGCAAAACGGTGTGCTGGAAAAATATCAATTGTAGTTACCGGCTCGACCAGTAGCAACCATTTTTGGAAAGATACTTCAGGATTGTTGAGAGACGGACATAGGAAAAATAGGAAGGCGGCCACGCGTGGGTTGTTAAGGAAAATGACGTTTGTCACATGCAGAAGGTAAAACCGTTAGAGAGAAACGGTTCAGTAGAAGCAGCCTGCAGGTATGCATGCGACAGGAAGGCCGATAGCGACAGAATGAGGACGTGGAGATCCACCATGATCAAGCAGATGCTACCAGGAGCCAGCAAGCCGGTTTGGAAAATCGACGCGGCTTTGGAAACCCTTAGGGTTTTTGGTTTTTAGGTCTACGACATTGTACAGACATGACCTTCGGGCATGATCTATTTAAGAAGACATTTTGTATGGGATGGGGGTTCTAGATTTGGGGTTTGTTCTCTTTGGATTATTGTTAAGTCTTTTTGTTGTTGCTGAGAATGTAAGGAGATAACCTTTTTGTATTGTAAGATCTCTCTGAGCTGAGAATATTGTAAAGGCTCTGTAGCTGTGTGCACAGAGACCTAGCCGAGAGAAGGAGAGTCTGCAGCTGAGTGCGCAGACTAAGAACGGTTGCCCCATCCCTTTTTGAAAGAAATATATTACCAACCGTTCTTGTGGACATAACTTTCCATCCGGGGAAGTGAACCACGTTAAATCTTGTGTTATGTGATAATGTTTATGAATGAATGATTGTCTATATTTTCTGTAGAATGAATGCTTGAATGTTTCCTTGCATGCTGTAATATGAGAACTTTGATATGCATTTACCAATAGGAGAAGTTTGGGAATGATATGCTAGGTTCCGCAGAAGCAGATGAATGGTGAACACTTCAATTCTATGTTAAGGACGTGAATTAGTCATTTAAGTATAATTACTTTCTTAAACATAGTGAAGGAACGCAACATAGTTAATCATGTTTATCATTTCAGTTCATGTTGTAATAATCCAAGTTCTTAACAAATGCTAGAAAGATAGCCAGTAAGTGCCTGAATGAATGGATGAGTCATATTCACTTCAGTGCCTTAATGTTTCTGAGATTTTCCAAGTAGAGGATAATTGTGGGTGATTTACAGTTCCAGTAGAAGATTCACAGCAGTAAGAAACCCTTGGTGCAGCCCACAGTGTTTCCTGCACCGCGCGGTACTGTTCGCAGCATAGATCCTGCTGCATACCGCATCACTCTACCCACAGTGTCGTCCTTCTGTCCTGCGCTGCACAGCCTGTTCAGATAAACAACTCATCATTTACTGTGGAAACCTGATTCTGCAGTACCCCATAAAGACACACCTCGGGTGAGAGCTCAACCTACTCGCAAGTTGTTGCCGAAAGGGCCAGTGTGAAGGGGTTTTGTTGGTCAAAGGGAGAACCGAAAAGAACCTAGGTCTAGTTGAAAACCTCTGGGTCAGTTTAAGCCAACACAGTAGGAGCTTCTTCCACAACTAAAGACGATTGGATGGCTAAGATAAAAGAGAACATTAGATCAACGGTCGAAAATGCGTTCTGCAAGCCCGTTTTCGAGTTCCGCATTCACATTGCAGATTGTGGAAAGCAATGTCCCAAAGAGCGCAAAAGATAAATTTCCGCAATCCGCATTGCGGATTGCAGAAAAGCAATGTTCCAAATGGAAAAAAGAAAAGTTTTTGCATTGCATCCCGCAACACAAAAAAACAAGTTTCCGCATCCCACATCCCGCATTACGGAAAGGCGATTCCCTAGATAAGCGCGAGGCCGAAAGACCAACCCATGCACGACACGTGGATAATTGCGGGTTGCAGAAAGGACCATTGTGGAAAGAATCATTGAGGAACGACCATTGTGGAAAGGTAATTGCGGAAGGAAAATTGCGGCTCGAGAAAGTTTTGCAGGTCCAGTTATGTAGCTAGGGTTTTTACCCTAGCTTGTGCAAATGAGCACCTGCTAAGGATTGTGGAATCCTTAGCAGTAGCGTAGTGATAACAGTAAAAATATAATGCAAATAATAGTAAATAACAAAACTAAGACTAAGCATGTGCATGGTAAAAGAAATTATTTCGAACATAAACAGTAAATAAGTTCAAGAACACAGTAAAAAATATTTAAGTTTCTTCTTTCATTCAAATGGTGAACAATGGAGTTGCATTGATTTACCTTAGAGGTGAGGTTTGTGGAGTGTTTTCAGCCAGCCGAATGAGGAAGGGTTCTCCAATGCTCCAACGTTCTACTCTTCTCCAAAATGCTCAAGATGGGCCAAAGGGTTTACAAGCACAAATGGTGGGCTTTGGGTGAATTTTGGAAGCATAAGGGTAACGTGAATAGTGGATAGGAGATGGGGGTGCCTCCACCTTATATTTATAGATTTTTTTAGGTGGAGGAGTGTTTAACCCATGGTTTTAGGCAAATAGTGGTTTTAGGTCAATGGTTTAGGGTTTCCCCTTCACTTTCCCTCATTTTCTCTCCAATTTGAATTTGTTTCCAATTTTTATTCCCTTTTATTTGATTTTGGGAATTTTTTTAACCCCTTTTGAGGGTTTTTGGTATGTTTTGAGGGTTTTGGATTAATTTGAGGAGGATATCATTGACTTTTGCCGTTTGGGTAATTATTTGGGGACTAGAATGGTAGGAAAAATGGTTAACAGAGTCATGTAGCTAGGGGGATGAGCTAGTGAGCATTTTTTAGGTGTTAACGGATTGCCCCCCGATGTGTGAGGGCAAGAGCTCATCGTATGGACGATAGACATCATAGGTTCTGTCATTTTCCAGGGGCCTGCGCATTGTGACAGAGAAGATCGGGCGTTGGAGCATGGGTTCTGTACAGACTGCAAAAACTGTAAAAATATGAATGAATTAGGTACAATCTCAATATAGGGACGAGGCGGGAATACCCATGCTCATATCAAGATATATAAAAATAATGAGGCCTCGAAAGGGGGCCTGGATAATACATGTGGAACTGCTGTGCACATCATAATGGTCCAAGGGGGACACAAAGTTGGGACATACTCATGGTCTGATCATGACTGATCTGAAGAACTGATACAGAGAACCACAATAATTGATGCTCTGTTAGATCTGAAGGTGTCCAACAGCTGGGTGGGCTCAATGACTAAGAGCCAAAATCTCAACGATACACTGAACTACATTGGAACTGGGTATTCTAGGAAGCATGTGGTTGGGGTGCTTCTGACTACTGTTTCCAAGCACAACCTGGATATCTGTAGGAACATACACTTGGGGTGTTCCAAAATAGACTCACCAATGTGATAGAGTCAGAGAACATCTAGGGTCTTCGACTAATAACGGAAGGGACCAATACCTTAAATGAATCTCAACGGTGCGATCAAGGTGTTGACGTCGAGCCTATGAGAAAAAACCATTAGGAGAGACACTAAGGACTCCTCTCAAAATGGTCCGTAGGCACTCACTACTGTTGGTGGCGAGTCCAAGGCATAGAGACCTCTGGGTCTATCCTCTATAATAGATGGGTTGGCATCGATAGAGGGAGACCTACAAATACAAAGGAAATGATGTTTCCTTGAAAGGAGTGCGAGGTGTACAACCAAGAGGTGATAGTACGGATGGTGGGACTAACATACTTTGGGGTGGGGAACAACTAAGTCCGCAGAGTGGGGGGGGGGACTCAAAATTCCTTTATTTAGAGTATGATGGCATGGTTGACTTGGCAGCATATGAAACTAACTTCGGGGATGGGGATCATAGCTTAAGGGACTCGGGGCTGTGAATGCAATGGGGGAGACTCAGGGGGACGAACTGATAAATGATATCAGGAGAATATAAGGGTGGCATATCATAGAATACTATGAACAAAGGAGACCATACCAGGGAGCTTCCATACTAGTGTGATTAGATCTGATCCGTCGTGGTGACGAGAGGCACTGTTGGGGCCTTCTTCATGGTTCAAGGAGCTCAAAGAAGGGATAGAAGTGTGCTCGAAATGGTACTATCATGTGGATTTGTATGAGCCCATGACAATTCATGCTCGTGTGTGCTTTCAATTTTAAGGAGTCTAAAAGTGATAAGAAGACTCTAAGATGGTTGGAAGGTACTGTTGTGTGGATTTGTGTGAGTCCAGGACGGTGAATGCTTGTGGTTGCTTTCAGTTTTAGAGAATCAGAAAGTAAATAAGAAGACTCCAAGAGGCTCTTTTTTGTATGTTAGTCTCCAAGGCCCGAAAAAACATAAAAGTGTGAAATGGAGAACTCTTCTAGTCTGTGTGACTAGAGTATTCCTTTTTCGTAATTAGTCTATCGAGTTTGAAAAAAGGGATAAACTTATACCCGACAGATGCCATTTTAGATACTTTTAGCGAGCATGAAAGGAAACAAGATTGCTTGGTGATCATTTCATTATTTTAGGAGTCATAAAAGATCTTAACATAAACTCCCGAAGTGCCTTTTTCGTAAAAGGACTTGCTCGGCCCGAAAAAGGGATAAAATTATACTGAACAAAAGGATGGTTAAGATGCGGCCGAAGCGACACGTGAATCGAGGCAGAAAAGGGAAAGGGAAAGATGCTCGACAAAGTTCTTCATGAGAGAGAGAAATGATCTTGAGCATCATCACAGACGTAGAAATGTGATTCTGGTGGTGTGAACGGTGTAAAAGACGGGGTTCGAACGCAAATCGAGGCAATTGGAGGCTTGGAGAACATGCCCATTTTTTTTGTGTGAGAGTGAGAGATGATATCAAGCATCATCACGGGTGCGGGAATATGAATTCGGTGGTGCAAAAAATGGAGTCAGCATGGGCCTCCTGCGGGGTGGGCACGCAAATCGAGGCGACGAGAGGCCTAGAAAAAGTGCCCAAAAAGATTTTCGTGAGAGCAGGAAATGATATCAAGAATCATCATGGGTGCGGGAATATGAATCCAACAGTGTGAGCAGTGCGAAAAACGAAGTTAGCATGGGCCTTCCGCGAGGTGGGCACGTAAATCGAGGCGATGTGAGGCCTGGAAAAAGTGCCCAGAAAATATTTTTGTGAGAGAGAGAAATGATCTCAAGCATCATCACGGGCGTGAGAATATGAATCTGGTGGTGTGAAAAACGGAGTTGGCATGGGCCTTCCGCGGGGTGGGCACGCAAATTGAGGAAATAAGAGGCCTAGAAAAAGTGCCCAATTTTTTTTTTTGTGAGAGCAGGAAATGATCTCAAGCATCATCACGGGTGTGAGAATATGAATCCAACAGTGCAAGTGGTACGAAAAATGGAGTTAGCATGGTCCTTCCACAGGATGGGCACGTAAATCGAGGCAATGAGAGGCCTGGAAAAAGTGCCCAAAAAATATTTTTGTGAGATCGAGAAATGATCTCAAGCATCTTCACGAGTGCGGGAATATGAATTCGGCGGTGTGAAAAATGGGGTTCGGATTACTTTGGAATGGGAAAAATAGCTATAAATGGGGTGGGCACAGTTGTGACATGTGTCATTATCACTATTCGAGTTGGAAAGAAAGTGGACGGCACTAGAGACCAAAACTTCGATTTCTCGCATTCCGATCGATGGATTTGGATTTCATGACTTGCAGGTGAGTGTTGTAATGTTTACCCATGTTTTTGATGTATTTGGGAGGGGAATTAGTGTCTGGGGAAGGTTTAGGAGGAGAATTTAATCTCCAATGTGTTGGAGCATGGGTTTCAAGGGAAGATCTGTGCTCTAGAGCGCTGTGTTGGGTGTGGAAGCCGCGCTTCTGGAGCACGGCTGTGGGCCTCACAGGTGCACTTCGAAGCGCAGCTATGGGAAACACAACTGCACTTTGAAGCGCAACTATGGGGTGCATAGCTGCACTTCAAAGAACAACTGCGGATAGGGAAGCTGCACTTCAAAGCGCATCTGTCAGGCTCACGACTGTGCTTTGGAGTGCAGCTATGGGCCTCACAGTCGCGCTTTAGGAGTGTGTCTGGGGGGCCAGAATGTGTGCTTTTGGGTGCACATTCAGCCTATGTTTTGGGGTTTGTATTTTTTTTTTTTGAACTAATGGGTTTTTGGTTGACTGGTTGGTAGGATGTTGGTGACTTGGAGGGAGCACGAGCTGGCGGAAAACCTATTAGAGGCGATCGTGAAGGACATAGATGTGCAGTACAACTTGGCTCGGTGTGGACTTTTGAAGTTCGCGCAGGTGTCCCTCATGCACGTGGCTAACTTGTTGTTGAACAATAGTCAGTTTCTGGGTTTCAGATGTTGAGGCATTCATTATCCAGGGCGAGTGACTGGAGATTATGCTGACGGATGTTTATGTTTTGATGGGGCTTCCGCAGCTGGGTAGGGTTGCGGATACTCTGCCAAGGTGGCGGAGTGATATTTCCATGGAGGATTTTCTAGAGATGCATTGTTATCCCGAGGCTTATGTGCATGACAATGCATTGTTGATTTGTGATATTTAGAGTGTGGAGACATGAGTGATCGCATCATTGGTGGTGCATGTGTTGGGGTCACATTCAACCCATAAGATATCTGGGGGCCATATGATGTTGGTGGAGCGAGTTTTGGAGGGGACTTACTTTGCGTGGGGTCAGATGTATCTGATGGTGGTCCGACGGGAGCTGACTGAGGTGAGTCATTGAGGAAAAGGAGGGTTCTACTTTCCCTCATTCCTTTGTTCTTTCTTTTTTGAGCGGGTCCCGACCTTGCAACGGCACTTAGCGGTGCGTGACGAGGGACCGATCGATCCCTGAATGTGTCGGTGGGGTGAGATGATGACCCGTGCGGGTGGTGGGATAGTGGGAAGATTCTTCACTGAGGAGCTATTCGAGCAGTGGCTGCAGATTCCTATCATGATCTAGGATTATCCATATGTCAGGATGGATTTTTGAGGGCATCCGGGGCTGCCACGACCTCCTGGATAGGCATAGGGACCTAATGGTATGTTTTTTATGTGTGTTTCAACGTCATATTTTATGGATATCATAGCATAGATGGTAGCTAGATGATTTGTATGACACCGATACTTTATGAGATTTGTTTCATGTGCAGATGTTGGGCCGCTGCCCCCGATAGGGTATCGTGCGTGGTGAGGTCATGTGGAGGGTATGGACCCTCCTGGGCATGGAAAGGATCATCGTTGGAGCTCTGCGACGACGCTGGAGACTTTGCGGGTGGGTATCGACCGTCTCCTTGATGAGGTGGTTGAGACTAGATGGCAGCACTTGAGTTGGGAGTTGATTGATATTTTTTATGACGCTCCACCAGAGTGGAGGCCCCTGATGAGGCATATAGCTATGGCGGCAGAGACGATGCGGGCCATGGCTCAATGGGATGTCCCGTACCATGGAGATGAGGACATTGAGACAGTATCAGATGAGCCCAACGAGGAGGCAGAGGATGATGAGGAGGACCTGTTGGCTTGGTTTTGCAACCACGATTTGTGCAATGGGCACCTATCAACAATGTGCTAGTAGTTTCAATATTGAAAGCAAAGAAAAATTATAAATCTGAACCTAACATGTGCATATAACAATAAACTTGAAAAGATTTAAGAACAAGAACAAGAAAAAAAATAAAAAATGACTTTTGTATTATAATACCTCAAATGATGAGGATGTTGTGGTGTTGAGAAGCTCCAAGGGTGAGATGCTCCAGGCTCCAATGGTCTCTTCTCCAAGATTGCTACAATGGTCAAGAACTCATGAGATATTTTGACAGAATGAGGATAGGATGATGGATGGATGGAAAGTGAGGAGCCCCTACCACCTTTTTATAGTTTTTGGTGGTGGGGAATACCATTATGGTTTTGAGGAAACCAATGGTATTGACCAACATGGTTTAGGTACCTTTTCCCTCCTTTTTCCTTTTTTGAATATTTTGAATATTTTTATTCCCTTTTTAATATTTTTGGGAATTCTGGACCCTTTTTGAGGGGTTTTTATGTTTTTTGAGGAAAAATATTCATTTTGAGGGGAAAAAGGGGTGTATCATGGTCTTTTGGTGACCTTTTGATGGATTTAGAGGCTCAAATGGTGGAAAAGTGGACAAATGGGTCATGTGAGTAAGGAAATGAGCTAGTGAGCACTTTTTGGGTGTTAACAGATTGCCCCTTGATGTGTGAGGGTAGGAGCTCATCGTATGGCCGATAGACATAATAGTTCTTTTGTTTTTTTCCTGGTGTTTGAGGAAGAGAAGAGACCGGTTGGACACTGGATCAACGACCCTTGGAAGCTGCAAAAATAAAAAATATTACATGGCCTCAATATGAATGAGGAATAATCTCTGTTAATGGACGAGGCGGGCATACCCATGCTCGTATCAAGACATATACATAACAATTAGTCCCAAGAAGGGGGACCTAAATAAGACATAAAAAATCTGCTGGTACATCATAATGGTCCAAAGGGGACACTATTTTGGGATGTACTTATGATCGTAACATGACTGATCTCAATAACTAATACACTGGAATAAAGCGACAACCATTTTGAATAAGGTCTCAGAAGGGTTGATGAATTGTTGAAATTGAAGG
This sequence comes from Larix kaempferi, assembly GCA_027924585.1. Taxonomy (NCBI): domain Eukaryota; kingdom Viridiplantae; phylum Streptophyta; class Pinopsida; order Pinales; family Pinaceae; genus Larix; species Larix kaempferi. The sequence goes on from BSBM01001363.1 coordinate 1,418,290, forward strand.
TGTCCAATATCTGTAGGGACTCAATGATTGTGAGTCATCTCTGAGAAGTACATGTAACTGTATACTTGAGGGAGTATAAAACTGGGGTACATCAGAATACTGTCGCCATGCGCAACTCGGATATCTATAGAAAAAATGTAACTGGTTGTTTCCATAGGTAGACTCTCAAATGTGGTGGTATCCGGGGTCTTCAACACATAACTGAACGGACCAATACCCTGTGCGAGTCTCAACGATGCGATCAAGGTGTTGAAGTCAAGCATGTGAGAAACAACCATTTGGAGAGGCACTGAGGACTCTTCTCGAAATGATTCGTAGGCACTCATCATAAATGGTGATGAGTCCAAGACACAGGGACCTCTAGGTCTATCCTCTGGAATAAATTTGGGTGTCGTCGACAGAGGGAGACCAACAACTAACAAGGCAATGATGTTTCCTTGATAGGAGCACGAGGTGTAGAACTGAAGTGTGGTAGTGCTGGATTGTAGGACTGACATACTTGTGGGGATGGGAAGTAATGGGGGTCATAGAGTGGGTAGACTCAAACTTCCTTTGTTCAGAGCATGATGACATGGTTGACCTGGCAGCGTAGGGGACTGATTTGTAGATGTGGGGATCATAGCTTTTAGGGACTAAAGGGTATGTATTGACTCTGGGGGGTCAAGCTGATGGGTGTTGTCGAGGGATTCTCAGGGTGACATACTACAGAATACTCTGAACAAAGGAGACCAAAATGGGGAAGCTACCATATGAGTAGACGTGATCTGTTGTGGCGCTGAGAAGCACCATTGGATCCTTTTTTGTAGTTTTAATGAGCTCCAAGAAGGGATAAAAGTGTGCTCTGATGGTATTGTCCTGTGGATTTTGTGAGCCCAGGACTGTTCATGCTCATGGGTGCTTTCATTTTTAAGGAGTCTGAAAACGATAAGAAGACTCTGCACTAGTTATGAGTACCGTCCTGTGGGTTTTTACGAGCCCAGGATGGTGATTGCTCATGGTCGCTTTCATGTTTGGAGAGTCTGAAAGCGGTAAGTGGACTCCATTGGTGTTCTTTTTCGTAAGTTAGTCTCCAAGGCTCGAAAAAGCATAAAATGATGCAAATGGAGAACTCTTCTAGCCGATGTGACTAGAGTATTCCTTTTTCGTACTTAGTCTACAAGGTCCGGAAAAGGGGTAAACTTATACCAGGTAGACGCCCTTTCAGATACGTTTAGAGAGCATGAAAGGAAGCAAGGTTGCTCGGCGATCTTTTCATTGTTTTAGGAGTCAGAAAAGAGCTTAACAGAAACTCCCTAATTGCCTTTTCGTAAAAGGAATTGTTCAGCCCGAAAAAGGGATGAAATTATACCGAACAAAAAGGGATTGATGAGAGCGAGAAAAGGTCTCAAGCATCGTCATGAGTGCGGAATACTAAATCCGGTCACATAAAGATTGTCAAAAAAAGGGGCAGCGACCAATGTGGCACACAAACCGAGGTGATGAGTGGCATTTTGAAAAAATGCCTGAAAAATATGGAGGTGAGAGCTAGAAATGATCTCAAGCATCATCACGAGCACGGAAAAATGAATCTGGCGGTATAAGACTTGTTAAAAATGGAGAACGACCGATGTGACTCACAAATCGAGGCAATGAGGGGGCATGGGAAAAATGCCAAAAAATCTAGGCATGAGAGCGAGAAATGATCTCAAGCATCATCACAAGCGCGAAAAACTGAATCCAGCGATATAAGACTCGTAAAAAATGGAGAACGGTCGATGTGGCACACAAACCGAGGCAACGAGGGCATGAAAAAATGGTCAAAAAATGGACCTGGTGAAAACAGGAAAAGGAAAGGACTATCATGAAGTTCTCGCTGTGCTGATTCCAACGGTTTGAGGAACGGACGTCGTATGATACCGCAATGGTTGTTTGAAAAATTGTGAAATTTATATAAATAGGGTGTGGGGCCCATATGACATGTCATTATTACGAGTGAGTTTGGTAGAGCAATCAGAGCTCTTTCTTGATTTCTGGAAGATTTGACCATTGGTTTTTGATTCCGTGAGTTTCAGGTAACCCTATTCACCGTAGCCTTTTTAATTATGTCTTTTTTGGTTAGCGGCGGGCCCCCGAAGGCCGCGAAATTCCATGTTGGCCTTCCAACGTGGAATATCGTGGGTTTCACGTCTTTTTCCGCGATGAACATCGTGGGTTCGAGGCTGACAGTCGCGATGTTCATCGCGGCTGTCGGGCTGAAAGTTGCGATGTTCATCGCGACTATGGGGTTGATAGTCGCGATGTTCATCGTGACTGTGTGGTCAATACCTGCAATGTTCATCGCGGGTTCTTGGATGAAAGCCGCGATGATCATCACCGCTTTTGATGGAAAAGCCGCGATGGAATTTTTTGAAAAATTTTCTCCGGTTCTAAAAAAATTCTTTGTTTTTTAGCAGGATGTTGAGGAGACCATTGGTGTCATGGTGAGAGTGAGAGATGGAGGAGGATTTGATGATTCAGATTTGGACCGATCAGGGGGTCTGGCAGGCTCTGGCTGTGAGTGGGCTCCTAAAGTTCGCTCAGATTCCACCGATGCATTCAGTAGGACCGCTACTGAACAAATTGGTGAGTCTGTGGGTCCCTGCAGAGGGTGCATTTATTGTTGGGGGTGAGAGGTTAGAGATCACCCTTACTGATGTATATTTTCTTACCAGGTTACCTCTCTTAGGGGAGGTGGGGGATCTTTTGCCGAGGATCCCGATAGGTGTGGACATCGAGGATCTCCTGGAGACCTTCTGTGTTGCTGGGGTGATTGTGCAGAACAACGCTTTGAGCCTGAGATCTTTGCGGGAGTGGGACATGCGGGCTATTGGGGCTTGTGTTCTGCGGGTGTTGGGTGCCGCGGCACCACATCGTTTATCGGGGGGACAAACGATGATGGTGGATTCTGTGCTGAGGGGGACCTACTATGCGTGGGGTTAGATGTTTTTGGCTAGTGTCCGGAGAGATTTGGACAAGGTCAGTTGGGAGGGGGGAGAGTTTTGCTATGCCACCTTTTTGTGTTGTTTCTTCTTTGAGCGGGTACCGACTTTGCGGCCACAGGTGCCGGTTCGAGACAGGTTGGTGAGCGAGCCACGCATGGTGTGGTGGGGGCAGATGATGCCCTGCGGTGGTGGTGGTATCCGCGGGTTCTTTTCACAGGATATGTGTGAGTAGTGGGAGCATATCCCCCTGCTGATTGATGACTATCCATATGCCGGTATGGATTATCGAGGAGATTCGAAGATGCCTCGAGCCCAGGGACAGGCCTGGGGTTTCGATGGTATGTTTTTGTGTTTTGTTCTCTACTATATCATGTGTTTTAGATGTGTTTGTTATGATTATAGTTAGATATTTATATGATGGTTCACTTGCGTGATTGTGCAGATGTTGGTCTTGTACCACCAGCCGACCATGTGGTTTGTAGGGGATGGGCGATGGTGGTTATTCCACCTCTTGTAGCAGTACCTCCTCCTCATGCTCGAGGAGTTGGGGCTCGCTGTCGAGGAGCTGGGCCTCTAGATGATGCCATGGAGGGTGTCCGAGAGACACTAGACATGATCCTGGAAGGATTTCCAGAGGATGGGTGGAGGGATCTGGATCGGGACATCATCGAGCATTGTTTCGATGCACCTCGTGAGTGGCACTCGATCTTGCTCAGAGTAGCATTGTTGGCGGCTGAGTGGAGGGATGGGGCTCGGCATGATCCGGCAGGGCCGGTGGAGGGGAGGATTCATTTGTGAGATGATCCAGCGGGGCCGACGGAGAGGAGAGTTCGGGCTTGGCATGATCCAACGGGGCCAGCGGAGGAGGCACCAGAGGAGCCTGGAGACCGTGATGATTAGATGATCTTGTATCTACCCCCGAATGCTGATGAGCATATGGGGAAGTACCTTTTTGTACGGCTGATGTTTTTTTGTATATTGGTTGCTGAGGGCACCTATGACATGTTTGACTATATTATGATGTATATATATATATGATTTGGTATATAGTTGTATATGCATGTGGATGCATTTATTGTCTTTTTGCTTGCCCGTGGAGGCACATGTTATGCACGTGGATGCAACCTTTTGATTTTTGTATATGCCCGTGGAGGCACATGTTATGCACGTGGATGCATTTTTGTAATTTTTATATATGCCTGTGGAGGCACATGTTATGCACGTGGATGCATTTTTTTTAAGCCCGTGGAGGTAAATTTGTATTTACTATATCGTTTGATTGGTGTGCCAGTCAAGAATGTTGTTGTCCATATGGTTTGCTACACTGTTGAGATTCCTTGGGACATGTGTGAATGAAATGGATTCAAACTGTCGAACCATTTTTTTAGTGCGCAAGAATTTTCTGAAAAGACAGGGATCGCGTACCTGGTAATCATTGTTGAGCTGGGAAACAAGGAGTTGTGAGTCCAAGAAAACGTTAAGGTGACGTATGCTCATTTGGAGAGCTGTGGCTAGGAGACTGGTCATGGCATCGTATTCAGCTTGGTTGTTGGTGGCGGCACCTACACACATTTCATCGATGTGGATCAACTCATGTGAAGGGGAATATATTACCCAAGCTACGGAGGCTAGATTGGGGGACCAACGGCTTGCACCATCAGCGAAACCGATGTAGCAGAGTGGAACAGGATCCATCTGTGGTCATGCAGAGAAAACAAATATTTAGGGTTTTTGAATTTTTTGTGAAAAACAAAATAAGATTATACAATAATGGACGGTGGTGTCCATCAGATTTGCTATGGGTAAAATCGCTTGAGGTACAACCCGTTGCGTGGGTTGCGTAGGGGGTTTCCTTCTGAATCGGTCAGAATGTATGTCCCCTGTCCGAGGCAAGTGTGTATAATGTATGGGCCTTGCCACATGGACACAAACTTTCCTTTTCCAGTTTTTTCATGGCTTGATCATAGGCGAGGACAAGGTCCCCTTCAGTAAAAGTTCTTGGGTGGACATGTTTGTCGTAACTCAGTTTGGATCAGTTCTTGGCTACTTCCATGGTTTGAAGGGCTGTGCACCGATCTTCATCGGCCTGCTCTAGGAGTAGTAAGCGTTGCTCAATTGGGGAAGTGTCCGGTAGGAGTTCAACGACCATATGTAGGGATGGAATCTGGGACTCGATGGGGAGGATGGATTCGACACCATGAACTAAATGGAAAGGGGTAAAACCGGTGGCGGTTTTGGTTGACGTGCGGTATGCCGATAGTGCCGGGAAGAGCATGTGGTGCCAATTTGATTTGTGTTTGTCCACAGTGTGCTGCAGGATGGTCTTCAAAATTTTGTTAATCGCTTCGACTTGGCTGTTTCCTTGGGGGTAGTAGGAGGAGGAGAAATGGTGTTCAAATTTCAGCAAGGTTGATAATTCTCTCCAGACGGCATCTTTGAAGTGAGAGCCGTGGTCTGAGATGAGTTGCTTTGGAACTCCAAAACGAGCGATAACATGGTTGAAGAAAAAACGTGCTGCGGTGTCGGCCTTGCAATTGTAAGTTGGCATGGCTTCTGCCCACTTGGTGAAATAATCTACGGCCACAATAATGTGTTTATGAATGCCGGATGACGTGGGATTACAATTGAGGAAGTCGATGGCCCAGTTGTAGAATGGTCCGATAGTGATGACTGGATGAAGGGGGGTGGGTGGGGTTCTTTCCTTGGGGGCAAAAAGTTGGCAGTTTTGACAATGTTTGACTGCGGTGATGCAATCAGCAAATAATGAAGGCCAAAAGTAACCTGCGCGGATGATCTTTTGGGCGGTGGCCATGCCGGAGAAGTGGCCTCCGTAGGCACCGCTATGGCAGTCATTAAGGACTTGTTCTGCCTTGTTATGAGATAGGTAGTGTCGTAAGATGGTGTCGACGCCGCGTTGATAAAGTACATCGCCTAATAGGAGGTATCAGGGGGCGTGGTGTCGTATACGACGGTGTTCATCATGATCGATGTGGGGTCAAAATTTTTGTGTGTGGAGGTAGATTAAGATGTCGCCGTACCATGGGTCGTCAGAAGAAATGATGAAAATGTGATCGTCAATGAGATCCATTTGGATAGCGGGTGATGACGAAGAAGATGGGAGATTTGTGATGAGTTGAGCGAGTGCTAGGGCCTTGGTGCTCTTTGGGGTTTTGAAAGTTAGGTTGTATTCTTGTAGGATAATCACCCATTTATCTACGCAGCCTTGAAGGAGGTGACGCGTCAAGAGGTAAACCATAGGATTGGAATTGGCTACAACTGTGGTGTGGCTCAGGAGAATGTAATGTCGCAGCTTTTGTACTGAAAAGACGACGACGAGGGACATATTTTCTTCATGTGGGTAGTGGAGGGGTGGGCTGGACAAGGTCTGGCTCACATAGTAGATGACATGCTCTTGGCGAGCAGTATCGTCTTGTACAAGAACTCCAGATATGGCATGTTCGGATGCTGAAACATAGAGGGTGAAATCTTTTGTGAAATTTGGAGGAGAGATCAACGGGGCGTTTGTGAGTGCTTTCTTTAAGTCAGTGAAAGATATCTTTGCTTTTTGGTCCCATATGAAATGGGTATGCAGGCGTAGTAGTCGTAGGAAACCGTGGAACATTGTGGCATAGTCAGGTACAAAGCGGCGGAGGAAGTTGGACCTCCCTTGAAGGCTTTGAAGTTGTCTTAGTGTATGGGGTGACGGTAATTCTACAATGGCTTGGACTTTTAAGGGGTCTATAGCGATGCCTTTTTCTGAGATAACGAACCCCAGTAGGCGACCTAATGTAACGCAAAAGAAACACTTGAGAGGGTTCAAGCGGATGTTGTATTTTCGACAATGCAAGAAAACTTGTCGAAGGTCATCTAAATGGTCAGATCGCTTCTTGGATCGAGGAGTGAGGTCGTCCAGATAAAATTTTATGATCCTGTGTAGATCGTGGAAGCAATAAGTCATGGCACATTGGAAAGTGGCTCCAGCATTCTTGAGACCAAAAGGCATGATGTGATAGGCGAAGGTGCCCCATGGGGTAGTGAAAGTTGGCTTGTATTGATCTTCTTTACGGATTTTGATTTGGTTATATCCGGAGAAACCGTCCATAAAAGAAAGGACCTCATGTCCCACACATTCATTGATTAGTTGGTCAATGAAAAGTGTGGGGAAGTTGTCTTTGGGACAAGCGAGGTTGAGGTCTCGGAAATCAGTACAAACGCGTATGGTGCCCACTTTTTTGTTTACTGGCACTGGGTTTGAAACCCAGGTGGTGTAGGCAATAGGATATATGAATCCTGCTTTTTGGAGTTTTTCAATATTAGCTTTAACAGCTAGGAGCTTAGACGGGTGAATTGGTCATTGTTTCTGTCGGACAGGAGGCACATTGGGCCAAGTGTCGATGTGATGTTCCACAATTTTGGGATCGAGGCCAGGCATCTTGGTGTAAGACCAGACAAAGACATCACGGAACTCTTGGAAGAGTTTCTTATATGCCTGAGTTTCCGCTTGAGTGCATAATGTGCCTAGCGAGATGAGCTCAGGTTTTCCAGGTGTGGTGGAAATGTTGATTTGTATAATAGGGGAAATGTTGGACATGTTCCCTTCTTCGAAGGCATCTGGTGCTGGGATGGGGTCTTTGAACCAATCAACCTTAGTTGGTAGGAAATATTTCGCTTCGACTAATAGCTGGTTTTCTACGGTGGATGTAGACACCTCAGGGAGGAAGTATGAGCGATGATACATATCGTCCCAAGGGTAGTCCAGTGCAGTGAGTGTTTCTAGAATTTGCTCATTAGTATGAAAGTAATCAGACCATAAATCAACGGGTTTTGGTTTGTATGTGGTTGAAATCATATAGATGGTATAGATTTATTCCGAAGAAGATGATTTCAGAGGGTAGATCTCCTCGATGAGGGGAGGAGATATCTCTAAGTCAGCATTGTTCATCTCATACAAGGCTATTCTATAATCTGGGAGATCAGGGCAGTGGTGTGAATAATGGCCATAAATTCTGCATATCGCACAAGGGTGGTTAGTGCGGAGCGTTTTGTCGTGAGGGTGAGGAGGTGGATCAAGTCTTACCACTGGAATTCTGGTGTCGTCATCCAACATATTCATGTGTTCTTGGAGTGCAGGTAATTGTGTACATTGATGAGTGGCATGGCCTACGTCATCACACAACGAGCACTTAGGGGAAATGCGAATAGTTGGGGGGTTTTTAGCTACCTTGGGGGTTGCTGGGGGGTGCGAGTTATGAGTCCAGTGTTATAAGTTGGTGGGCCTCTACCCCCTGTGTTCCGTAACGGAGGTGGGGCCTTTCTGGATGTTGATGCCATAGTCACTATTGGGGGTGGTCTGTTTTGCAGATGAGTGACCGGAGGGGGTGGGTGGTTGGTAGTAGGGATAGGTTGTACCGGTCGTAAAATAACAGTCGAAGTCGGCGGGGGGCTTGGAACAGGTAAGTACCATACAGGTAGCCCTAATGTTAAGCTAGGAAGGTTGAGTGTAGCCATTATTGGCGAACTGACAACTCCGGAAAATGGGAACAAGAACGGGATAGTATGAATTGGTGTTGTGCCAATATGAGTAGGCACTGTGGGTGTTTGTGGTAGTGACGAAGGCCGCTGTGTGGTGTGCGACAGGGTGCACAAATCCGATGTTTTTGTTATCGGTAAAGGTGGTGAGATCGATGGAAATGTGGAAGTCATAGGTGACTCGGTGTAGATTCCAGGACCAATTGACGACAAAAATGATGTTGGTGCGTTTTGAATGGTTTGTTCAATCATTGGTAGCACATTTTGAGGAGCTACGGGGGCGTTAGGATCATAATATGTGAGTTGATCAATCTTGATAACGTGTCCTTCATGTGGGAACATCATGAGGCGAAAAACAGATGAAGCCAATGTTTTCATTTTGTACATATAGCTACGTCCAAGAAGGAGGTTGTAGTCGAGTTGGGCATTGATCACTTCGATGTCGATAAGAACTAATTTGCCGCCTAGTTCTACAGGTACGTTCACTAAGAGGCCTTGTGGTTGAGCTGAGCGTCCGTTGTAAGCTCGTAATGCCATGGTGGATGGTTGTAAAGTGGGAAGGCCAAGCTTCTGCCACACAAGGGTGGACATAACGCAGGTGGAAGCTCCTTCATTGATGATGCATCGATGCACAACAAGGTTTCGAATGTTTACTAATACTTGGAAAGCCAAATTTGATGGCAATCGAGGTTCGGCTTGTTCTAAGTCAAAATACATCATGTGTGTGTTGTCAGGTTCTACTCCTCTGATGGTGGATAGTAGTAGTTTTCATTGTGCAGGGCATGTTTTCAGTACCTCTAAAGTAGACATAGTAGCGGGGGATTGTGCTAGGTCTTCTACAACGTTATAATTGGATGCTGCGTGAGCATTATGATTGTTGTTAATCCTTCGCAAAGGGATGCGAGGGATTTTAGGTCCTCCGTCCAATGGCATATTTGGTATGCGTAGTGGTTGATTTGGTGGAAGGGAGGTGGATGCGTCAGTGGGAGGAGTTTCTGGGGGTGGGCCATACTGATTCCTGCGAGTTTGGAGGTTGATGTCATTGGATGACATCATTAATAAATGGTGTGTGCTTGGATCCGCATGCTGATAATCAGTTGCGGCATAGGTGATTTTCTGCTGGGGTGCAGCAGATCCTTGTGGGGGATCCATAGGGCGAGTATTTACTACTCCCTGGTTTGGCAATGGGTTTTGTAACATCATGGGTTGCGGTTGATTAAGTGGAGCTGGCTGTCCAGCGTGGCCCTAACGTTGGGCATTGTCAGCCCAAAGCTTACGTGCTTTCTCTAAATGGGGGCAGTTATGAGTGTAGTGTCCATAGACTCCACATATAGAACATGGATGGTTTGTTCTCAGGTTATTGTTTTTTGGCTGCTTGGGATGATGATCAGGATTCTGGTTGGGAGGAGCAGCATTGTTATTATTTGGAGGATTGGGAGGTGGTGGACCTTGATTATGTTGTTGGTTGTTACCGTGGTTACGTCCTCTTCCACGGTTTTGTTGTCCACCCTGGTTGCATTGGTTGTTTTGATGTTGGGGCTGATTGTGTTGTGTGTACACTTGCCCTTGAGTAGTGGGAGGATTTTGGGGTGCCGCAGGTGCGGGAGCAGGTTGCGGTGGATAATAAACTGGTGGGGCTGGAGGTGGTCCAGTTTCCTGCTGGGGTTGTTGGTAACCCTGAGATATTGGATGTGTTGGGTTAGCTGGTGTAGCTTGTTGTGGGTAATACATTGGTTGTGCCGGTAAATGAATTGGGTTCTGGGTGGCCGGTTGGTTATAGTATGTGGGTGGTACATATGTCAATGGCGCTTTCCCATAGCAATGTTGTGGACAAGAGGGTCCATGAGTGTGATGAGTCTGATTCGTTGGAGCGTACGAAGTTGTCGCTCCAGAGTTAGATGTAGCCCTAGAGAGGTCTGGGGAATTTATGGTGCTCACCATGCTAAAAGGTTTAATTTGCGTCGTGACTTGGATGATAATACCATCAACAGCATGTGATGCCCCCGGAGCGTCACCACGTGAAGAATCGCCTCGTGGGGCGTATGGTATGATGGTGTAGAGATATCCTGACTGGGCATAAATCAGGTTGAATTGCTAAGCTTTTAAGATAGCTTCTTCCTCTGACTGGGGTCGTTCGGAAGCTACGTATTTGGCTATGAGGGGTAGGAGTGATTTAAGAAACCAGTCCAAAAATATACGGTCATCCAGTTTTATCTTACAGAGGATACGATGCTTTAGCCACTCATGGATATGGTCGGTGATGTGGGTAGCTGTGTTTTGTCTACAAGACAACAATATTTCAACTCCTGCATCATAGCGTAGAGGTAGCTGAAAAAATTGAAGGAAAGTGGAGGTGAGAGACGTAAATGTATGGTGGGTCCCATGTGGTTGTTCGATGTACCACTTGGCTGCAGAGCCAGTGAACGTTCGTTGCAACAGTCTCAGTCGAATGGAGTCATCCACTATGGAGTTAGATGAACACCATAGGTGAAATGACATTATGTGGTTTTGGGGATCCTCCCCAGGTTTTCCTTCAAACTTGGGGATGTCCGAGGGGAGCTTTGTAGGCATGGGTGGCCATGTAGGGTTGTGCCTGATAGGATCGTTGGTTAGCCTGGCTAGGTCTGGTAAGTTCAGACTAGCCATGTAAGGTAAACTAGCAGATGGGTGTGGCGTAGTGACCGGGACATAACTATTAATGGTGGCATTATGTAGTGGTCCAGTAGCCCCTAAGGGTATGCTAGGCATTGAAGGTATGTGTCCTCCAACCGTTGTGGTTTGGTATGGGCTAGCGTTCCCAAGTGCAACATGGGTTACACCGGGGTTAGGAATAGTGCTAGGAATTCTTGGGATCTGGGTTGTGGTAATGAGAGGTGGTGTGATTCCTATGTTTGGCATACCCATAATAGGAGGTAGTCCTATGTTGGGCATACCTAAAGGTGGAGTGTCCCCTATATTAGGCATGCCTAAAGAGGTTGTTGTTACCATGGATGGCATAGTAGTAGAAGGGTTTGTGGATGTATCTCCAATAGTACTGGTGAAAAGTGGGTCGTATTGTGATCCAACCATGAGGTTGGTTGGTGATATTTCAGTAGGGTTTTCGGATTTAGCCTCAGAATCAGATGTGAAGTGAGGCATGTCAGAATCGGATGACTGTGTGTTTGGACGATGACGTGTTGAGTCAAGGGATAAGGCTCTACGTCAGTGACGTGTAGAGCCGAGTATACCGAACTGAGGGGGTTCACCCTGAAGACAACGAGATCGTCTTAAATTCTCAATGGTGAGAAATATTTTTTAAAAATTTCAGTGTAAGGTGGTGATGTAAAAAACTTGAAACCCTAATGCAACAATGAGTGAAAAAGGGGAGTGAAATAATACAGGCTCTCAGGCCAACAATCAACCTCAAAAAGCACTTATTATAGCAGCTGTGCTATAATAAGTGGAGGGATGCAACAAAATTGGTCAGAATACCAAAAGTCAAACAGTTTCTAGAAAAAAAGGGGTGTTACTAGACCAAAGATGGGTAATGTATCATGCAAACACCTAACTAGAAGTATTGTGAGTCAGCAAACGATATCCTCTGCAAGGTGATGAAATCCAAGTCAGACAATATACAGTGTTGAATCAATGGCTAGATATCCCCCTACCGGGAGGGATACCGGGTAGACAATCCTAAAGAGTGGCAACTAGGATACCCCGTTCATGACACGTTCTGTTGGGTGAATCTGCAGTTTGGTTCTATCACAGCTATACACCCTCTTGGGTGTACACCGAGAACTTCGAAAGGTATCCTTCGGTTATTGAATGGATTGCGGTATTCCACTCAGACTTCTGGAACTAGTCTGGCTACTTCAACCCTCCTAAGGGAGAGGCCTTCCCGATAAATTGGTTGATAACCATGTCGAAATTATAAGGGATTTTGGTACCGTAGAGGACAACCACTATGTCTCAAATGTAACAATTGAGGGGTGTTATTGGAACACCTATCCCCTCAATTCTACCTAACTACAAAATTCTTTTAAGTGCTCCCCAAGTGGGGTTAAAAGTTTGTTGATTTTAATGTAAATTTTAAGGCTTAGTTTAAATTATGTGGCAGAGTGGGTGCTAGTGCAGTATTTAAACTGAAATTGATTTTCCTCACTTGGGCGATTGATTACAAATGAAAGAAAAGATGCTTCCAGTTTTGCAAGAAATAAAGGCGTTTTTGAAATGTAAATACTTGAAAAAACTATTCAAAAATAATGGATCTTTGAAATAATTTGAAGGAAAGCAAATAACATAAATATTTCAAGAAATAAATGGATCTCTTAAAAGTTGCTTGGGCAAAGTATCGAGCAAATAAACAGTAAAACCTTGATCTAAATAAAATGCAGAAAAATCTCTCTTTCAATTACTGAAATTTCTTTAAAAAGACTTTTAATGGAGCATTCTAAATAGTAAAAGATTTAATGTGGCTGTAAAAATGCAGAAAAATTAATGCTGTAAAATATGCTAAATGGGCAGAAAATACAGCAAAAATAATTTTCAAAAAATTGGTCGAATTAAAAAAAATTGCATCGCGGGTTTTGGGAAAACAGCCATGATGTGCAGCGTGGGTTTCAGCCGCGAAGCCACGATGTGCAGCGCGGGTTTTAGCCGCGAAGCCGTGATGTGCAGCGTGGGTTTAGGTCACACAGTCGAGATGTGCAGCGCGGCAAATGGCCGCGAAGCCACGATGTTTAGCGCGTAAAATGGCCACGAAGCCGTGGCATGCCGTGCGGAAAAAAGCCGCGAGGTCGCGATGAGTCGCGCGACTATCGGGCAAAAAACTCCGAGGCAAAAGCCAAAAAATGGACACCAAAAAATGAACCTAAAAATGGAAATTTCAGGAAGTTAATGGCAATAGAAGGGGCCAAGATCTAGAACAACAATGGATCTGCTGTCTAGGATGGCAGATCTATGAATAAAAATGATTAAAACTAAGAAAAACTAAGATCTAAAGCAAAAGACTGAGATCTAAGAATTCGAAGCCAGCGGAGTCGCCAAAAACTGTTGGCTTGGTGTTGCAACCAAGCTTTGTGCAATGGGCACCTATCAACAATGTGATAGCAGTTTCAATATTGAAAGCAAAAAACAATTATAAATCTGAACTTAACATGTGCATATAACAATAAACTTGAAAAGATTTAAGAACAAGAACAAGAAACAAAATAAAAAATGACTTTTGTATTATAATACCTCAAATGGTGAGGATGTTGTGGTGTTGAGCAGCTCCAAGGGTGAGATGCTCCAGGCTCCAATGGTCTCTTCTCCAAGATTGCTACAATGGTCAAGAACTCATGAGAGATTTTGACAGCATGAGGATAGGATGATGGATGGATGGAAAGTGAGGAGCCCCTACCACCTTTTTATAGTTTTTGGTGGTGGGGAATACCATTATGGTTTTGAGGAAACTAATGGTATTTACCAACATGGTCTAGGTACCTTTTCCCTCCTTTTTCCTTTTTTGAATATTTTGAATATTTTTATTCCCTTTTTAATATTTTTGGGAATTCTGGACCCTTTTTGAGGGTTTTTTATGTTTTTTGAGGAAAAATATTCATTTTGAGGGGAAAAAGGGTTGTATCATGGTCTTTTGGTGACCTTTTGATGGATTTAGAGGCTCAAATGGTGGAAAAGTGGACAAATGGGTCATGTGAATAAGGAAATGAGCTAGTGATCACTTTTTGGGTGTTAACAGGACCACAGAGAGGACTCTGACTGATCCACGAGTTGATGGGACTGCCCCCATGCCTTGAGCATGGGGATTTTGTATTTTGTATTAGGATGTATTATATGATGAGGATGCTGTTGGGGCTCCTTGATGTATTTATGTATAGGGGTGCTGTGGGCACGATGACATTTGCACTTATGATGTATACATATATATATGCACGTGGATTCATTTTGCAGTGATGGATTTTGTTTATGTATATGCACGTGGATGTACATTATGGTGGTTTCTTATGTATATGCACATGGATGCACATTATGGTGGTTTCTTATGTATATGCACGTGGATGCGCTTTATGGTGAGGATGTCTATGCACTTGGATGCAACTTATGATGATGATTTCTTCTTGTGTTTTTCATGATGTTTATGTATGCCTATATGATGGATAGATGCATGGTTATGATTTGCTTCCTATAGGTTGTGGTTTATGTGCCGGTCTAGAATGTTGTTAGCCATTTGATCTGCAACACTATTTTGACTTCGTGGGACATGAGTGAATGCGATGGATTCAAACTGTCTAATCATTTGCTTAGTGCGTAGGAGCTTTCTAAAGAGGCAAGGATCCCATACCTAGTAATAGTTGTTTAGTTGGGTGATGAGTAGCTAGGAGTCAAGGAACACACAAAGGTGACATATACCCATCTGGAGGGCAGTGGTCAGGAGACTGGTCACAACATCGTACTCAGCTTGATTGTTGGTGGAATTTCCTATGCACACACCGTCACTGTGGATCAACTCATGTGAGGGGGAGTATAATACCCATGCTGCGGAGGCGAGGTTTGGGGACTAGTGAATTGAACCGTCGTCAAAACCGACATAGTGTGGTGGAATGGGATCCATTTGTGGTCATGCAGGGGAGCAACTTGTGAGTTTCTAAATGCAAAAATGAAAGACAAAAAGAAATGCAACTATACAACATGGACTCATGGGTCCAAAAAGTGTTCAAGGGTAGAAGCGTTTAAGGTACAACCCATTATGGGGGTTTCGCAGGGGGTTTCCCTAAAATTCAGTGAGGATGTATGCCCCATGTGTGAGGCATGTGTGGACGATGTATGGGCCTTTCCACATAGACTCAAACTTACCTTTTCCAGTCTTATCATGTGCTTGGTCATAGACTAGGACAAGGTCTCCTTCTCGAAAATTACGAGGGTGGATGTGCTTATCGTAACCAGATTTGGAACGATTCTTGGTAGCCTCAATGGTTTGCAAGGCCGTATGACAGTCCTCGTTGGCATGTTCTAATAGGATTAGGCATTGTTCGAGTGGCGAGGTGTCCGGGAGGAGTTCGATGGCAATGTGGAGGGCGGGAATCTGACACTCAATGGGAATCACAGACTCGACACCATGGACTAAGTGGAAAGGGGTAAAACCCATAGCGGTCTTGGTAGACGTGTGCTACGCCCAAAGTGCAGGGAATATCATGTGATGCTAGTTGGACTTATGGTTGTCTATGGTGCGTTGCATGATGGTTTTCAGAATCTTGTTAATGGCCTCTACTTGGCCGTTCCCTTGAGGGTAATAGGCAGAGGCGTATTGATGTTTGAATTTCAACAGGGTCGATAACTCCTTCCATACAGAGTCCTCAAAGTGGGAGCCATGGTCAGATACGAGCTGCTTGTGTACTATGGACCATGTGATGACATGGTTGAAGAAGAAGTGAGCTGCAATATCAGCTTTATAGTTGAAAGTGGGCATGGAACCAGACCATTTGGTGAAATAATCGATCGCCACGATGATATATTTATGGCCTCCTACCGAGGGAGGGTTGTATTCCATGAAATCAATGGCCCATTTATAGAAAGGGCCCATGGTGATTACAGGATGGAGAGGGGAGGGGGGAGGTTCTTTCTTTGGGGGAAAATAGCTGGCAGTTGCGACAATGCTTAACTACTGTGATGCAATCAGTAAAGAGAGTGGGATAGAAATATCTGGCGCGAATAACCTTTTGGGCGGTGGCCATCCCTGAGAAGTGGCCACCACAGGATCCACTGTGACAATCGTTAAGGAATTGTTCATCCTCATCTCAGGTGAGGTAGTGGCGGAAGATGGTGTCGATGCCACGACGGTACAACACATCGCCAAGGAGGAGATAACGAGAGGCGTGATGGCCTATGCATCAGTGGTCATCGTAGTTGAGATCGGACCAAAACCTTTGGGTACGCAGGTATAGTAGGATGTCATTGTACCAGGGGTCATCCGACAAGATGATGAATAAATGGTCATCGGGGAGGCTGGTATTGATGGCGATTGAAATGGACGGTGATGGTAAGTCTATCAGGAGTTGCACCAATGCGAGAGATTTGATGCTTTTGGGTGCTATAAATGTGAGGTTGTACTCTTGGAGTATGATGACCCACTTGTCCACGTGACCTTGCAGAAGGCAAAAACTTAAGAGATAAACCATGGGGTTAGAATCAGCCACGACTGTGGTTTGGCTTAATACGATATCGTGGCGGACCTTCTGAACTGAGAAGACAATGGCAAGGGCCAACTTATCCTCATAAGGATAATGCAGTTGTGGGCCAGATAAGGTCTGACTCATATAGTATATTATGTGCTCCTTTCGTGCACTATCCTCTTGGACGAGAACCCCTGAGAGGGCATAATCAGATGCTGAAACCTATAGGATAAAATCCTTCAATAAATCGGGTGGAAAAATCAATGGGGCATTGGTCAGGGCTACTTTGAGGGATTCAAAGGCCGCTTGTGCTTTTTAATCCCAAACAAAAGGGATGTGGGTACAAAGTAGGTGAAGAAAGCTGTGAACAGTCGTAGCGTACTTGAGGACAAAGCGACAGAGAAAGTTGGCTCTCCCCTGCAAACTTTGTAATTGCCGTACTATATGGGGGGATGGGAGGTATAAGATGGCTTGGACCTTTAGGGGGTCTACAGTAATCCCTTTATAAGAAATTATGAAACCTAACAACTGACCTGCAGGAATGCAAAATACGCACTTAAGGGGGTTCAAGCGAACTTGGTATTTGCGACAACGCATGAAAACTTGTCAGAGGTTGTTCAGGTGGTTGGACCATTTCTTGGATCGCGTAGTTAGATCATCTAGGTATACTAGAATGATGTGAGTGAGATCATGGAAACAATATGTCATGGCCCACTGGAAGTGGCGCCAACATTTTTTAGACCGAATGGCATGACGTGGTAGGCAAAGGTGCCCCATGGTGTGGAAAATGTAGTTTTGTATTGGTCCTCTTTTCAGATGTGGATTTGATTTTATCTAGAGAAACCATCCGTGAATGATAGAACTTCATGTCCCGCACAAGCGTCGACGAGCTGGTCGATGAAGGGTGTGGGGAAACTGTCCTAGGGACATGCACGATTGAGGTTCTGAAAATCGGTGCAGACATGGATAGTTCCTTGTTTTTTATTAATGGGCACAGGATTGGACACCTAGGTAGTGTAAGAGATGGGATAAATGAATCTCGCTTTTCGCAGTTTCTCGATCTCGGCTTTGAAGATGGGGAGCTTGGATGGGTGAATGGGTCTCTGCTTTTATCAGATAGGTGGGACATCCGGCCAAGTGTCGATGTGGTGTTCGACAATGGCAGGGTCTAAACCAGGCATCTCGGTGTAGGACCAGGCGAAGATGTCACGAAACTCTTGGAAGAGCTTCTTATATTCCTCGATCTCGTGTTCCGTATAAGAGGCACCTAAGGTAATGAGCTCGGGTTGGATGCCTGGGAGGGAGATATCGACTTGTATAGTGGGTTAAATGTTTTCCATGTTCCCCTCTTCAAAGGAATTGGGGTCTGGGATAGGGTTCTTAAACCAGTCCACCTTATCAGGGAGGAAGTCCTTAGTCTCAATTGCCAGTTGGTTGGCCGTCATAGAAGTAGACTTCTCGGTGATGAAATATGACCGATGGTGCATATCATCCCAGGGATAGTCGGGTTCAATGAGTGCTTCGAGGATTTCCTCATCGCTGTGGAAGCATTGAGTTGTCAAATCAATCGGAGGAAGGCTAGATGTTCGAGGCATGTTGTGCCTATCTTCCGTAAGGATCATGTATATGGTGTTAATGTATTCGGACAAGGAGGATACCGGGGGGTAAATATCCTCGATGGTGGTGATAGATGACTCTAGAGAATATTGAGTTAACTCTTGGGGGACCAATCTATATTTTGGGAGCTCTAGGGAATGGTGAGAGTAATGGCCATAAATTCCACAGATGGTGCAAGCATGGTTGGTGCATAATGCCTTGTTGCGTTGGTGGGAGGGGGGATTTAATTCGACTACAGGAATGTGGGATCATCATCCAAAGTTTGCATGTGCTTTTGGAGATCGGGCAGCTGGGGGCAGTTATGGGTGGCATGGCCCAGATCGTCACATAAGGAGCACTTAGGGGGTGTGCAGAATGGTGGTTGAGGTACTGCAGGCTTCCTTGTTGGTGGAGCTGTGTAAGTTTGGGGGCCTCTTCCCCCAGTGTTTCTGGGTGGTGGAGGGGTATGCTTTTATGTAGATGTAGTTTCTGCACTGGGGGGTGGGCAGTTGGGGATGTTCGCCACACCGGGGGTGGGCGATTAGAGGTGTTCGCCACACCAGGTGGTGGGTGATTAGAGGTGTTGATTGGTTGGAGAACAACTTGTGGTGTCGGGGGAGTAGTGGGAGTAGTTAAATACACACGGGTAGACCTAGAGTTAACTCGGGGAGGTTCGGCGTAGCCATAAATGGGGTTCTTAGTACTCCTGAAGGTGGGAATAAGAATGGGATTGTGTGGATTGGTGTCACTCCAACATGGGTCTGTACTGATGGTGGATGTGGCAGCAATGGTGGATGTGGGTTCGACACTGTTTGGTTGGATGAAACTGTGCATAGATCAGATATCTTGTCTGCTGGTGGGGGCGGTGCGATGAACCTAAAGGAAGATGTCATGGGAGTTTTAGAGTAGATTCAAGGTCCGACCATGGACACCAATGAAGTGGGCGCTCCCAGAGTGGGTTGTTCAACCATGGGGAGGACATTCTCTGGTGCGTCGGGGGCATCGGGGTCGTAATAGGTGAGTTGGTTGATTTTAACGACCTGTCCCTCATGGGGGAACATCATGATGTGGAAGAATGATGAAGCAAAAACCTTCATAGCATATATATAGCTGCATCCTAGCAGCAGGTTGTAATTGAGTTGTGCATTGATCACCTCAATGTCTATGAGGATGGTTTTCCTAGCTAACTGGATTGGTACATTGGAAAAGATTCCCTGAGGTTGAGTCGAGTGGCCATCATAGGCTCGCAAGGCGGTCGTGGATGGTTGTAATGTAGGTGATCCGAGCTTCTACCATATGAATGTCGACATGACGGATGTGGAGGCACCTTCATCAATGATGCATCGATGGATAACAAGATTTCGAATAGACACGGAGACTTGGAAAGCTACGGTGGAAGGCATGTGTGGCTTGGATTGGTCCAGGTCAAATGCCATCATTTGTGAGTCAAAAGGGTCGATAGTGCCAATGGCGGATAACAAAGTCTTGCATTGGGAAGGACAGTTCTTTAGAACCTCTAGGGTTGACATAGTAGCAGGATATTGGGCTAAGTCATCCATGATGTTGTAGTTGGGGGCCGCACAGGCGTTGGGGTGGTTGTTTATACATTGTAGTGGGAAATAGGGAGCTTTGGGGGCCCCATCGCCTGGTAGTCCATGGGGGGGTATGCATAGCGACTGATCGTTGGGGAGAGTGTTAGAAATCCTTTCGGCTGAAATGGCTTCAGGAATGGGTTCATATTGATTTCGGCGTGTTTAGAGGTTGACATCAGCCAATGACATCATAAGCAAGTGATGGGTACCCAAATCCATAGGTTGATTGGTGGGTGCAACATATGTTTTCTATTGTTGTGTCGTGGGTACTTGGGGAGGAACCATTGGTTGGGTGTTCACGACTCCTTCCATGGGAAAGGGGTTTTGTAATACCATTATTTGGTTTTGGGGTGGTGGGGGGTTAGGTTGTGCTTGTGGGGCCGCATGACTCTGTCGTTGGGCATCGTCAGCCCAAAGTTGGGGAGCACGCTCCAAATGGGGACAGGTGTGTGTGTAATGTCTGAATACCCCGCATATAGAACATGGGTGATTGGTTCGTAGGTTGGGGTTCTTCCTCTGACGAGGTGGTATGTCAGGGTTCTGGTTGGCTGGGGAGGCATTATTATTATTAGTGGGGTTGGATTGTGGGCCGCCTTGATCTTGCGGTTGGTTATTACCGTAGTTACGTCCTCATCCCCTATTCTACTGGCCTTGTTGGTTTTGTTGGGCCAAATGGTTATTTTGTAGGTTTTGTTGGGCGTATACTTTCCCTTGGGGATTAGGACAGTTCTGGGGTTGGGAAGGTGCTAGGGATGCCTACTGAGGGTGGTAAGAGGGAGGGGCTTCGGGTTGCGTGTGAATTGGTTCTTCCTGCTATGGATAGTAAACCGGAGCTACCTACTCTTGTGTAGGTGATGCCTGTGGGGGGTAATAAGCAGGGAGATTTTGGGGTGCGGGAGTTTCCTGTTCATGGTAATAGGAACTGGGTACTACAGGAGGGTTGTAGGGTGTAGGTGCATAAACATAACATTGTGGTGGACATGACGGTCCATGGATATGGGGGGCATGAGCCATGGGAGCATATGATGTCGTTGCTCCAGAATGGGTTGTGGCCCGTGAAAGGTCAAGGCTGTTGGTGGGAGGCATAGAGGTATAGGGCTAGTTGTGGGATGCAACGTGTCCGATGATGCTATCAACAACATGGGATGCCCTCAGTGGGTCATGTTGGGAGGATTCATCGTGGGGAGCATCTGGTAAGATGGAGTATAGATAGTCGGATTGGGCGTAAATCAGGTCAAATTGTTGTGCTTTAAGGATGGCCTCTTCCTTGGATTGGGGCCGTTCGAATGCTACATCCTTAGCAATTACTGGTATCAAAGACTTGAGGAACCAATCTAAGAAAATTTGGTCATCCAATTTGATCTTGCACAAACTGCGTCGTTTGTGCCATTCATGGATATGGTCTGTGATATGGGTGGCTGTGTTCTTCCTGCAAGATAGGAAGATCTCGACACCAGCGTTGTAATGAACTGGTAACTGGAAAAATCGTAGAAAGGTTGAAGCGAGAGTTGTGAATGGGAAGTAGGTCCCATGTGGTTGGTCGATGTACCACTTGGCTGCAACTCCAGTGAAGGTTCGTTGTAATAGACGTAAGCGAATAGAGTCGTCCACTATGGAGTTAGAGGAACACCATAAGTGGAAGGACATGATATGGTTCTGGGGGTCTTCACCTCCCTATCCTTCAAAATCAGGTATGTCCAAGAGGAGTTTGGTGGGCATGGGAGGCCATGTGGGATCATGTCGAATTGGGTCGTTAATCAATCTAGCTAGGTCAGGGAGGTCGATACTAGCCATGAATGGAAAACTGGTAGAAGGATATGACGTGAATGCAGGGGTGTATGTGCTAGTGGTAGTTGTGGTGGTGGGGCCGCTGCCCCCAATGTGTGGGGCAATGGTATGAGTCATGATGGGGGATGTGGGTCCCCTAGTTAGAGGTGGAGGCATCATGTAGGAGGGGCCTATACCCTCGAGTGTGACATGGGTCATCGACGAGACTATAGTTGGAGCGGATCCACTCATAGTAGGGATGGTCATAACGTCGGGGATGTTGGGAGTAGGTCCAAAATATGGTATGGCAGGGATCGAAGTGGACGTGGTAGCTGGGTTAGTGGTAGATGCACCACCAACCGTCCCGCCAAAGAAAGGGTTGGGAATCGCGCTAGCCATGGGGCTAGACGGAGCTATGTATATGGGGTTCTCTGATTCAGAATCATGTGTGAAGTAAAGGGCGTCAGGATTTGGTGACGGGGTTCTACGCCTGTGGCGAGTGGTTCCAAGTGAACCATGCTGTAGGGATTGGCACCATAGGTGCCGAGACTGTCTTGGAGACTCAATGGTGACAATGAAAATAAAACGGGTGGGTTGTGGTGAGTAAAAAGATAAAAAAATCCTAGTGCAACTGTGTGTGCAAAAGGAGAGCGCAACAAATATGGCACTCGGGCCAACAACAAACTCAAAACACTTGTTGTAACAAATGTACTACAACAAGCAGAGTGATAAGAAAAACTGGTCAGAATACCAAAAAGAAGGGCTCCTAAAAAAAACAAAATGGTATACTCGTTAATCTAGGGGGGGTAAGGGAGCATGCAAACACCTAAATAAAATATTTGGAAGCTCATGCAAATCGTATCTTCTATAGGGTGATGAAATACGCAGTCAAACGATGCAAAATGTGGAACCAAGTAGGTGGGGGATATCCCTCTACCGAGAGGGATCTCAGGTAAAAGAGCCCTAAGAGAATGGAAACTAGGCTACCCCGTTCATGGTACGTCCATAAAAAGCGTTCGCTGTGTCAGTCCTTTGGTCGATGCACCAAAAATATGGAATTGCAATGAGGACAACAAGTAGGTATCCTTCGGAACTAGGTGGAGTGTGATAGTCCACGTAGTCCTCTGGAACCAGTCTCACAACTTGCGCTCCTAGGGGAGAGGCCTTTTCCGACAAATTAGTGTGTAACCATACGAACAAATAATAGGGGATTTTGGTACTCTGATGGAAAAATTCTATGTCTCAAGTGTAAGTGACGAAGGGGTTTTGTTTGGATGCTTATCCTTAGCCTCCTACCTAACTACAAGATTATTTTATGTTCCCCAAGTGGGGTTAAATGTTGGTTGAGTTAGGTGAATTTTGTTAGGATATTATCACCATCATCTTTATGTTTGCATGCATCCCAGTCATCAGTATGGTGTCCCCCTAGCACCTAGTCCCTAGTTTGCTAGCCTCGAGAGCTTATTTATGTTAAGTTCCAGCCCTCCTAGTCCATGATGCGCCTTGTTTTCATCTCCTGAGACAAACTGAGCCCTCTCTCACCTACCACCAGTGACACACTTAGTTAGTTTCTTGATTTATGGATATGTTCCTTGATTTGAGGACAGATTGACTAGTTAACTGACTGAAACACTCCGATGGACATCTGGAGAGACTAGTTTGACTATTCTAACTCCATACAACTCCTCATGCTCCTTCCTTGGATTCTCCTTCACTACATTAGTACCCCATGCGCTAGTTACACCTACCTACATTAAGTTAGACTCAGTTTGACACCTGGTTGACCGTTACTTGTGCATTGATGACACTACCACTAATTTGATGATTAGGACTCCTAGTTGAGACATGCTACACCATGCAGGCTATTCGAATGACCTCCTTGGTTAATTTGAATTATTCAGTCATTGCTACTGTATTGTATTGTATTCTACTTCTAAGTTCAATAGAGAATTGTTGCAAGCCTTTTGCACAGTTTTCACATATTATTATTTATGCATCTCTTGTAATTGTTTCTCTTGTTCCATAGATCTGTTGTGTTTGAATTTCACATGATATCAGAGCCATGGCAGGGACAAGAATACTTTTCTGTAGGGATTATTCATGAAGATTGAGCAAGTTTGCTCATATTGCAGCAATGATTCTGCACTGCATGTATATTCTGCACTTGCATCCATCTTTTCTAATTCTGCACCAGAAGCTGAAAGTTTCCACATAATTCCTGGATATTGATCATTGGATCTTCAATATTGCTTGATTTCCTTTGCCGGGTGTGATACAACTTGAAAAGTGCTGGTTTTCGACCTAAGATTTCTTGTTTGTTTTGTGATTTGCAGGTTCTTTTCCTCCTTTTATTGCATTCTCTCTTCTTGAAAATGGACACTTCTTCATCAAATCTCCTCACTCCCTTCAACTATTATCAGTGGAAGGCTGATCTGGAGATAATATTGTGCTCTAAGGGCTTCTACAGAGTCACCATGGGCATAGAATTCAAAGCTACATCTGCAGTAGAGAAGGAAAAATATTTCAATAAGCTTGATGAAGCTTATGGTTTCCTATGTCTCAAAATTTCTAAGGATCTTCTTTTCCATCTTAGTGGATTGACTACTCCGAAAGAGGTGTGGGATCAACTTGCCACACTCTTTGGCAAGTAGGGTGAATGAGATCTTATCAGCTAGAGAATGATTTGATTTCCCTCAATCCTGAGAATTTCGATACCATCAATGACTTCTTCACTAAGTTTAAGGACTTGGTAATGCTATTGAAACAATGTGGAGTGGAAAAGGAAGATAATCAATTGATTCTATCAATCCTTATGGAGCTAGGAAGAGACTATTCAATTTTTGTTTCCACTTTCAATATGGGAAAGTTCACAATTCCCAATCGGAAGATGCCTACCTTGAATGCCTTCATTGAATCCTTGACAAAAGAGCATGATAAGCTTGTTCAAATGTGGACCATCAAAACCTCAAAAGATCAAGCCCTTTTTGGTGGAGGATCCAAAGAGACGAATGGAAAAGGTGTAGCTAGGGTTTTCACCCTAGCTTGTGCAAATGAACACCTACTAAGGAGAAGGGCCTCCTTAGTAGCAGTTCAATAAGTAGTAAATTAAAGCAATAAAACAATATGAAATTTAACCTAGCATGAGCATTGACAAAAATAAAAAGACATGACAATATGATAAAGATTTTCTTTTTGTATTAAATTTACCTCAAATTTTGAGGTTGGTGGAGCTCTTGCAGTAGTCGAGGAGGGCTGCTTCCGTGCTCCAATGTGTTCCTTCTCCTTCTCCAATGTGTTTGGATAGCGGGCCAAAAGGGGCACTCAAATGGAAAAATCTAGATCAAATGATAAGCTAGGGTTTCGAGAGTGATTTTGGCAGAGTGAGGATAGGGAATATTGTGGATATGAAATGGGGAGCCTCCATCACCTATTTATAGGTTTTTAATGGTGGAGTATTGACCCATGGTTTTTGGCACCATATGGTTTAGGTCAATTGTACAGGGTTTTGCTTCTTTTTTTTCCTCTTTTTCCTCTTTTTTATATTTTTTATTCCCTTTTTAGAGGGGTTTTGCTATTTTTGGAGGAAATTTAAACTATTTTGGGGAAAAAGGGGGGTTTTGGCCTTTTGGAGGATTTTTAATGGTTTTTTGAGGTTTTGGAGGCAAATATGGTAGGAAATATAGACAAATGAGTCATGTAATGAGGGAGATGAGATGGTGAACACTTTTTGGGTGTTAACAGATTGCCCCTTGATGTGTGAGGGCAGGAGCTCGTTGTATGGCCGATAGACATCATAGCTCTTATATGGTTTTCCTGGGATGTGGAGAGGAGAAAAAATGAACTAGAGCTCGGAACAATGGTCCCGAAAAAACTGCAAAAACTAAAAATACATGACCTCAATAATGAATGAGGAAGAATCTCAATATATGGACGAGGCGGGCATTCCCGTGCTCGTATCAAGATATATAACAATAACAATGAGGCCCAAAAATGGGGACCTGAAAGAGACATGGAGAACCACTGTGTACATCATAAGGGTCCAAAAGGGGACAAAAATCTGGGACATACTGTTGGGCTGACCATGTCTAAACTAAAAAAATGACACACTGGAATAACAATAGTGTTGCTGAGTGTGGTACCAGAGGAACTGATGAGCCGCTGGATCACAATGACGGGGAGTCATACCCTCAATTGTACACTGGACTGTAGCTGAACTGGGTCTCAAGGAAGCATATAACTGGATGGATTCCGAATACAATCGCCAATGCAACCCGGATATCCATGGGAACATATAACTGGGTGTTCCAAGGTGACTCACCAATGTGCTAGAGTCGGGGGAAGTCCGGGGTCTTCGACAAATAACTAAAGGGATAGATATCCTACATGATTCTCAATGATGCGATCAAGGTGTTGAAGTCGATCATGTGAGAAACAACCATTTGGAGAGGCATTGATGACTCCTCTCAAAATGGTCCGTAGGAGCTCACCATAGATAGTGATGAGTTCAAGGCGCAGGGACCTTTGGGTCTATCCTCTGGAATAGATGGGCTGTCATCGACATAGGGAGACCTGCAACTAGTAAGGCAATGATGTTTCCTTGATAGGAGCACGAGGTGGAGAACCGAAGTGTGAGAGTATTGATGGTAGGATTGACATACTGGGGATGGGTGGAATAACTCGGAAAATAGAGTGGGTGGACTCAAACTTCCTTTGTTCAGAGTATGATGGTGGGGATGATTGGGAAGCATATGAAACTGACTGGAGGGAAAGGGATCATAGCTTGAATGGATCAGGGATGATGATTGGGATGAGTGATACTCAAGTTGGTCTAAGATGGCATGAGACTCTGAGGGTGTTATATTGCAAAATACTATGAACAAAGGCGACCTTATTGGGGGTGCTACCGAGATGATCGATCATAGTGCCGAGAGGCACTAGGGGGGGACTTCTTTATGGTTTAAGGAGCTGGAAGAAATGTGCTCAAAATGGTACTGTTGTGTGGATTTATACGAGCCCAGGACAGTTCGTGCTCGTGATTGCTTTCAATTTTAAGGAGTCTGAAAGCAATAAGAAGACTCTAAAATAATGGAATGGTACCATCATGTGGATTTATACGAGCCCAAGACGGTGCATGCTTGTGGTTGCTTTCAATTTTAGAGAGTCTGAAAGAAAGAAGAAGACTCCAGGGGGGTTCTTTTTCGTGTGTTAGTCTCTAAGTCCTGAAAAAGCATTAAAGGATGCAATGAAGAACTCTTCTAGCCAATGTGACTAGAGTATTCCTTTTTCGTAATTAGCCTACCAGGTCTGGAAAAGGGTTAAACTTATACCAGATAGATGCCCTTTCAGGTACTTTAATGAGCATGAAAGGAAGCAAGACTGATCAGTGATATTTTCATTCTTTTAGGAGTCAGAAAAGAGCTTAATAGAAACTCCCTAAGTGCCTTTTTCATAAAGGACTTGTCCGGCCCGAAAAAGGGATAAAATTATACCGAACAAAAGGAATGGCCATGCAAGGAGAGAGTGTTCAATAAAGGGACATCGATGAGAACCAAGAACAAGGGTGGGTGGGAACACTGGTGGGCCTCTTTGCAGGATGATGAATGGTGGCAAAATAATGAAATAATTGCAGTATGAATGGAGTGAATGGCTCATGTAAAAATGTGTAACAATTCGATGGCAGCCGATGTGGCGTGCAAACCAAAGCAGCAGGGTGTCGGGACACAATGTTGAAACTGTTCCTGGTGAGAGAGAGAAATGATCTCAAGCATCATCACGAGCTCGGAAAACTGAATCCAGCGATAAAAAAAGTGTCAAAAATAGATAACGGCCGAGGTGGCATGCAAACCGAGATGACTAGGGGCTGGTAAAAAAATGCCCAAAAAATATGGGGGTGAGAGCGAGAAATGATCTCAAGCATCATCACGAGCTTGGAAAACTGAATCCGATGGTATAAGGAATGCTAAAAACTGACAACGGTCGATGTGGCAGGCAAATCGAGATGGTGACGTGCATGGAAAAAATTCTAAAAAAATGGGTTTGAAGAAAAATAGAAACTGAGTCGACCATTCCAAAGGTCTCATCGTGCTAATTCCAGTGGTGGAAATGGTTTGGAAAATGGACTCCGTATGAATCCATAATGGCCAAATCAAGAAAAGTCAACTATCTATACATAGTAAGTGGACCCATAATGCCAAGTGTCATTTGTGCGGTTGACTTTGACAGAGAGTGTGGTGGGCTAGAGCAGATTTGAGATTTCTAGGCGATTGGATCGGTCGATTTCATTTCTGCGAGTTGCAAGTATTTCACTGAACTCAGACCTTTAATTTTTTCTATATTTGGGTGGGTAGTGGGTCCTTAAGGGGGGTTGTACAGTCCACATGGGTGTGGATCACGGGTTGCAAGGCGATGGCCGCGATCTGCGATTGCGACTGTGGCCTCCACAGTTGCGATTCGGGATCGTGGCTATGGCCTGGGTAGTCACGATCCACACCCGTGGCTGTGGCAGGGATAACCATGATTTGGGATCATAGCTATGGCTGGGACAGCCGCGATCGCAGTTATGACCGAGGCGAATAGGGGTCAAGATTGACATGGGGAGAAGGAGGATCCAGAGGGGGATCCGAAGGAGCTGGAGGAGGAGCGCAGAGAGGAGGAGTCCGCAGTAGAGGAGGCTGGGGAGGATTCAGATGGGGTATATAACTCTCATTAGGGAGTGCTGGGGACTCCCCCCCGATACATATGGGCATTCGATATTTTTTGTATAGATGGCATGTATTGTATGACAGGGATGTTGTTGGGGCTCCTTGATGTATATTTTTTTTTATAGCTGAGTGCTGGGACACTCATGACATGTATATGATGATGATATATTTATATATATATGCATATGGATGCATTTTTTGCGGTGATGATTTTGTGTACGCACGTGGATGCGCCTGTATTGTTTTGTATGTGTTATGATAGGAACGTGGATTCCCTTGTATAGTTTTTTGTTATGTTATTGAACATGGATGCAAATGGTTTGTTATGATAGGCACGTGGATGGCTGTTGTTGTAGATGCAATCTTTTTGTGATTTTTATATGTTTTTTGATGTGATGATTATGCATAATGGATGATTTACATGGTGTGATTGATATGCCAGTCGAGGATGTTGTTAGCCATTTGATCTGCAACACTATTTTGAGCTCTTGGGACATGGGTGAATGTTATGGATTCAAACTTTCGGCTTAGCTATTTTGTGCGCAGGAACTTTCTAAAGAGGCAAGGATCACACACCTGGTAGCAGTTGTTGAGCTGGGAGATAAGCAGCTAGGAGTCAAGGAACACATGAAGGTGACAGATACCCATCTGAAGGGCAGTAGTCAGGAGATCGGTCACAGCATCATACTCAGCCTGGTTATTGGTAGCAGCGCCTATGCACATTCCATCAACGTGAATCAACTCATGTGAAGGGGAATATAAGACCCATGCTGCGGAGGCCAGGTTAGGAGACCAACGACTTGCTCCATCGGCGAAGCCAATGTAATAAGGTGGAATATGGTCCATCTGTGATCATGCAAAAATGATGAATGTAAGGTTGTGGTAAAAAAGTGAAAAACAAAAAGAAAGCAAAATGTACAATACGGACCAACAGGTCCATGGGATTATTAAGGATAAAAGGGTTTAAGATAAACCCATTACGGAGGTGGTGCAAGGGGTGGCCTTTCGAGTCAGTTAAAATATATGCCCCATGCCCAAGGTAGGTATGCACTATGTAAGAGCCTTGCCACATGGATTCGAACTTCCCTTTACTGGTCTTGTCATGAGCTTGGTCATAAACGAGGACTAGATCACCTTCACGGAAAGCACGTGGGTGGACGTATTTGTTGTAACCAGCTTTGGAGCGGTTCTTGGCAGCTTCAATGGTTTGGAGGGTTGTGCGACGGTCCTCATCAGCTTGTTCTAATAACAGTAGGCATTGTTCAAGTGGGGAGGTATCAGGGAGAAGTTCAATAGCGATGTGTAGGGCGGGGATCTAACACTCGATGGGGAGGACAGATTCGACACCATGAACTAAGTGAAAAGGGGTGAAACCGATGGCGGTCTTAGTTGATGTACGGTAAGACCATAATGTGGGGAAAAGCATGTGATGCCAATTTGACTTATGTCGGTCAACATTGCATTGGAGGATTGTTTTCAAAATTTTGTTAATGGCTTCAACCTAGCTATTCCCTTGGGGGTAATAAGCAGAGGCATATTGATGTTTGAACTTAAGGAGAGTTGACAACTCGCGCCAAATTGCATCTTCAAAATGTGAACCATGGTCTGAGACGAGATGTTTTGGGACTCCGAATCATGTAATAACATGGTTAAAAAAGAAACGGGCAGTAGTTTCGGCTTTACAGTTGAAGGTGGGCATGGCTTCAGCCCATTTGGTGAAGTAGTCGATGGCGACAATGATGTACTTATGGTCGTTGGCAGATGAGGGTTTACATTCCATGAAGTTGATGGCCGATTTGCAAAATGGGCCAATGGTAATGACTAGGTGCAGTGGGGCGGGTGGCGTCCGGGCCTTAGGGGCAAAGAGTTGCAATTATGGCAATGCTTGACTGCTATGATGCAGTCGATAAATAGTGTGGGCCAGAAGTATCTGGCGCAGATGACCTTCTAGGCAGTGGCCATCCCTGAGAAATGTCCATAGTAGGTGCCGATATGATAGTCATTGAGGACTTGTTCGGCTTCCTTGTGTGTAAGGCAATGACGGAGGATAGTATCAACCCCTCGTCGATAAAGGACATCACCCAAGAGGAGATATCGAGAGGCTTGGTGACGAATACGGCGATGTTCATCGTGATTTATGTCGGGTCGAAACTTCTTCGTGCGAAGGTACAACATAATATCACCATACCATGGGTCATCTGACGAGATGATGAACAAATGATTGTCTGGTAACTCACTGGAGATTGGCGGGGACGGAAAAAGGGATGGGAGGTCAGTTATGAGCTAGGAAAGCACGAGGGCTTTAGTACTCTTAGGGGTTGTGAAAGCTAGGTCATATTCTTGGAGTATAATTACCCATTTAGCAACATGACCTTGCAGAAGTCGTCGGTTCAAAAGGTAGACCATGGGGTTGGAGTTGGCGACAACTGTAGTATGACTGAGTAAAATGTAATGGCGCAATTTTTGTACGGAAAAGACAACGGCAAGGGCCAGTCTTTCCTCATATGGGTAATGGAGGGGTGGTCCAGACAAGGTTTGGCTGATGTAATAATTGACATGCTCCTGGTGAGCAATGTCTTCTTGAACAAGGACCCCTGACACGGCGTGGTCAGATGCCGAGACGTAAAGGATGAAGTCCTGAGAGAAATCCGGAGGGGAGATCAAAGGGGCTTGCATTAGAGCTTTTTTAAGGGCTTCGAATGTAGCTTGCGCCTGGTCGTCCCAAAAAAAGGGTATGTGAGTACGAAGCAGACGTAAGAAACCATGAATTGTGGTGGCATAATTAGGAACGGAGCGGCGGAGGAAATTAGATTTCCCCTGTAAGCTCTATAGCTGTTGGAGCGTGCGTGGTGTGGGAAGGTCTAATATGGCTTGAACTTTGAGGGGGTCTACAACGATTCCTTTGTGGGAAACAATGAAACCTAACAACCGGCCTGTAGGGATGCAAAAGATGCACTTGAGTGGGTTCAAGGGTATCTAATCGGATGGGTTCAAGCGGATCTGATCGGATTGATGGGTTCAAGAGGTCATTAAGGTGGTCGGATCGTTTCTTGGAACGTGCTGTAAGATCGTCAAGATAGACTAATAGGATATGGAACAAGTCATGAAAATAATAGGTCATGGCCCGATGGAAGGTGGCACCAACAATTTTAAGGCTGAAAGGCATGACACGATAGGCAAAGGTGCCCCATGGGGTGGTAAAGGCAGTCTTGTATTGATCTTCTTTGCGGATCTGAATCTAATTGTATCCTGAGAAACCGTCCATGAAGGATAGGACCTCATGGCCTGCACATGCATCAATGAGTTGGTCAATGAATGGCACGGGGGGTACATCTGGTCATGTGTCAATGTGGTGCTCTATGATAGTGGGGTCAAGACCAGGCATTTCGGTATAGGACCAGGAAAATACATCGCGGAACTCTTGGAAAAGCTTTTTGTACTCTCCGATCTCGTACTCAGTGCAGGAGGCTCCTAACGTAATGAGTTCATGAGCATTGGCTGGGGAAGAGATATCAATGTGGATTGTGGGTGAAATATTGGCCATGTTAGCTTCCTCGAAGGCATCGGGAGCGGGAATGGGCTCTTTAAACCAATCGACTTTGGAGGGGAGGAAATATTTGGACTCAACCGAAAATTGGGTGGCTGTGGTGGGGGAGGACTCTTCCGGTAGGAAATAGGAATGATGGTGCATATCCTCCCAGGGGTAATCAGGTGTAGTAAGAGCCTCGAGAATCTCCTCATCATTATGGAAACTTTGTGTCGTCAAATCGGTTGATGAGGGTGTTAGGAACCCATATCTTTGCTTTGTTAGTATGTTGTTGTTGGACGCATATGCTTTGTAAGTCGTCCCGTAGTATTTGTTGATCAATAGTTTGTGTTATTGTTGTTGGCGCATATGCTTTGTAAGTCGCCCGTAGTATTGTTGGTCCATAGTTTGTAACGGCCCATGGTTTCGACCCATAGTGTTGGCGCCTAGAATTAGTATATAAGTGTGTGTTGAGAACTATGAAGGCACCGTGAAGTTATTTGTATTGAGCTTGCTCAAAGGAGGTTGCCCCCTCGAAGTGGCCTGTGATCAATACAAAAGTGATTCTGAGTTCTGTCATTTCTGCTATTTCGCGTATTCTTGTTAATTAATTGTTGCAGGTGCCTCACATCTGGTATCAGAGCACTTTCTTGGGCTCGCTGGGTGAAATTTCTGCCAAATTTTTTTTTTTCACATCTGTTGCAGGTTCGGATTTGGGAATAATCTCTATCCGCTTAACTGTGGGAAGTACTTGGGCATAAGCCCTAAAACTCATTGTGAGGAGTACCACAGGAACCCCGAAGTAGCTGGCCCATTGAGAGGACCTGCCGGCGAAAAGGGCAACGACCCCTACCTGATTGACTAGTTCCCACCCGTGAGGTAAACCAAGAGCTGTCGTTTGTGGCAAAGCGGTTATCAGTTTTACCTGAGCCGTGGAGTGAGGGGTACTGCCCCAATACGCAAGCCATCAGACAGCATTGGTGGCCGAGTGAAAACCCTGAACTGTTAGGAAGCCGCACATACCTGGGGTCCATATCTACTTTCAGCTGAACTATTGTCGATCACTGCTGCGCCGTTTCAGATTCATTTTTCAAACCGTTCCAGATCCATCCATCGGCGTTGTTCCAGAATCCTTCGAACCGGAGATCCCATTCTGCAAGCAGAGCCGTAGCCGCTCCAGTCTGTAAAAAAAAAAAAAAAAAAAAAAAAAAAAAAAAAAAAAAAAAAAATCCGTTTTTTCTCCATATCTCCCTTGTTTTACCTCTGTTTTCCTTGAAAATTTCAGGGAACCCCTGTCATTCCATTCTGCATATTTCATCCCTGAGGACCCTATCCTCAATTCCCTTTCCTACAGCCCGAAATCCCACATTTGTCTATTTTTAGGGTTTGCCATAACTTCCTCAAATTTCACCCAATCACCTTCAATTTTTACCACAGAGTTCCTCTCTGAATTCTGCTTCTTTGTTCCCCTCTGCCAAATTTTCCCATCCTTTCACCCCGTTGCTGAAATCCTCATTTTTGCTTCCCTGTCTATCCAACAGTGTCCAAAAAATGAGTCAAACCCCAATTACCCTTCTGATTTTTTCCCAAATCCAAATTTTCCTTTACTGAAGTAGTTCCTGTTTTTATTTTCCTATCCAGTCAAAAAAAAAAATAAAAAAAAAAATCCCTGGTTATGGTTGTCACCCGTGCAGGAGCAAAAACCATGGAGGAAGCCCTTGCAGCCATCCAAGCCAAACTCCAGGATCTGGATGAAAAATTTCTTGGTCTCCATCTTGAACATTCAACTATGAACAACAAACGGCAGTCCGAGTCTTCAGTAGACAATGGGTTCTCTTCTTCCAGCAATTTCCGTGGTCCGAAGCTGGATTTTCCTCGCTTCAATGGTACCGATCCAACTGTATGGATCTATCGTGCAGAACAGTATTTCAGTCTGCATAATACTTTTGATGTCAACAAAGTTTCGTTGGCATCCTTTCATTTGGAACAGGAAGCTCTTCAATGGTACCGTTGGTACATCAAGGCTCATCCAGAGCCCAACTGGCTAGACTTTTGCCAGCTCCTTTTGCAGCGATTTGGTCCTAGTGCTTTTGATGACTTCACAGGAGCCCTCACTAAACTTCGCCAAACTGGCACTGTGAGAGAGTATCAAACCGAATTTGAGAATCTAGCCAACCACACCGAAGGATTGTCTGATGAATTTTACCGGAGTTGTTTTATCAGTGGTCTAAAGGATGCCATCCGCTCTGAGGTCAAAATGTTCTGTCCCAACACAATGATGGAAGCACTCGGGTTGGATAAATTGGCAGAAGACAAGATTGCATCCCAACAACGCTCCAAGCCCACTTTTGTTCCCTTCCGAAATATGGGGTCTCAGCGACCTCCTATACCGCAGGCTCCTCGACCGACTCCTATCAAGCGTTTGTCTGAAATAGAGATGCAAGCACGCAGAGAAAAGGGTCTTTGCTATAATGTGATGAGAAATTCACTCGGGGACATAGATGTGTTCAGCAAAAGCTCTATCTCCTGGATGTGGAGTCTCCGCCTGCCTCTGAAATGGGTGACGAAGATCCAGAAACACTGGATGCTCTGGTCGACATTCAGGAACCTCCTATTGACCCTCCGTCTCAGGATGACCAACCAGAGATATCTCTCCATGCTTTAGCTGGAATCACCACCCCCGAAACAATGCGGGTCAGGGGTTACTTCAAGAAGCTTCCTCTTACAATCCTCATTGATTCTGGTAGCACTCATAATTTCATTGACCCTCGGATCGCCAAGCAAGCTGATTGTTTTATCCATCCTTGCTATAACTTTGAAGTCATGGTTGCCAATGGGGGCACCTTACCTTGCAAAGGGAAGTGTCGAAATGTGCGTATCTCTATGGGAGATTATACCTTGCGCTCTAACGTGTTTGCCTTGCCCTTAGGCGGATGTGATGTGGTTTTGGGCGCTCAATGGCTACACACACTCGGCCCTATCTTATGGGATTTTGCTGAACTTTGGATGTAGTTCTCCCTCAATGGACACAAACACACATTGACAGGATTACAACCAGGTTCTCTCAGCATCATCAGTTCACATCGCATGGAAAAACTCCTCAAGAAGAATTCACATGGTGTCATCGCTCAGATCCATTCCATCCAGATGCAACCATCAGCGGTCTCCACTACTCCTTTGGATCTACAACAAATTCTGGATCGATATGCAGGTGTCTTTGCTGAACCAGTGGGATTACCACCTTCCAGGCCAGAAGACCATCGTATTCAGCTCCTTCCTGGCAGCGCTCCTCCCAACATCAGGCCCTATCGCTACCCATTCCACCAAAAAACGGAGATTGAAATGCTCGTTCGGGACTTATTGAAGCAAGGTATTATTCGCCCAAGCACTAGTTCCTTTTCTTCTCCAGTTATTCTCGTCCGCAAAAAAGATGGGTCATGGCGCCTATGCATTGAATTCCGAGCACTTAATCACCTCACCATCAAGGATAAGTTTCCAATTCCTGTTGTTGATGAACTTCTTGACGAGCTTCATGGGGCTCACTTTTTCTCCAAGTTGGATCTTCGTTCTGGGTATCATCAAATTCGGGTTCATGAGGATGATATTCCTAAAACAGCTTTCCGCACACATGATGGCCATTATGAGTTTTTGGTCATGCCCTTTGGCCTCACTAATGCTCCTTCCACATTCCAGGCCTTAATGAATAAAATATTTCGACCCTACTTGCGGAAATTCATTCTGGTATTCTTTGATGATATCCTCATCTATAGTAAAACATGGGATGAACATCTCCAGCATCTGGATCTTGTCATGCAACTTTTCTCTGACCATCATCTCCATGCCAAGCAGTCTAAATGTGTTTTTAGACAACAGGAAGTTGAGTATCTCGGGCACATTATCTCAGCACAAGGGGTTCGCGTGGATCCTGCCAAAATCGACGCAATGAACAATTGGCCACATCCTCAGACACTCAAGAGCCTTCGTGGTTTTTTGGGGTTGACTGGCTACTACCGCAAGTTTGTCAAGGATTATGGGAAGATTGCAGCTCCATTAACTGCTCTATTGAAAAAGGATGCTTTTACATGGACACCTGCTGCTCAGTGTGCATTTGACAAACTAAAACAAGCTATGTGTACTACACCTGTGCTAGCTATGCCCGATTTTTCCAAGCCCTTCACTATTGAGAGTGATGCTTGCGGCAATGGACTTGGTGCTGTTCTCCTTCAAGATGAACACCCCATTGCGTTCACCAGCAAAGCCCTTTCAGGTAAGAATTTAGTTGCCTCTACCTATGAGAAGGAAATGATGGCTATTTTGCATGCAGTACAGAAGTGGCGTCCATACCTATTAGGGAATCATTTCTGCATCAAGACTGATCACCAGAGTCTGAAATATTTCTTGGACCAGCGTGTCTCCTCCCCGGCACAACAGAAATGGGTTAGCAAACTCATGGGTTATGACTATGAGATCACTTACAAGAAGGGTAAAGACAATATTGTGGCAGATGCTCTTTCTCGCACATTTGGTGCCCAAGGTTCTCTTTCAGCTATTTCTATGCCTGTTCCAAATTGGTTGCAATCTGTTCAACAGGGTTATGTCAATGAATCTTCCTTATCTCAGATCATCCAACGCTTGACCAACAACCCTTCTGCTGTACCACATTACTCTTGGGATGGTGCTTCTCTGCGATACAAGGGTCGTTTGGTGCTTCCCCAGAGCACAGATCTTCAACAAGCTGTCTTCTATGAACTCCATGCTTCTCCATCGGCCGGGCACTTTGGGTTCCTCAAAACATATGAACGAGCACGGCGTAACTTCTTTTGGCAGGGCATGAAAAGGACAATTCAACAGATGGTGGCCGAATGTGATACCTGCCAGCGCAATAAGGGGGAAACAACACTCGTTCCAGGATTGCTTGAACCCTTGCCCATACCTACACGGATTTGGACAGATATTTCTATGGATTTCATTGAAGGGCTCCCTAAATCTGGCGGGAAGACAGTGATTCTCGTTGTGGTTGATCGCCTCTCCAAATATAGTCATTTTTGTGCTCTCAGTCATCCCTATACAGCCTCCTCAGTTGCTCAAATTTTTATGGACCAGATCTTTTGTCTTCATGGCATCCCTTCTTCCATTGTCTCGGATCGTGATGCGACTTTCACTAGTCATTTTTGGACAGAACTATTTCGCCACACTAGCACCAAACTGAAGATGAGTTCAGGGTATCACCCACAAACAGATGGTCAGACTGAAATTGTCAATAAATGCTTGGAAACTTATCTTCGTTGCTTCACCTCAGAACAACAACATCAGTGGGCAAAGTGGCTCCCTCTTGCTGAATGGTGGTACAATACCTCTTACCACACTGCCTCTAAAATGACCCCATATGAAGCAGTCTATGGTCAAGCACCTCCATCTCTTCTTCCATACACCCCCACCAGTTCACCAGTTCAGGAAGTTGACACAGTCCTTCGCAACCGTGATCAGATTCTTCGCATTTTGCGGGACAATCTTCACATGGCAATAAATCGCATGAAGCAACAAGCGGATCAGCACCGTTCAGAGCGCACTTTTCAAGTCGGCGATATGGTTTTTCTTCGTCTCCAGCCGTACAAACAATCCTCCTTGAAACTCAAAGGGCGTCATAAGCTTGCTCCAAAGTTCTATGGGCCATATCGGATTCTTCAGAAGATTGGGTCCGTTGCTTATAAATTGGAACTTCCTCCTTCTTCCCGCATTCATCCAGTCTTTCATGTCTCTTGTTTGAAGAAAGTTCTTGGCACCAACATCAGCGGCCAAACGATTTTACCCGAACTGGATAATGAAGGATCCATCCTTTTGGAGCTAGAGGCCATCCTCAATCGGCGCACACGTCAGCTTCGCTCTCGCTCTATCACAGAGGTCTTAATTCAGTGGCACGACATGCAACCAGAGGATGCTACATGGGAACCACTCCTTCAGATTCAACAACAATTTCCACATCTGAAGCTTTGAGGACAAAGCTTTTTTTAAGGGGGAGGGGATGTTAGGAACCCATATCTTTGCTTTGTTAGTATGTTGTTGTTGGATGCATATGCTTTGTAAGTCGTCCCGTAGTATTTGTTGATCAATAGTTTGTGTTATTGTTGTTGGCGCATATGCTTTGTAAGTCGCCCGTAGTATTGTTGGTCCATAGTTTGTAACGCCCCATGGTTTCGACCCATAGTGTTGGCGCCTAGAATTAGTATATAAGTGTGTGTTGAGACCTATGAAGGCACCGTAAAGTTATTTGTATTGAGCTTGCTCAAAGGAGGTTGCCCCCTCGAAGTGGCCTGTAATCAATACAAAAGTGATTCCGAGTTCTGTCATTTCTGCTATTTCGCGTATTCTTGTTAATTAATTGTTGCAGGTGCCTCACAGAGGGGGCACTAGTAATAGAGATCATATAAATGGTATTGATCTCACTAGTTGGTGGAGATTATGGGGGGTGGATCTCTTCAATGGGGGGGGAGATGTCTCGAGGTCCAAATTATTGATCTCATAGAGGGTGTCTTTGTAATCTGGGAGATCAGGGCAGTGATGTGAGTAAGGGCTGTAAATATTGCAGATTGCACAAGGGTGATTGGTATGCAGTGATTTATCGCGAGGCTTAGGGGTAGGGTCGAGTTGGACAACTAGGATGTTGGGGTTGCCGTCAAGCATTTTCCTATGCTCTTGTAATGCGGGTAATTGTGGACATTGATGGGTAGCATGGCCCAACTCATCACACAAAGAGAATTTGGGAGGAGCGTGAAACATAGGGGAATTTTTAACTAGTTTGGGCGGGGGTAGAGCAGTGTATGGTTGTGGGCCTCTGCCCCCAATGTGCTTGATAAGAGGGGTGGGACTGGTGGATGAGGAAGGAGTAGTGACACCGGGAGGTGGTTGACTAGTAATGGTGATGGGTTGCACTGGTTGTAGGATGAAATTTGGTGTCAGAGGGGAAATGGGAGGCGTGATGTACCATATAGGTAATCCTAAAGTTAAACTGGGGAGGCTGAGAGTAGCCATAACCGGGGTTCTTACTACTCCCGAAGGGTGGAATAGGAAGGGGATTGTATGGATGGGTGTAACACCAACATGACTAGGTACCAATGGTGGTTGGGGTAGCAAGGGCAGTTGATGGTTGGGTGTTGGTGTATTGTGGGAAAGGGTACATAAGTTAGATATTTTGGTCACTGGTGACAGGGGTGGAATGGATTGGAATGCTGAGGTCATCAGATTTTCTGAGTAAAATCCAGGCCCCACTGAAGAAACCAATGAGCTAGATGCACTGCAAACGGGTTGTTCAACCATGGGGAGAACGTTTTCGGGTGCAGCGGGGGCATTGGGATCGTAATAGGTGAGTTGATCAACCTTGACCACGCGTACGTCATGGGGGAACATCATGGTACAAAAAACAGATGAGGCAACCGCCCGCATGGCGTACATGTAACTGCGGCCAAGTAAGAGGTTATAATCAAGTTGGGCATTGATGACCTCTATGTCAATAAGCACTGTTTTACCAGCCACCTGGACGAGGACATTAGCTAAGAGACCTTGGGGTTGAGCCGAATGACTGTCGTAGGCTCACAACGCAGTGGTGGACTGTTGGAGAGTAGGGGATCCCAACTTATGCCAAACAAATGTGCACATAATGCATGTAGAGGCACCCTCATCGATGATGCACCGATGGATGACAAGATTCCGAACGGATACAGAAACTTGGAATGATAATGTGGAAGGTAGGCATGGTTCAGATTGGTCCAAATCAAAGGCCATCATTTGTGAATCAGTTGGGTCAACAACACCAATAGCTAAGAGCAAAGTCTTGCAATGTGTAGGACAGTGTTTTAAGACCTCTAACGCAGACATGGCTGTGGGGGACTAAGCTAAATAATCTACAATGTTGTAATTAGACGCAGCGCGAGCATTAGGGTTATTGCTGATGCGGTGAAGTGGGAAGCGAGGGGATTTGGAGGCACCATCTAGTGGAGCCGGAGGTATTTGTAACGACTGATCAGTGGGAAGAGCGTTGGTGTTTTTGTCGGCGGGAGGGGCTTCAAGGGTGGATCCATATTGGTTCGGACGGGTTTGAAGGTTGACATCGGTGGATGACATCATTAACAAGTGATGGGTACCTGAGTCAATCATGGGTTGATCAGGAG
The DNA here is from genome assembly GCA_027924585.1 of Larix kaempferi. Lineage (NCBI taxonomy): Eukaryota > Viridiplantae > Streptophyta > Pinopsida > Pinales > Pinaceae > Larix > Larix kaempferi. The sequence goes on from BSBM01001363.1 coordinate 1,458,276, forward strand.
CGGCATAAGTGATCTGTTGTTGTGGTGGCGCGTTTCCTTGAGGGGGAGCTAACAGTTGAGTGTTCACCACTCCTTGGGTTGGTAAAGGGTTCTGTAACACCAAGGGTTGAGTTTGAGGTGGTGGGGGCTTGGGCGGTGCCTAAGGAGCTGTGTGCCCTTCGTGATGGGCATCATCAGTCCAGAGTTGTCAAGCCCGCTCCAAATGTGGTCAAGTGTGTGTGTAATGGCCATAGGCCCTGCAAATAGAACAAGGATGGTTCATTCACAGATTATGGTTTTTAGCTTGTTTGGGCGGCCTGTTGGGGTTTTGGTTGGTAGGTACCGCGTTAATATTGTTTGGGGGATTAGGTGGCTAGCCGCCTTGGTCCAAAGGAGGGTTGTTCCCGCTATTACGTCCTTTTCCGCGGTTTTGTTGGCCTTGTTGGCATTGGTTATTTTGGTTCTGCTACGGATTTTGTTGGGCATACAGTTACCCTTGGGTGGCAGGTGGGTTCTGCGGTTGTGTAGGTGCGAGAGTAGGCTACGGTGGATAATAAGTGGGTGGAGGTGGTGCCGGAACTGAACCTTGTGGGGGTTGCTAATACGTCTGTGTGATGGGTTATGGGTTTGCCGCAGGTGCTGCCTGTGGCAGATAATAAGAAGGGGGGGCTTGAGAGGATACAGGGGCTTGTATGACCTGCGGGTGGTAATATGGTTGAGGTGCAACCGGGGGGATGTAAGCGGGGGATGCATGGCCGAAGCACTGAGGTGGACATGAGGGTTCGTGGGAATGGTGGTTATGGGCCATGGGAGCATATGAATTGGTTTCTCCAGAGTGGGATGTAGCTCGCAAAAGGTCGGGGCCATTTCTAGTATGTGTTATGGAAAAGGGCTAGTTATGAGAGGAAATACGGCCAATGATGCCATCTACGGCACAGGATGCCCCCGGTGCATCATTTTGGGAGGAATCACCATGGGGGGTGTCAGGTATAATGGTGTATAGATAACTAGACTGGGCGTAAATAAGGTCAAATTGCTGGGCTTTTAGGATGGCCTCGTCCTCGGACTCGGGTCGCTCGGATGCCACATCCGTGGCAGTGACGGGAAGGAGAGATTTTAGAAACCAATCTAAGAAGATACAGTCATCTAACTTGATTTTGCACAGGATTCGACGTTGAAGCCACTCATGAATATGATCAGTGATGTGGGTGGTCGTATTCTGTTTGCAAGACAGTAGGATCTCAACTCCCGCGTCATAGCAGACAGGTAACTGAAAGAACAACAGGAAGGGCGAGGCAAGGGAAGTAAAGGTGCCATGGGTCCCATGGGGCTGCTCGATGTACCACTTGGCTGCAGAGCCAGTGAGGGTGCGTTGTAACAGACGGAGTTGGACAGAGTTGTCCAATATGGAGTTGGAGGAACACCACAGATGGAAGGACATAATGTGGTTCTGGGGGTCTTCACCTGCCTTGCCCTCAAACTTAGGGATGTCTGAGGGGAGCTTAGTGGGCATGTGAGGCCACGCAGGGTTGTGTATGATGGGATTGTTGGTCAGTCTGGCCAGGTCACGAAGGTTGAGACTAGCTATGAATGGAAAACTAGTATAAGGATGTGACATACTAGTGGTCATGGCCACATTAGGGCCAATGCCCCCAAGTTTAGGGGTTGGGTTTAGGTTGGGGATGTTGCCCCCAGGTGGAGGAACGAAGATGGTATGGGGTGGTCCTGCACGGCCAAGGGTAGCGTGAGTCACTCGTGGAGTTGTGTTGGGTATGCTAGCCACTGGAATTGGCACAGTGATCAGAATGGTGGGTGTGGGCCCCATCGAGGGCATACCTAAAGTGGGTGTGGTAGCTGGGGTGGTGGTGGATGCTCCACCAATGGTCCCTACAAAGAAGGGGTTGGAAGTCATGCCAGCCATGGGGCTGGTTGGTGTAGTATAAGTGGGGTTCTTAGACTCTTCCTCAGAATCAGATGTGAAATAAGGGGTGTCAGGGCCGGGGGATGGAGCTCTATGTCAATGACGGGTGGAGTTGAGTGATGAAGCTCTACATCTATGACGGGTGATGTCAAGTGAACTGTGTTGTAGGGACTCACCCCGGAGGCACCGAGAATGTCTCAAGGACTCAATGGTGATAGATGGTGTCAAGTATCTGGGGGTTGTGCTGAGTGAAAAATGGCTCAAAAACTCTAATGTAGTCGAGTGTGCAGAAGGAGAGCTCAAAAAATACGACACTCAGGCCAAAAACCAGCTCAAAATGCTTACTGTAATAGCTGTGCTACAATAAGCGGAGCATCAACAACAATGGTCAGAATACCAACAAGCAGCAGGTTTCCTAAAAAATAGAAATAGTGGACTCGCTAGACCAAAGGGAGGTAAGGGAGCATGTAAAAACCTAGCTAAATAGTATTCTGACTCAACTAGACATATCCTCTGCAAGGTGATGAAATCCAAGTCAGACAATATGGATAGTAGAGCCAAGTGGCTATAGATATCCCCCTACTAGGAGGGACTCCGGGTAAGACAATCCTAGAAGAAAGGAAACTAAGATACCCCGTTCATGATACATCCAGAAAGGTGAATTTGCAGCTCTGGTCCTATCACCATGTGGGCCTAAAAGGAATCACCACACGTAGACCAACGAGTAGGTAGCCTTCGGTTACTGAATGGATTGTAGTATTCCACTCAGGCCTTCGGAACCAGTCTGCCTACTTCAACCCTCCTAAGGGAGAGGCTCTCTGATAAACTGGTTGTGACCGTGCCAAAAAATACTAATGGATTTTGGTTCCCTAATGGAAAACAACGATATCTCAAGTGTAAGTGAACGAGGGGTGTTATTTGGATGCCTATCCCCCTTGTCCTACCTAACTACAATATTCTTATGTGTTCCCCAAGTGGGGTTAGAATATTGGTTGTGTTAAGTAGTATTTTAAGGCTCACTTGAATTAGGTGACAGAGTGTGTGCGTGTGAGGTAATGAACCCAATGAAAAGTGCCACGGGGTGGGCAACTTTCAACCAATAATAATAATGTAGAATTTAAACTTGTAATGCAAAATTGTCTTTTTTCAATTGAAATGCTTAAATTTTAAAAAACTCTGTAAATGGAACAGAAAGAAAACTACAGAAAAATGCTATAGGTAAGTATGGCTGCAGATAGAACAGGTGGCTATGCAGGTGCATAAAATATTGAAGCAAAGTTCTGGGTTCAAAAAAGGGTAAAAACTGCAGAAAACAGAGCGCGGGTCTGCGACTGAAATGCACGGTTTGGAGCACGGCTGTATGGGTGAAACCTGCGATCGAGGCGCGGTTGTATGGTGAAAACCTGTGGGAGGATCACGGGTCTGTGGCTAAAAGGTGCGGGCTGGGGCTCGGCTAAAGGGTGGAACCCTACGGTAGGATCGCGGGTCAGTGGCCGAAAGGTGTGCTTTAGAGTGCGGCTATAGGCCTGAAACCTGCGGGCGGATCACGAGTATGGGGTCAAGAGGTGCGGCTAAAGGGGGAAGAGATATGGTCGGATCGCGGGTTTACAGCCACAATGCGTGCTTTGGAGTGTGGCAAAGGGGCAGAAAGTCGTGGTTGGATCGTAGGTCTGGGGCAAAAAACTACATTCTGGAGTGCGGGAAAGAGGCAAAAGGATGCGCTTGGGTCGCGGGAAAAGAGTAAACAGACGTGGTTTGGATTGTGCAAAGATGGCTGAAAGCTGCGATTTGCAGTGGAAAACCAACTAGCAGAAGCCACAACCGAACAGGGAAAACAGAAAAATACTTGTAGAAAACTAAAAACTTCTAAAAATTATAACCAAAAACTCAAAGGAACACTAGGGGAGTCGCCAAAACTGTAGCTAGGGTTTTCACCCTAGCTTGTGCAAATGAGCACCTACTAAGGAGAAGGGCCTCCTTAGTAGCAGTTCAATAAACAGTAAATTAAAGCAATAAAACAATATGAAATTTAACCTAGCATGAGCATTGACAGAAATAAAAAGACATGACAATATGATAAATATTTTCTTTTTGTATTAAATTTACCTCAAATGTTGAGGTTGGTGGAGCTCTTGCAGTAGTCCAGAAGGGCTGCTTCTGTGCTCTAATGTGTTCCTTCTCCTTCTCTAAGGTGTTTGGATAGTGGGCCAAAAGGGGCACTTAAATGGGAAAAGCTAGCTCAAATGATAAGCTAGGGTTTCGAGAGTGATTTTGGCAGAGTGAGGATAGGAAAGATTGTGGATATGAAATGGGGAGCCTCCATCACCTATTTATAGGTTTTTAGTGGTGGAGTATTGACCCATGGTTTTTGGCACCATATGGTTTAGGTCAATTGTATAGGGTTTTTGCTTTTTTTTTTTCTCTCTTTTTCCTCTTTTTTATATTTTTTTTCCCTTTTTAGAGGGTTTTTGCTATTTTTGGAGGAAATTTAAATTATTTTGGGGGAAAAAGGGGGTTTTTGGCCTTTTGGAGGCTTTTTAATGGTTTTTTGGGGTTTTGGAGGCAAATATGGTAGGAAATATAGACAAATGAGTCATGTAATGAGGGAGATGAGATGGTGATCACTTTTTGGGTGTTAACAAAAGGGAAGCAAAAGAAAGAGAAGCCAAAGCTTGATTTTACAAAGCAAAAGGAGAAGACAAATCAGTCACATGAGCCATCCAGTTCAAGAAAAGACAAACAAAAGGGCAAAGAGAAGACTAAATGTTCTTATTGCAGCAAGGGATTTCATCTTGAAATATCATGCATGAAGAATACCATAGATTAGATGGCCCTTCTCTTGGAGAAAAACAACATTGCTCTTCCTGATGGCACAAGGAAGAAGGACAACAATGAGCATATAGAAAGAGGTCATGCACTCATGGCTAGTGTTTTGGATTTTACCACTCTTCTCATAGATTCAGGAGCTTAAAATCACATGGATTCAAACAAATATTCTTTTTCATCATTGGACTCCAACATCACCATCTCCATCCACATGGGAGACAACTCACAAATTTCTTCAAAGGGAAAAGACACTATTCATTTAGAGCATGGCAGTTTCCAGAATGTTTTTTATGTTCCTTCTCTAGATACAAACCTGCTTTCTGTGTATCAAATGACACACACTAGTTTACCAAATAAGGTTGTATTCAGCCCCAATAATGTTGAAATTTCTGATATTGCAAGTGGAAAACTCATTGCGGTAGGAAAAGACAATCATGCTGCAAAAGCATATGAGTTTTCTCACTTTTTACCACATTCAAAGCCTAGTGCCCTTCTGACTCATGGAAATGAGGTTATTCGGCTATGGCATGAGAGGTTTAGACACATAATTTATAAATATTTGCAGATGCTACAGAAAAATTCCATGGTTGAGGGCCTTCCAAGCATCAAATCCTCGAAAGGAATATGCAAGGGTTGCATCATTGGGAAGCACCCCGAGCACAAGTTTGACCAAGGAAAAGATAGCAAAGCTTCTTGCATTTTGGGGTTGATTCATTATGATATCAACTGTACGCTTCCACATACCTCCATGAATGGATCAAGGTATTCTTTGACATTTATTGATGACTTCTCCATATTCACATGGGTCTTCTTTCTCAAAAACAAGTCAGAAGTCCTAGAAAAAATCAAGATTTTCAAGGCTTCTATTGAGACTGCCACCGAGAGCAAGATCAAAGCTCTTAGATCTGATAATGGAGGTGAATATATCAAATTAGGGTTGCTGCAAATTTGTGTAGAAAATGGAATTAAGATATGTTAAATTTTGAGCATTAATTCACAATACTCTAGGATCTTCACTGAGAGAATAACATATACAGTATATCAATGCATAACAATCACAATAAGCATGAAAAGCATCACAAGAATCAAAAGCATGAGAGACAAGAGACACATAGTTTTCGTGGGGAAAACCCTAAGGTGAAAAACCCCACAACTTCCTCAGAGATAGAGAGAGCAATGGCTCAACCAAACTACAACCAAAATACACTTGAGATAGTCTCCTAGAAGCAGATGATCCTTCTCCTCACTAGTGCGTTACTTTCTGAGTGAGAGAGATATGAATTTCTGAATGATCTAAATAGAGATCTCCTAATCTCTATTTATACTAACCTGTTTTCCTAGTGACCTTATGGGGCCGACTTGTCTAGCTAGGTACATCCACAATACAATATATATATTCCAGGGCCGACCCCACACATGGTGGTCTAATAACCCATTGGAAAGTACACACACTTGCGACACTTGTCAATCCACATGACGACACTTCCTTATAGAGGAATAACACATCTCTAATAAGGGTACAATAAATATATATAAAATACATAGATGAAATACATTCCGAAGTTACATATACATCAACACTCCCTCTTAACTAGGAAGGTATTTCTCGACACAGATCTGCTAGACAAGTCTTCTTCTCGGGATCATCGTCATCATCATCGTCACTGTTGCTGCTATCTCAACCAATCTCTGACTCTACTCGTCATAGGAAGTTCTACAGAGCCAGTCCTTTTTCATTCTGGGTGTAGGCCAACCACTTGTAGGTCTTCATCATCACTAGCCATACTGTGGAAATCTCAGGACTTATTATGTGCGTCACAAAACCTTAAAAGAGTCTCTTGACTAGCAAGAACCCTAAAGAGAATCTGAGGTCTTTTTCATCCTGTCCAGATCTCCAGGACGTATTACATGTGACCCCACCACAAAACCTCGAAAGAGAATCCCAGGACTAATTACGAGCACAAGGCTCAACCTATTGGATCTCCCAGGGCACAAATTACATGTGGTCACCACAAAACCTCGAAAGAGCATCCCAGGACTGATTACGAGCACAAGGCTCAACCTATCGGATCTCCTAGGGAACACATTACATGTGGTCATGGCAAAACCTCGAAAGAGCATCCCAGGAATGATTACGAGCACACAGCTCAACCTATCGGATCTCCTAGGACACAAATTACATGTTATAGGACAAAACCTCGAAAGAGCATTTTCCAGATATCCTAGGGCACAAATTACATGCCATAGGAAAAACCTCAAAAGACTATCTGCAGATCTCCCAGGGCACAAATTATATGTCCTCCCAAGCAAAACCTCAAAAGAGCATTTGCCAGATATCCCAGGGTACAAATTACATGCCATAGGAAAAACCTCGAAAGACTATCTGCAAATCTCCCAGGGCACAAATTACATGCTTATTTGCACAACCTGTTCCACGGCCACATAGTATCAACCTGATACTCACCATACATCATCCTAATGTACACATGATCATCTTGATCATCATGACTGCAGCATCCTACTGCATGTCATCTGGAGCAACATCCTAAAGCTCGTCATCCATGATCATCCTGATCATACAATGCATCCACCTGATGCACACCAAGTATCTACTTGATACATATCATCATACATGATCCACTTGATCATACAGTGTATCCACCTGATACAAATACAAATACATGATCCACCTGTTCATACCTGATACATATCAACATACATGATCTACCCGATCATACAATGTATCCACCTGATACATATACAGATACATGGTCCAAGCATCCAACATGATGTATATACAAAATACATACACATGATCCAACCGATCATATCCAGCATCCAACATGATGCGTACATACATATAAATGATCCAACTGATCATATCCAACATCCAACATGATGCATACATATACATATAAATGATCCAACTGATCATATCCAGCATCCAACATGATGCATACATACATATATAAATGATCCAACTGATCATACAAAGCATAAACCAGAACATCATCCTGATGCTCATCATCCAGCGCTTACATCCACAGCCATGTGAAGGATCCTCCTTCCAACATGCTTGGAATGGCCTCAGCAAATGTGTCCATCACTTCTTCCTCAAAGTGTCATCAATCGGAAGAACGCCAAGCCTCTCCCTGAATTACTCGAACTTCACCCTAGCTAGTGGCTTCGTCAGCACATCTGCAATCTGCTCGTCCGTCGCAACATACAGGAGCTTCACAACTCCTCTCTGCACCATATCCCTGATATAGTGATATTTGATCTCTATGTGTTTCGACCTGTCATGAAACACTGGGTTCTCGGACAGCTTCACAAAACTCTGGTTATCACAGAAGATACCAGTAGCATCCAACGGGAGATCAAATAACTCAGACAGTAGCTTCCGTAGCCATACTGCCTCACAACTAGCTGAACAGGCTGCAACATACTCTGCCTTAGCTGTACTCAGTGCTACGCAGGACTGCTTCCTACTAAACCAAGAGATCACACCTAATCTCATACTGAAGCAACACTCAGATGTGCTCTTCCTATCTGTAGCACTGCCTGCCCAATCTGAATCAACATAACCCTGCAGGTTAAAATTTTGATTCACTTCATACTTGAGCCCATAATCCACTATACCCCTCAGGTACCTCAGAACATGCTTTACAACAACTAGATGAACACTCCTCGGATCTGTCAGGAACTGACTCAATGTGTTCACTACAAAGAAAGTATTTGGTCTCATGTTCGTCAGTTACATCAAGGACCCAATCATCTGACGATACATAGAGACATCAATCGGCTCAGATGAAGCATCACATAGAAGCTTTAGATTCGATGCCATAGGTGTGGCCATGGCCTTGCAATCCATCATCCTGAATCTCTTTAGGATATCTACTGTGTACTTTCCTTGACCAAGGTAGATTCCACCTGCACTCTGCCACACCTCCATACCTAGAAAATAATGCATCATTCCCATATCTTTCATATCGAATTCGGCAGCAAGCTTCCTCTTTGTATCACACCAAGTTCTGGGAGCTTACTACAATCCATACAAGGCTTTCTTCAATCTGCACACATGTGACTCCCTGTCAGGTCTTGGGACTGCATCCCAAACATCTTCTTCATGATCGACGGATCATGGCATTCTATTTCTTCATCCCAGATCTTGGGAACTTCAATATCTTCAATAGATATCTTTGTTGCTGGAACAAATGTTGTAGTCCTTTTGTAGGTGAAGATATACGTTCTTTCCTACAAAACAAGTTAAATTGCATGATTAGAAACATCTCATAATTTTCAGAACAAATTCTTTACACATAAAGAAATATGTCATGCTGTCATGCAGTTATCTTAGCCAATGCTTCAATACAACATTTATCCATTTTCCACAACTTTCTAGATGCTTTCTAGTCTCTACCAGAACATTGTTAAGAGTTTGCACTACTCCCAACATGTCAGCAAAGAGGTTTCATTCTAGATAAGTAGCACTGGAATGTTGTATAGTGCCATAGGCCACTTACCCATCACATGCATATTAGTAGTATACTGTTCATTAATGAAATCATTCTAATATGCACAATACATCTCCTAAGTCTAGGAACATAAGCATAATATTATTTAAACAAACAAAATAGGCAAGAAATGATGATTGAAATACTTATATTTGTTTTTTTGTTGGGTGGACTCCCTCAGAGTCTTTGCTTGCTGGCAGGATGTGAGGCACCTACAACAATTAATTAATATGAATATGCGAAATAGCATAAATGACAGAACTCAGAATCACTTTTATATTGATCACATGCCACTTCGAGGGGGAAACCTCCTATGAGCAAGCTCAATACAAATAAATTCACGGTCCTTCATAGGTCTCAACAAACACTTATATACTAATTCTAGGCGCCAATACTATGGGTCGAAACCATGGGTCATTACAAACTATGGATCAACAATACTATGGGCGACTTACAAAGCATATGCGCCAACAACAATAACACAAACTATTGATCAACAAATACTACGGGACGACTTACAAAGCATATGCGTCCAACAACAACATACTAACAAAGTAAAGACATGGGTTCCTAACATCCCCTCCCCCTTAAAAAAAGATTTGTCCTTAAAGCTTTAGATGTGAAAATTGTTGTTGAATCTGAAGGAGTGGTTCCCATGTAGCATCCTCTGGTTGCATGCCGTGCCACTGAATTAAGACCTCTGTGATAGAGCGAGAGCGAAGTTGACGCGTGCGCTGATTGAGGATGGCCTCTGGCTCCAAAAGGATGGATCCTTCATTATCCTGTTCGGGTAAAATCGTTTGGCCGCTGATGTTGGTGCCAAGAACTTTCTTCAGACAAGAGACATGAAAGACTAGATGAATGCGGGAAGAAGGAGGAAGTTCCAATTTTTAAGCAACAGACCCAATCTTCTGAAGAATCCGATATGGCTAATAGAACTTTGGAGCGAGCTTATGACGCCTTTTGAGTTTCAAGGAGGATTATTTGTACGGATGGAGACAAAGAAAAACCATATTGCCGACTTAAAAGTGCGCTCCGAACGGTGCTGATCATCTTGTTGCTTCATGCAATTTCTTGCCATGTGAAGATTGTCCCGCAAAATGCGAAGAATCTGATCGCGGTTGCGAAGGACTGTGTCAACTTCCTGAACTAGTGAACTGGTGGGGGTGTATGGAAGAAGAGCTGGAGGTGCCTGACCATAGACTGCTTCATATGGCGTCATTTTAGAGGCAGTGTGGTAAGAGTTATTGTACCACCATTCAGCGAGAGGGAGCCACTTTTCCCACTGATGTTGTTGTTCCGAGGTGAAGCAACGAAGATAAGTTTCCAAGCATTTATTGACAATTTCAGTCTGACCATCTGTTTGTAGGTGATACCCTGAACTCATCTTCAGTTTGGTGCCAGTGTGGCGAAATAGTTCTGTCCAAAAATGACTGGTGAAAGTCGCATCACGATCCGAGACAATGGAAGAAGGGATGCCATGAAGACGAAAGATCTGGTCCATAAAAATTTGAGCGACGGAGGAGGCTATATAGGGATGGCTGAGAGCACAAAAATGACTATATTTGGAGAGGTGATCAACCACAACGAGAATCACTGTCTTCCCGCCAGATTTAGGGAGCCCTTCAATGAAATCCATAGAAATATCTGTCCAAATCCGTGTAGGTATGGGCAAGGGTTCAAGCAATCCTGGAGGGAGTGTTGTTTCACCCTTATTGCGCTGGAAGGTATCACATTCAGCCACCATCTGTTGAATTGTCCTTTTCATGCCCTGCCAAAAGAATTTATGCCGTGCTCGTTCATATGTTTTGAGGAACCCAGAGTGCCTGGCCGATGGAGAAGCATGGAGTTCATAGAAGACAGCTTGTTGAAGATCTATGCTCTGGGGAAGCACCAGACGACCCTTGTATCGCAGAGAAGCACCATCCCAAGAGTAATGTGGTACAGCAGAAGGGTTGTTGGTCAAGCGTTGGATGATCTGAGATAAGGACGAGTCATTGACATAACCCTGTTGAACAGATTGCAACCAATTTGGAACAGGCATAGAAATAGCTGAAAGAGAACCTTGGGCATCAAATGTGCGAGAAAGAGCATCTGCCACAATATTGTCTTTACCCTTCTTGTAAGTGATCTCATAGTCATAACCCATGAGTTTGCTAACCCATTTCTGTTGTGGCAGGGAGGAGACACGCTGGTCCAAGAAATATTTCAGACTCTGGTGATCAGTCTTGATGCAGAAATGATTCCCTAATAGGTATGGACGCCACTTCTGTACTGCATGCAAAATAGCCATCATTTCCTTCTCATAGGTAGAGGTAGCTAAATTCTTACCTGAAAGGGCTTTGCTGGTGAACGCAATGGGGTGTTCATCTTGAAGGAGAATAGCACCAAGTACATTGCCGCAAGCATCACTCTCAATAGTGAAGGGCTTGGAAAAATCGGGCATAGCTAGCACAGGTGTAGTACACATAGCTTGTTTTAGTTTGTCAAATGCACACTGAGCAGCAGGTGTCCATGTAACAACATCCTTTTTCAATAGAGCAGTTAATGGACCTACAATCTTCCCATAATCCTTGACAAACTTGCGGTAGTAGCCAGTCAACCCCAAAAAACCATGAAGTCTCTTGAGTGTCTGAGGATGTGGCCAATTGTTCATGGCATCGATTTTGGCAGGATCCACGCGAACCCCTTGTGCTGAGATAATGTGCCCAAGATACTCAACTTCCTTTTGTCCAAAAACACATTTAGACTGCTTGGCATGGAGATGATGGTCAGAGAAAAGTTGCATGACAAGATCCAGATGCTGGAGATGTTCATCCCATGTTTTACTGTAGATGAGGATATCATCAAAGAATACCAGAATGAATTTCCGCAAGTAGGGTCGAAATATTTTATTCATTAAGGCCTGGAATGTGGAAGGAGCATTAGTGAGGCCAAAGGGCATGACCAAAAACTCATAATGGCCATCATGTGTGCGGAAAGCTATTTTAGGAATATCATCCTCATGAACCCGAATTTGATGATACCTAGAACGAAGATCCAACTTGGAGAAAAAGTGAGCCCCATGAAGCTCATCAAGAAGCTCATCAACAACAGGAATTGGAAACTTATCCTTGATGGTGAGGTGATTAAGTGCTCGGAAGTTAATGCAGAGACGCCATGACCCATCTTTTTTGCGGACAAGAATAACTGGAGAAGAAAAGGAACTAGTGCTTGGGCGAATAATACCTTGCTTCAATAAGTCCCGAACGAGCATTTCAATCTCCGTTTTTTGGTGAAATGGGTAGCGATAGGGCCTGATGTTGGGAGGAACGCTACCAGGAAGGAGCTGAATACGATGGTCTTCTGGCCTAGAAGGTGGTAATCCCACTGGTTCAGCAAAGACACCTATATATCGATCCAGAATTTGTTGTAGATCCAAAGGAGTAGTGGCGACCGCTGATGGTTGCATCTGGATGGAATGGATCTGAGCGATGACACCATGTGAATTCTTCTTAAGGAGTTTTTCCATGCGATGTGAACTGATGATGCTGAGAGAACCTGGTTGTAATCCTGTCAATGTGTGTTTGTGTCCATTGAGGGAAAACTGCATCCAAAGTTCGGCAAAATCCCATAAGATAGGGCCGAGTGTGCGTAGCCATTGAGCGCCCAAAACCACATCACATCCGCCTAAGGGCAAGGAAAACATGTCATAGCGCAAGGTATAATCTCCCATAGAGATACGCACATTTCGACACTTCCCTTTGCAAGGTAAGGTACCCCCATTGGCAACCATGACTTCAAAGTTGGAGCAAGGATGGATAAAACAATCAGCTTGTTTGACGATCCGAGGGTCAATAAAATTATGAGTGCTACCAGAATCAATGAGGATTGTAAGAGGAAGCTTCTTGAAGAAACCCCTGACCCGCATTGTTTGGGGGGTGGTGATTCTAGCTAAAGCATGGAGAGATATCTCTGGCTAGTCATCCTGAGACAGAGGGTCAATAGGTGGTTCCTGAATGTCGACCGGAGCATCTAGTGTTTCTGGATCTTCGTCACCCATTTCAGAGGCAGGCGGAGACTCCACATCCAGGAGATAGAGCTTTTGTTGAACACATCTATGTCCCCGAGTGAATTTTTCATCACAATTATAGCAAAGCCCCTTTTCTCTGCGTGCTTGCATCTCTGTTTCAGACAAACGCTTGATAGGAGTCGGTTGAGGAGCCTGCGGTATAGGTGGTCGCTGAGAACCCATATTTTGGAAGGGAACAAAAGTGGGCGTGGAGCGTTGTTGGGCTGCAATCTTGTCTTTTGCCAACTTAGCCAACCCTAGTGCTTCCATCATTGTGTTGGGACATAACATTTTGACCTCAGAGCGGATGGCATCCTTTAGACCACTGATAAAACAACTCCGGTAAAATTCATCAGACAATCCTTCGGTGTGGTTGGCTAGATTCTCAAATTCAGTTTGATACTCTCTCACAGTGCCAGTTTGGCGAAGTTTAGTGAGGGCTCCTGTGAAGTCATCAAAAGCACTAGGACCAAATCGTTGCAAAAGGAGCTGGCAAAAGTCTGGCCAGTTGGGATCTGGATGAGCCTTGATGTACCAACGGTACTATTGAAGAGCTTCCTGTTCCAAATGAAAGGATGCCAACGGAACTTTGTTGACATCAAAAGTATTATGCAGACTGAAATACTGTTCTACACGATAGATGCATCCAGTTGGATCAGTACCATTGAAGTGAGGAAAATCAAGCTTCGGACCACGGAAATTGCTGGAAGAAGAGAACCCATTGTCTGCTGAAGACTCGGACTGCCGTTTGTTGTTCATAGCTGAATTTTCAAGATGGAGACTGAGAAATTTTTCATCCAGATCCTGGAGTTTGGCTTGGATGGCGGCAAGTGCTTCCTCCATGGTTTTTGCTCCTGCACGGGTGACAACCATAACCAGGATTTTTTTTTTTTTTTTGTTGACTGGGTAGGAAAACAAAAACAGGAACTACTTCAGTAAAGGAAAATTTGGATTTGGGAAAAAATCAGAAGGGTAATTGGGGTTTGACTAGGTTTTGGACACTGTTGGATAGACAGGGAAGCAAAAATGAGGATTTCAGAAGCGGGGTGAAAGAATGGGAAAATTTGGCAGAGGGGAACAAAGAAGCAGAATTCAGAAAGGAACTCTGTGGTAAAATTTGAAGGTGATTGGGTGAAATCTGAGGAAGTTATGGTAAACCCTAAAAATAGACAAATGTGGGATTTTGGGCTGTAGGAAGGGGAATTGAGGATAGGGTCCTCGGGAATGAAATATGCAGAATGGAATGACAGGGGTTCCCTGAAAATTTCAAGGGAAACAGAGGTAAAACAAGGGAGATATGGAGAAAAAACTAAATTTTGTACTTTTTTTTTTTTTTTTTTTTTACAGACTGGAGCGGCTACGGCTCGGAAGGAATCTGGAACAACGCCGAATGGCTGGATCTAGAATGGCTTGCAAAATGGATCTGAAACGGTGCAGCAGTGATCGACAATAGTTCAGTTGAAAGTAGATATGGACCCCAGGTATGTGTGGCTTCCTAACAGTTCAGGGTTTTCACTCGGCCACCAATGTTGTCTGACGACTTGCGTATTGGGGTAGTACCCCTCACTCCACGGCTCAGGTAAAACTGATAACCACTTTTCCACAAACGACAACTCTTGGTTTACCTCATGGGTGGGAACTAGTCAATCAGGTAGGGGTCGTTGCCCTTTTTGCTGGCAGGTCCTCTCAATGGGCCAACTACTTCGGGGTTCCTGTGGTACTCCTCACAATGAGTTTTAAGGCTTATGCCCAAGTACTTCCCACAGTTAAGCGGATAGGGATTATTCCCAAATCCGAACCTGCAACAAATGCGAAAAAAAAAATTTGGCAGAAATTTCACCCAGCGAGCCCAAGAAAGTGCTCTGATACCAGATGTGAGGCACCTGCAACAATTAATTAATATGAATATGCGAAATAGCAGAAATGACAGAACTCAGAATCACTTTTATATTGATCACAGGCCACTTTGAGGGGGAAACCTCCTATGAGCAAGCTCAATACAAATAACTTCACGGTCCTTCATAGGTCTCAACACACACTTATATACTAATTCTAGGTGCCAATACTATGGGTCAAAACCATGGGCCGTTACAAACTATGGATCAACAATACTACGGGTGACTTACAAAGCATATGTGCCAACAACAATAACACAAACTATTGATCAACAAATACTACGGAGCGACTTACAAAGCATATGCGTCCAACAACAACATACTAACAAAGTAAAGACATGGGTTCCTAACACAGGAGCTGCTGAAGTAGCTTCTTCTACACCTTTCTGTTGTGGAATGTAGGAAGATGGTCAACTCCCTCTGAAAATTTGCATCCTTGCAGGAGCTGCTAGAGTGTGCTCCCTCTTGATCTTTGCTTCCTGGATTACCTGTCCTTGAACTTATATTCATCCTTGCTGACATCAATCTTCTTGAACCCTAGAAAGTATATTCTGTAAGCCTTCGAGCTTTCAATGTAACCCACAAAGATACCCTTCTTTCCTGAAGGATCTAGTCTAGTCCTCTTTTCCTTTGGGACATGAGTGTATACTGGACAACCAAATATTCTGAGATGGCTGACTTCAGGATTCTTACCAGAAAAGACCTATTATGGTGTCTTGTTGTCCAATATCTTGTGGGGTGTTATGTTCTGCACATATACAGCTATTCTAGCTGCTTCTTCCCATAGATGCATAGGTAGATCCTGGTCATGCAGCATTGCCCTTGCTGCTTCCATGATTGTTCTGCTCTTCCTTTCTACAACTCCATTTTGTTGAGGATTATAAGGAGCAGTCAAATCCCTCTTAATCCCTGAATTACTACAAATCTTCTTGAAGTCACCTGAGGTGAATTCTCCACCATTGTCGGATCTGAATGTTTTGATCTTCTCGTCAGTTTGATTCTCCATCAAGGTTTTGAATTCCTTGAACTTATCAAAATACTCATATTTGTTCTTCAAGAAGTATACCCAAGTCTTCTTGGAGAAGTCATCATTAAATGAGACATAATAAACATACCCACTCAGAGAACTGGATGACATAGGACCACATACATCTGAGTGGATGATTTCCAGGATGTCTTTTGCCTTGCTTTCACTACTTGGGAAAGCCTTCTTAATGTTCTTACCTTTTGCACATCCTTTGCAAACACCTTCATGTTTGGTCTTGATTTCAGGAAGACCCTCTACAACCTTGCTTTCAATTGGAAGTGACCTATAGTGCATATGAGCAAGTCTTCTATGCCAAAGTTCACTTGGCTCCATGGATTCATATACCATGGCATGTTCAGGTTGTCCCTTCAATTTATACAAACTTCCCTCTTGCTCTCCAATCACTACTGCATCATATATATTCTTTCCCTTTGGCCACATTAGGACTTCGCCATCCACAAATGCAACCCTCATACCTTTTGCATCCAATGCAGAGATGGAGAGTAAGTTCTTCTTGAGCCCAGGTACATAAAGGACTTCTTTCATCTTCAAAGATTTTCCAGAATCTAGGTTGTAGGAGGCTTCACCACTTCCTTTGATTGGGTATTGATAATCATCCCCAAGTTTCACCTTATGGGGTGATTCATGTTCAGATAGATTAACAAAAGATTCCTTAAACCCAGTCATGTGTTTGGAAGCCCCACTGTTAATCAACCAATCATTACAACCATGGGAGATAGTACCTGTGAGAGCAGAAATTAGAACATATTCTTCTTCACTTGATGAGTCATCATCACTATCACTTTCTGCCCTAGCCTTCTTCTTTGGGGGTTCAACATCTTCAGCAGCATGAGCATGATATCTTCTTTTGTTATTCTTTTTCTTCTTATTGAAGTTGTTGTTGTTGTCTTTCTTCTTCTTGGGACAATCTGAAGCAAAGTGTCCCTTCTCATTGCAATTGAAGCATCTGAGATCTTTCTTATCTTTATGATAATGGTGGTGTGAGAATATCCTGTTATGAGATGATTCCTTCTTGGACTTGCCTTTCCTAGCATGTGCTATGAGAGCTTGATCTTCATTTCCCATCTTTTCTTCTCGGGCCATAATCCTAGCTTCTTCTTGAGAGCATTCTTCCCGCAATCTGTTGAAGGAGATCAACTTCTTTCTTGCACAAATTCGTTGAATAAAGCAATCCCATGACCTGGGTACGCCATTTAGAGTGGTCATCACCACTTCACCATTCTCCACCATTTCATCCACTGCTTCTAGTTGTTCCTTGATCTGGGAGACCCTTGAAAAATAAGATTGAATGGTTTCTCCATTCTGAAACTTTACTCCTTTCAATTGGTTCCGCAGGGTCATCTTCCAATTTATGTTCTTCCCTTCAAATAGCTTGGTCAAAGAGTCAGACATCTCCTTGGGTGTCTTTAGAGAAGACACATGGGGTATGAGATGGTCTTTGATAGAATCATCAATGATTCTCTTTGCCTTGACCATGTTCTTCTTCTGCAATACCTTAGCCTCTTCATCCTCTGGGATAGGGATGTCTTCTTTTACATATGAGTCCAACTCATTCTCTTCCAGGATTAACCCAATCCTATACTTCCAATCTTGGAACTTATCAGCTCCTTCAAGCTTATCCTCAATCTTGGTGTGGTGAGACATCTTAAAGAGTACTTCAAATGGAAATAGAAAAGATTTAGGTCTTACCACTTGAAATGCTGAAAACTGGATCTGGTCCTGGATTAGGGTTTGTCGGAAAAATCCTAAAAATGCAAAATGTGAATTTCAATTTTCTGAAAGGATAAAAAGATGCGCCTTGATGAGTTGATCAGCTTCGCGTATTCAGAATTTGAGATCAACAAAGCTTTACCCTTCAGATTTGCCTTTTTGTCCTCCTGGGTTCACTAGGGAGAGCCCTGAATTAGGGTTTGAGTTTCCCGGAGATCTACGCAGCCAAAAATCTCGATCCAAAGCTCTAAACTTCGATTTTTGCAAGGATCTTCCAGCTATGTCTTCAGATTTCAGAAATTCCTATTTTTGTGGAAACCCTAATTTTTAGGGCCAAATCTGAAAATGCTCAGAATTGAATTCTGATTGGACAGATAGATTCTCCTTGATGCGTAGAGTCTATCTACTATACTTCTTTTCCAAAATCTGTGGAGAGAAACCCAATAAACAAGAAACTCAAGTTTCCGTCACTACAAAATGTCTTCTTCTCAGGTTAGCTCTGATACCATGTTAAATTTTGAGCATTAATTCACAATACTCTAGGATCTTCACTGAGAGAATAACATATACAGTATATCAATGCATAACAATCACAATAAGCATGACAAGCATCACAAGAATCAAAAGCATGAGAGACAAGAGACACAGAGTTTCCGTGGGGAAAACCCTAAGGTGAAAAACCCCACAACTTCCTCAGAGATAGAGAGAGCAATAGCTCAACCAAATTACAACCAAAATACACTTGAGATAGTCTCCTAGAAGCAGATGATCCTCCTCCTCACTAGTGCGCCACTTTCTGAGTGAGAGAGATATGACTTTCTGAATGATCTAAATAGAGATCTCCTGATCTCTATTTATACTAACCTATTTTCCCAGCGACCTTATGGGGCCGACTTGTCTAGCTAGGTACAACCACAATATAATATATATATTTCAGGGCCGACCCCACACATGGTGGTATAATAACCCATTGGAAAGTACACACACTTGCGACACTTGTCAATCCACATGACGACACTTCCTTATAGAGGAATAACACATATCTAATAAGGGTACAATAAATATATATAAAATACACAGATGAAATACATTCCGAAGTTACATATACATCAACAAGATCCAGCACACTGTCCCCTACACACCTCAGCAGAACGGTGTAGCAGAAAGGAAGAACTGATCACTAAAAGAGATGGCAACCTGTATGCTTGAGTCAAAGGGTTTGGATGAAAATATTTGGGCTGAGGCCATGAATGTTTATGCATACATTCAAGACATATTTCCACATTCATCCATGAAATATACTACTCCTTTCGTACCCTATACTGGTCACAATCCTGATGTGTCCAATCTCAGGGTTTTTGGCTCAACTGCATGGGCTAGAATTCCGACTGAAAAGAGAAAATATTTGGATCCGCAAAGTATTAAGTGCATCCTCATTGGATATGCTGAAGAATATAAAGGCTACAAACTCATGTACATCAGTTCCAAAAATATATTCATCGAGTGAAGTGTAAGATTTGAAGAACCGCTTCAAGATCTAAAACTAGTCGAGGAAGAAACTGCTGAATTTCCGCCTCTACAAGAAGAAGATTCAGAAGAAGATGATGATATTTTGTGTTCTGATATTTCTGATATTTTATCATAGTTGATGAACATGAAATATCAGGTTCATATGCATATCCAGATGTTCCCCAACAGTTGCGAAAGTGGGCCCAAAATACTCTCCAATCTGCTGGTTCTAACATTGGAAATCCTGCCAATCCAAGAAGAACTCGAGCAGACTTTCAAAGAGCAGGTATGGATATTTTATATTATGATCCTTTACCGTATGATAAATTTTTTTTGATGATAGGTTTAGATCCTAAATCATACTATAATTCCCACCGAGATCTGAGATGAAAAACCACCATGGATGAAGAATACAGTTCTCTTCAGAAAAATGCTACATGGGAACTAGTTTCTCTTCCACCTGCGAGGAAATTAGTCCAATGAAAATGGGTGTACTGCACAAAGGTTGTTGATGATGGATCAACCTACAAATACAAATCTAGGTTGGTTGCAAAAGGATTCTCCCAAGTCCAAGGATTGGACTACATCGAGACCTTTGCATCGGTTGCAAAGATGGATTCTATCCACCTAGTTTTGGCAATTTCCGCA
Organism: Larix kaempferi; assembly: GCA_027924585.1. Taxonomy (NCBI): domain Eukaryota; kingdom Viridiplantae; phylum Streptophyta; class Pinopsida; order Pinales; family Pinaceae; genus Larix; species Larix kaempferi. The sequence goes on from BSBM01001363.1 coordinate 1,478,377, forward strand.
TCTAAGCATTGGGAAGTGCACCATATGGATGTGAATAGTGCATTTATTCATGGAGATATGAAAGAAGAGATTTACATGAATCATCCTAAAGGATACATATCATATCCAACATTAGTGTGCAGATTGAAGAAATCATTGTATGGTTTAAAACATGCCCCAAGAGCTTGGTATGAAAAGATGGATTCCTTCCTTTTGTCACAGAATTTTGCAAGGTGAAAATAAGATCCAAATGTGTACCTACAACAACATGACGGTAATTTTATGATCATTTTACTTTATGTTGATTACCTTTTGATAACTGGAAGCAATTTTGCTTCGATCGGAAACACAAAATCTGCTTTAAATCTAGCTTTTGACATGAGTGATTTGGGCTTGTTGAAGCAATTCCTTGGGTTAGAGATTGCTCAAAATTTTGATGGGATAACCATATCTCAGAAACGATATGTTTCAGACCTAATAAAAAAATTTAATATGTCAAATTGTAAGGCAATGCCATTCCCATTCCTCTCGGGAATAAGACTTGAAGATGGTGATTCCACACCATTGGTGGATTCGACACTTTATCGACAATTGATTGTAAGTCTTCTATACTTGACACATTCTAGGCCTGATATTTCTTATGCCGTGAGTGCCGTGTCAAGATATATGCAGCAGCCCCATGAGCTTCATTGGAGGGAAGCAAAGAGAATCTTGCACTATATGCAATGTACTAGACACTTTGGCATACACTATGCTGCAGATTCCGAGATAGATTTAGTGGGATTCACTAATTCAGATTGGGCGGGTGATAGAATTGATCGGAAGTCCACTTCCGGATATGTTTTCATGATTGGCACAGGGCCTATTTTCTGGTCAAGTAAAAAGAAGGAAGCCATTGCCTTATCTTTAGTAGAGGTAGAGTACCGAGGAGTAGTCAATGCCTGCATTCATGCAGTTTGGTTGCAGGGTATTCTAGCAGAGTTTGATATTGGTAGCACCACTTCTACTGTCATTTTTTGTGACAATCAGAGTGCTATCAATATCTCGACAGATCCAGTTCAGATACAGAGAACCAAGCATATCGAGATCCACATGCACTACATCCGAGAGCTTGTGCATGATAGAACCATTATACTGCAATATTGCCCTACAGAAGAACAAATTGCAGACATCTTCACCAAGAGATTCACTGAGAAGAAGTGCTCTTACCTCCATTCACTGTTGGGGGTGAGTTACACTATGGTGGAGACAGATTAGATCCTTCAGTGTTCAGCTTGAGGGGGGGATCTCTTCCCACTGGGTTTTCCCTCTTTCCTCACTTAGATTTTTTATAGCATTTTGGTTTATTTTCTGTATTGGGGTGACCTTTGGTCTCAGTAACTAGGGCCCTATATTTTATTTTTCACCTCATAGTATAGCTTGTTGGGGGGTGTTAGGATATTCTCACCATCATCTTTATGTTTGCATGCATCCTAGTCATCAGTATGGTGTCCCCCCAGCACCTAGTCCCTAGTTTTTTATCCCCAGGAGCTTATTTATGTTAAGTTCCATCCCTCCTAGTCCATGATGCACCTTGTTTTCATGTCCTGAGACAAACTGCGCCCTCTCTCACCTACCACTAGTGACACACATAGTTAGTTGCTTGATTTATGGATTTGTTCCTTGATTTGAGGACAGATTGACTAGTTAACTGACTGAAACACTCTGATGGACATCCAGAGAGACTAGTTTGACTATTCTGACTCCATAAAAATCCTCATGCACCCTCCTTGGATTCTCCTTCACTACATTAGTGCCCCATGCGCCAGTTACACCTACCTACATTCAGTTAGACTCAGTTTGACACCTGGTTGACTGTTACTTTTGCATTGATAACACTACCACTGATTTGATGATGAGGAATCCTAGTTGAGACATGCTACACCATGCAGGATATTCGAATGACCTCCTTGGTTAATTCGAATTATTCAGTCATTGTTACTGTATTGTATTGTATTATACTTTTGAGTTCAATAGAGCACTGTTGCAAGCCTTTTGGATAGTTTTCACATATTATTCTTTATGCATCTCTTGTAATTGTTTATCTTGTTCCATAGATCTACTGTGCTTGAATTTCACAAATTTTAAGGCTTGCTTGAGTTAATTGTGACAGAGTGTGTGCACAAGATATTATGTCCTAGCTACACTTGTAAATGATGGAATTTGAAATGCTTAAAAATTGAGAATGCTGAAATTAATCTATTATGTGAAAACTTAGTAACTTGCTGGAATGTAAATGTTGACAATAAAAATTTTCCAAATGAATCAGCAAGCAAAAATCAGAAAAATACAGCTGATGGTAGTGGGTGTAGGCTGGACAGGTGGCTATGGAGTGTGCAGGAAAAAATATCCGAAAAGAGAAAAAAATGGCAAGGAACTGGGCGCAATTGTCAGGTCAGACTGCGCGGCTAGGGAACAGCTGTCAGGTTAGACTGCGCAACTGGGGCGTAGCAGTCAGGTCAAATTGTGCGTTTAGGATGCAGCTGCCAGTCTGACATCCACAGTTGAGACACAACTGTCAGTCTGACATCTGTGGCTGGGGTGCACTTGTCAGTCTGAAATCCATGGCTGGGGCGTAGTTGTTAGTCTGACACCCGCATCTGGGGATTTGGAGGTGGGTTGGGAACTGCAGCATGGGACGCGTGGCTCTGACGACCGATTTTGCGCTGTGGGGAGCAGGGTGGTGGCTGAGGGCTGTGATGAAAGCCACGGGAGGGGATATTGGGGATGCTACCGAAAGCACAATGCGTACCGTTAGGGTTTCATTTGAGGGTACAAGGCAGACCTCTAGGGTTGCGGTCGAAGGCACAAGGAAGTCTTGTAGGGTTGTGGCCGAGGGCGTAAGGTGGAGGCTGAGGAACAGCGACAAGGGTTGCGAGGTGAGGGCCTTGAGCTCGAGCTACTGGGATGCTGTGGTGGACGGGGGGCCTATGTCTGGGCCGCAGCTAGAGGATGAAAGGTTTCCGTTGGAGCCTCAGGAGCATCTGGGAGAGTTGCGTCTGAAGATGCAGCTATGGACTGGGAGGCTGTGGCTGGGTCGTGACTTGAGGCCGGAAGGTTTCCGTTGGAGCCATAGGAGCGGCTGGGAGAGCTGCTTCCAGAGATGTAGATATGGAACAAGAGGCTATGGTTGGGCTACCACTAGAGGCCAAAAGGATGCGGTTGCAGCTACAGGTGTGGCTGGGAGAGTTGTGTTCGGAGATGCAGTTGCGGAATGGGAAGCTGTTCCTGGGCTGCGACTATGAGTAGTTAATTTCTGGCCTAAGCCACCACTGTGGATGATAAACCTACAATTGGGTCGTGACTGTGCAGAAAAAACCTGCGCTTTGTTGCGCGAAGAACGACCGCAAAAGATGCAAGCTGAACTGAAAAACTTGTTGAAGGGGGTTGCAAAAATAGCCAGAGCCGAATTTGGAAGTATGGACCTCAAAAACAAAGCAAAAACTAACTAAAAACCAAAGAACCAAGGGTTCAACTAGTGTATTTTCTAAACTGTAGCTAGGGTTTTTACCCTAGCTTACGCAAATGAGCACCTACTAAGGATTGTGGAATCCTTAGCAGCAGCATAGTGATAACAGTAAAAATCTAATGCAAATAACAATAAATAACAGAACTAAGACTAAGCATGTGCATGGTAAAAGAAATTATTTCGAACATAAACAGTAAATAAGTTCAAGAACACAATAAAAATATTTAAGTTTCTTCTTTCATTCAAATGGTGAACAATGGAGTTACATGGATTTACCTCAGAGGTGAGGTTTGTGGACTATTTGCAGCCAGCCGAATGAGGAAGGGTGCTCCAATGCTCCAACGTCCTACTCTTCTCCAAAATGCTCAAGATGGGTCAAAGGGTTCACAAGCACAAATGGTGGAATTTGGGTGAATTTTGGCAGCGTAAGGGTAAGGTGAATAGTGGATAGGAAATGGGGGGTGCCTCCACCTTCTATTTATAGATTTTTTTAGGTGGAGGAGTGCTTAACCCATGGTTTCAGGCAAAGAGTGGTTTTAGGTCAATGGTTTATGTTGATGTATATGTAACATTGGAATGTATTTCACCCATGTATTTCATATATGTATATTGTACTCCTATAGAGATGGTATTATTCCTCTATACGGAAGTGTTTGTATTCCTATAGAGATGTTATTATTCCTCTAAATGGAAGTGTCATCATTTATATTGTAAGTGTTGTAACTTATACTTAATGGGTTATTAGACCACCTTGTTAGGGTTGGCCCTGTATAAGTCATGTGGGTTGAAGGGTTATTAGACCACCCTATTGGGGGTTAGACATGTGGGTCAAAGGGTTATTAGACCACCCTATTGGGTGTCGGCCCAGTCAGCATTATGTTATGTGGTTAAGTTAAGGCCGACCTAGTAAAGTTTATTAGGCAAGTCAAGTTTAGTATAAATAGAGATCGGGAGATCTCTATTTCATCATTCTATTCTCTCTCACACTCTTGGGAGAGTGGTGCACTTGTGGAGGAGGAGAAGCGGCTGCTAGGAGATGTATATCTCTTATGCTTGGGTTGTATCATTGCTCTATCTATCTCTGAGGAAGTTATTGGGGTTTTTCACCTTTATGGTTTCCCCCAAGTAAAACTCTGTGTCTCTTGTGTGCTTGCATTATTGTATCCATGGTTGATATGATGTAGATATGCTATACATGTTGTTCTCTCAGTTAAGATCCTAGATCATATTGAAGTAAATTATGACAAACTAACATGGTATCAGAGCTAGCCTAAAAGAAGGCATGGTATCTCATGTATGACACTTGTTGCACTTACGATGCTAGGGCTTGATATACCAAAAGCCAGTCATCATAGAACTTTCACTATAAATACATTTATACATGGTTTCAGGGTTTCAAAATCATATAGGTATAAGCTAAGATCCCCATGTACCTTGTGTCCAAAGGAAAACCTCTAATTCGTTGTACTTTGTGATTTATGATCTGTACAATATAGGGTTTTTGCCTCTTCCAGATCTCAGTCAAAAATAGGTGACCTTGGAAAAAAGGTCATAACTTTGGATAGGAAGCTCCAAATGAAATTTCATAAAAAGTGACAGGTAGTGCATGGACTCAAATTGCTCAGGCAACTTTTTTCATATGCCGAAACTAAACCAGTGACATGTGGCACGCCGTACAATTTCTCTCTCCTATTTTATCCCATAAACAGGTCACGTTGCGACACTTGGAATAACTCTCTCTCAGAGAATCCATTTGAGGTCAGACCTATGGGGTTGGAAAGATGAAAGGTCTGGCTATCACAAGAAAAATTTTCAGACCCTGTGGAACAAAAAGTTCAGAGTTAAACCATAAACAATCAGGTACATATTTCTGTCAAAACAGAATTATTTTTGAGCACCTTCATTCATGGCTTCCAGAATTTAGGGTTTCGGAGAAAGTTGGAATTTTTGTAATAGGAGACTACGGTTGAATGCTACTCATCAAAATCAAAATTTAGAGACCAAGATCAGAATTTTTGGTTGGGTAGAAGGTCGGGCTTGATCAGATCCTAGTTCGGGACTTTGATCGGAAAAGTGGAAAATTAGGGCTTCTGCAAAAATGAGAATTTTTGAAAATTGTGACCACGGCTGGAAGCTCCTCAGAAAAATAGAATATTAGAGATTTGGATAGAACCTTTTGATTGGGAAGAAGGGTGGGATTTATTAAACCCTAGTTTGGGGTCATGTCTAGTGAATCCAGAAGTTTCAAAGGCAAATCTGAGGGGTGAAACTTTGCAGTTTTCAAATTCTGAGTATACCAGCTTGATCAGCTCATCAAGGCACATATTTCTATCCTTTCAGAAGTTTGAAATTCAAAGTCTGATTTTTTAGGGTTTCTCTGACAAACCCTAATCCAGCTCCAGATCTAGTTCCTGCAAATCAAGTGGATTGGGTTAATCCTAGAAGAGAATGGATTGGTCACCTGCATAAGTGAAGAAGTTCCTGTTTCAGAGGGAGTTGAGGCTAAGGCCTTACATAAGAAGATTACAAGCAATCTTGATAGGTATGACTTATCCAAGTATGTTTCAAGATTTGTTCATGATTAAGTTTATGGTATGTTTGTCTTCATGTTATTACGGTTAGTACAATCTTATTTAAATTTAGACTTGTCATATCACCTTGATAAAATTATGAATGCATGATAGAAGATATTCATTGATTAGGGTGTTTACACTTATGATTGTACTAATGCATTATGGTGTTGTATGAGGTTTATGTTGTCCGCTAACATGAAAGGTACACCAAGAAAGACAAATCATGTTCTAGTTCAAGAACGTATGATCATGATGACATGAGGAGAAAGATTCATCCATTGTCGTGGATCACTTAGAAGATCTATTTACGAGGTATGTATAACTTGGTTCTATAATGGTTAACCTATGAGATATGCATGTTACTAGCACAAGTCATGGAAGAGAACAAGAAGACATCATGTGGGTATGTTAGACATAACTAGCTAACATACCAATCCAGGTATGTTTTTCCTATATCAAGTTAGAATCTTACCTTGTGTTAGGATCCCTTATATAAGTATACTTGGTATGATTGGTTATGTTTATTCATAAAGTTAGAAATGTAAGTATTCAAGGGTTTATGCATTTTATGTCTCTTATCTTGATTGCTGATTTAACTAACTAGAAGAGTCCTATGATCAAATAAGAATATGCATGAGTAAAAGAAGACTTCCCTGAAACCTTGAATACTAATGTTTATTATCTGTGTTTGAAATGATCATGACTATACATGTTTAAGATTATTGTGTTTTGATAGTATTAAGATTATACTAATGAATGTGTGATTATGTATGAGACCTCGAGGATAGCACAATGATGATACTAATAAGCATGCATAGTGATTAAGGATGGATATAAGTTCAAGGATAGGTAATCCAGGAAGCAAATATCAAGAGGGAGCACACTCCAATTGTTCCTGCAAGGAAGCAAAGATCAAGAGGGAGCCCACTCCAGTTGTTCCTACAAGGAAGCAAAGATCAAGAAGGAGCAAAATTCAGTAGTTTCTACAAGGATGCAGATATTCAAAGGGAGTTGACCACTTCTCACAATCCACATCAGAATGGAGTTGCAGAAAAGAAGCAAAGACTGAGAGGGAGTCAACCAACCAACCAAACAAAGATAAGTATTTGAATTATCAGTCCTTGCATATTTGATTATTTAAATAATACTGTTCAATAATGTATCTACTCATGTTCCTAGAATTAGGTTGTGTATTATGCATATTAGAATAGTTGCATTGACGAACAGTATACTACTAATATACATGGGTAAGTTGCCTATGGCACTGTACAACATTCCATTGCTACTTATCTAGAATGAAACTTCTTTGCTGACATGTTGGGAGTTTTGCACACTCTTAACAATGTTCTGGTAGAGATTGGAAGGCATCTAGAAAGTTACGTGATATGGATAAATGTTGTATTAAAGCATTGGCTAAGATAATTGCATGACTATATGACATATTTCTTTATGTGTAAGAATTTTTTCTGAAAACTATGAGATGTTTTCTAATCATGCAATTTAACTTGTTGTGTAGAAAAAATCGTATACCATCACCTACAAAAGAAGGACTACAAAATTTTTTCAGCAACAAAGTTATCTATTGAAAATATTGAAGATATTGAAGTTCCCAGGATCTGGGAAGAATACCATGATCGAGGAGTACCAGTCGATCATGAAGATGTTTGGGATGCAGTCCCAAGACCTGAAGGAGAGTCTGTAGTGAATTCCAAGAGGATCTACAAGATCAAGCATGCTGCAAGTGGTAGCATAAAGACTTTTGCTCCTGTAGCCAGATACTCTTCCATTAGATTCATACTTTCTCTGGCTGCAGTGATGAAATGGAAGATACACCAGATGGATTTCAAGACATCTTTCTCGAATGGTGTAGTTGAAGAAGAAGTGTATGTGGGGCAGCCACTTGGTTCTGAGACACATGACAGGGATTCATATATGTGCAGAACTTGGTATGGTAGGATAGACAACTTTCTATCCAGTTTGGGCTTTACCAAGAGTAAAGCGGATTCCATCCTTTACTACAAGGTTGAGGAAGGCAATCCAGTGATACTACTTTTGTATATGGATGACTTGTTTATTATAGGTGAAGATAGATTGATTACCAACACGCAGCGGAAGCTTGCTGCCGAGTTTGAGATAAAGAACTTGTGGATGATGCACTATTTTCTAGGTATGGAGGTGTGGTAGAGTGCAGATGGAATCTACCTTGGACAAGGGAAGTATGCAGTAAAGATCCTGAAGAGGTTTGGGATGATGGACTGCAAGGCCATGGACACACCTATGGCATCAAACCTGAAGCTTTTGTGTGATGCTTCATCTGAGCCAGTTGATATCACTATGTATCGTCAGATGATTGGGTCCTTGATGTACCTGACAAACACGAGACCAGATATTTGCTTTGCGGTGAACACATTGAGCCAGTTCCTAACGGATCCGAGGAGTGTTCACCTGGTTGCTGTAAAGCATATTCTGAGGTACCTGAAGGGTACAGTTGATTATGGGCTCAAGTATGAAGTGAATCAAAAGTTTAACCTGCAGGGTTATGTTGATTCAGATTGGGCAGGAAGTGCTGCAGATAAGAAGAGCACATCTGGGTGCTGCTTCAGAATGGGATCAGGTGTGATCTCTTGGTTTAGCAGGAAGTAGTCCTGCGTAGCACTAAGTACGGCCAAGGTAGAGTATGTTGCAGCCTATTCGGCTAGTCATGAAGCTACTGTCAGAGTTATTTGATCTCTCGCTGAAGACTACTGGTATCTTTTGTGACAACCAGAGTTATGTGAAGCTGTTTGAGAACCCGGTGTTCCACGACAGGTCGAAGCACATTGAGATCAAATATCACTATATCAGGGATATGGTGCAGAGAGGAGCAGTGAAGCTCCTGTATGTTGCGATGGACGAGCAAATTGCAGATATGCTGATGAAACCACTAGCCAGAGTGAAGTTCGAGTACTTCAGAGAGAGGCTTGGTGTTCTTCATATTGATGACAGTTCGAGGAAGAAGTGATGGATACATTTGTAGAATCCATTCCAAGCATGATGACAGGAGGATCCTTCCATGGATGTGGATGTAAGTGTTGGATGATGAGCATCAATACGATGTTCGAGTTTCTGCTCGATATGATCAGTTGGATCATCTATGTATGTACGCATCATGTTGGATGTTGGATATGATCAGTTGGATCATTTATATGTATATATGCATGCATCATGTTGGATGCTGGATATGATCAATTGGATCATTTATATGTATTTGTATATGCATCATGTTGGATGCTTAGACCATGTATCTGTATATGTATCAGGTGGATACTATCTATGATAAGGTAGATCATGTATGTTGATATATATCAGGTGGATACATTGTGTGGATCATGTATCTATGTATGTATGAGGTGGATACATTGTATGATCAGGTGGATCATGTATGGTGATATGTATCAGGAAGATACTTGGTATGCATCAGGTAGATTCATTGTATGATCAGGATGATGTATGGTGAGTATCAGGTTGATACTTTATGGCAGTGGAACAGGTTTTGCAGATAAGCATATAATTTGGCACTGGGAGATTTGCAGATAGTCTTTCGAGGTTTTGCCTATGGCATGTAATCTGGCCCTGGGATATCCGGCAAATGCTCTTTCGAGGTTTTGATTTGGGAGGACATATAATTTGGCCCTGGAGATCTGCAGATAGTCTTTCGAGGTTTTGCCTATGGCATATAATATGGCCCTAGGATATCTGGCAGATGCTCTTTCGAGGTTTTGTCCTATGGCATATAATATGTCCCTGGGAGATCCGATAGGTTTGGCTGTGTGCCCATAATAAGTCTTGGGATGCTCTTGCGAGGTTTTGCCATGACCACATGTGATTTGGCCCTGGGAGATCCTATAGGTAGAGTTGTGTGCTCGTAACATCCTGGGATGATCTTGCGAGGTTTTGTGGTGACCACATGTAATATGTCCCTGGGAGATCTTATAGGTAGAGCTATGTGCTCGTAACATCCTGGGATGCTCTTGCGAGGTTTTGTGGTGAGGTCACATATAATATGGCCCTGGGAGATCCTACAGGTAGAGCCATGTGCTCGTAACAGCCTGGGATTCTCTTGAGAGGTTTTGTGATGCATGTAATAAGTCCTAAGGATTCCACAGTATGGCCAGTGATGAAGACCTGCAGGTGGTGGGCCTACATCCAGCATGAAAAAGGGCTAGCTCTGTAGAACTTCCTATGACGAGTAGATGAAGAGATTGATTGAGATAGCAACAGCAGTGATGATGACGATGACTCGATGACGATTATCCAGAGAAGAAGACTTGTGCTAGAAGACCTGTGTCGAGAAATACATTCCTAGTTAAGAGGGAGTGTTGATGTATATGTAACTTCGGAATGTATCTCACCCATGTATTTCATATATGTATATTGTACTCCTATAGAGATGGTATTATTCCTCTATACGGAAGTGTTTGTATTCCTATAGAGATGTTATTATTCCTCTATATGGAAGTGTTGTCATTTATATTGTAAGTGTCGTAACTTATACTTGATGGGTTATTAGACCACCTTGTTGGGGTCGGCCCTATATAAGTCATGTGGGTTGAAGGGTTATTAGACCACCATATTGGCGGTCAGCCATGTGGGTCAAAGGGTTATTAGACCACCCTATTGGGTGTCGGCCCAGTTAGCATTATGTTATGTGGTTAAGTTAAGGCCGACCTAGTAAAGTTTATTAGGCAAGTCAAGTTTAGTATAAATAGAGATTGGGAGATCTCTATTTCATCATTCTATTCTCTCTCACACTCTTGGGAGAGTGGCGCACTTGTGGAGGAGGAGAAGCGGTTGCTAGGAGATGTCTATCTCTTATGCTTGGGTTGTATCATTTCTCTATCTATCTCTGAGGAAGTTATTGGGGTTTTTCACCTTTATGGTTTTCCCCAAGTAAAACTTTGTGTCTCTTGTGTGCTTGCATTATTGTATTCATGATTGATATGCTGTAGATATGCTATACATGTTGTTCTCTCAGTTAAGATCCTAGATCAGATTGAAGTAAATTCTGACAAACTAACAGTTTAGGGTTTCCTCTTCACTTTCCCTCCTTTTCTCTCCAATTTGAATTTATTTCCAATTTTTATTCCATTTTATTTGATTTTGGAAAATTTTTAACCCCTTTTGAGGGTTTTTGGTATGTTTTGAGGGTTTTGGATTAATTTGAGGATATCATTGAATTTTTCCTTTTGGGTAATTATTTGGGGACTATAATGGTAGGAAAAATGGTTAACAGAGTCATGTGGCTGGGGGGATGACCTAGTGAGCATTTTTTAGGTGTTAACAAGTTACAGTTGCAAAAAATGGAGATTTTTATAGGGAAATGGCGTGTCCGAGAGTGGCGAAGGGGCCTGTTTCTGTTACCTGTCATGATCAAACCTGAACGACCTGATTCACGGGATGGATTAGTGGTTTCCATGGCCCAATGTGGTATTGCCATCATAGGTGGTTCTTCTCCTTCGTGCATGACATAATCGACAGTTGTTGATTCGGGAGGCTTTTATACCTCTATGTTTCACAGTGTCGCATCTCCATCACAAAACGAGTTGACGACACTTTCCCTACTGTTTTAAACCATCCAGAAGAGACAGATGATGAGTCAACCTTGAAGGTGAATCTACCCTGACAAGTTCTGACCCACCTAAGACTTTATCTACACACACTACCGCGCCTTGCTTATTTATCAAAACGTGGTACTAGACACTACCGCGCTATGATATTTCCCCAAAACGCGGCAGTACCGCGTTCTGTAGAGACTGCAGCACGCGGTACTCTTTTAATAGCCTTTTTCCCTTGGCTTGTGGGATTTTGGATTTTCGAAGATAATGGAAGATTGGGGTCCCTGATTCGATCTCAACTCATTTCCTTCGATTAGAAACACCCTGATCCACTTATCTCTCCTTAGATCCACCCATCTCTCTTGTTGGTTAACCTCACCATTCACTATTAAAGAGAGGCACTCCATTTGGAAAGGGAGGGACTCTAGAGAGTACCAAACTTATGGTCCTGCAGCATTGTGGAGATAGATAGAGGAGAAGACACTTGGAGCTGGAGGATTGGCTTGGACATCAAGCACCTTTTGTAAGTATTCTTCAAGTTGTAATGGAATAACTTGTCTTGTTTTCCCAAATCATTTGTGTTAATTTTGTTTTAATGATATGATTTGTATCTTTCATAGATTTAGATTCTAACTCATGTTTCAGGTTGCTAGAGAATAGTGCATTCTTGTGTCTTGGTTCCATTTTGACAGGCTAATTTGTGAGGGCTTGGAGATTGGAGCGACTACAAAAACAAGCGTCTGGATAGAAGGTTAGTTAAACTTCTTCTACTCTTTCTAGCATTTTAATCCTGAGATGTTTGTTAGATCTAGGGATTCAAGGTAGCATTTGTTTTGACTTGTTTCTTGCTTTAAGGTTAGTTTAAAGTCTGCTTTAAAGTTAAGAGAGTTTTGGCTTATCCGTAGGACAAAATTCTACATAACAAGAATGGCGACTCCGGTGGTTTTGATTACTGCTTGATTGATTCAATTCACAGTCATTTATCGCTATATTGTGAGTTTTTGTTGCACTTCAAACCAGTTTGAATCTTGGTCCTTTTTTACCTTTATTCACCCCTCCTCGCAGTATTTATCTCCCTGTTTGATCACTGAGTCCCCTGGGTTAGCAACAACCCTGAAAAATTCATTTCATTTTCTCAAGTTGCGCTTTTTCCTTACCTTGCCACAGTACCGCGCCCCCTGAACTGCCTCCAGCGCGGTAGTACCGCGTTCTCTTACTTAGTACCATAGCGGTACTATTACAGTGCCGCGCTACAGTCAGACCATCACCCGCGGTAGTGTCTGCAAGCTTTTAAATTTTTTTATCTTTGCTTGGTTTCCTGAGTCTCTCTCTGCCTTAGGTAGGGTTTACTGTTTCCTGTTAGCATCCTGGTCAATTTCCAGTCTGCATGGTGTGTTTATCACCCAGTTTGTGAGCTTGATTGTTGATTGAATTAGTGGCACTTTTTGACATATGGCTCATTTTTCCAGTTTGATTGCATTGACTTGATTTTTTTCACCACAACCAACTCAACACCACTGTTCTCTGTTACTGAATACTGTAGCTTTTACAGTCATATTATCATTATCATTTTCAGTAAATTAAAAAGATCATTAGTTGAGAGCAATTTTGTTGTTTAAATTGAAAAAAGTCTAGTGGTATTTTGCATAGGGAAATGAACCATTGATTTTGCCACAGAAATTCTCATTGTAGAAGCATTGTAAATTGTAAAATCAGTGCATTGAAAAGAGTGTTTACTTCAGTTTGGCTTTGTTTATAAATCAAAAAGGAAAAATCTCTTGCTTTGATGATTGCTTGTGAAAAATTTCATGCATATTTGATCGAAGAACCTCTATCTTTACCTTAGCTAGATTTCATCGAAGACAAAGGCTTATTTGTGATTCATTCTCATTTGCATGGTTTGAGTCGTCATAACACCATCAAGTTTCACGTCCACTACCCAATTGAGTAAGACAGCCACTAAAATTAATCACCCTAATTAAACCAACTTTAACCTCACTTGAGGAAATCAAAATAATTTGGTAGTTAGGTAGGACACCGGGGATAGGCATCAAATAATTCCCCCTTGTCGCTTTCATCTGAGACATAGTCGTTGTCTTTAGGGAACTAAAATCCTCTAGTACTTATTGACACGATCACAGCCAGTTTGTGGAGGGGCCTCCTGACTGTTTCCAACTTTCAGGGGTTAAACGGTCACGAGATTGAGAACCGGACGGACTCTGTGGAATACCACACTCCACTTAGCCCTAAGGCAACATCGATCACTGTCTTCTTCGGAAGGCTGAAGTGCCCAAAACCTTTTCCGACGTGTCATGAACGAGGTGGCTTAGTATCTATTCTACTAGGGCTCTTTTACCCAGGATCCCTTTCGGTAGAGGGATATCCTTCTTATATCGGTCTCTCATGTTGTATTGTTCGACTTGGATTTCATCACCTTGCGAAGGATACAGCCTGTTGAGGTCTCCAGCTCTTAGTTAGGAGTTTGCTTGCTATCTCATCTTTGTAGAGGGTCATTTTTTCTTTATAGGGACTGCTTGTTGGCATTCTGGCCATTTTTGTTGATCAGCTCGCTTATTGAGACACCGGTATCAGTATAGATTTTAGAGCTTGCTTTTTTGGCCTGTGAGCCTTGCTTTTTCTAGCTCCTCTTCTGCACACTCGGTTGCATTAGAGTTTTTGAGTTCTTTGTTTACGATACTACCCCTGATTTTCAATTTCCTGTCATCATGTCAGACCTACCACGAAGATCACGAAGACAACAGGGCCAAAGCCCTCCACCACCACCACCGCCACGGACTACTGGTCCGCTTGCATCACGCATTCCTGCTCCTCCTGGCCGCGGTGCTGGTCGAGGGAACATTCCACCGCCGATACGTACAATGGCTTCAGTTCCATCCGTAACTGCCACTCACAGCACAGTCTCAGAATCTATTGCAGTTTCTGCAACCATTAGCATATCTGAGACCTCCACTGTCACTTCACCCACTGTCATTCCAGATTTATCTATCACAGTGGACACAGTTACCGCAACTGAACCTAGTACAACCTAGAGTACTAGACCAGAGGTCATCCTTCTACCGGATGTCAGCACTTCCCGTCCATCAGGCACTTTTCACAATGATATAGACGAATCTGTTGGCACCATAGAAGGGTCCGACCAGGACATACCTGGCTTGATTTCAGTCCCAAGCGGGTACGTTGAAATCGTTGAAGATACTCGACTTCCTGACACACCCTTTGAACCTGATTATGGTTTCATCACTTCCCAGGCGGATCTTCCGCCTGTTATCACTACGTCACCCAGTGTTCACCCGCAGGAAATGAGTTCTTCTAGCAACGTACCTCATACTATTACTCTACCCAACCTCCCTCCGAGACATGAAATCATGGCTTCCATCGAGTCTAGTATGGTTAGCCTAGCGAACTCTCCGTTAGCATCGGCACGGTTTAGACGCAGCACAGAGCAAATGCTCTCGTCAGTCTCTCGATATCCCCCTGACACTCGTCCTTCTGACTATAGGGATCCCAACATCCTGTCTAGCACGGAGTTTCGACACTCCTTTGTAGACGGCGCAGGACCTTCGGATGTTACCATACCTAGGTTCCTACCGGATCCCCAAAACCTTTTCCAGGACATGAACTCGGACCCAGTTTTCGAGGGTCCTCCTACCATTGAACATGTCATGGACGACGCTAATACCCCTGGGCTAAATTCCCCGCATTTACTGTCATCACCTATATTTGGTGCACATTCTATGAGGGATAACCCAGTTTTTTCCCCGTCCTCACCTGTTCGATATGAATGACCCCCTCCGCAAATAGGTACTTTTGGTGCCGTTGGCCAATCCACGTTATCATATTTGACCAGCGGCGGAAGAACGCTTAGTCACACTGCTGGATCTTCCGGTTGGACCGGAGGATCACCCTCAGCCACCATTTACACTATCTCAGGATGTGGACAACTGACTACAGTGGTCCCCAACTCTAACTACCAAATTCCCCCTGGTGGGCCATCAACCCAACCAGTTGATGGACAACCTTTTGTTGGGAACCCTATTCCGAGCCAACAACCTCCAACTGGTGGGCCATCAACCCAACCAGTTGGAGGACAACCTTTTGCGGGGAACCCAGTTCCCAGTCAACAGCCTCCTCATATAGGGCCATCCAACCTAACTGCTGGCGGACAACCTATTGGCTCGTTCCAACAAGCTTCCCAACCAGCAGCGCCTACTCAGTCCGGTATGTACAATCCACCTGGCAGTGGGCAACCTTATTTCGGTGTTCCAACTGGGCCTTACTCTCAACAACCCCTGTCAGGCATGCTTCCTTCGTGGGATACTCAAATCCCACAGAGTGGGGGGTACTCACTTTTTGGAAACTGGAACCAAGCTAGGGGGCAATCTCAGATTCCCCCCAACTTGAATTCTGGTTTGCCTTACCCTTCATCTTCTACAACTCCATGGAACCCATCACTCCAATTTCCACTCGCTCCTCAAGCAGGAACGAGCCTTCCATGGACACCATCGTCGCAACCACCCCCCAAACCTGCTATGGGAAACCCTCCACTTACACAGTATAGTGGTAACATCCCTGGAACACAACAATTCCAAGGAACTTTTCCCCAACAAGGAACAACAACCATTCCCGGGTTCCAGCAACCCCAAGGTACCATACCCACTCAGTAGAACACTCACCAACCGGTTGCTTACAATCAACCGGTTAACCAGGTGGCTTACCATCCACAGAATTTCCAGCAGTATCTCGTGGGAAACTCATATGGGTATAACACACAGCAGTATGCTATGCAGGGCCCTCCAGGGTTCTCGGCACCACATGGTTATTACTCATTCCCGCAGACCAACCGTTAACTTCCCTTTTTGGCCACACTTGATCTACCTGATTTGTCGAGGCTTATCAACGATCCTATATGGCATGAACCTCACTGGCCACCTATTCCAGCCAAACTACCATCGGACATTCCCAAGTTCGATGCCAAGCCCGGGGAAGACCCCAAAAACCACGTGATGACCTTCCATCTTTGGTGTTCATCCAACTCCTTGATGGATGATTCCATCCGACTTTGGCTCTTCCAACGCACGCTCACCGGAACGGCAGCAAAATGGTATATCGAGCTGCCACAAAACTCTTTTCGTGATTTCAACACTTTGGCTATGCAGTTTCTGACACATTTCCAGCTCCCCATCCGATATGAGACTGGAACAGAACTGCTAACTTCACTATGTCAAACCACTTCTACACATATTTCGGATCACATCCACGAGTGGCGAAGACACCGTAGGATAATAAGGCACCTATTCTGGATCAGCTACTTGCTGATTGGTTTACAAAATCCTTTTTGCCTCCCATAGCCAGAGATATCGCTATGCGTGGACCGGTTACAGAAGAACAAGCCATCTCGGCAACACAATACATGGATTTGGTATATACTCAATCCGGTACTTTACATGAACTTCTTCCACATGCCTCCCGCGTTCACACTGATCCAACAAAGCCTACCACTGAACCACCCATTGATGGTATTGTTGGTTCAGTCAAGGCTCAGCCTGCTACCAACTCGACGGGACAACAAGCTTCTGCTTCCCCCGCTTTTACCCAGGACGCTTCAAAAGCTTCCACCTCTCCTGCTGTCTCCTCCGAAGTGAACGCAGTTCAATCTACGTCCCAACCATCCGGAGGAAATAAGAAAAACAATCGTGGCAAACCCAAGAAGAACCAGCAGGAGAACCCCAAGCCACAACCTACCTAGAATGACCAGAAACCACGTCGGAAAGCTAAGTTTCCCTGCCTGATTTGTCAAGATGATCATTATACGCGTGACTGTCCCTACAAGGACGAGGTCAACAAGTTCATTAAAGGATCCTCTCGCCCGGCAGTGCTAACTGACCCTTTCCCCCAACAGCAACAGCAAATGGTTGCCCAAGAATCCCCACAAGGGGGCAACCCGACCAATCCTACCCGCAGAGAGACGTCCACAAACCGCGAAATCCTAATGACAAGTAATGAGGAGATTAATATCACCACTCATTCAAAGACTTATGACAACCCTCCAAGTTCAAACAAACAATCGGAGATAGCCAAAGGCAAATCTCCTATTGAAGATCCGATTCCTATCCCCCCCCCTAACGGTCATCTCCATATCGAGAGACCGCTCATGGACACAGTGCTACGCCCACCCAAGGGCACCATACGAAAGGCGACATTTAATCTGAATGCGCGAGCTGCCCAAAACTACAACATTGTTGAGTATTTGGCTCAAGCACCTTGCGCCATGTCGACTCTCGAGGTTCTCCAACACTGCCCCACGTAGCGCAGAACCCTAATTTCAGCACTGGGGGCAATGGACCCAGATACTTCAAACTCCATCATGTTTAACTTGGAGCACGCTAAACCTAGGCTTTCTCACCAGTTAGCCTTCCAGGTGCATACAAAAATCCATGGAAATGTCATCCACCGCACTGTGTTAGATGAGGGTGCTTCCACGTCGATTATGTCTTTGAACTGCTGGAGAGCCTTAGGCTCACCCGAGGTCACAACTTCTCCCACTACTCTCAGGGCGTTTGATGGACATGGTTTTCAACTATATGGACTCATTCCCTCAATCGATGTTGAACTGGGGGGCAAAACAGTATCCGTACACATCGAAGTCGTAGATGCACCTTTGGATTACAATCTCCTACTTGGTTGGAACTGGTTCTATGCCATGACTGCCATCGCATCTACAGTCTTCCGGATTGTACAATTTCCTCATGAAGGGAAAATTGTCACTATTGATCAACTGGATTACTGTATCCCAGACCCCCATCCGAACTCCACCAATACCGTCCCATTATTGGATCAACCTCGGTACCGGTTCCAAGACATAGGTGTTGGTCTCATGAAGGATTCTTCCCTCATTGGAGTTTTTCCAGAGCTGGGAACCCATCTTCAACCAGTCAACATGATTTCATCGCATGTCACCCCTTCCGATGATTCATGGGTGATTCTAAGTCCCACTCAGATTCAAGGCTATGGAAATTCCATGCCTTTGAACAGAAACCTTGCAGCATATGACGTGATCCAATCAGCCACAGATTGGGTCGACTGTTCTTCTGATCACACCGTGGCACAACTCTCGGCTGAAACTCATCCACACCCACCATTTTTTGATCCTCTCAACTTGATTTTTCCCACTGACGAATCAATCATGGAGGTTATGTGCGGTGATGAGCCACCATGGGGAGATTTTCATCATCGATCTTCATTCCCCACCATTCAGTCACTTGAGCCTGATACCAAATCCAGCACTTCACTTGGGATGGTTCAAACCAAGTTCCCCACTTCCCTTGACGAGGTATTTTCCGAAGGAAACTTGGCCAATCTTATGGCAACCACTCCCATCGATATTTCAGTGAAGCCTGGTATCGTGGAAAATGTACACATTGGCAAAACATGTACTCCCCTCGAAACGGAGTTCTATAGTGCCTACTTTAAAACTTTCCGTGATGTTTTTGCTTGGAGTTATGAAGAGATGCCAGGAATTGATCCCTCGATCATGGTCCATGAAATTCCAACTTTCCCTGGCGCCCGACCTGTTCGGCAAAAGCTTCGACCCGTTCATCCTCGTAAGGTAGCCGCCATTAAAGCAGAAGTTGAAAAACTTTTGCGTGCTGGTTTTATCTATCCTGTCCCATTGACAGAATGGGTATCCAACATCGTTCCCGTAGCCAAGAAACAGGGAATGATTAGAGTCTGTGTTGATTACCGTGATTTGAACAAGGCTTGTCCCAAGGACAACTACCCAACTCCGTTTATTGACCAGATCATCGATAACTGTGCCGAAAGTGTTATCTTTTCATTTATGGAAGGCTTCTCTGGCTATAATCAGATCGATATCCTCCCAGCCGACCAGCACAAAACGGCCTTTATCTGCCCTTGGGGGATCTTTGCATATAGAAAGTTACCTTTTGGCCTGAAAAATGCCGGGGCAACTTTCCAACGGGCGATGTCATACGCATTTCATGACATCAAACATATTGTAGAACCATATCTTGATGATCTTCCTGCTCACTCTCGGACGCGGGAAGACCATCCAGACCATTTGAGTGCCATTTTCGAAAGGTGTCAGTGCTACAATATACGTTTGAACCCGCATAAGTGCGTCTTTTGTGTAGAAGCTGTAAAACTGTTGGGCTTCATAGTCTCCAAAGGCGGGATACGTTTAGATCCCTCAAAGGTAGCAGCTATCTTAGCCTTGCCTTCACCTACCAATATTCCAGAACTTCAATGTTTGCAAGGGCATGCAAATTTTCTACGCCGTTTTATCTGCAATCTGTCCGAGATAACAAAAGGCTACATGCGGCTTCTCAAGAAGAATGTTCCCTTCATCTGGGATGATGAAGCCCAATGCTCCTTTGACAATTTAAAGGCAGCCTTAACGAAAGATCCTGTGATTCAACCCCCCAATTACACATAGGACTACATCCTTTATCTCGCAGCCTCGATTTCCACCATTGGTATGGTGTTCATCCAGGAAGACCACAACGGCATAGAACATGTGGTGTACTATCTCAGCAAGAGTCTTCTTGACTCTGAAACTCACTACTCACATGTTGAAAAGCTGGCTCTGGCAACAGTATTTGCTGTCCAGAGGTTCCGTCACTACATCTTACTCCGCCGGACCACCGTCATCGCCGATTTCAATCCAATGTACTATATCCTCACACGACAAGTGCTTGGGGGCAAGTACTCCCGTTGGATTGTCATCCTTCAAGAGTTTGACTTGGAATTTGTCAAAGCCAAGTCTAAGAAATCTCTGGTCTTCGCTGAGTTAATTTGTAACCTGCCCCGTGCTACTGAGCAATCCGAGCCCATTGATTCTCTTCCCGACGAATCATTGTTCCTCATTAGCACGTCTGATCCGTGGTATGGGGATATTCTCTTATATCTCTAAACCCAACGCTTCCGTCCTGATCTCACCCGTGATGAACGGCGACGTATCAGACATCACGCAAAATACTACCTTATAGTGAACGATACTCTGTATCGTCGTGGTGTCGACACTGTCCTTCGACGTTGTTTAACCTTAGATGAGGCGGAACGCGTTCTCAATGACTGCCACGATAGAGCATGTGGTGGTCATCTCTCTGGGATGGCTACGGCCCAGAAAATACTGCGAGCGGGATACTTCTGGCCCTCAATTTTCAAAGACTGCATTGAAACAGTCAAGAAGTGTCCGCCATGTCAATTCTTTCATAGCAAAGCACGCTCGCATCCTGCTCCACTCCATCCTATCATTGCCGTTGGCCCCTTTTCTAAATGGGGCATCGATTTTATGCACTGTAAGCCCACTTCAGCTGGGGGGCATAGCTATGTCATAGTAGCTGTCGACTATTTTACAAAATGGGCTGAAGCGATGCCTACGTATGCTGAAGACGGCAAAACAGCAGCACAGTTCATATTCAATCATATTATAGCTAGATTCGGTGTCCCACAGTCTATTGTGACCGATCATGGTTCCCATTTCAGGAACCATATGATCGAAGAACTAAGTGCCAAACTGGGTTTTCGCCACGAAAACTCAACCCCGTATTACCCACAAGCTAATGGCCAAGTTGAAGCCATTAATAAAGTCCTGAAACGAATGATTCAGCGCATTGTGGGTACCCAGAAATCTAATTGGCACTCAGCTCTATTCTCAGCACTATGGGCCTACCGGACCTCAGTGAAAAGTGCTACCGGGTTTACACCATTCCAACTGGTGTATGGCCTAGAAGCAATTCTGCCGATTGAATGTGAAATTCCATCACTCAAGATAGCCATAGAGCTACTTCCACACACTACTTCTGAAGAGGAACGGTTTCTATACCTAGCCAAGCTAGATGAAACCCGCCGCGACGCCGCTTTGGCTAATGAAGCTCACAAAAAACGCGTCAAAGCGCAATACGACAAATCCGTTCAACCTCGGATCTTCAATGAGGGTGACCTCGTACTTACATATGATCAGATGCATGATAAGCTTGGAAAAGGTAAACTTGAATCTATGTGGTACGACCCCTTCATTGTAAAGCGTGTCTTAGAAAAAGGAGCCTATGAACTAATCGATTGTGATGGTACGCCATTGGCACGGCCCCGCAACGGATTATACCTCAAACGTTTCTACGCGTGAGGTTACCCTATGCGGGTTACTTGTTGTACATAATGTACTTAGTTTGCTTTTTGCTTTCTTTTTGGTGTGCACGTGGACCTCATGTATCCACTCTTACTTTGACTCATGACTTTATGCGCAGATGTCTGCCTACTTTGGATTCGCCGACGGTGCAAGCCGACATACCCGGAATCTTGCTTCCGCAGCATGGGTAATCTATTCCCCCACTGGCGAGTTGATTTCTTCAGGAGCCAATTGTTTAGGTCCTGCAACCAACAATATCGCGGAGTACCATGCCGTCATTGGTCTCTTGACAGAGGTTGCTTCACTCGGGATTGACTCCTTATCAGTCTTTTTAGACTCCCAACTCGTGGTTTCTCATCTAAACCGTGTTTACACAGTTCGCGATCCTACACTACTTCATTTATTTCGAAGAGTACGCCTCTTGGAACGGTCATTTAATTTTATCACATATCAACACATACCGAGAGAATTCAATTGTATTGCTGATTCATTGGCTAATTACATTTTGGATTGGCATCTTGCCCATACATAAAAACATCATAAAAAATAAAATGCACAAGTCACTGTAAACATTTAGATCATAAATAGGTCCATATCACTGTATATAAGAGTGTTTTTTCCAAAATACATAAAGTTTGTGTCAAAGACAAAATTGGGGATCAAATCCCATATACAAAAATTGGCCCTCAAGGCCTACATATCGTGTACATGCCGCAAAAAGATCAAAAGACCATCTATGGAAATCTAGGAGACCTATCATGTCCCTCATCGGACTCCTCCCGCTGCTGGTGGTAACACACTACAGCTCGAACCACCCTGCGAAGAAGTCGACTGATACGACCAGGCACACCTATAGTATGCTGCTGAAGGTGGTAAGGGACGTCATCCATCCGCATAGCAGGGATACCATGAGTCAATCCCTGCAGGTTCCTCTCAGTATCCCGAATGCCTCCTGCCTCGTCTTCATCTTCCTCTTCGTCAGGAACAGCTTGACGATCGACACCACCATGACGGAGTGGAGAGTACCCAGCTGGTCTATGTGGTCCACGGTCTGCAACATGCATGCGATTATACATTAGACGTCTTTTACACATTCTAAAAAAGTAATAAAAATTAAATATTCAAAAAGGAAAAATACATATCCATGAAGGTCATACCAGAGTCATCCCAGTCATCATCCTCTGGCAATGCCAAGTCGATGTCCTCACGGAAATCTACCCCTGAGTAGGGATAGTCATCAATCATAACTATCTGCTCCTCTAGCCAAGAGAAGAAGTCCTCGCCAAAGGCTAGCCGCTGAGGTCCCCCGAGGCGTCCAGCATAGTCACTCCATCGATCCATCCATGGCTCAGTAGGTGGACGAGGGCGCATAGATATCTGTGGACGCAGTAGTGGCACCCTCGCCAAAAAGAAAGTGACTAGGATGCTCCCATAGCCAAACTGGGTATTTTTCGCAGTCCTACACTTGTGCACTTGTTCTTTCAGATTGGACAACATTGCCTCACACCAGTTGAAAACTGTTCCTCCCATGCACTCTGCTGCGAGATTCACTTGTGTGCGGGATGCCTGATGTGGACTCACGCTTCCTGCTGCACGCGTGATAGTGAATAGTACGGTTTTCACAGGAAGATTTATGACCTCCTTTATGGCCACCTTCCCACTTTTCTTACTCGAACCCGCCTGGCAATACCGAGCAAGCAAGTCATCTGTGCTTGATTCTGAAGCTAAGTATCCAGTAAAGTTCACTCGGGCCCCTCTTTTCGAGAGGCCCGTGAGGAAGTAAATATCCTCGAGTTGGATTTCAAGCACATGCTCTCCCACTCGGAAAGCTCGAATGTCAGGGTCCCACAATTGGATCAGGTGAGTGAGAAGCTTGGGTTGCTGACGAATCCCTTTGGGTTTGAAGAACTTTAGCAAACCACATTCTCGCAATGCGGTCACGGTTGGTAAGTCATTTTTGGCTGCAAAATCATCCGCTTCGTGCTCTCTTTCTTTCCAGCTTACCATTTTGCTCCGAATAAGTTGCAAATCCCTGCAAAAGGTCAAACAAAGCAATTAGTAACTACTTAGCAACTTAGTTCCAGCAGAAAATTGGAGAAAATTTGATTTTTTAAACTAAAAATTCGCCTATGCCACATCTGAGGGATATTATACCGCGCGACAGTCCACACTACTGCGCCTCGGTTTGAGGATCTAGCGCGGTACTGTTAGACAGTACCGCATTTTTCGATAGAGCCCCCACGCGGTAGTGTGAAGGGCGATTCTTGCCCAAAAGGGCTCGCTAAAAAATCAAATTTTTCTTGGTGAAAGCAAAAATTTCTTACATAAAATGAAAGAGGGGCTCAAGCACTCTTACCTGGCACAGACGGCTGTCGAAATGGTGTCCCAGAACTCCCGGTATGGATCCTTGAAATCTTGCTCCTAAATGGGTGAAAATGTCTCCTTTGGGTAAAAAACACAAATGAATAGTAATTTCTATTTTTTACCATTCCTTATATAGCATTTTTTCACATTTCTTTTTAATTAATTAATTACTATTTTAAATAGTTGAAATAAACCCTTGTACACATTGCTAATGTCCAGTTTTTGAGCATTTATTGACAGGATCCTCGGTAAAAATGCGATACATTCACACTGGTGTTTATTCATGGTTTGACCTTCATTTCGAGCCCACTTTATCTTTTTCGTGCTCTGGATTTAAAACTTGAAAAAGATTCCAAGCGCTTTTACACCCGTTTCGTGCTTGTCAAACTCAAGTAAATGGTGTCGAGTACGGTCAGCTTTACTCATGCTTGTTAAACGATGAGGAAAGTATTATCCTGGTTGTATTTTATTCTTTTTTTGGACCAGAATAATTTAAAATTACGAAAAAGACCATAGGAGTCCATAGTTAAGCTCTTTTCAGACTCATTAAAATTGAAAAGATTGCCAAGTGATCTTGACTCTTTCACACTTGTAAAAGTATTTGAAAGGTCGTCTATTCGGTGATAGGTTACCCCTTTTTCGGCCCGTCTAGACTATTTACGAGAAAGGTATACCTCAGTCAATCTCGGCTGGGAGAGTTCTCTCGGGAATTGTTTTACACTTTTTCGGGATCGAGGGACTAAATTTTACAAAAAAGTACATTATGGAGCTTCCTTTAAAGTTTTTCAGGCTCTCTAAATATGAAAAACTACCGAGTTTTCCTTCCTTGGACTCATTAAAATGTTAACATCGAAGGACCCACTATTGGGACGAACCCCTCCTTTCTCAGGTTTGTAAAACATGTGAGATTGGACTCATCCATGAGATGAGCTACACCGAGCATCTGTTATCCTCTTCAAGCTCGCAAAACAAGAAAGAGGTACTCGTCCATCATGTCGGGGAAATATGGGGGGATAAGTCAACTTTATCTATGGCAGCTTGTCAGTCGTTACCTTTGAACATGGCATGTGTCCGTCTCTTGTCTATATTGGGTATCCATTTTTCACTGAGTTATGGTCATCATCATGAGTCGTCTCCCTGGCCACGAGTCCACTCATCCGGTGTCTATCCTCTATTTTAATCCCTGCTGCCAAGTCCTGTCACATGCCGTTATATGTTCAAAGGGTTGCATTGTTTCGAGTCATTCATTGTGTCAGGCCTCCGCTGTGTCAGTACATACTCCATTGCTTCATTATCTTATCATCTGTGTCAATTTCGTGTCGATGATGTGGGAATCATCATGGCCCACCTTCGACGAGTCTATTCCTGTCGACACCAAATCACTATCCGGGAATTAGACTTAGAGATCAACCATTAGTACCTTGGTACTTGCATGCCTCAATGGCAGGTTTCCTCGTGTTTGACAGTAGGTTCACATCATTGACCTCTGATCAAGCGATCTCTCGGATGCTCGACATCAACTCATTCATTCGCATTTCCTTGAGATGTACTATTGATACCTTGGGAATCATCGTCATCATTGGTGATCTCCCTCGCATTTGTTAACGGTCCACTTCATTGACCGGTAATCAAATGGTCTCTACCATGTTCGACTTCAACACCTTGTAATCACATGGTTAGATTCGTATCTTTTGCGATCGGGTAGAAGACCCTGGGCGCATTGTTGTATCCCGACTGCATCCAAGCTGCGATGGAGATGTCCCTTGTATTGTCACACAGATCCACTTATTGTATTGGTCGTGGCTGTGTCATTATTGTCTCATGGATCTAGGATTGTTCATAGTAGCCATGATCTGTCCACAGTCTACATCATCTCAGTACTCATGGATCTGCAATGTATTGGTCGGCAGCCATGCTTTGAGTCATCTGTTTTCGAGCATGGGAATGCCCGCCTCGGTGGTATATCTAACACTTTGTTTCTATTTCAGCTCAGTGTCGCTCTCCTCGATGCTATCTCTGCACACTATATTCGTAAAGTCTTTCGGCCATCAGTCCCTTCTGACCTCACACTTTAGGGGGCATCTGTTATACCTCTATGTTTCACAGTGTCGCATCTCCATCACAAAACGAGTTGACGACACTTTCCCTACTGTTTTAAACCATCCAGAAGAGACAGATGATGAGTCAACCTTGAAGGTGAATCTACCCTGACAAGTTCTGACCCACCTAAGACTTTATCTACACACACTACCGCGCCTTGCTTATTTATCAAAGCGCAGTACTAGACACTACCGCGCTATGATATTTCCCCAAAACGCGGCAGTACCGCGTTCTGTAGAGACTGCAGCACGCGGTACTCTTTTAATAGCCTTTTTCCCTTGGCTTGTGGGATTTTGGATTTTCGAAGATAATGGAAGATTGGGGTCCCTGATTCGATCTCAACTCATTTCCTTCGATTAGAAACACCCTGATCCACTTATCTCTCCTTAGATCCACCCATCTCTCTTGTTGGTTAACCTCACCATTCACTATTAAAGAGAGGCACTCCATTTGGAAAGGGAGGGACTCTAGAGAGTACCAAACTTATGGTCCTGCAACATTGTGGAGATAGCTAGAGGAGAAGACACTTGGAGCTGGAGGATTGGCTTGGACATAAAGCACCTTTTGTAAGTATTCTTCAAGTTGTAATGGAATAACTTGTCTTGTTTTCCCAAATCATTTGTGTTAATTTTGTTTTAATGATATGATTTGTATCTTTCATAGATTTAGATTCTAACTCATGTTTCAGGTTGCTAGAGAATAGTGCATTCTTGTGTCTTGGTTCCATTTTGACAGGCTCATTTGTGAGGGCTTGGAGATTGGAGCGACTACAAAAACAAGCGTCTGGATAGAAGGTTAGTTAAACTTCTTCTACTCTTTCTAGCATTTTAATCCTGAGATGTTTGTTAGATCTAGGGATTCAAGGTAGCATTTGTTTTGACTTGTTTCTTGCTTTAAGGTTAGTTTAAAGTCTGCTTTAAAGTTAAGAGAGTTTTGGCTTATCCGTAGGACAAAATTCTACATAACAGAGGCTCAGCTTGAACGACTTCATCATTACCAGTGCAAGTTGTTTTGAATCAGTTAGGATATTTCGCTGTTTGTAAGCCTATAAAGGCAAGGTTCAAAGTAGACCAAAAGGTTGGACATTTTTTTGTTTCAGAGAGATTACTACTCTGTGCTGTATTAAACTCAGCCTCTTAATTCAATGAGCAAACTCGATTTTGGAGCTTGAGATTCCTATGATGTGTGTTTTTGATGTCAGTTATTTCTGTGTATGTGTTCCTACTTTATATTTCCATTAATTGTTTACTTCTACAGTACTTAAAGATCAAGATTACATGGTCCAGAATTCATGCCCACATGCTCTAGATGCATATGATTAGGTATTTCACCCTTTTCCTCTTGAAGTTGCAAGTTAGAATTCATTCTTAAATGATCTATACTTGTAGCTGAATTCGTCTCCTTCCTCTACCTTCATCTGCTGATCACTTTGATGTGAAAGAAACATGTCTACCTTGCCTCCTGCTCTTGCAAATTGCGGCCCAAACCTGCTATTGATGATAGTAACCCACCGAAGTTGATGCCATGGCCAACTGTCCTCCTGTTCTTAACTCCAACCAACCCAAAACCCCTTTTAATTCATTATTTGAAGGTCTAGCCACCACTTTGACCGATATCCCAACCCATTTTAACTCACATGCCATTGCTGGAAGCCCCAAAGGGAGATCCCTCCCTGTGGTTGGAAAGGCTAGTTTCCATCCACTAAAGATTGGTTTGCAACAGTTACCCCATGGTCTTTCCTACCAAAAACCATGAAAATCTTGGGTGATAACAATCTACATCATGTTGCGTTTATCAGATCATGTTTTTT
This sequence comes from Larix kaempferi, assembly GCA_027924585.1. NCBI lineage: Eukaryota > Viridiplantae > Streptophyta > Pinopsida > Pinales > Pinaceae > Larix > Larix kaempferi. The sequence goes on from BSBM01001363.1 coordinate 1,506,473, forward strand.
TTTGATGTTGTGCATTAGATGGGGATCTCAAATTCTCACATTTTCACTTCTACTCATATGCATCAACCATACATCTACGCAATATTTGATAAACTTCAGTTATGTCTCTACACTTCTATCTCTGCAACATCTGTGACTATCGGTGTACTGATTTTAAAACGGTCCTTTAAAACATCAAGCACTTGGGTATACTTCAGTATTTCTTCCTTTCAGGATTTTCACATCAATCATAGATCTAAAACATCACTCTATGCACCATCAAAAATTCATTTTGCTGCATGTGCACATTCAGCTCTTCACTAGATCATCTGTTCTGTCCATGAGCCCCTTGATGCCCCAAAAATCAAACTAAAACTTACGCTTGAGGAAATTATGCTCTTTCCATCAAGCTTGCATCAAATCTCCAACTTGCATTTCTATTTATACATGTCCTCCATGGATTGTATGTTTACAAGTTGGTCATGAAATCCCTTTGTCCATACTTCATGGATTTTGCATATGCCACATGTCATCTTCTTTGTTGTTGATGTGTCATCTGATATGTGTCTTACGCCTTCAAGGTCCACAACTTAGTGGTACTTTACACCTTGGTGTTGTACCTTTGTGCTCTTGATGTACCATTTCCTTAATGTATGTGCGCAATATTACAATTCATCTTGATGTGTCTATGACTCGTTTTGTACCGACCCTTGTGGGTAATGCACCCTTAGTGTATTGATACTTTGAAGAATCTGTGCATACTCAAACATATTCTAAGTGGGTCTTTGACCTTTTCCTTGTCATCCTTTGTGGGACTTGCGCACCTGCTTTATCGTCAGTTGTGGAATTTTCTCATAGATGGTCTTCAACCGTTGTACCTTTCTAGGAACTTGTGCGAATTCCATTTATTGAAATCATCTTCTAATTGGATATTCTTGCATTCTTTCAGTATTGTCCAAGCATTAGTTGCTTGTGCACTTCCAATCATTAACCAAGAAACCCTCATAATTGCTTGTGCACTTGTACCATTTTTTCAACCAACTCCTTGGTTGTTTGTGCACATGTACCATTGTCCAATTAACTCCTTCACTACTACTGTGATAACGTATGACTTGGTGGACTTGATATCTGCGCCAGGACCACATGTTGTAGGATACATTTCTTGTGTTCTCTTTTGAATTGGATTTGCATGATGTATCTTCTTATGTATTTTTTCAAATTGGATCTGCATGATGTATCTTCTTATGCACTTCTTCAAACTTGTCATGCATGATGTATCCTTGAAACACATCTTCATATTGAATGCACTTCTAGATATACTCCAAATTTGCATACATATATGTCACCTTCACCATTTGTTCATATACTTCTTGTGTTCATATTCTTTTTCATCTTGCGCACAAACTACTTCAAAGTGGTTTCCATATACTTCTTCATACTTATGCAGGAATATTGTATCCAATTTGGCTTTAGTTGATATCAATGACTCAGATTGAATCAGTTGACATCCTCTTTGACATTAGTTAACAGTCAAACACTTGACATCATCTTTAGTTGACATCAATGACAATCAATGCTCAACAACAATAAATTGATCAAACCAAGTTACCTAAATATGTCCTAGCTGGGCTAGTTGGGATGGTTGGTCTTATTGGGGGTGGCTAGGATCGATGGCTTGGGATGGCGCTTGTGGTTTTAACATCCACAAAACTAGCTAGATTCCTCACTACTCTACCACCTCATCTCTTTGGATCTTTCCTAGTCCTTTTTACCTTGAGCTTTCATGATGTAACTTTAACAATCTTATTCCCAAGGAAACCCCCCTTGTGTGTCCAAATATGTTTTAAAACTTGCTACCAAATACTTTTGGCTTTTAGTCATCTCTTAAATGACGATAAGCATTTAATTTTTCTTGAGCCAACATGTGCATATATTATGTCACTTAAGTGATGTTATACATAGATTTCTGAAGCACGCTGCCAAAAAATTTGAAAATTTGACGTTTTGTCAACATTTAAAATGACTTTGAACATTATACGTTGGTACAAACATTGAATTTTGACCCAAAATCTAGTAGTGTTAGTTGCATATGAATTTATGTTGGTGAATGTGTAGATGATGAAATCTTTGGATAAATATGGCCTCATTAGGGTGGGCGATTTGGCTATTGTTTCTTAAATGTACAAATGACTATTTTTCCTTCATACCCCATTTGAATTCAATGTTATTCTTAATCATGTCTTGTTGTAACACCATGTTTTTTACTCCAGAATGTAATTATGTAAATATGTAAATATTGATGAAATGGATAGAAGTTGGATATGAATAGTCTAGCATGACCAGATTATGTAATTATGTACATTTTTACTTAATTTAAAAATCCATGACTACTGTAGACTAAGAGGAAGAAGAAGATATGGGGGGCTATAATTCCATAAGAGGGAGAGTGAGAAGGGGGTTAAGGGGGAGATGACCCTAGTGACTTATCGTTTAAGTCACTATCCTTATTATTCCCTTTTTATCCTTCTTTTGATGAAATCCTCTTTAATTAAATTTCATTAGAATTAGCCTAAGTTATTTATCCTAAAACATGGTAATATTGGGGGGAAAAGGTGAACTCCCCATGAGTGCCATTTGTCCATCTCTCCTTATCCTTCATGCCACTTGGCTAGTTCTCAATATGCATATAATTATTGAGAACTAGTTCATTCTACCAACATTCTTCCATGATTCAGTCATCACCTTCTATCAGTATAGAGCCACCATTACCTATACCATATCCGAAATAAATCACTAGTGATATAACCTAGATCGATACTCAAGAATGGTTGAGTTCCCTAGAGTCCCAACATAGAGAGTCCCTAACTAGCTTCTGTTGGAGCCCTGGAAGAGAATTGGGTTAAAAATTCCAAAATACTATTAACTCGAAGAAGGTAACCCGAGAAACTATTAACTCAGAGAAGGGAGAACCATTCCTTGGGTTGTGCAAGATGATTCCAAAGGAGTGCTAGTGGATTGGGACTAATCCTAGTGCTACTGTTGACATGTCAGCATGCACATGGATCATGCACATCTAATATAGAAAAAATAAAATCAACGCAGTATCCAATTTATTCTTTAGGGTGTCCATTTATTGTTGGCACTCTTTTTTCCATACATACTGAACTTCTTTCCTCAACAAGTCCTCTAGTGATGTTGTAATACTGGTATAGTTCTTGGTTAATTTTTTGTTAAATCGAGTATGTCCCATTGTTGCATGCAATACTTTAAAATGTGTTGGGGATGGCATATTAATTATGAATGGAATATTTGTTGGGTTGCTTATAAGACCTTCCTTGCACACAACACACCCCAAAAGGATTCCAAATGGGGTACAAAAGCCACCCTTCTTGAGGTTCAGAGAGATTTTCATTTTCCTGCAATGATATAACATGAGTCTTACAACTTTCAAATGATCTTTCAACAAATTGAACACTATCCATTCATCCATATATACCTCTAAGAATTTATGCATGAATTCCTTAAATGAAGCCACCATTATCTTGGAAAATACGACTGGCACATTCTTCATCCCAAAGGGAATCACATTATATTCAAAGGATCCCCACTCCTGTGATGAACCTACAATAATTAATTAATGCAAATACACGAGATATAAAAAATAATAGAACTCAAAATCACTTTTATATTGATCATGGGCCACTTCGAGGGGGCAACCTCCTTTGAGCAAGCTCAATACAATTAACTTCATGGTGCCTTCAATGACCTCAACACACACTTATATACTAAGTCTATGCCCAATACTATGAGTCAAAGCCATGGGACTGATAATACTACGGGACGACTTACAAAGCATATGCATCCAATACTATGGGTCAATACCATGGGCTAATATAAACTATGGATCAACAAATACTACGGGACGACTTACAAAGCATATGCATCCAACAACAATTTACTAACAAAGTAAAGAGAAGGGTTGACACGGGTTCCTAACATCCCCTCTCCCTTAGAAAAAGCTTTGTCCTCAAAGCTTTGGTTGGGGAAATTGATGCAGAATCTGAATGAGTGGTTCCCCGGTAGCATCCTCGGGTTGCATTTTGGGCCACTGACACCTTTTGAGTTTTAGGGAGGATTGCTTGGAAGGTTGTAGACGAAGAAGGACCATATCAGCTGTGTGAAAAGTGCGCTCAGAATGGTGCTGATCGGCTTGTTGTTGCAGTCAAATTCTGGCCATGTGAAGATTGTCCTGCAGAATGAGAAGAATCTGATTGCGGTTTCGAAGAACCAAATCAATTGCGTGAACTGGGGAGCTGCTAAGGGTGTATGGAAGAATAACTGGCGGTGTTTGTCCATAGACTGCTTCATATGGTGTCCTTGTAGATGTGGTATTGTACCACCAGAGCGATTCTAAGAAATCCATAGAAATAGTTGGCCAAATCTGTGTAGGGATGGGCAAGGGTTTGAGCAGTCCCGAAAGGAGTGTCGTTTCACCCTTGTTGACCTGGAAAGTAGCACAGTCAGCCACCATCTGTTGAATTATTATTTTCAGTCCCTGCCAGAAGAAGTTACATTGTTCCCGGTCATACATTTTGAAGAACCGAGAGTGCCCTGCTGATGAATAAGCATGGAGTTCATAGAAGAGATAGCCATGTTGAACATATTGCAATTAATTTGGAACAAGCAGAGAAATAGCTGTAAGAGAAACTGGGTCATCAATTGTGCGAGAAGGAGCATCTGCCACCATATTGTCCTCACCCTTCTTGCAAGTGATCGCATAGGGATAACCCATGAGTTGGATAACCCAATTCAGGTGTGTTGGGGAGGAGACCCATTGTTCCAGGAAATTTTCCAGACCCTGGAGATCAGTCTTAATGTAGAAATAATTCCCTAATAGGTATGGCTTCCACTTCTGTACTGCATGCAAAATAACCATCATTTCCTGCTGAGAGGTAGATGCGGCTAAATTCTTACCGAAAAGGTCTCTTGAAGGCAGCAAGCTCATTGATTCAACAAAGACACCTGCATATCTATCCAAGGAAGTAGTGGAGACTGTTGATCGGTGCATCTGAATGGAATGGACCTGAGAGATGACACCATGTGAATTCTTCTTAAGGATTTTTTCCAGGCGATGTGAACTGATGATGCAGAGAGACCCTGGTTGTAAGCCCATAAATTTGTGTTGTGCCCCATTGACTAAAAACTGCATCCAAAGTTCAGCAAAATCCCATAAGATGGGGCCAAGTGTGCGTAACCATTGAACGCCCAAAACCACATCACATCCACCTAAGGACAAGGAAAACATGTGAGAACGTAGGTTATAATCTTCCATAGAGATATGCACATTGTGACACTTCCCCTTGCAAGTTAAGGTGCCCCCATTGGCAACCATGCCTTCAAAGTGGGAGCAAGGATGGACAAAACAATCAGCATGTTTGGCAATCTGAGGGTCAATGAAGTTATGAGTGCTACCATAATCAATGAGTATGGTAAGAGGGAGCTTCTTGAAGTATCCCTTGACCCGCATTTTTTGTGGGGTGGTGACGCCAGTTACAACATGGAGAGAGATCTCGGGTGGGTCGTCTTGAGATGGGGTGTCAACATGTGGGTGCTGAATGTCAACCTGATCATCTACTGTATCTAGAGCTTCTTCACCAAGTTTAGAGGTAGGTATAGAATCCACATCCAAGAGGTAGAGCTTTTGTTGAACACATCTATGTCCCCAAGTGAATTTCTCATCACAATTATAACAAAGCCCTTTTTCTTGGTGTGCCTACATCTCTGTTTCAGACAAATTCTTGATAGGAGTTGGTCGAGGAGCAGGCGTGATGGGAGGTCATTGGGAACCCATATTTCTGAAGGGAACAAAGGTGGGTTTGGAGCATTTTTGAGCTGCGATCTTGTCCTCAGCCAGCTTAGCCAACCCTGGGACTTCCATCATTGTGTTGGGATAGAACATTTTGACCTTTGAGCATATTTCATCCTTGAGACCATTGATAAAACAACCCCTGTAGAATTCATCAGACAATCCTTCTGTGTGATTGGCTAGTTTCTCAAATTCCATCTGATACTCTCTCACTGTGCCAGTTTGGTGAAGTTTAGTGAGTGCTCCTGTGAAGTCATCAAAAGAACTAGGACCAAATCGTGGCAAAAGCAGTTGGCAAAAATCTGTCCAGTTTGGCTCGGGATGAGCTTTGATGTACCAACGGTACCATTGAAGGGCTTCCTGTTCCAAATGAAAGGCTGCAAGTGGAACTTTCTGGACATCAAAAGTATTATACAGACTGAAATATTGTTGTGCTTGGTATATCCATCCAGTCGGATCAGTACAATTGAATCGAGGAAAATCAAGCTTCGGCCCACGAAAATTGCTGGAAGAAGAAAACCCAGTGGCTGCAAAAGATTTTGGCTGTCGGTTATTGTTCATGGCTGAATCCTGAAGATGGAGGCTGAGAAATTTTTCATCAAGATCTTGGATTCTGGTTTGGATGGCTGCAAGTGCCTCCTCCATGGTTTTTTCTCTTACGCGGGCAACAACCACAACCGGGAGTTTTTTTTTTTTTTTGAAATGGATAGAAAAACACAAACAAAAGCTTATTTACTAAAGGAAAATTTGGATTTGGGAAAAACTCGGATTGGTAATTGGGGTTTGACTAGGATTTGGACACTTTCTGATGGACAAGGAGGCAAAAAATGGGGATTTCAGAAGCGGGGTGAAAGAATGAGAAAATTTGGTAGAGAGGGACAAAGAAGCAGAATTAGGAAAGGAACACGGTGGAAATATTTGAAGGCATTTGGGTGAAAATTGAAGGAGTTATGGCAAACCCTAAAAATAGACAAATGTGGAATTTCTGGTCTTGGGAAGTGGAATTTGGGATAGGGTCTTCAGGAATGAAATATGTAGAATGGGATTGCAGGGATGTCAGTGAAGTTTCAGGAAAAACAGAGTTGAAACAAGGGAGAAATGGATAGGCAATGACGGCGCGAAGGGATGCACAATAGATGGATCTGCAATGGCATGGAAGGGATTGAAAAATGACTGGATCTGAAATGTCGATTGGATCTGGAATGAATTTTAGAATAGATCTGAAACGGATGGATCTAGAGCAGAAGTGATCGGCAATAGTTCAGCTAAAAATAGATATGGACCCCAGGTATGTGTGGCTTCTTATCGGTTCAGGGGATTCACTCGACCACCAATGCTGTCTGACGAATTGCGTATTGGGGCAGTACCCCTCACTACACGGTTCAGGTAAAACTGATAATCACTTTGCCACAAACGACAGCTCTTGGTTTACCTCACGGGTGGAAACTAGTCAATCGGGTAGGGGTCGTTGCCCTTTTCCCTGGTAGGTCCTCTCAATGGGACAACTACTTTGGGGTTCTTTTGGTACTCCTCACAATGAGTTTTAGGGCTTATGCCCAAGTACTTCCCACAATTAAGCAAATAGGGATTATTCCCAAATCCAAACCTGTAATAGATGTGAAACAAAATTTGGCAGAAATTTCACCCAACGAGCCCAAGAGAGTGCTCTGATACCAGATGTGATGAACCTACAATAATTGATCACAGACCACTTTGAGCATATATACTAACAAAGTAAAGAGAAGGGTTGACATGGGTTCCTAACAACTCCATCGCAAAAGTAGTGTTTGTGCAATCCTCCTTAGCTATACGCACCCGGTGGTATCCATAGAATCCATCAGTGAATGAATAGGCTTCTTATCCCCCTATATTTTCTAACACTTCATCTATGAATGGTGTAGGGAATGGTTCATGGATACATGATGCATTGAGGTTTCACAAATCCACACAGATTCAGATTTATCCTTTATTCTTTTCCTAGAACACCATCAAATTGACCCATTCTTATTCTTCAATTGGAAATATAATCCCTGGATCCAACATGTGGTGCAGTTCCTTGCACACTTTTTTCTTATACCATGGGTTCAATTTGTAAGTTATTTTTTTAATTGGCTTCACCCCTCCTTCAATTGAATATTCATATCTCTAAGAGCTCCTACAAACCCTTTCATCTCCGAGAAGTTGCATGGAAATAGATCTTAAAACTCCTTCAGCAGGTCAATTATTTGGGTGATTGTCTACTAGTCCTAGTAGTCATCTATGATGGCCATCTTAGGCTCCTCCTTAGTTCCAATGTTATTATTTTTTGTCTTGAGGGGTCTCTAAAATTTGGCATAGTACTGCCTGCTCACATGCAGTTTTGTTGATCTAGAAGCTTCATGGATACTCTTCTTTATCGATCTCCTTTCTATCAACTTTCAACAATATACGTTCTAATTCCTAGTGCTAACTACAGACTTCCCTCTACATTGCATCCTATGGTGGTATTTATCCAAAGATAAAATAATTCATTTGATGGAGAAATTTGGCCAAGTTAGGATCTGTAGTATTGAACCAGACTGTGGTAGTTAATTTCGTAGACACCTTATCCCAATTCTTGGTCTGCCTTCTTATTTCTTGTTGAACATACTGTTGAGCTAAATATATAACATATAATCAACATCTAATTGTCAACACAGGAAGGTAGACTTAGAGGAACTAGCACAGGAAATGCAGGGTTGAAGAGGGAGTTGAAAGAATGTTAAACTAATTTCTGAACTGCTAAAAGAAACTTGCTGGAAAGAAGCTACTGTAATCTACTCTGTTATGCACTCATTCTGCATTGCTCTGTTCTGCACCAATTCTGCATTGCTTTGTTTTGCACCAATTTCATAAAACTATTCTGCACTAATTAAAAATGATCATATGCATGTAAAAAGATCTACTGAACACTGATGACTAAAAACAATTAAGTTTCTGCTACTTATTACTCCACACAACTCAGCAACCTTCTATTCTATAATGAGATGAAAACCTTTTATTGCAATCCAATGAAACCTTTAATCCAAAAACGTTCCTGAATATTAATTTTGTTCTATGAAATCGAGGAGACAACTGATAATATAAACTAAAATCAAATCTTTGCTGAAACATGATGTTCAAATCTGAAGATGGAGTCTACTATAAATGCAATGTATACAGATCTATTTCCATCGAAGGGGGCCCTGCCTTCTCTGTCAACAGACTGTTCTTTAAATCAACGCATACTGAAAAATGAATAACTTACAGCAAACTTGCAATAACAGATGTCGTATCAATGAAACTCTAATTACTTTATTGGAAATAAGAACAATACAAATGCTTGGAGATTCGATCTCTGTTCCATTCTTCTATCTAATCTATGCCCCGTCTATCTCCATCCAAGCTTTATTTATACATGAACAGATGGACACGATCCATCCCAAAATTCAGAAACTTGAGCAACTACCCAGAAAACGGCCAACACCAAATCTGGCAAAACCACGTCTGTTCCGAAGGGATTTCTCCACATTCGTTCAGAAATTCTAAAAACTGCCCATGGTTAAGGGTAAATGGGGCCATTTGTGAAGTGGCTTTCAAACCGTTTTGAACAATTCCGAACCATTTGTTCAGAAATTGAGCCCGAAATCAGGGTCCTGATCAAGGACGAAAATGCCATTTTGAGCAAATGACATCCTCAGAACAGCACTGGATAACTGCACTTGCGTCCTGGAAGCGATTGGAAATCAAACAAGATGTTACCCTGAGCAATAAAATTCCCCAAATCTATTGTTCAACCAACATAGATCTTCTTTGGAGCGCCGGGACAAGTGTTGGACCAAATAATCAAAAGACTCCTGCATAAAAGAAATAAAGACTCATTAATTGACCCATTATTAAATGAAAACTAAAGGTTCCATTATATACATAAAACAAAGCAAAATAATAAATAAACAATTAAAAAGTCACTTACCAAAGCTCCTAGCAATGTTGCTCTTCAAAAGGCATAACCATGCACAAAACAACACTAAATAAAGCTGATGATTACTTGGTTTCATGAGACTTAAACTAGAAAATATTGTGCTGAACAGTCAAAATAGGAGGCCAACATCTCCCCCAGACTGAAGATCTTGCATGACCCTATGCAAGAAAGTTTCAGACAAACAAAATTTGAAACTCATAATAGATGATCAAGCCTTGGCTCAAACTCTAGAAACTGAGGCTGAAGTGCCTAACATACTCCTGTAATTTCTTTGTCAACTTAAAATTTCTCTGCCTGAAGTAATCAATTCCCTGAGCTGAAGCATCCGACCTATGAGATTTAGCATACTTTGGACCTGATTTGGAAGGTGATGCTTTAGCAGATTTTAAACTAGATTTTGAAGGTAATGCTGACAACAAAGGCTCATTGACAGGACTTGGTATTGAAGAATGATGATGAGAGCTATGAGAATTAGAGTTATCATGGGCAGAAGAAGAAGTGGATGAGGACAATTCAACATGGACAGGCTCTTACCTTTGGATTCCTTTTTTTTTTTTTTAATAGTCATGCTGCAGGAAAATCTTCGATTGGGTGAAGCAAACAAATTTTCACGACCCTTTTCTCCCCCAGACTGAGATCTGACACGCTGCCCCTTAGAAACTGGAGACTTCTTAGTATGGGATGGGCCAACCTTCTTACAACTCTTAACAGCTGGTTCCTGAGGATGGCTGACTTGATGTTCAGAAATATTTACAAAGGAGGCTTTATCCACTAAATCAGGAATACAAGGCTCACATGGTTCATTCCCCAGGGATGATTTAAGATGAGAATTGGACAGTTCATATACAAATTGCTCCCATACCCAATCCTTTTTCTTTAACTCAACTAGAATAAGCATCGTGAAAAACAGGAAAAGAAATGACAACAAACTAACAGAGATCAGACAGTCAATTCGAAGACAAGGGAGAACTGCATCAATCTTTCTCTCGCTGGCACATGCTGCCCACGTTGCAATGAATTATGCCCATTTTATCACACGTTTAATTCACCTTCACCGCATGGCGAGTTACGAACCCAAATTGAAATATATCAATGGCATAAGTTTTATTAAAAATGTCAAATTAATAATAAGGAAATAAAATATTACCAAATTCCATAAAATAATTTATGAAGAAATGGTGGAATCTCAACTAAATAAACCCCAACGATCCTTGTATTAAAGGAAAAAGAAATTGGTAATAATAATAATCTTAATATATAACAATTAGGACTTACCCAATCATGCAACGTTCATTATGTTCATTACCCTTACCATTGAACATGCCAATTTTTTCAATTTTTATTCCGACACCCCATTTGGCACTCAATCCGGCATTTCAGCAATTTAAAATACAGAGGTACTTCCAGGCTGATACGGATAAACAATAATTACCAGCATATGTTGAAGGAGTGATAATCACCAGCATAGCAGTAATATTATCAGTAAGGACAAATAACTGTCTTTCCAACTTTCGTGAGTTGAAAAGACAATTAAAACGGCCTAAAAAAAAATCAAATAACTACTTGGAAAATTAAATAACAGCCTGAAAATTTTGTTTTATCAGCAGGCTCCTTGCACAGTTACCATTATTCAATGGTTGCATCCTCAACTTTAAAGTGTTTGAATCGTGAGTCAAACAACAGAGCCTATCACCTTCTTCAAAAGTTTTCTTCTTCAACAATTTGTCATGGCATTTAGTCCTCTGATTCTGTATTAAATCAGTTCATGGACAACATCTTGTTTAATTTCATCAAGCCCATTAATTGCATCAACCTCTGCTCTTGAGCTTCATCTAAATTCAGGCTCAATTGTGCAGCAGTATGAAAGGTCTTCACCTGAAATTCTATAGGGAGCAATTCATTGCCAGCATGATAGTGATATTAAAGCAAATAAATGTCTTTGAAAATATACCACTTGTGTGAGTTGCAAAAGGAAGTAAAACTGGTTGAAAATTTGTTTTACCCCAACAAGCTTGTGGCACAATTACCTCAGTTCAAGGTTGCTGCTTCACCTGATCACACAAGAAACTGAGCTGAGTTATGAAACCAATTTTTATTAACAATACAAAAAAACAAAAGTAACTACAATTCACAAACAATCAACCTTACTCCTATATTCCACACCTCAATCATGAACAGAGACTTCATTCTCGTCATTCATATAGAACTTTTTCCACCCGGACATGTGCCTTACAACACAAGACAAAAGGAGTACTACAAGAATCCAATGGGGTACTGGCCCACTTGACTTAGCTTCACACAGGACAGGTTGAGTAGTGAAAAGAAAAATCGGTACTGAAATTCATAGCTATGTTCATGGGCTCAGAAAATATCAAGCATAAACTTTTTTCGCAAGGACTAAGTAACCAGAATTCAGAACAGCTGAAGATGATTACCAACTGGCTATCAGATGAATTTTACAAATAGTCTCCTTAAATTTTATTTAACCACACATATGACCTCTCTTTTACCCTTACATAGGTTCATTGTTCATACAGACAAGTATAGATGAGGCTTTTAAAAAGAGATATTAGAGTCAGAACCCACTGCCAGCGAGCCTGTTCAGTACTCCGGTGGGGTAACTGTAACATCTAAGAAGCTTCTTCCCTAGGCAGATGCCCCATTGCCAACAGGCCCGTTTAGTACCTTGATGGGTTTGCCTATTTATACCACAGGTCGGTACCCGCTGCCAACGGACCTATTCAGTATCCTGGCGGGTTAACCTCTTACACCCGTTTTCTATCAGAGGCCCTTGTCCCAAGTTCATCTTAAAGATAAATTTTATGATTTGCTCAAGCATAGATGAGTGGGGGAGCAGCTCTGAGAACCATCTAGGAGTGGGATGGTATCGGAATTGGAAGAGTATTCTTTGTACATGCCTGTAAAAATTTGCCCAAATGAACAACTAACCTTTGCAACTGTATAAAGTGAAAGTCATAAAATGGCTGCACAAAAATATATATATATATGTATTTAATATTATAGAAGCCAATAGATAATAACCAATAGACTGCTCAGTCCTGGAGACCTTTTCCACAATCGTGCCTGACTTAAAGATAACTTAATGCCCATAGCTGTTCCTAAAAACAATTCCCTCACTCCATCTAGTGTGAAACCAAGTCAAATGGTCCTAGCAACCCATAAGTTCATAAGTAAAAACCACTTTGGAAGCTTAAATCACTGATGGAGGAAATGCCAGGTGAATTACTCATATGAATAAAGAGGACAAGTCTGAAAAACCTAACAGCACACATTTATTTACTTGATACAAGCATTCCAATTAGCCAGTGAAACTCAGAAATTTAATCCAGATTAACAATCCTTAAAAATGCTTTGTAAAAATAATCAAAGGCTGAAATAGGGGTAGTAACAGAAAGACTTCCCTTATGCCTTCAAAACATCCTGAGCCTCACTGCAGAAAATATCTGCATCCTTCAAAAGAAACCTATTGGTAATATCTGCATCCTCATGTCCTCATGCAAACGAATTCACCTCTTTAACACTGGCATGGTAATAGAATGTTAACAGTCCCGATAACTGTCCAGCTTGATTGATAGGAAACTGCTGAGAAGATCCCCTGCACTCTGTCAACTCATTCATTCATCACTTAGATAGAAAATCTTCAATCCTTCTTATTCCAGTTGATGCTCTTTTTATTTGCAGAATAAAAGTAAACTATTTAAAGGTACTAACATTTATTCACTATCCTACCTACCTACTTAAAGAAATGAAACATTTCTTTAAGTATAGGCAAATAACCAATGTAGCCACCGTCTTAGCAGAATCAGTAATGCATTCATGCCCTTTGATAGAAAATATAGATGTATAATTACCAAGGCATGCTGAGCAAGCAACACCGGTTGCTTGATGTCCAAGAATTGCTGAAGAAGAAGATCATTTGAAGGCTGTAAAACATATTGAAACCAATGGTCAATATGATTATGCATACCATGTTCTTTCTCTGCTGGAATTTCTAACTGTTCACTGTTCTCTGCAGGTTGGAAAAGGTGTTCCATCAGAACCACTGAATCAACTGATTCCTCCTCCATCTCTTGAGCTGCAGAGATCTCTTCAAGTTCCTGCAAGATGCACGAAAGTTCCTCCAACAATCTCTTCTTTCGTTCATTCAATCTTGGATCCATTAGTCAATTTTTTTTTGTGATTTTTTTTCTTTTCTTGTAGGGGGTTTTCTAAGAACTTTGAAAGTCACACCAACTGATAATAATTCTAAAACCCACACTAGCTTGAAATAAAATGAAATGCACCCTTGCTGAAAGGAAAACTGCTTCTACTGAATCAAATACACACCCTCTCATACTGATGAAATCAACTGCTGAATCAAATCTAACACTGGTGAAATGAAGACTCTGCTGCTTGAATAAAATCTACTGAAATGAAAACTTCTCTGCTACTGAATGTAACCTTGAAAGAAACCACTTGCACACTAATAAAATCAAATATGATCTGGCTAAAAATAAAAGCACACCTACATCCACTCTCCAATCCTTTTTAGTACCTCCCCAGCAACGGCGCCAAAATGTCGAGCTAAATATATAACATATAATCAACATCTAATTTTCAACCCGGGAAGGTAGACTTAGAGGAACCAGCACAGGAAATGCAGGGTTGAGGAGGGAGTTGAAAGAATGTTAAACTAATTTCTGAACTGCTAAAAGAAACTTGCTGGAAAGAAGCTACTGTAATCTACTCTGTTCTGCACTCATTTTGCACTGCTCTGTTCTGCACCAATTCTGCATTGCTCTGTTTTGCACCAATTTCATAAAACTGTTCTGCACTAATTAAAAATGATCATATGCATGTAAAACGATCTACTGAACACTGATGACTAAAAACAATTAAGTTTGTGCTACTTATTACTCCACACAACCCAGCAACCTTCTATTCTATAATGAGATGAAAACCTTTTATTGCAATCCAATGAAACCTTTAATCCAAAAACGTTCCTGAATATTACTTTTGTTCTATGAAATCAAGGAGACAACTGACAATATAAACTGAAATCAAATCTTTGCTGAAAGATGATGTTCAAATCTGAAGATGGAGTCTACTGTAAATGCAATGTATACAGATCTATTTCCATCCAAGGGGTCCCTGCCTTCTCTGTCAACAGACTGTTCTTTAAATCAACGCATACTGAAAAATGAATAACTTACAGCAAACTTGCAATAACAGATGTCGTATCAATGAAACTCTAATTACTTTATTGAAAATAAGAACAATACAAATTCTTGGAGATTCAATCTCTATTCCATTCTTCTATCTAATCTATGCCCCGTCTATCTCCATCCCAAGATTTATTTATACATGAACAGATGGACAAGATCCATCCCAAAATTCAGAAATTCGAGCAACTACCCAGAAAACGGCCAACACCAAATCTGGCAAAACCACGTCTGTTCCGGAAGGGATTTCTCCACATTCGTTAAAAAATTCTGAAAACTGCCCGCGATTAGGGGTAAATGGGGCCATTTGTGAAGTGGGTTTCGAACTGTTTTGAACAATTCCCAACCGTTTGTTCAGAAATTGAGCCCGAAATCAGGGTCCTGATCAAGGACAGAAATGCCATTTTGAGCAAATGACATCCTCAGAACAGCACTAGATAACTGCACTTGCGTCCTGGAAGCGATTGGAAATCAAACAAGATGTTATCCTGAGCAATAAAATTCCCCAAATCTCTAGTTCAGCCAACATAGATCTTCTTTGGAGCGCCGGGACAAGCGTTGGGCCAAGTAACCAAAAGACTCCTGCATAAAAGAAATAAAGACTCATTAATTGACCCATTATTAAATGAAAACTAAAGGTTCCATTATATACATAAAACAAAGCAAAATAATAAATAAACAATTAAAAAGTCACTTACCAAAGCTCCTAGCAATGTTGCTCTTCAAAAGGCATAACCATGCATAAAACAACACTAAATAAAGCTGATGATTACTTGGTTTCATGAGACTTAAACTAGAAAATATTGTGCTGAATAGTCAAAATAGGAGGCCAACATCTCCCCCAGACTGAAGATCTTGCATGACCCTATGCAAGAAAGTTTCAGACAAACAAAATTTGAAACTCATAATAGATGATCAAGCCTTGGCTCAAACTCTAGAAACTGAGGCTGAAGTGCCTAACATACTCCTGTAATTTCTTTGTCAATTTAAAATTTCTCTGACTGAAGTAATCAATTCCCTGAGCTGAAGCATTCGAACTATGAGATTTAGCAGACTTTGGACCTGATTTTGAAGGTGATGCTTTAGCAGATTTTAAACTAGATTTTGAAGGTAATGCTGGCAACAAAGGCTCATTGACAGGACTTGTTATTGAAGAATGATGATGAGAGCTATGAGAATCAGAGTTATCATGGGCAGAAGAAGAAGTGGATGAGGACAATTCAACATGGACAGGCTCTTACCTTTGGATTCCTTTTTTTTTTTTAACAGTTATGCTGCAGGAAAATATTCGATTGGGTGAAGCAAAAAAATTTTCACGACCCTTTTCTCCCCCAGACAGAGATCTGACACGCTGCCCCTTAGAAACTGGAGACTTCTTAGTATGGGATGGGCCAACCTTTTTATAACTCTTAACAGTTGGTTCCTGAGGATGGCTGACTTGATGTTCAGAAATATTTACAAAGGAGGCTTTATCCACTAAATCAGGAATACAAGGCTCACATGGTTCATTCCCCAGGGATGATTTAAGATGAGAATTGGACAGCTCATATACAAATTGCTCCCATACCCAATCCTTTTTCTTTAACTCAACTAGAATAAGCATCGTGAAAAACAGGAAAAGAAATGACAACAAACTAACAGAGATCAGACAGTCAATTCGAAGACAAGGGAGAACTGCATCAATCTTTCTCTCGTTGGCACATGCTGCCCACGTTGCAATGAATTATGCCCATTTTATCACACGTTTAATTCACCTTCACCGCATGGCGAGTTACGAACCCAAATTGAAATATATCAATGGCATAAGTTTTATTAAAAATGTCAAATTAATAATAAGGAAATAAAATATTACCAAATTCCTTAAAATAATTTATGAAGAAATGGTGGAATCTCAACTAAATAAACCCCAACAATCCTTGTATTAAAGGCAAAAGCAATTGGTAATAATAATAATCCTTAATATATAACAATTAGGACTTACCCAATCATGCAACGTTCATTATGTTCATTACCCTTACCATTGAACATGCCAATTTTTTCAATTTTTATTCTGACACCCCATCTGGCACTCAATCCGGCACTTCAGCAATTTAAAATACAGAGGTACTTCCAGGTTGATACGGACAAACAATAATTACCAGCATATGTTGAAGGAGTGATAATCACCAGCATAGCAGTAATATTATTAGTAAGGACAAATAACTGTCTTTCCAACTTTCGTGAGTTGAAAAGACAATTAAAACGGCCTAAAAAAAAAATCAAATAACTGCTTGGAAAATTAAATAACAGCCTGAAATTTTTGTTTTATCAGCAGGCTCCTTGCACAGTTACCATTATTCAGTGGTTGCATCCTCAACTTTAAAGTGTTTGAATCGTGAGTCAAACAACAAAGCCTATCACCTTCTTCAAAAGTTTTCTTCTTCAACAATTTGTCATGGCATTTAGTCCTCTGATTCTGTATTAAATCAGTTCATGGACAACATCTTGTTTAATTTCATCAAGCCCATTAATTGCATCAACCTCTGCTCCTGAGCTTCATCTAAATTCAGGCTCAATTGTGCAGCAGTATGAAAGGTCTTCACCTGAAATTCTATAGGGAGCAATTCATTGCAAGCATGATAGTGATATTAAAGCAAATAAATGTCTTTGAAAATATACCACTTGTGTGAGTTGCAAAAGGAAGTAAAACTGGTTGAAAATTTGTTTTACCTCAACAAGCTTGTGGCACAATTACCTTAGTTCAAGGTTGCTGCTTCACATGATCACACAGGAAACTGAGCTGAGTTATGAAACCAATTTTTATTAACAATACAAAAAAACAAAAGTAACTACAATTCACAAACAATCAACCTTACTCCTATATTCCACACCTCAATCATGAACACAGACTCCATTCTCATCATTCATATAGAACTTTTTCCACCCGGACACGTGCCTTACAACACAAGACAAAAGGAGTACTACAAGAATCCAATGGGGTACTGGCCCACTTGACTCAGCTTCACACAGGACAGGTTGAGTAGTGAAAAGAAAAAACAGTACTGAAATTCATAACTATGTTCATGGGCTCATAAAATATCAGGCATAAACTTTTTTCGCAAGGATCAGGTAACCAGAATTCAGAACAGTTGAAGATGATTACCAACTGGCTATCAGCTTAATTTTACAAATAGTCTCCTTAAATTTTATTTAACCACACATATGACCTCTCTTTTACCCTTACATAGGTTCATTGTTCATACAGACAAGTATATATGAGGCTTTTAAAAAGAGATATTAGAGTCAGAACCCACTGCCAGCGAGCCTGTTCAGTACTCTGGTGGGGTAACTGTAACATCTAAGAATCTTCTTCCCTAGGCAGATGCCCCATTTCCAACAGGCCCGTTTAGTACCCTGATGGGTTTGCCTATTTATACCACAGGTCGGTACCCGCTGTCAGCGGACCTGTTCAGTATCCTGGCGGGTTAACCTCTTACACCCGTTTTCTATCAGAGGCCCTTCTCCCAAGTTCATCTTAAAGAAAAATTTTATGATTTTCTCAAGCATAGATGAGTGGGGGAGCAGCTCTGAGAACCATCTAGGAGTGGGATGGTATCAGAATTGGAAGAGTATTCTTTGTACATGCCTGTAAAAATTTGCCCAAATGAACAACTAACCTTTGCAACTATATAAAGTGAAAGTCATAAAATGGCTGCACAAAAAAATATATATATATATGTATTTAATATTATAGAAGCCAATAGATAATAACCAATAGACTGCTCAGTCCTGGAGACCTTTTCCACAATGGTACCTGACTTAAAGATAACTTAATGCCCATAGCTATTCCTAAAAACAATTCCCTCACTCCATCTAGTGTGAAACCAAGTCAAATGGTCCTAGCAACCCATAAGTTCATAAGTAAAAACCACTTTGGAAGCTTAAATCACCGATGGAGGCAATGCCAGGTGAAGTACTCATATGAATAAAGAGGACAAGTCTGAAAAACCTAACAGCACACATTTATTTACTTGATACAAGCATTCCAATTAGCCAGTGAAACTCAGAAATTTAATCCAGATTAACAGTCCTTAAAAATGCTTTGTAAAAATAATCAAAGGTTGAAATAGGGGTAGTAACAGAAAGACTTCCCTTATGCCTTCAAAACATCCTGAGCCTCACTGCAGAAAATATCTGCATCCTTCAAAAGAAACCTATTGGTAATATCTGCATCCTCATGTCCTCATGCAAACAAATTCACCTCTTTAACACTGGCATGGTAATAGAATGTTAACAGTCCCGATAACTGTCCAGCTTGATTGATAGGAAACTGTTGAGAAGATCCCCTGTACTCTGTCAACTCATTCATTCATCACATAGATAGAAAATCTTCAATCCTTCTTATTCCAGTTGATGCTCTTTTTATTTGCAGAATAAAAGTAAACTATTTAAAGGTACTAACATTTATTCACTATCCTACCTACCTACTTAAAGAAATGAAACATTTCTTTAAGTATAGGAAAATAACCAATGTAGCCACCGTCTTAGCAGAATCAGTAATGCATTCATGCCCTTTGATAGAAAATATAGATGTATAATTACCAAGGCATGCTAAGCAAGCAACACCGGTTGCTTGATGTCCAAGAATTGCTGAAGAAGAAGATCATTTGAAGGCTGTAAAACAGATTGAAACCAATGGTCAATATGATTATGCATACCATGTTCTTTCTCTGCTGGAATTTCTAACTGTTCACTGTTCTCTGCAGGTTGGCAAAGGTGTTCCATCAAAACTACTGAATCAACTGATTCCTCCTCCATCTCTTGAGCTGCAGAGATCTCTTCAAGTTCCTGCAAGATGCACGAAAGTTCCTGCAACAATCTCTTCTTTCGTTCATTCAATCTTGGATCCATTAGTCAATTTTTTTTTTGTGATTTTTTTTCTTTTCTTGTATGGGGTTTTCTAAGAACTTTGAAAGTCACACCAACTGATAATAATTCTAAAACCCACACTAGCTTGAAATAAAATGAAATGCACCCTTGCTGAAAGGAAAACTGCTTCTACTGAATCAAATACACACCCTCTCATATTGATGAAATCAACTGCTGAATCAAATCTAACACTGCTGAAATGAAGACTCTGCTGCTGTTGAATAAAATCTACTGAAATGAAAACTTCTCTGCTACTGAATCTAATCTTGAAAGAAACCACTTGCACACTAATAAAATAAAATATGAGTTGGCTAAAAATAAAAGCACACCTACATCCACTCTCCAATCCTTTTTAGTACCTCCCCAGCAACGACGCCAAAATGTCGAGCTAAATATATAACATATAATCAACATCTAATTGTCAACCCGGGAAGGTAGACTTAGAGGAACCATCACAGGAAATGCAGGGTTGAAGAGGGAGTTGAAAGAATGTTAAACTAATTTTTGAACTGCTAAAAGAAACTTGCTGGAAAGAAGCTACTGTAATCTACTCTGTTCTGCACTCATTCTGCACTGCTCTGTTCTGCACCAATTCTGCATTGCTCTGTTTTGCACCAATTTCATAAAACTATTCTGCACTAATTAAAAATGATCATATGCATGTAAAAAGATCTACTGAACACTGATGACTAAAAACAATTAAGTTTCTGCTACTTATTACTCCACACAACTCAGCAACCTTCTATTCTATAATGAGATGAAAACCTTTTATTGCAATCCAATGAAACCTTTAATCCAAAAACGTTCCTGAATATTACTTTTGTTCTATGAAATCGAGGAGACAACTAACAATATAAACTGAAATCAAATCTTTGCTGAAATATGATGTTCAAATATGAAGATGGAGTCTACTGTAAATGCAATGTATACAGATCTATTTCCATCGAAGGGGACCCTGCCTTCTCTGTCAACAGACTGTTCTTTAAATCAACGCATACTGAAAAATGAATAACTTACAGCAAACTTGCAATAACAGATGTCATATCAATGAAACTCTAATTACTTTATTGAAAATAAGAACAATACAAATGCTTGGAGATTCGATCTCTGTTCCATTATTCTATCTAATCTATGCCCCATCTATCTCCATCCCAAGCTTTATTTATACATGAATAGATGGACAAGATCCATCCCAAAATTCAGAAATTCGAGCAACTACCCAGAAAACGGCCAACACCAAATCTGGCAAAACCATGTTTGTTCCGGAAGGGATTTCTCCACATTCATTCAAAAATTCTAAAAACTTCCCACGGTTAGGGGTAAATGGGGCCATTTGTGAAGTGGGTTTCGAACCGTTTTGAACAATTCCCAACCGTTTGTTCAGAAATTGAGCCCGAAATCAGGGTCCTGATCAAGGATGGAAATGCCATTTTGAGCAAATGACATCCTCAGAACAGCACTGGATAACTGCACTTGCGTCCTGGAAGTGATTGGAAATCAAACAAGATGTTATCCTGAGCAATAAAATCCCCCAAATCTCTGGTTCAGCCAACATAGATCTTCTTTGGAGCGCCGGGACAAGCGTTGGGCCAAATAACCAAAAGACTCCTGCATAAAAGAAATAAAGACTCATTAACTGACCCATTATTAAATGAAAACTAAAGGTTCCATTATATACATAAAACAAAGCAAAATAATAAATAAACAATTAAAAAGTCACTTACCAAAGCTCCTAGCAATGTTGCTCTTCAAAAGGCATAACCAAGCACAAAACAACACTAAATAAAGCTGATGATTACTTGGTTTCATGAGACTTAAACTAGAAAATATTGTGCTGAACAGTCAAAATAGGAGGCCAACACATACAAATCGAATTGTATGAGACATCTAGTGTATGGGGTAATCAGTGCACCCATTGACTGCATGGTACACTCTTCATCTCCCATTGCTACTGATAGAACTCCAAGAGTTCTATGGGATCTTCATTCCCCTTGAATCTGTACTTGAGAATATCCATGTATGTACCAGACATTAACCTCACCTTAATACATATCTCAATTGCATCCTAGATGTTCAATTAATCTTTGTGCATTCTCCACCATCGAGTAGGAATCCCTTGAGTTACGACATCCATTGATTTTACTCACTTTTCCTCTGGGACTCAAACTTGCATTTTTTCAAGGAAAGTATTCACTTTCTCAATTACATCTAACACTGGTAAATTGCACAATTCTAACCCAATCTAGTGCACATAATTTGTAATGCATCCACATCTCCTTGTGGACACCTCATAGAGATGGTTGTACCAATGATCTAAGGTGTCCTATGAATCGGTATCAAACAAGTACACATTGCACCAAATGATCTCTCCATTAACTATGGGGTTCACATAATCTTCCTTTATTGCAGTTACATTGTATATGTTCTCAATCTCAACACTATTGATATCATCTTTCACTAGATCTATGTATATTTCTCCTTCTGTGGCATCCAAGGGAGCCACTACGTGCAGTTCCTCCGACTCAAAGGACATGCGTATTTGCTTCAAATTCATAATAGTGTTATTATCAAATGCCCAATAAATCCCCAATAGAGTTGGGTAGGGATTAATATCCTCTAGGATATCAAAGACTTTAAAATTTGACACTATCTTAATTCCATCAATATTCACTTCCACACTAGTCAGCGTTCCAATAGGGTATACCTTACATTGGTTCACTAGCCTGAGTTTTATGGGAGACTATACTAGCTTTGGATTCCCCATCGAATCCTAGGTCTTCTTAGGTTGAATGTTCACATCTACCCCTAGGTCAAGCATTACATTTTCATCTCAAATTCTCCCAACTCAAGGAACAACATGAACTCCTTTCCAGTTCTTCTTTTCTTTCCCACTCTACATGCATTCCTTTCAGGAAGTGGCACATAAATAGGGTCTTCGACTTCATTGTACATTAGTAACTTTGCAATCATATTTGTTACTTTATTGATAGCATCAGGATCATTCAAAATATGTAAACAACTTTGCAGGTAGGTACTTACGGGGTCCTCCCAGTGATTCTTGTACATTTTCTTGTGCTGGGTTTCCTTGCATTATGTGTCTTCATGCTAGATGGATTTTCTTTGTTCTTCATTGTCCATATTGTGAAATAAATCTTCCTCTCACAACCTTCTTTTTCATTCTTCTTCCTCTTGTAGTATACACAACTAATATTCTCTATGCATCCTTTCCTGGTGTAGTTCTTCCTCTTTCTATGCAACTTCCTCAACCACCTTTTGTGCATCGTGCATGAACTGAACTAGTCCCTAGCTTCAAACTTGGGTGGGGGATGCGTGGATTTATTTATCTTCCGATCCATTGGCATGGCCATACTTCCTTCTTCCACAATATATTTTCCTATCTGAGTGCCTCTTTGAGTCACTATATTCACCTGCGTCAGAACCTTTTTAGCATCTCCCCCCTTGGTTCAGTGGTCACCATGGTGCAGTGACCTTTCTTGTCTTCCCATTTCTTGAGCAAGCCTAGGAAATATTATGTTGCATGGTTTTCACTATGACAGTATGCACATAGAGTATGGGATTAGTACAAAATACCACCAAGTTGCCTATATCCCCACAATTAAAACAAATCACTTTCCTTTTTCCTCCTCCATAATCTCTTCCACGACCTCAAAAACCACCGCAGGTTTGTCCCTGCTGTCCACCTGGATTAGGTCCTTTATTTTCTTTTGTGCTATGAACCCAGAAGGCATATACTGTATTTTCCTTCATTAATTGCAGAGTGCGACAATTGTTCACATCATGTCCTATTGACTTGCATAACTCGTAGAATGGTGCATGCATAGAGATATGGTACTTCTGCAACGTCAAGAAGTTTGGAGGTGCATGGCACCAAGTTCGAAATATATTGCACCACTCAATTTTAGTTTCCATAGGAAAAGGAATAGGTGTGCATGTTCCTATGTAGTTATTCAACATCAGGCATTCATTTTTTTATGGCCTTCCATTCTGTAGAACCTACACCACACATTTTCTCTTACTTCCTTTGTAATATAGAGTTGTTGTAGTTGCACGATCAACACAGGAATTTGTGCCTGTACATGTTCCATCCCTGGTGATGCCTCACCTCCTGGGGTCATTTCCAACCTCATCACAATCTCTAGGGCCTCTAACTAAGTATCCACCTTATGATGTGTCATTGGAACTCTAACATGTGGCAACAATCCTGCAATAAACCATTCACTATACTAGAAACTCAGTCAATTCTACAAAATATTGAATCACTGGTCATAGTCGCAAATGGACTCGAAAAATATTTTCTTAATATCCTTGATCTGAGTAATGCACTGAGATTCATACTTCAACTTATGGAACTCTTTCATAAGATCCGCTTTGATTGTTTCCAAAGGTTTGGTCTAACCTACAGTGATAGTTCTCTTATACTTAATATACCAGGTCAAAGCTCTATCTCTAAACATGGTATCCAGTTTCATGATATTAGTAGCCTCATCTGTGATGTTCTTCATAAACCATATCACCTCGTAGGTAATCTAATGTTGCATTGCATATTCTTTCCCTATCCCATGAAAGGTAGGAAGTATCAATGTAGAATATGATGTAGTCACCATTCATGTAGGTACATGTGAACTTCTCCTTATACTTGAAACTAGTGGGTTGGTAACAATGCTACTACTTCTTGAGAACTGTAGGTCCGGTTTAGCCTCCTGGGTAGGGTTGGATTCTATTCCTCTAACTTATTCTTTACAAATCGCTTCTTCCAAAAATTCAATCAATAATTAATCTTCTTGAATTGATGAAGGGCACTGTAGGGTTCGGCTGAAGCACTGGTTACTTCTTGGCACATTTATTCTCATAATACTAAATCTAGGGGAGATCACATCTAGCTGTGCAATCTCTTTTACAATCATACAAGTGCCTCCATTAGTATGCACTTCCTCTTCTTTCACATCTCCTTGATTATTTCCTTCTCTCTACTTCAGGGGTGTGATATAATTGTTCTTTCCGGAGCTCTCACTTTCTTTTATTCCATGCCTCTTTGGAATTATATTGTATTATGAGCATTATTATTTCCCAGCCTCCATGCACCCTTCTATCATAGAGGACCCTTCTACACACTCTTGTCACACAATTCCATCTCTGGCGTTCTTCTTTCCTCTTTGATGTACATTATCTTTCCCCGTCGGCTGATTTTATTTTTTCTTTCTTCATACTACCTACTTTATCTCATCCTTTATTGCATGTCTTGTCTCCCTCTAGAGTCGCTTCTCTTTTGGATCCATCTCAGTGCCTAACTATTCTCCCACTTCTTCATACCCCACCCCTGCAGCACAAGGCTTATGCTTCCATGAAATCGGGTTTCATTGTCATTAGCCCCTTCTAAAGGAACAACATCTTGGCCAAGGTGCGCTCCAGGTGTTATTTATCTAAGAATGCCTCTTGGTCTATTCATATAACAAAATTGGAAGGTCACAAAAGAAAATTTCATGTATATATAAATAAAATTACCTTTATTTCCATTATTGGGGTGATATCTAGAGTCCTCTAGTCTCTTTTAGTGCAGACTCATCCTTGCTTTCCGACCACAGTTTGATCTCTTCTTTAGTGGGATTCCACCTCATTACTTCATCCTCCCTTCACAATCGCTATCAGGTCCCAAAAACATAACTATTGTTGGGTAGTCGATTTATTCAAAACCAAGATTCGACATATGTGACCAACAAAACCCTACATGAGTCAGCATTGTCAATACTTTGCAAGCAGAGTAAGCGCTCACTGAGACATGCACATTAAATTACACAAAAAATTGAATAAGGGATGTGTAGGTTAGGATGGGATCTATTTCTTCGGCATTGTATTCATTACTTACTTAATCATGTCAATTAACCATTAACAAGCTAAATATATTTCTTAAACTACTAAGCATTCAACATACATTCATTCATCAAGAAACTATGCAAAGTGAATCCAGGACAATAGTTGTATTATATTACAAGAAAAAAATGGCTACAATCCATTACTACAAACTCAGCTCAACAACTTAATAATCCTTCATCAATATAGCATAGCATGGAAAAAAATCATAGCATAAACAACGCAAAAATAAGGCACATGACTCAACGTCAACCAACATTACAACATCAACCAAACTGAAAACTCAGAAATCTCAGAACCCCGCCCTTTACAAAATAGGCCTTTAAATAGGATGAGGTTTCAAAACTACTAAGTTGTTGGTGGTGCGTAGCTTCCAACTCAACTCGATGCAAAACTCTAACTGAAACCAGTGTGCAATGTAACTATCTTCATGGGCACACAATTGCTTTCAACTAATCCTAGAACTTGGGCACCAACACTCTGTCTACAATCAGTTGGATTATATTATCAAATAAGTGTCCATCTATGTATGAAATGTTTGTATTTATATCTACAATGTATTTGTATTAATCAATGTTATCTGATTATTTCAATGCACGTAATTATTGGCATTGCGTGAATGCATTCATTTAGAAATACCCTATAATGTTTCTATATGTTTTTATGTTAATTATGAATGATTATATACATATTTAATTCCATTGTAAATTGTTAATTAAATCAATGGAAAAATGAAATTGAATATCAGAGGTGAATTTGGTTACTAAATTGAGTATCCCATGGCCCAAAAGCACCATGAGGTCACTAGGTACGTGAAAAATTGGTATCAGAGCCCCAAGTTGCAGGACTGGGACTGCATGGGCCATATTTGAATTCTACATGCACAACTATAGGTTGCACATGAAGTGTTTGATGAAACGTATCAGAAAAATAGTTTAGGGGAAAATGTGTTTTGGACCTTGGTCCTCCATTGTTTAAATTCAGGGAATTAATCTGCATATAGATGGTTGTTTTATTGATTGGACCATATGTGGAGAGAGACCATGATAAAAGCTTGTTATTTTTAGTTGTTTTTTTTATAGTTGGAGGAAGTTACATATTACTAGTAAATAGTTTGAATAAATTCCCCTATAGAATTTGTGGTTTAAAATACCTAGATGTTATTATCGGAACTAGCATAGGAGCTAGTGATATATGAATCTATAATGGAACAATTTAGATTTGTGAAAAGTTTGGTAAAATTTGAATCAATGCCATGGAATTACAATTTTTTTATTGACATAAACTATAGGTATGTTAGTTAATGAAAATTTTCCATCCAGAGAAAATCTAGGTGTAATTTTCTATATTCTGTCACGTCCCCTCCCCTTCGATCCCACGTAAAGAAGGGAACATGACTAAAATTTCGGGATTTTAAAAACTCATACCCATTCATCAAATTCATACAAATAAAAACACATTTGCAGGTGTATAATTCAAATAAACACAACAGAAGCAAGATTCACTACATTCATATCTAACATGCATTTATTTTCATAACCATAATAGTCTTCAATTAAAAACATTGCAGAATTTGAACACATAGAGAGTGAATACTTATCTTGATGTAATGTTTTCCCGAGCAACAAACTATGCAACTGCAACGTTCCACCCAACCATAGGCCAATTGTGTTCATCAATCTCTCAACACAACTACCACCCCCGAGCTAGGCATGATTTCTACAGGGAATGGGAACACTCAAGCTCATGCACAGCAAAATAAACATCACATCTAAGCCAATACAATCCATAGCTAGGTTTACCAAGCCAAATGTGAACCCTCTTCTATTTTTGCATGCTTGCACTCAAGCTCAAGCCAAAACAAGGGACACTCATAACCCATGCCCCAACATACTCTTTCCACACACAGCAAGCACAATTTTTGGCATGGATAAATGTTTTTACTATGGGATTTACAAAATAGGATTCCCATTGGTTCTTCCAACTCGTGGCACACCCAAAAACGAGTTGTGGGAAGGGAAAATCGGCCACAGGGAGAAAAAAAGATTTTTCCATGGGTATTTGAGCATCCAAATGGCCAAAACGGCCTCCATGAAAACCCAGTTCGAATTCCCTTTCTTCCCCATCGTTATTCCACCCAAAAACGCCCCTTTTACCCACTAGAAATCAAGGAAAACACATAAATTTCATGGAGAAAAACGCCCAGCAAGCTCTCAACTCGTGAAAGAGAGAAACTCATGGATGAAGAATGGCTTGGGGATAAAATTCATGGCTCTTTTCTTGCCAAGGAATCCAAACACGATTTTCCAAAATGGTGGTTTTCCCATACATGAAATTGGATAGCCATGCCTCTCCATTTCCCCAAATAATAACTATTTCAACCAACTCTTGGGAGAAATAAATGATTGGGTACAAAAGTCAACATGGGTAGTTGATGGTTCATTGGTTCTCTTATTGACACTTGGATTGAATTTATTGCTCCAAGGGTTTGAATATTTTCCTCCCAATTCCTTGTAAAAATCATTCCCCCATACTCTTGTTGCATTGCATAGCTAGTTGTGGGTATTTTTATTAAAATGCATATTTACATGATATTTACTATTTCTATTGTGCCTAGTTAGCACGCAAACCATATGCATCAATTTTAACACTAAACCAATGGTGGGGCCTTGGCCTTGAGATCCTCACCACGATTTTATAACGATATTACATCATTTACATTTTAATGTGATGGGGTCAAAATCGGGATATTACATATTTCAGATATAGTATTTCATATAGCCACTTGTTAAAAAAAATTGAAATTTAAGTAATTATGGGAAATTTGGAAATTTTTGAAAAGAATATTTTTGTCAGCCCACAAGTGTCATGTGGATAGTGTGACATGGAGATTCCATGTGGATCTAGGATGAGGTGGAGATTCCACTTGGATGAAGGATGTAATCTGGACCAACCACATTAGTTGAGTGCTAGCTTACAGGCTAAGTGTCAAAAACATTAGCGCCTGAGTGCTAGAATTCAATATGGGGGCTTATACGAGCTTAGCAATTGAGTGCTAAGCCAAACAAACCATGTGATAAGAGGTCAAGAACCAAAGTCTATGCGAAAAGGGGATAAAATCCATAGAAAAGAATGATCAGTCGAGGGCACCCATGATCAACAACTTTGGCTCATAACGCACACACAAGTTCCGTAAACATTAAACCTATTGATGTATATGTAACTTCGGAATGTATTTCATATATGTATATTGTACTCCTATAGACATGGTATTATTCCTCTATACAGATGTATTTGTATTCCTATAGAGATGTTATTATTCCTCTATACGGAAGTGTCGTCATTTATATTATAAGTGTCGTAACTTATACTTGCTGGGTTATTAGACAACCTTGTTGGGGTCGACCCTGTATAAGTCATGTGGGTCAAAGGGTTATTAGACCACCCTATTGGGGGTTGGCCATGTGGGTCAAATGGTTATTAGACCACCCTATTGGGGGTCGTCCCAGTCAGCAATATGTTATGTGGTTAAGTTAAGGCCGACCTAGTAAAGGTTATTAAGAAAGCCAAGTCAAGTATAAATAGAGTGCGGGAGGCACTCTATTTCATCATTCTATTCTCACACACACTCTAGGGAGAGTGGCGCACTTGTGGAGGAGGAGAAGCTGCTGTTAGGAGATGTCTATCTCTTATGCTTGGGTTGTATCATTGCTCTATCTATCTTTGAGGAAGTTATTGGGGTTTTTCACCTTTATGGTTTTCCCTAAGTAAACTCTGTGTCTCTTGTGTGCTTGCATTATTGTGTTCATGATTGATATGTTGTAGATATGCTGTACATGTTGTTCTCTTAGTTAAGATCCTAGATCATATTGAAGTAAATTCTTAAAAACTGACATGGTATCAGAGCTAGCCTGAAAGAAGGCATGGTATGGCATGTACGACACTTGTTGCACTTGCGATGCTAGGGCTTGATATAGCAAAAAAATAGTCATCATAGCACTTTTGCTATAAATAAATTTTGGCAAGGTTTCAGGGTCTAAAAATCGTATAGGGAGATTATAAGATCCCCATGTACCTTGTGTCCAAAGGAAAACATCTAATTCGTTGTACTTTGTGATTTATGATCTATACAATATAGGGTTTCTGCCTCTTCCAGATCTCAATCATAAACAGGTGACCTTGGAAAAAAGGTCATAACTTGGGCTGGGAAGCTCCAAATGAAAGTTCGTAAAAAGTGACAGGTAGTGCATGGACTTTACATTCTAAGGTAATTTTTTTAGAGCATGAAACTGAACTAGTGACACATGGCACTCTGTACAAGTTCGCTCTCATGTTTTATCCCATAAACAGGTCATGTTGCGACACTTGGCATAGATCTCTCTCAGGGAATCCATTTGAGGTCAGACCTATGGGGTTGGAAAGATGACAGGTTAGGATATCGCAAGAAAATTTTTCAGACCTTGTGGATCGAAAAGTTCAGAGTTACACCAGAAACAATCAGGTACATATTTCTGTCAAAACAGAATTATTTTTTAATAGCTTCATTCATGGCTTCCGGAATTTAGGGTTTCGGAGAAAGTTGAAATTTTTGTAATCAGAGACTACAGATGAATGCTACTCATCAAAATCAAAATTTAGAGACTAAGATCAGAATTTTTGGTTGGGAAGAATGCCGAGCTTGATCAGACCCTAGTTCGGGACTTTGATCGAAAAAGTGGAAAATTAGGGCTTCTGCAAAAATGGAAATTTTTGAAATCTGTGACCACGGCTAGAAGCTCCTCAGAAAAATAGAAGCTTAGAGCTTTGGATTGAACCTTTTGATTTGGCAAAAGGGTGGGCTTTATCAAACCCTAGTTCAGGGTCATGTCCAGTGAATCCAGAAGTTTCAAAGGAAAATTTGAGGGGTGAAACTTTGCAGTTTTCAAATTATGAGTATACCAGCTTGATCAACTCATCAAGGCACATATTTCTATTCTTTCAGAAGTTTGAAATTCAAAGTTTGAATTTTTAGGGTTTCTCTGACAAACCCTAATCTAGCTCCAGATCTAGTTCCTACAAATCAAGTGGATTGGGTTAATCCTAGAAGAGAATGGATTGATCACCTACATAAGTGAAGAATTTCCTGTTTCAGAGGGAGATGAGGCTAAGACCTTACATAAGAAGATTACAAGCAATCTCAACAGGTATGACTTATCCATATATATTTCGAGATCTGTTCATGATTAAGTTTATTGTATGTTTGTCTTCATATTATTACGGTTAGTACAATCTTGATTAAATTTAGACTTGTTGTATCACCTTAATAAAATTATGAATACATGATAGAAGATATTCATTGATTAAGGTTCTGACACTTATGATTGTACTAACGCATTGTGATGTTGTATGAGGTTTATGTTGTTCTCTAACATGAAAGGTACATCAAGAAAGACAAATCATGTTCTAGTTCAAGAACATATGACCATGGTGACATGAAGACAAAGGTTCATCGATTGCCATGGATCACATAGAAGATCTACTTACGAGGTATGTATAACTTGGTTCTATAATGGTTAACGTATGAGATATGCAGGTTTCTAGCACAAGTCATTGAAGAAAACAAGAAGACATTATGCGGGTATGTTAGACATAACTAGCTAGCATGCTAATCCAGGTATGTTTTTCTTATATCAAGTTAGAATCCTACCTTGTGCTAGGATCTATTAGATAAGTATACATGGCATGATTGATAATGATTGTTCATAGGTTTGAATAAACATGGTTGTATGCATATTATGTTTCTTACCTTAATTGAAGATATGACTAACTAGAAGAGTCATGAAAGTATAGGTTTGAGTAATCACGGGTTTAGGCATATTATGTTTCTTACTTTAATTTATGATATGACTATCCATAAGAGTCCTTGAATACTAATGCTTATTATTTCTGTTTGAAATGATCATGACTATACATGCTTAAGATTATTGTGTTTTGATAGTATTGAGAATATACTAATAAATGTATGATTATGTATGAGATCTCAAGGATATCACAATAATGATACTTGTAAGTATGCATAGTGATTGAGGATGGATATAAGTTCAAGGACAGGTAATCCAGGAAGCAAAGATCAATAGGGAGCACACTCCAGTAGTTTCTGCAAGGATGTAGATATTCAGAGGGAGTCGACCACTTCTCACAATCCACATCAGAATGGAGTTGCAAAGATTCAGAGGGAGTCCACCCAACAACCAAACAAAGATAAGTATTTGAATTGTCATTTCTTACATATATGTTTGTTTAAATAATGTTGTTCAATGATGTATATGCTTATGTTCCTAGAATTAGGTTGTGTATTATGCATAGTAGAATAATTGCATTAATGAATAGTATACTACTAATATGCATGTGATGGGTAAGTGGCCTATGGCACTGTACAACATTCCATTGCTACTTATCTAGAATGAAACCTCTTTGCTGACATGTTGGGAGTAGTGCAAATCCTTAACAATGTTTTGGTAGAGATTGGAA
Source organism: Larix kaempferi (assembly GCA_027924585.1). Taxonomy (NCBI): domain Eukaryota; kingdom Viridiplantae; phylum Streptophyta; class Pinopsida; order Pinales; family Pinaceae; genus Larix; species Larix kaempferi. The sequence goes on from BSBM01001363.1 coordinate 1,538,826, forward strand.
GGCATCTAGAAAGTTACAGGATATGGATGAATGTTGTATTGAAGCATTGGCTAAAATAATTGCATGATTGTATGACATATTTCTTTATGTGTAAGAATTTGTTCTGAAAACTATGAGATGTTTCTAATCATGCAATTTAACTTGTTTTGTAGGAAAGATAGTATACCTTCACCTACAAAAGAAGGACTACAACATTTGTTCCAGCAACAAAGATATCTATTGAAGATATTGAAGTTCCTAGGATCTGGGATGAAGTAATGGAAGAATGCCATGATCAGTCGATCATGAAGAATGATGTTTGGGATGCAGTCCCAAGACCTGAAGGGAAGTCTGATGTGACTTCCAAATGGATCTATAAGATCAAGCATGTTGCATATGGTAGCATGGAGAAATCTAAAGCAATATTTGTAGCTCATGGCTTCTCCCAGAAAGAAGGGATTGATTATGGGCTCAAGTATGATGCGAATCAAAATTTTAACTTGCAGGGTTATGTTGATTTAGATTGGGCAGGTAGTGTTGCAGATAGGAAGAGCACATCTGGGTGCTGCTTCAGTATGGGATCAAGTGTGATCTCCTGGTTTAGCAGGAAGTAGTCCTGCGTAGCACTGAGTACAGCCGAAGTAGAGTATGTTGCAGCTTGTTCAGCTAGTTGCGAGGCAGTATGGCTCTGGAAGCTACTCTCTGAGTTATTTGATCTCCCGCTGGAGGTTACTGGTATCTTTTGTGACAACCAAAGTTGTGTGAAGCTATCTGAGAACCTGGTGTTCCACGACAGTTCGAAGCACATAGAGATCAAATATCACTATATCAGGGATATGGTGCAGAGAGGAGCAGTGAAGCTCCTATATGTTGTGACGAATGAGCAGGTTACAGATGTGCTGATGAAGCCACTAGCTAGAGTGAAGTTAAAATACTTCAGAGAGAGGCTTGGTGTTCTTCAGATTGATGACACTTCGAGGAAGAAGTGATGGAGACATTTGCTAAATCCATTACAAGCATGGTGGAAGGAGGAACCTTCACATGGCTATGGATGTAAGCGCTAGATGATGAGCATCAGGATGATGCTCCAGTTACTGCTCTGTATATGCATCATGTTGGATGCTGGATATGATCAGTTGGATCATTTATATGTATGTATGTATGCATCATGTTGGATGCTGGATATGATCAGTTGGATCATTTATATGTATGTATGTATGCATCATGTTGGATGCTTGGACCATGTATCTGTATATGTATCGGGTGGATACATTGTATGATCAGGATAATCATGTATGTTGATATATATCAGGTGGATACATTGTATGATCAGGTGGATCATGTATGATGATATGTATCAGGTAGATACTTGGTATGCATCAGGTGGATGCATTATATGATCAGGATAATCATGGATGACGAGGTTCAGGATGTTTCTCCAGATGACATGCATCAAGACGATGTAGTGATGATGATCAGGATGATCATATGTGATGACATGTATTAGGTGGATACATTACATAATCAGTTGGATTATGTGTCATGAGTTCCGAAGACACAGATGCACATGAGCTTTTAGGACATGGTTGTAGATGTGTTCTCCCATGGTCGCGATGTAATTGCTAGGATTTTCCGACATGGTGGCAGATGTGTTCTCCCATGGTCATGATGTAATTTCCAGGGCCATTCGAGCATGGTTGTAGATGTGTTCTTCCATGGCTGCAATATAAGTGTTGGGGCCATTTGAGCATGGTTGTAGATGCGTTCTCCCATGGCTGTGATATAAGTGCTAGGCCATTTGAGCATGGTTGTAGATGTGTTCTCCCATGGCTATAATATAAGTGCTGTGCCATTCTTGCATGGTTGTAGATGTGTTCTACCATGGTGTAGATGTAAGTGCTGTGTGATGTGCATCTGGGTTGTGCTTCGTGAATGATGATCATGAGTATCAGGATGATACTTTATGGCCATGGACAGGTTGTGCAGATAAGCATGTAATCCAACCCTGGGAGGTTTGCAGATAGTCTTTCGAGGTTTTTCCTATAGCATGTAATGTGGCCCTGGGATATTTGGCAAATGCTATTTCGAGGTTCTGCTTTGGGAGGACATATAATCCGGCCTTGGGAGATTTGCAGATAGTCTTTCTAGGTCTTGCCTATGGCATGTAATCTAGTCCTGGGATATCTGGAAGATGCTCTTTCAAGGTTCTTTCCTATGGCATGTAATGTGCTCCTAGGAGATCCGACAGGTAGAGATGAGTGTTCGTAATAGCCTGGGATGCTACAACCAGGTTTTTCCATAACCACATGTAATATTCTCTTGGGAGATCCAACAGGTAGAGCTGTGTGCTCGTAACAGCCTGGGATGCTGCAACCAGGTTTTGTGGTGAGATCACATGTAATGTGCTCCTAGGAGATCCGACAGGTAGAGATGAGTGCTTGTAATAGCTTGGGATGCTACAACCAGGTTTTGTGATGGGGTCACATGTAATGTGCTCTTGGTAAGATTTGATAGGTAGATCTGTGTGCTCGTAACAGCCTGGGATGCTACCGCCAGGTTTTGTGACGCATGTAATAAGTCCTGAGGATTCCACAGTATGGCCAGTGATGATGAAGACCTGTAGGTGGTGGGCCTACATCTAGTATGAAAAAGGACTAGTTCTGTAGAACTTCCTATGATGAATAGATTCGAAGATTGATTGAGATAGCAGCAATAGTGATGATGATGATGATTCGCTGATGATGATCCAGAGAAGAATACTTTTTTCTAGCAGATCTATGTCGAGAAATACATTCCTAGTTAAGAGGGAGTGTTGATGTATATGTAACTTCGGAATGTATTTCATATATGTATATTGTACTCCTATAGAGATGGTATTATTCCTCTATATGGAAGTATTTGTATTCCTATAGAGATGTTATTATTCCTCTATACGAAAGTGTCGTCATTTATACTATAAGTGTCGTAACTTATACTTGATGGGTTATTAGACCACCTTATTGGGTTCGACCCTGTATAAGTCATGTGGGTCAAAGGGTTATTGGACCACCCTATTGGGGGTCAGCCATGTGGGTCAAAGGGTTATTAGACCACCCTATTGGGGGTCGTCCCAATCAACATTATGTTATGTGGTTAAGTTAAGGCTGACCTAGTAAAGGTTATTAGGCAAGCCAAGTCAAGTATAAATAGAGAGCGGGAGACACTCTATTTCATCATTTTATTCTCACACACACTCTTGGGAGAGTGGCGCACTTGTGGAGGAGGAGAAGCTACTACTAGGAGATGTCTATCTCTTATGCTTGGGTTGTGTCATTGCTCTATCTATCTTTGAGGAAGTTATTGGGGTTTTTCACCTTTATGGTTTTCCCCAAGTAATATCAGTGTTTCTTGTGTGCCTGCATTATTGTGTTCATGATTGATATGTTGTAGATATGCTGTACATGTTGTTCTCTTAGTTAAGATCCTAGATCAGATTGAAGTAAATTTTGAAAAACTAACAAAACCTAAGCGGCCAATGAATTATACAAAAACTATGGTTACAAGTGATGTGTTCTAATAGGTAATCACTCTTAATAGAGGGTTCCCAAAACCACTTTCTTAGCAAGTAGTTACCACTTTTGTTAATGAAATACAACTGGCATATTTCTGCCTATGGCCATGTGATATAACAACTTGGTGGACAATGGAGGGTGACCTGGACACATCATAGGATGACACATAGGAATTTTCTAACACATCCATAGACATGTTTCATGACACATCAACGCTATGCCATGTCATCATCATGACACGCCAACAAAAAAAATAGAAAATTTAAAAAAATAAAATAAACAAGTATGGAGCCAAAAACTTGTTTTAGCCATAATCAAACTCGTTTAACTCAGAAATCGATGAGACCTTCACCATTTCAACACCATTTATAGAGGCTACAGAGTGAAGGGCATGGACGCATTCTCCTTTAATTTTGTAGAAATTTTAGTTTAATAGGTTTTGAAGGCGTATAGCCAGAGGATGGAAGGGGGGGCCGATTGAGGCCCAAATTGTTATGGTGCAGTCCTGCTCCAGGCACACAAATAATTTTGGATAATTGAGGATAAATTTAGAAGGGTGTGGAGTTGGTATGAAAATGTGAAGAACCTGCAATAATTAATTAATGAAAACACGCAAAATAGCAGAAATAACAGAACTCAGAATCACTTTTATATTGATCGCAGGTCACTTCGAGGGGGCAACCTCCTTTGAGCAAGCTTAATACAAATAACTTCACGGTACCTTCATTGGTCTTGACACAAACTTATATACTAAGTCTAGGTGCCAATACCATGGGTCAATACCATGTGTCAATACAAACCATGGGCTAATACAAAATATGGATCAACAGTTACTACGGGACGACTTACAAAGCATATGCATCCAACAACAATAATACAAACTATGGATCAACAAATACTATTGGACGACTTACAAATCATATGCGTCCAACAACAATATACTAACAAAGTAAATAGAAGGGTTTACATGGGTTCCTAACATCCCCTCTCCCTTAGAAAAAGCTTTGTTCTCAAAGCTTTAGATGTGGAAATTGATGTAGAATTGGAAGGAGTGGTTTCCCTTTAGCATCCTCGGATTGCATTCCGGGACATTGATGCCTTTTGAGTTTCAGGAGGATTGCTTGGAAGGCTGAAGAAGAACCATATCAGCTGCGTGAAAAGTGTGCTCTGAACGGTGCTGATCGTCTTGTTGTTTCAGTCGAATTCTTTCCATGTGAAGGTTGTCCTATAGAATGAGAAGAATCTGATCATGATTTCAAAGAACCGAGTCAATTTCCTAAATTGGGGAGCTACTGAGGGTGTATGGAAGAAGAACTGGCGGTGCCTGTCCATAGAATGCTTCATCTAGTGTCCTTGTAGATGTTGTATTGTACCACTGGAGCACTTCTAGGAAATCCATAGAAATAGTTTTCCAAATTTGTGTAGGGATGGGAAAGGGTTCGAGCAGTCTCGGAAGGAGTGTCATTTCACCCTTGTTGACCTGGAAAGTATCACAGTTAACCACCATCTGTTGAACTGGAATTTTCAGTCCCTACCAAAAGAAGTTACATTGTTCCCGGTCATACTCTTGGAGAAACCCAGAGTGCCCTGCCAATGAAGACGCATGGAGTTCATAGAAGAGATAGCCTTGTTGAACATATTGCAACCAATTTGGAACAAGCAGAGAAATAGCTGTAAGATAAACTGGGTCATCAAATGTGCGAGAAGGAGCATCTGCCATCATATTGTCCTTACCCTTCTTGTAAGTGATCACATAGTTGTTAACACCCAAAAAGTGCTCACTACCTCATCTACCCCATTACATGACTCATTTGTCCATATTTCCTACCATATTTGCCTCCAAAAGGCCAAAAAAACCCTTTTTCCCCCAAAATAATCCAAAATTCCTCCAAAATAGAAAAAACCCTCTAAAAAGGGAATAAAAAATACAAAAAAGAGGAAAAAGAGGGAAAAAGGAAGCAAAAACCCTATATAGCTGACCTAAACCATATGGTTCCCAAAACCATGGGCCAGCACTCCACCACTAAAAAACCTATAAATAGGTGATGGAGGCCCCTCATTTCATATCCACAGTCAACCACACCCTTACTCTGCCAAAATCACTCCTGAAACCCTAGCTCACCCTTGAGCTACTTTCACATTTGAGTGCCCCTTTGGCCCATTTCCAAAACCCTTTGGAGAAAGAGAAAGGAACAACATTGGAGCTTGGAAGAAACCCTCTTGGACTACTGCAAAGGCTTCATCAACCTTCACATTGGAGGTATAATCAATACAATTTTTTTTTAATTATCTTGTCTCTTCTGTTTATGCACATGCTTAGAGTAGTTACTGTTTTATTTACTGTCTCTTATTTACTGTATTTTCTTAACTGCTACTAAGAAGTCCCTTCTCCTTAGTAGGTGCTCATTTGCACAAGCTAGGGTGAAAACCCTAGCTACAGTTTTGGCGACTCCCCTTGTGTTCCTTTGAATTTCTGGTTATAGTTGTAAACATTTTTAATTTTCTACAATATTTTTCTGTTTTTTCCTTTCGGCTGTCCCTTTCGGCTGCCGTAAACCACGTCTTTTGCCCCTCGTAGTTGCATTCCGACTACGTATTTCAGACTTTTACTTGCGATCTGACCATGGCTCTTAGACTGTTTCCGGCGATTTATCGGTAGTTTTCAGTCTGTTACCTACGATCTGACCGTGGCTATCAGCCTGTTTCTTGCGGTCCGACCGTGGCTGTTAACCCATTTTCCCGCTGGCCATTTGCAGCTTGCAGCCCTTTTTCTGCTACCCGCCTATGTATTTCGACCTTTTTACCGCGTCCCGCCTATGGCTTTCAGCCATTTTCCTGCAATCCGCCTGCGTCTTTCGGCCTTTTTCCTGCGTCCCGCCTACAGCTTTCATCCATTTTCCTACAATCCGCCTGCGTCATTCGGCCCTTTTTCCCACTGTCCACCTGCGGCTTTCAGCCATTTACCTACTGTCCACCTGTGAATTTCGGCCCTTTTCCCGCGGTTTGCCTGGGTCTTTCAGCCCAAGTTCCCGCAACCTGTCCACGACTGTTGACCTGTTTTCCGCAGTCCGACTACTCAGTTTTGCCACAGACCCGTGGTCTGTTTTCTGCACTTTTTCACTATTTTGAACCCAGCACTTTGCTGCAATATTTTCTGCACCTACATAGCCATCTATCCTATCTGTAGCCATACTTCCCTACAGCCTTTTTTCTGCAGTATTATTTCTGTTGCATTTACATAATATTTTTTAAATTTCAGCATTTTAATTGGAAAGAGAAAATTTTGCATTTCAAAGTTTAATTTCTACATTGTTATTTTTAGTTATAAAGTTTCCCACCCCATGGCACTTTTACTTGGGTTCATCATCTCACACGCACACACTCTGTCACCTAATTCAAGTGAGCCCTAAAATACTACTTAACACAACCAACATTCTAACCCCACTTGGGGAACACATAAGAATCTTGTAGTTAGGTAGGATCGGGGGTATAAGCATCCAAATAACACCCCTCGGTTGCTTACACTTGAGACATAGCTATTGTCCATTAGGGAACCAAAATCCCCTAGTATTTTTTGACATGGTTTAAAACCAATTTATCGGGAAGGCCTCTCCCCTAGGAGGGTTGAAGTCGCCAGACTGGTTCCAGAATCCTGAGTAAAATACCGCAATCCATTCAATAACTGAAGGATACCTTTCGCAGTTCTTGGTGTATCACTCGTATGGGGATACAACGACGATAGAACCAAACGACAGATTCATCCAACTGAACATGTCATGAATGGGGTATCTTAGTTGCTTTTCTACTAGGATTGACTACCCGGTGTCCCTCCTGGTAGGGGGATATCTTTAGCCACTTGGCTCTACTATCCATATTGTCTGACTTGGATTTCATCACCTTGCAGAGGATATGTCTAGTTGAGTCAAAATACTATTTAGCTAGGTGTTTGCATGCTCCCTTACCTCCTTTTGGTCTAGCAAGTCCACTATTTTTATTTTTTAGGAAACCTGCTGCTTGTTGGTATTCTGACCATTTTTGTTGATACTCCACTTATTGTAGCACAGCTGTTACAATAAGTGTTTTGAGTTGGTTGTTGGCCTGAGTGCCATATTTCTTGAGCTCTCCTTCTGCACACTTGGTTGCATTAGGGTTTTTGAGCTGTTTTTCACTCAACACAACCCCCAGATACTTGACACCATCTATCACCATTGAGTCCCCGAGACATTCTCGGTGCCTCCGGGGTGAGCCCCCACAGCACGGTTCACTTGACATCACCCGTCATAGATGTAGATCTTCATCACTTGATACCACTCATCATAGATCTCAAGCTTTGTCACTTGACTCCACTCGTTAACGGCATAGAACTCTGTCACCTGATCTAGACGCCCCTTATTTTACCTTTGATTCTGAGGCAGAGTATGAGAACCCCACTTAGACTGCACCAACTAGCCCCATGGCTGGCATGAATTCCACCCCTTTCTTTGTAGGGACCTTTGGTGGAGCATCCACCACCACACTAGATGCCACACCTGCTTTGGGTATGCCCTCGATGGGGCCCACATCTACCATTCCGATCACTGTACCCATTCTAGTAGCTAGCATACCTATCCCCACTCCATCAGTGACTCACACTACCCTTGGCGGTGCAGGATCGTCCCATACCACTTTCGTTCCTCCACTTGGGGGCAACATCCCAAACCCATCCCCTCCACTTGGGGGAATTGGACCCAACATGGTCACAACCACTAGTATGTCACATCCTTCTACTAGTTTTCCATTCATGGCTAGTCTAAACCTTCCTGACCTAGCTAGACTGACTAACGATCCCATCAGACACGACCCTGCATGGCCTCACATGCCCACCAAGCTCCCCTCTGACATCCCTAAGTTTGAGGGAAAGGCAGGTGAAGACCCGCAGAACCATATTATGTCCTTCCATCTATGGTGTTCCTCCAACTCCATAGTGGACGACTCTGTCTGCCTTCGTCTGTTACAGCGCACCCTCACTGGCTCTGCAGCTAAGTGGTACATCGAGCAGCCCCATGGGACCCATGCCACCTTTACTTCTCTTGCCTCGACTTTCCTGCAGTTCTTTCAGTTACCTGTCCGCTATGACGTGGGAGTTGAGATCCTACTGTCTTGCAGACAGAACACGGCTACCCACATCACTAACCACATTCATGACTGGCATCGACTCAGCAGCCTCTGCAAAATCAAGTTAGACGACCGTATCTTCTTAGATTGGTTTCTAAAATCCTTCCTTCTTGTCATTGCCAAGGATGTGGCATCCGAACGACCCCAGTTCGAAGAAGAGGCCATCCTCAAAGCCCAACAATTTGACCTTATTTACGCCTAGTCGATTTATCTATACTCCATCATACCTGATGCCCCTCGCGGTGATTCCTCCCGACATGATGCGTCGGGGGCATCCCATGCCGCAGATGGCATCATTGGCCATATAGCCTCACATAACCAACCCTTTTCCATAGCATGTCCTAGCCATGGCCCCGACCTTTTGCGGGCTATATCTCAATCCAGAGAACCCAATTTGTATGCTCCCATGGCACATCACCATCATTCCCACGGACCCTCGTGTCCACCTCAGTGCTTTGGCCATGCTGCCCCCGCTTATGCCCCACCAGTCGCACCTCAGCCATATTACCACCCACAGGCTGCACCAGCTCCTGTGTCCTCTCAAGCTGAACCTGCTTATTACCTGCCACAGGTAGCCCCTACAGCAAACCCACAACCCATTCCGCGGATGTATCAGAAACCCCCACAAGGTTCAGCACCTGTGCCACCTCCACCTACTTATTATCCACCGCAGCCTGCTCCCGCACCTGCACAACCCCAGAACCCACCTGCTGCCCAAGGGCAAGTGTATGCCAACAAAATCTGCAGCAGAACCAAAATAACCAGCGCCAACAGGGCCAGCAAAACCATGGCAAAGGCCGTAATCGTGGGAACAACCCCCCTCCAGACCAAGGCGGTCAACCTCCCAATCCCCAAAACAACAATAATGCGGCACTTGCCAACTAGAACCCTGATCGGCCACCCAAGTAGGCCAAAAATCCTAATTTGTGAACAAACCATCCTTGTTCTATTTGCGGGGTCTATGGCCACTACACATAGGCTTGACCACATTTGGAGCAAGCTCAAAAAATCTGGACTGATAATGCCCATCGCCAAGGGCACGTGGCTCCTCAAGCGCTGCCCAAACCCCCACCACCTCAACATCAACCCTTGGTGTTAGAAAACCCCTTACCAACCCAAGGCGTAGTGAACACTCAGCCGTTAGCTCCCCCTCAAGGAAATGTGCCACCACAACAACAAATCACTTATGCCGCTCCTGATCAACCCATGATAGACTCAGGTACCCACCACTTGTTAATGATGTCATCCATCGATGTCAACCTTCAAACCTATCAGAACAATTATGGATCCACCCCTGAAGCCCCTCCCGTTGACAAAAACACTAATGCTCATCCCACTGATCAAAGGTTACATATACCTCTGGCTCCACTAGATGGCACCCCCAAAGCACCACGCTTCCCACTTCGTCGCATCAACAATAATCCCAATGCTCGCGCTATGTCTAATTACAACATTGTAGATGACTTAGCCCAGTCTCCCGCAGCCATGTTTGCGTTAGAGGTCTTAAAAAACTGTCCTTCATAGCGCAAGACTTTGCTCTCCACCATTGGTGCTATTGACCCAAATGATTCACGACTGATGGCCTTCGATTTGGACCAATCCGAACCACGCCTGCCTTCCACTTTGGCGTTCCAAGTTTCTGTTTCCGTTCGGAATCTTGTCATCCATCGGTGCATTATCGATGAAGGTGCCTCTACATGCGTTATGTCCACATTTGTTTGGCAGAAGTTGGGATTCCCTACTCTCCAGCAGTCCACCACTGCGTTGTGAGCCTACAACGGCCATTCGACTCAACCCCAAGGTCTCTTAGCTAATGTCCCTGCTAGTTGGCTGGAAAAATTGTGCTCATTGACATAGAGGTCATCAATGCCCAACTTGATTATAACCTCTTAATTGGCCGTAGCTATATGTATGCCATACGGGCGGTTGCCTCATCCATTTTTCGTACCATGATGTTCCCCCATGATGGATGTTTGGTCAAGGTCGATCAACTCACTTATTACGATCCTAATGCCCCCGCTGCACCCGAAAATGTTCTCCCCATGGTTGAACAACCTGTTTGTGGTGCATCTACCTTGTTGGTTTCCTCCATGAGCCCCGGAGTTTACTCAGATACGTCGATGACCTCAACATTCCAAGCCATTCCACCCCCGTCACCCGCGCCCAAAGTATCTGACCTATGTATCCTTTTCCACAATACACAAACACCAAACAATCAACTGCCCTTATTACCCAAACCACCATTGGTACCCAGTCATATTGGTGTTACACCCATCCACAGAATCCCCTTCCTATTCCCTCCCTCGGGAGTGGTAAGCACTGCGGTTATGGCTACTCTCAGCCTCCCCGGGTTAACCTTAGGATTACCCGTGTGGAATATTTCACCTCATGTTCCCCCACTGACACCAAATGTCATCCTACAACTGGTGCAACCCATCGCCACTACTAGTCAACCACCTCCCGGTGTCACTACCCCTTCGTCATCTACGAATCCCCCCCCTCTTATCAAGAACACTGGGGGCAGAGGCCCACAACCATACACTGATGTACCCCTACCCAAAACAGTTAAAACACCCCCCGTGTTTCGTGCTCCTCCCAAATGCTCGTTGTGTGATGAGTTAGGCCATCCGACACATCAATGTCCATAATTACCTGCATTACAGGAACACATGCAAATGCTTGACGATGACCCCAACCTCCCGGTTGTCCAACTTGATCCAACCCTTAAGCCTTGTGATAAATCACTGCATACCAATCACCCTTGTGCAATATGTGGTATTTACGGCCATTACTCACATCACTGTCCTGATCTCCCAGATTACAAAGCAACTCTCTATGAGATGAATAGTTTGGACCTCGAGACGGCACCCCCCACAATTGAGGAAATCCACCCCCCAGTATCACCCTCATCCGGAGAGATTAACACCATCTATATGATCTCTTCGAATACCACTCCCTCATCAATCGATTTGACAACTCAAAGTTTCCGCAATGATGAGGAGATTCTAGAGGCTCTTACTGCCCCAAATTATCCCTGGGAAGACATGCACCATCGTTCCTATTTCCTCTTAGAAGAGTCCTCCTCCACCATAGCCACCCAATTTGCGGTTGAGTCCAAAGATTTCCTTCCCACCAAAGCCGACTGGTTTAAGGATCCCATTCCCACTCCTGATGCTTTTGAGGAAGGTTACATGGCCAACATCTCACCCATAATCCAAATTGATATTTCTGCCCCCGGAGGTACCCCCGAACTCATTACTTTAGGAGCCTCCTGTAGTGAATATGAGATCGGAGAGTACCAAAAACTTTTCCAAGAGTTTCGTGATGTCTTTTCCTAGTCTTATACCAAAATGCCTAGTAGCGACCCTGCTATTATAGAAAATCACATTGACATGTGGCCTAACGTACCCCCCGTTCGCTAGAAACAATGCCCCATTCATCCCTCAAAGCTCCTCACCATTAAAGCAGAGATTGAGAAACTTCGCAAAGCAGGATTCATTTATCCTATTGCATATACCACTTGGGTTTCGAACCCCGTCCCTATTAACAAGAAACAAGGCACCATCAGAGTATGTACTGACTTCCACGATTTAAACTGAGCCTGTGCCAAAGACAACTTCCCCACGCCATTTATTGACCAACTCATCGATGCCTATGCAGGGCATGAAGTCCTCTCTTTCATGGATGGTTTTTCCGGATACAACTAGATTCAGATCCGTAAGGAGGATCAGTACAAGACTGCCTTTACCACCCCGTGGGGCACCTTTTCCTATCACGTCATGCCTTTCGGCCTCAAAAATGCTGGTACCACATTCCAATGGGCCATGACCTATTTTTTTCATGACTTGGTCCATATCCTGCTAGTCTATCTTGATGATCTTACAGCTCGTTCCCGGAAACGATCAGACCACCTTAACGACCTCTGGCAAGTATTTTTGCATTGTTGCAAATATCAAATCTGCTTGAACCCACACAAGTGTGTCTTTTTCATTCCGACAGGCCGATTTTTGGGTTTCATTGTTTCCCAGAAAGGAATTGCTATTGATCCCCTGAAAGTCCAAGCTATCATAGACCTTCCCTCTCCTCACACGCTCTGGCAGCTCCAGAATCTGCAGGGGCGATCTAATTTCCTCCATCGCTTCGTTCCTCATTATGCCACCATCGTTCATGGTTTCTTACGCCTACTTCGTACCCACATACCCTTTGTTTGGGATGAGCAAGAAGAAGCTGCATTCGAATCCCTTAAGAAATCTCTCACACAAGCCCCTTTGATCTCCCCTCCGGATTTCTCTTAGGACTTCATCCTTTACGTCTCGGCATCCGATTATGCTGTGTCCAAAGTCCTTATTCAAGAAGACGCTGCTCTCCAGGAGCATGTTATTTATTATGTCATCCAGACCTTGTCTGGACCACCCTACGTTACCCATATGAGGAGAGACTAGCCCTTGCTATGGTCTTTTCCGTCCAAAAATTACGAGATTACATTTTACTCAGTCATACCACAGTTGTCGCCGACTCCAACCCCATGGTCTATCTCTTGAACTGGTGCCTCCTGCAAGGTCGCGTTGCTAAATGGGTAATTATCCTCCAAGAATATGAACTCACTTTCAAAACCCCTAAGAGCACTAAATCCCTCACCCTTTCCCAGCTCATCACCGATCTCCCACCCCTTTTTCCATCCCCACAAATCTACGATGAGTTACCCGACAATCAATTGTTTATCATCTCGTCTGATGACCCATGGTATGGTGATATTTTGTTATACCTTTGCACACAAAAGTTTTGACCCAACATAAATCGTGATGGACGTCATCGTATCCATCACCAAGCCTCTCGATATCTCCTCTTGGGCGATGTCCTTTACCGGTGAGGGGTTGACACGATTCTTTGTCGTTGTCTTACACATGAGAAAGCCGAACAAGTCCTCAATGACTGTCATAGCGGTGCTTGCAGTGAACATTTCTATGGAATGGCCACCACCCAAAAGGTCATCCACACCGGATACTTCTGGCCCACACTCTTTACCGACTGCATCACAACGATCAAACATTGCCATAATTGCCAACTTTTTTCCCTAAGGCTCAGACACCACCCGCTCCGTTACAGCCAGTCATCACCATTGGCCCCATTTGTAAATGGGACATCGACTTCATGGAGTGTAAACCCTCATCTTCCAACGGCCATAAGTACATCATTGTCGCCATCGACTACTTCACCAAATGGGTTGAAGCCATGCCCACCTTCAATTGTGTAACATCCCCTCCTACCATACCAGCATGATAGAGAGGATCGTGATACTAAATCCGGACTTCTAGTCCCATACTTAGTAAACAAACATTCAATTTAAAATGAATGTGGACATATGCAAATGCATAAACATTTGAAAACACAGTGGAAGTAAATTCATTAACACATCCATCCAATAATAATTGCAAAGTTAACACACGAGAATACTTATCTTGACAAAGTAGTCCCAAACAACCAGCTATGCATCTGCAACGTTCCACCCAACCATAGGCCAGTTGTGCTTATCAACCTCTTGATGCAACTGCCACCCCCCGAGCTGGGCATGATTTCTACAAGGAACTAGGGAACAACAAACTCACACATAGCTAAGCACACACTAGGATGATCCAAGCCAATCTACAATTGGGTTTATCAGGCTGCTAGGAACTAGAAAGGAAGAATTGCTAAGCTAGTGTGCTCAACCACAGAACTATGGGTACCTCTACAAGATCTATTCAGCTTGGCACTCACAATGCCTACACACCCAACACAAGGAAGTATTCTCTTCATTGCCACACAGTCCCTCAAGCCATACCTTCCTTTCTAGTGCTCTCAGGGTGTGCATAGAAAAGTAGCCAAAGCACTCTTGATCTTCTTGAGAGGTTACTCCCTCCACTAGGTTTATCAAGCCAATTCTGATGGACAGGGAAGAAAAAAATGAGGACTTCAGAAGCGGGGTGAAAGAATGAGAAAATTTGTCAAAGAGGCACAAAGAAGCAGAAATAGGGAATGAACACGGTGGAAAAATTTGGAGGCGAGTGGGTGAAAATTGAAGAAGTTATGACAAACCCTAAAAATAGACAAATGTGAGATTTCTGGCTTTGGGAAGTAGAATTTGGGATAGAGTCCTTAGGAATGAAAGATGCAGAATGGGATTACAAGGGTGTCAGGGAAGTTTCAAGGGGAACGAAGTGAAAACAAGGGAGATATGGCGAAAAAACAAAATTTTATACTTTTTTTTCAGGAATGGATCTGCAACGGCACGGAAGGGATCGGAAACAGATGGTTCTGCAACGATGCGGCAGTGATCGACAACAGATGGATCTAAAACGACACCAAATGGATCTGAAATGGATTTTAAAATAGATCTGAAATGGATTTCAGAATAGATCTGAAACAGATGGATCTGGAACGACTTTCATAATGGATCTGAAACGGTTGGATCTGAAACGACGCGAAAGTGATCGGAAACAGATTAGCTGAAAATAGATATGGACCCCAGGTATGTTCAACTTCCTAACAGTTCAGGGTTTTCAATTAGCTAGCAATGCTCTCTGAAGGCTTGCATATTGGGGTAGTACCCCTCACTCCACGGCTCAGGTAAAACTGATAACCGCTTTACCACAAATGACAACTCTTGGTTTTCCTCACGGGTGGGAACTAGTCAATCAGGTAGGGGTCGTTTCCCATTTTGCTTGCAGGTCCTCTCAATGGGACAGCTACTTTAGAGTTCCTGTGGTACTCCTCACAATGCGTTTTATGGCTTATGCCCAAGTACTTCCCACAGTTAAGCGGATAGGGATTATTCCCAGATCCAAAGCTGCAATAGATGCAAAAAAAAATTTTTGGCTAAAATTTCACCCAGCAAGCCCAAGAAAGTGCTCTGATACCAGATGTGAAGAACCTGCAATAATTAATTAATGAAAACACGTGAAATAGCAGAAATAATAGAACTCAGAATCACTTTTATATTGATCGCAAGCCACTTCGAAGGGGCAACCTCCTTTGAGCAAGCTCAATACAAATAACTTCACGATACCTTCATTGGTCTTGACACAAACTTATATACTAAGTCTAGGCGCCAATACCATGGGTCAATACCATGTGTCAATACACACCATGGGCTAATACAAAATATGGATCAATAGCTACTACGAGACGACTTACAAAGAATATGCATCCAACAACAATAATACAAACTATGGATCAACAAATACTATGGGACGACTTACAAAGAATATGCATCCAACAACAATATACTAACAAAGCAAATAGAAGGGTTGACATGGGTTCCTAAAAGAAAAAGAAGGATGAAATCCACTATTTGGGTGCATGAAAGGTCGATTTTTTAAAAACTTGGAGAAGGAAAAAGTGGCCCAAGAACTCATTACCAGAAAAAAATTTGATTTCAACATTTTTCCTACTTGTCAAGACAAACAACTTTGCTGCAAGGTGATTTTTCTAGAAATGCTTAGTTTGTGAGATAGCGGTTTTTAGTGAAAATTCTAAGGTTGTAGGAATTGTAGAATTTAAAAATTTGGCGATTCCATAATTCTATTAAACTTGATTGGGGCAACAGAATTGAGTGTTGGAAGTTCCTTCGTATTCACAATCATAAGGCTTTGTTTTTGAAATATATTTCTAGTTGTTTCAAAATGTGAACAGAGTAGATCTTTGGGGCTTGATTGGAAAAGGAAAATATTGTTTTACATGAAATAAAAAATATCTGCAATTGGGGAAAATAGTTATGGTGATAAAGGTACATAACAAAGATTAAATTGGGTATGTATGACTATAAAATAATCTATGATGGTGCATAATCACAAATGTATGAACAAAGGAGGGTAGAGTTACTTGTTAGATTAGTAATTGAAGGTTGAACCAATTTTGGTTAATTCGTTGATATTATAATAGTACTATTGAGGAGGAGGGACACTCAAGGAGAGAGATTTATGCCAGTATTATTAACAAGTGGTTAAATATCTTGCATGGATATCAATGAGCTTTCTTGTAGCTTGTATTCTATAAACAACCATGGTCTAGGAATAACAGAGAAACGTTACTAGTGTATGGATAAAGAGTACATGCAAAGCATTGAATAAGATTGACACATATAACTTCAATGGCATAGAAGAAGTATGGGAAAATTGTTTTTTCCAAACAATTGTTGTGTATATCCAAGTAGCAGTGATATGAATGAGGAACATGGAAAAAACTGATAGATAAAACATGACATAAATATCATACATATAAGGAGGATTTAATTCCTTAACCTTCTAAGGTAAGGATAGATAGGTAATTAATGAAGAAATATAAGCCATGATTACAAAGAAGGTAGTCATAAAAGATGATAATGGAGTAATTAAACACTCCATTCAATGGAACTATCATGGCTGACATAGTAGAGCTTGCAGAAAGTGATCTAAAGAGGTGTAGAGAAAATTCCATAATTAAATAAAGCTTGCACACAATCATAGATAGGAGCATGGGATGTCATATGGTGGATGTCCAATACATTGGAATATATTAAAGAATAAAGAAGATGATTCCATCAATATAGGAAAACAGTAAAATATGGAAATATAGAGAATGTGAACAACATTTTAAAGGATCAAATGAGTAGCAAATTTAGTAGAACAAAACCAATGTGGACACTCCCAGATGGAATTAGAGGCATACAAAGATAACATAATACCAATGCTTTATATAGAATGCAAGAAAAATGGACAATGGGAAGTAGTATATATAAAGTTGGTATGATGTAAGTTGTGTTCAACTTTGGTTGTAATTGATGTCAAAGTGGACTTAGTGTCTATGTTTCAGTTTAAATAAGTACATAAAACTAAGTTTGCAAGACCTTAATCCCACCTAGTCATGGTACTCCAAAAATGTTGTCAAAGAGGACTTACTGTCTTTGTTCCAGTTTGAAGAAGTATATCAAAAATACGTATGAAAGTATTGAAAGTGTACAAGACCCACCAAGTAATGGTACTCCAGTATGCAATACTCACCAAGTGATGGTCCCCAAGTGCGCAAGTTCCACCAAGCCAATGAACTAGTGTGTGCAAGACCCACAAATTCATGGTACCCCATTTGCGCAGGTTAAGACAAGTGGCGAATGCTTCGTAAGATTGTCCAAAAAGAAAGGAAGAAGGAGTGTTACCGTTTAGAGAAGCCCCAACTTTGTCATGTCCCCAATTTTGGCCTACAAAAAATTGGCCAAGGTCACCTAGGAAAAATTCATAAAAATGAATATGGTGGCTAAAATAATTATATTGCCTAAGTAAAATTATCCCAAGGTTCTCAAAAATAATTATTATGGGATAACTTGGCCACATGAGACCCCTAATTCCAGTTTGCAAGCAAAAAAAATAGCCAATGGGGGATTAATTGAATAATTTTTACCACTTAATTAATTCAAAGTGGTAATTATGAAAGTAGTTACGCATTTAATGAGTAAATTGGGTCAAATGGGCACATTTGAAAAATTGGTTAGATGTGGATAAGGTTGGTTGAGAAATAAGGATCCTTGGTTTGTGTAAATGGTTAATGTTGGTTAGTAAATGGTCTAATAGGTCGTTGGAGGGTGAATTACATGAAGAGGAAGTGGTCAAGGAGGTTGAGGGTGTTGGATTGACTGATGATGATCCAGAGGCTTTCAATAAGACCCAGGTTCTTCGCGGTTTCCCTTTGACCAACAAAACCCCTTCGCACCAGCCCTTTCGGCAACAACCTACGAGTAGGTTGAGGTCTCACCTGAGGTGTATCTATGGGGTACTGCGGAATCAGATTTCCACAGTATGTGATGAGTTGTTTGGATAGATTTACTGCGTAGCGCAACAGGGTGTATGTGCTGTGAGGAAAGACTGCATGGCGATGGGCAATGTCGCGGTACGCACCACTAAGTCCTTCCACTGCAGGACTTCTACTGAGACTACGAACAATCTAGTTCAACTTTATACTTGAAGTACTCAGAAATGCTTAAGGCACTGAACTGAGTATCACTCATCCACTCATTCATGCACTGAATTGATTATTACTCTAACATTCATTTATACACTTAGAATGTTTACTATTTAAGTGTCTACCACAGATGCAAATCACTATCATTCATTCATCTACTGCGCATAGAAAAGTACTTAAGCAATCTCTTAATACTTGAACAAATAACTGATTCACTGCTTTTAGAAGCAAAGCTAAGTATTAACCATTTATCTATTCATGCAGACTTAACATATCATTTCCATACTCTCCTGATGGAAAATGCATACAAAAGTCTTCACATAACAAAATGCAAGGAAATATTCAGACATTAATCTACATAAAATAGGTAAATGCAATCATATCCAACAGTGTTCCACTCAATCACACAACACAATATTTAATGTGGTTCACTCCCCCAGGTGGGAAGCTACGTCTACAAGAATGGTTTTTATATATATATATTTAATGGGAAGGGGACAACCACTCTTGGTCTGCGCACTCAGTTGCAGACTCTCTCTTCTCTCTCAACTAGGTCTCTGTGCACACTGCTGCAGAGCCTTTACAATGGCTTCTTACTTAGAGAGATCTTACAATACATCAACAACAAAAAGTAATGAGAGAACCCCCAAAAGTAACCAACCAACCCATTCCCTTACGAAAATGTCTTATTTTATAAACCATGCCTGAAGGCCATGTCTTTACAATGTTGAAGACTGAAACCCTTAGGGTTTCCAAAACTGCTACGGTTTCTCTAAACCGTCCTGCTGGCCTCTGGTAGTGAGTGTGCTGTCATGGTAGTCCTCCACACCTTCGTTCTATCTCTTTCAGCCTTCCTGCTATGCGCACATCAACAGGTCATCTTCATCGACCCACCCTTCCACTAACAGATTTGTATGACTGGCTCAACTTCCAGTCACTTTCTTTGTAGACCGTTCATCTCGTTAATGGCCTCCAGTCGCTTTCTCAGCGTCGTTCTCCACTTAACGGTCTCGTACCACTAAGCACGCCCAGCTGTCGCTTTCGCTGAGTCGTTCTCCACTTAACGAACTCGTACAACTAGCCACCTTCCTGATACGCTCATTCCCATAGCTCGACATCCTGGAGCATACTTGCCAAAATTAGACCACCGCTAGTCTATCCGGTACCTGTATCTGTCCTTCGTCCATCATTCCGCTTTGCTGGCTCCACGTGGCCTGATCACTTCGCAACACTACTTCCTCGCAGCACTGACCTTCGCGGTACTGCCAAAATTTGGTTGTTGCGCACAACTTTGCGGCATCCCCCACACTTGTACAAAATTATATCTTTTGTTGAGCTGCGCTCAACTCCGCAGCTCAACCTCCTTGTGCTATCCAAAATTGCCCCAACTTGGTTCAGGCCCAACATGCCCCTAACACTTACATGTGGCTCATCCCTGAGCCACCTTCTGCTTCGGCCTTCTGGATCTGCTCCGCGACCTGTGGAGCTAGCTTGGCTGCAAACTTATTGTAAATGCCGATCAACTGTTCCACTGCTTCCTCGGTGTCTTGCTCGACTTGCTTTACTGTATCAAGTAGTGCCAGAGTTATCTCTTCTCCAATCTGTTCTTGTACCTGCTCCTGGTTTTCGCGCAGATCTTTTAGCTTGTCTTCAATCTGCTGCGATACTATTGTAGCATCCTCCAGGAGTTGCTACGCCTGATTATCCATCTTAGTCTCTTTTTCTCTTAGCACTTGGACCCCCTTCTTCAAGCCTGAGATCTCCTTATACCTTGGCAACCTATCTTTGGGTGGCAGAGCCTTGACCTATGTGTCCAATTGTTCCAGCGCGGTCTGCTTTTATTTTACCGCGGTCTTTACCTGCAGTAGCCCTTGATATTCTTCAAGGGCAGTGAATGCCTTTGAAACCTTATCCAACAAATATTGGAACTTACCCATCTCACTGGTTATGTTCTGTGCCGCCGCGCTAACTGCTTGCTCTCTTAACTGCTGCTCAGTTAATGGTGCCTGTGCATTGAGATTTTCCTTCAATGTGGTCAGATCGGCCTCATGAAGAATCTATTTATCTTGTAACTCCATCTTCAAAGATTTCACCATTTCTCCGATCCTCAGAACGGTGTCCGCAGGATCGTCCTGGAGTTCTACGTCTTCAATATCTTTCACAAGATCATAAATGGTGTTCTCCAGTCGTATCCGATGGTCCTATTCATCATAAAATTGTATCTGCGTGCGCAAACTAGAGTCCTCGAGCTGCCTTTTTGTGGCTTGCAGCTCTGCCTGTAACTTCATGGAATCTACTGTTCTTTCATGCATCTCATTGATGATTTGCATGTGCAGAAAGTGTAATCCAGGCAAAGAAATCTTGGCCAAGTCGAGCTCTACATGCTCGACACCCTTTGTGTCCAGAACGCTTTGTTCTGACATTGGTAATGTTATGGCCAATGGGTCTAGATGTACAACCCTGGTCTTTGAAGGTAGCGCTATGGCTAGTTGCGGTGGTGCTTGCTACGCAGTTCCTGTCGACCTCCCTTCAGCTCTTGCGTCGCGTGGCAAGGGTAGGCTCTTCTGGACATCATCCATTTTTTTCATAAGCCCTTGCAGTGTGAGCCTAGTCCTTTGCAGGTCATCCTGTATGACCTTGTCCTTCTTGTCTTTTTTTGTCATTAGCCCTTCCATCTATTCTGAAACCTTTTCTGCAATCATGTCGAAGTCTTCTTCGTTCAACACTGTCTTATATTGACCCTTTATTGCTTTCATCTTCTTTCGCGCCTTTGGCTTCTGAGGGGTTTCAGGTTCTTTCCTCTTTCCTTTTTCTTCAACAATAGGGCATGACAGCGGGATTGGTTCATCCTCTTTTGAATCAGTCTCAACATCTATGACTTCGACACAGAAGTCAGCTGGCCAGTCCTTCATGAGGATGTCAATGTCTTCCTCGTACATATGGTAATTACCCGCATACCATTCTGGTTTCTTCATCTTTGCTTTGGGTGAAATAAAGATACATCGCATGTTCGCCATAAAATCAATAACGTGAATGTACTTCGACATTACCTACTTTGTAATGTGCAACATATGGGTGATCGCTTGGCACAGCTGGGTGTAATACTGATAGAATACTTCAGTTGTCGTGTGTTGCTGCTCTGCATTCATATTTTCCCAAAGGTTGGCATAGCGGAATCCTCTTGGATCATTGGTTTCTGTAATTACACCAACATATTTTTCCGTTTCCTTCCATCCTGTGAATGCAATGAGGATAATCAGCCACGTGAAGTGGAATTGACCTCCATTCTCCTGAGTATCATTGAGTTCATCCAAGAACTCATTTAGAAGGTACTGACACCAATTGAATTGGGTCCCTTCAGCCACTACGGCACCGAGTAGTATTATGCCTGTAGGCACCTCTGGAGGCCTGGCTGTTCTTATGATTTTTCCTGTGAGCAACTGTGTGACAAATCTTGTCGCTCTATCTTCAATTTCTTCTGTGGGAAACCCTCTTTTTCCCTTCACCAATGCATGGCTCTGCTTCATTTTCATGACAACTTCTTTTTCCTTACCCTTCCCTTGGAAGAACTGCTTGGGATCCTTGCCGCGCTTGCTTAGTCCTGTTATGCGGTGGATTAAGTCAATGTTCAAATCCACATTTCGATCCATCCATAGGTATCCCTGGTGAATTCGTGCCATCAAAGTGTGAACCACTGCATTAAGTTCTAGTGAACGATCAAAATGAGGTAGTCAGAGCAGGTTCAGAAATCCGGACTCCACTTCTGGCGTCAACTAGCTTTCGGAGACCAAGTTAAATATGCCCTTAGCATATTTATTCCAGCATATGTACTGGTCAAGCTGGAACTGTGGGTACTTGGGATCGTGGGGTTCTTCCTTCTGTATGCCTAGGAGGTCATAGTCTTCCCATTTACACTTCGGGATCTTTCCTAGTAGGTTCTGGGAAACCTCTATGTGCTTCGAAATGGGCGACAAGGGAATTTCATAACGGGCACTCTTGACTAGATTAAAAACAGGGGCATCCAGCGCCCAAGGTGATATGTACTCCGGTGTCAACTTCAAGGGTTCCTTTTGAAAGATCGATGATCTTTGCGCCATCTAGCCTGTCTTGGGAGTCTTGCTTCATGGTCCAGCTATGGCTTTCCCTTTTTCCTGCATGGATGGATTATGTCGAGGTGACCTTCTAGATGCTTGACCGGGTTCGAGTACAACCTTCTTGGTAGGGGTTTTCATTAACTCTGCAATCCCCCCATGCTGAAAGACTAGGATTGCTTCTTGAAGTGTAAGATCTTGTTTTCTGTCTGGTGATTTGGACATTCACTGGAGAGAGTAGGAAACTGTTTCAGGAATATGGCTAAGGATTGCTAACAAAAGAGTGAACGCATGAAAATTCTAAGTGTCTAGTAATGCCCGCAAGTCCTTATGCGGTGTTATTTATAGGCAAGTTGAGTCCCCCATCACGCCTTCCAACTTCTAGATGCGCATTTAATGAGGTGTCCGTTGGCCAATTTGAGCGAATCCTTCATTCCCTTCTGTTTTTAGCATGTTCAGAACGGTTATCTTTTCGTTAAATGCTCAAGCGAGTGCTTGCAACGGTCACCTAACAGCTATATTTTCCTCAAAAGCAGGGTAACGACTATTTTTCTGAGTACTGTGCCGAGCTGCATGGCAGTGCATCTCTGATCCTGCGCAGTTACTTCGCGGTGTTGGTGTTTGAACTACGCGGCTCCCTTTTTCTTTCCTTACTTCTTCTCTTATTTTTATTTTTTATTTTTTTTTCCTTTTGCGCAGCTTCAACAGTGCTACGCGGTACACACATTGTTCTACTTGTCGTACAAGTACAGACTCGTTTACATTTCCAGTGTCCAATTTCAAATGTACTTGACACTTAGAAATTTCTCCCTCTGTTTATCATTCAGGATTCTGCGAAGCAAGGCTATCATGGTACAACTTTAGCCTGCTTCCATTTATCAAAGTTGGTAGGGTATCTCCAGCTAAATTGGCTAACTGGACTGCACCAATGTTAGTAACATGTATCACATTATATGGACCAAGCCAATGCATCTTAAATTTACCAGGAAACTTCATGAATTTGCTATCATACAGGAGGACTAGGTCACCTACCTGAAAGCACTTGTTCTTTATATGGCGATCATGCCATGCTTTCTCGCAGTCTTTCTGGACTTGTTGGTGGAAGCTAGCGATGATGCGATCTTCCTCCAACCCAACTAGGTGTAGCAACCTTTCTTCTAGCGCTTCGGGGTCTACCATCCCTATGAATGCAGCGATTCTTAAGCTGGGGACAATGTACTCCATTGGCATTATAGCTTCCTGTCCGTAAGCCAACCGAAAGGGTGTGTGCCCCATCAATTTCTTGCAAGTGGTCCTGTATTCCCATAACAAAGATGAGATGCGTAGGTCCCAATCATCTCTATTCACATTGCAAACGTTAGTCAGTGCATTCTCCAGTATTTTATTGAAATCCTCAACAGTGCCATTCGCCTGCGGGTGATATGGTGTACTGCGCTGATGATGGATATGGAATTCCTCTGTGAGAGCTTCAATAGTCTTGTTTAAAAAGTGAGTGCCTTGATCACTCATCAAAATCTTTGGACACCTGAATCTTGACAATATTTCTTAAAAAATGAACTACGCTACATTCCTTCACTAGTTTTGCTTTTGCCCATCTGGTGAGGTAGTCAGTAGCAGTAATGATATACCTCGCACCAGTTCTTTTCCCTGGTGGGTTTATAGGTCCCACAAAAGCAATGGCCCATTTTTCAAATACCTGCAAGGTCAACTACGGATTCAATGGCATCTCGTCTCTGTGCAAGGTTTTTCTTGTCCTCTGGCAGACATCGCAGTTTCGGCAGTGTTCTTTAGAGTCTTTATGGATCGTAGGCCACCATAGTCCTGCGCATAGTATCTTCTGCACAGTATACCTTCCTGCATAATGTCCTCCTGCGATCCCTGAGTGCGCATCTGCTAAGATGAATGGTCTCTCATGGTCTAGTACACATCTATGCAAGACTTCATCCGGTCCAAGTTTGTATAACTGACCTGCAATAATAGTGAAGTCTACGGACCGCACTACCAGCCTATTCTTCTGCTTGATGGAGAAATCCTACGGTGCCAATACTATTGTTAAGAACTCGATGATGTCCTTATAATAATCATCGATAATCTGTATAGCAAATAACTGTGCATCAGGCAGACTGTCTTCAATGTTCGTCGGCTCTTCTCCTGACTCAATCCTAGAGAGATGGTCAGGTCCCAAGTTCAGCCTATCGAGCTTGACAATAATTTCAAAATCATACCCCTGGAATAGTAATAGCCATCTGCATATGTGCCCCCCTAACATGGGTTTATTGACCAAGTATTTCAACGCAGAATGGTTAGTGAACATAAGGAAGTGCGCACCAAGCAAGTAGTGTCTGAATTTCTGGAGCGTGTATACCATCACAAGGCCTTCCCTCTCAGTAGTAGTGTAATTTTTTTTCGCTGTCGAGAGCTTTCTGCTTGAAAATGCAATGGGATGGTCAATACCTCCTTCTCCTGGATGAGCTAATACAGTTCCCAGGGAAATGCATGATGCATCAACATGAACATGGAATGGCTTTGCCCAGTCTGAGAAGACTAGGATCAGTGCGGTAACCATCTTTTCTTTAAGTGTGTCAAAACCCTGTTCACATTCCACGTTCCAAATGAACGGTGCGTCTTTCTTTAGTAGATTTTCCATTGTTGTGGTTATCTACGCATAACCCTTTATGAACTTCCTGTAATATCCAATATGGCCTAAGGTATAGTGCAACATCTTAACGAAAGTTGGTGTAGGAAAATTCACAATAATGGCAATCTTCGCAGGGTCCACCATCAATGCCTACTTACAGACAATGTGTCCAAGTAAAATTCCGTATGGAACACACAAGATGCACTTCTTCAAATTCAATGAGATCTGATGCTGTCTACACTTCTCAAGCATCATTCTAAGATTCACGCAATGGTTCTTCAATAGACCAAACCTAGTCCAATCATCAAAATAGGATTCTAGAAACTTGTGCATGAAATCTTTAAATGCTGCGACGATGACTTGAGAAAATATGGTAGGCACATTCTTCAACCCAAAAGGAATTACTGTGTACTGGGATGACCCCCATTCTATAGAAAACATCATCTTATTCCTATCCACGGGATCAATTCTGATCTGATGATATCCAGAGAAACCATCAGTAAAGGAATAGGCCTCATTCCCTCCAACATTCTCAAGCACTTCATCTATAAAAGGAGTGGGGAATGGGTCATGCATCGAATCATCATTCAGTTTTCTGAGATCCACACAAATCTTGATCTCACCCTTCATTTTCTTATCCTGAATGACCATGGGACTAATCCACTCAGATTCCTCGACAAGTTCATTGATTCCTACTTCTAGCATCTTATCCAGTTCTAAACACACTCTTTCTTTATACAGTGGGTTCAATATGTATGGCCTCTGCTTCATAGGCTTAGCGCCTGGCTTCAAGGGGATCTTCATGACTCATATGTCTCCCAGAATTCCTTTCATTTCTGTAAATTTTTTCAGAAACAGCTCTTGATACTCATTTAAAGTGTCTGCGATCTCCGCAACAGTCTGATCATCCCAATATTCTCCAATTGATGTGAATTTTGGCTCTTTACTTGTGCCAATATTCACCTTCTGTGTCTTTACTGGTTTGCTCATATCTGGGATTTCCAACGGAGGTCCTTCTACATCGCGCGCACCCTCCGACTCTGGTATGTTTATGTTGTGTGGATCATCGTCATTGTCTTCCTTGCTATCCCCATCTTCTTCAGCTAGGTTATAACACTCTATGGTATGTTCTTCATGTTTCTTCCATTCCGAGTGTGGGTTCGCAGGAACGGTATTTGCCTCGAAGAATTATTCCCATGTCATATCTTTGCGAAGACAGTCTCCCCTGAATATGCATTCCTTAATTATCTGTAATGCCTCATGGATTAGCGGATTCTTGTCCTCAAAGCTGAAGTCCTTCTGGAAGTTGGTAGTCAACATCTCCCAATCCGTGGTTTCCCTATGCAACTACAGGTCTAGGTACCATTTCTTTGGAATGTCATCCTCCAGGGTATGAACAAACAGGTGCACCCATTCTTCATCTGGCCTTACTAGCCATGCTTGCGAACAGACTTCAATGTGCTGACTAGGATCTGTCTGGCCATTAAACTTCTCAAAGGGTAAAGTAACCCTGTCGGCAAACCGAATTTGCATCTTAATCCTGCATTGATCCCAAGTGGTCAATGTCTGCTTGTGCGCCAGCCCACCATCTGGCCGGTGTGTCACGCAATGCCATATCCAATGCGGGTAACCTATGCTCATCTGGAACTACTACAGTATATTCCTAGATGAAAGTGTAAACATTAGTGGAACCATAATATGTGGGAATGGGACTTACCTCCTTTCCAATCCAACGCAATAATTTTGTAACCTACGCACACCTCCTTGCTGATACTTCATGCATGCGGCTTTGCCAATTTTCTAGCCCTGCTTCCGAGTCAGAGACGTAGGAGCTGTCACATCTCCAGTTGAGTGTACCATCCGAGGTAGGATTAATGTAATCTTCCTGGTTCGCAGTGAGCTGGTATAGTCTGTATAAGTCTTGAGCCTTGGATTCCTCCTGAATCGGCTCGCTATATCTGTCACCATCTGTAGGATGCAACGGTGCGATGACCCTAAGATGCTTTCCTTCAAATATCATCTTCTTCGTTTTCAGGTTTATGATATCCAAGTTATCAATAGCCCAGTTAATTCCTAGAAGTGCAGGAAAAGGCTGACTATCATCCACAATCTCAATAACTTCAAAGTTTGCATGACTTTGGACTCCATCGATGTCAACCACCACATCAGCTAACTGGACAAAAGGTATGACTTTCTCCTGGTTAGCCATTCTCAACTGGATAGGTGACCATGACAACTTTAGTCAACCCATCTACTGCCATGTCTGCTTAGTCAAGACATTCACTTCAGATCCCAGATCAAGGATGATTTCATCCATTTCAAAATATCCTATTTGCGTGGTAAGCCTCATTTCTCGACCTGTTCTTTTATGCTTCCTTATGTGATGTACGATGCTATCAAAAGTTTCTGTTCCTGTCTATGGTTCATATTGGCTTATGAGCTTCTATAGATCTACTGTGTCAGTTTCACTTTTTAGTAACTTCATGTAGCTTTGCAGGAACTGCGCAACGGAGGTGCTGACATTCGTTGTGGTACTTGTTTTGTCATAGGCCACTGGCATGTCTTCAACATGCAGTGTTTCACTACGCAACGGGATCCTCTG
Organism: Larix kaempferi; assembly: GCA_027924585.1. NCBI lineage: Eukaryota > Viridiplantae > Streptophyta > Pinopsida > Pinales > Pinaceae > Larix > Larix kaempferi. Next base: position 1,566,810 of record BSBM01001363.1, read on the forward strand.
TGGTTTTGTTTCCGGTTCTCTAAAGGTATTTACCACGTCAATGAAGACCTCCTTGTTCTTTCGTAGGTCGAGAGCAGGTATTTTTCCCGAGGATTTCCTTATCCATACTGTCTCAAGAGGGGTCTGCTATGTGTGAGCCTCCCCTGACATGGAAGCTTTTGATACCCTATCGCGGCCTGTCTCAGCACCACTGCGCGTGACCACATTGATGCTCGGGTCCACTGGTCTGTTCTCTCCTGCTATCCACTGGATGTTTGGGTTCGGTGTCTCCATCCGTCTTCTTTTCTGCATTTCCACCTCTAGCATTGGGAAATCTTCAATAACATGATTCGAATGATTTACAATAGTTGCATGCAGTGCATGGGTTAACACAATCTCTAGATACGTAACCTGGTTGGCCACAATTGTAACAAATGACCTGGCCGTGGCCTCTTCCCTACGCAGGTCCAGCATTTCTTCCTCTTCCACGGTATCCACCACCACGACCTCTGTATCCTCCTTGGTCATATTGTGCGTTTTCTTGTTTTGGATGGTTTTTGTCTTGTACGTGGTACAAGCCAGTGCCTCTCATTGAGTCCATATCTTGTTTTCTCTCATTCATTAGCTCATATGCGCGGCAATTGGATTCATCATGTCCAACTGATTTAGAGAAAGTGCAGTATAAATTTTTAGGTGTTTTCACATATTTCTGTATGAGATAATAGTCTTCAGGTCTGTGTCCTGTGGTTCTACAAATTTCATACCATGGGGCCTAATTCTGATTTCTCGGGTTGGGCGCACTACTGTTGAGATAATCGAGGTATACTGGACAATGCTCCCGGTCATGGCCTTCTCCTTTACAACTTGTACACCAGATCTCATGTCTAGGTTCATACCTTTGTTCTTTGCCATTTTTCATGCTTTGCAACTCTAGTGTCAGGGTGGTCAGCTGGTTCTGGATCTGAGACATCCCAGAACTAGTCTCACCAATCGGCAAAGCCTCTAGCTTCATTGCGATCTCCAAGGCCTCTGCCTGTGACACAACCTTCTGCTGCATCAATGGTAATCTGATGTGGGGTAACAGCGCAAAAATGAACCATTCCTTGTGTTGTTGCGGAGCTATAACAAAGCTCACTTGGTCCAAAAGTGTCTTAAACTTTTGATTAAACTCCCATATTGTTTCAGTCAGTTTCTGCTTTATCTCTTTCAACTCAGTTATACACTAAGATTCAGATTTGGGTTTCTTAAACTCTTCCACAAGTGCATCTTTAATTTCCGCAAGGGTTCTTGGCTATGCCTGAGAGTACTTCATAAACCAATGTAAATCTCTTTCTCTGAAAGTGGTGATGAGTTGTGCTCTCTTCATGACATCATCCTGTATTTGTCTTACACTCCATACGGCTTCGCAAAGGAACCAATGTTGGTCAGGGTCTTCTAGACCAGTTCCTTTGAAGATCGGTAGCTTCATATCAGTGTTTTCCATTGTCCTATTAGGTGGTGTAGAGCCTGGATTAGTGTGCGGATTCTGTAAAGGGCTCTATGTAGTGAAAAAAAATGGGCTTATCGAGGTAGACGTATTGGGCTGAGTATTCTATGGGGTGGGCTACGTAGCGGGTGGGTTCTGAGATAAGGGTGGCGCAGTCTCTGCAGCCTATGGGTTCTAAGGGGTAAATGGTGGTGCGGATTCATTGTTAAGGTCACAAGGAATCTCGGTATCTATATGGAGTCCAGGGCCTCCAAGATTCTTATTAAATTTATATCTCTTCCCACTTCTAAGATTATGGGTGTCTTCGTCAGAATCACTATATATACCGTTTACCATGACAACTTGAGAATATTATTGCATTCTTAAAACACCTTTCTCAGCTAACAACATCTTAATGTATAGACTGAGATTGTTCAGCAACTTACCTTGGAATCCTTGGAAAAAATATGCTTCTGCTTGGCTGTAGGATTTGAGTGTGTCTACATCAAATTCTGTTATGAAGCCTTCTAGCATATGATCGACCTAGAAGTCAATTGCATGTGGCAATGGGCTATATATCGCTTTGAGCTGCGCTGTGAGCTCGGGAGTCCACTGTGTAGGAACTCCTCCTTGAAAATAGGTTTTCTTTTCTGCGAGCCACGAGATCCACCCGTGCAGCTCGTTTGGAAATGATGCCCAGAAAATCTCGTGAATATCTTTCCATAGATATCTATTCAACCACTATGTGTCAGATAGATGTCTATTCTCTTGGTTTGCAAAGTCTCTTATGGTCTTGTCCCACCAAGCTTGGATTTCTATCTTTTCAGGATGCTAATTGTAGGAGCCTTCTAGGAACTGATATTCTTCGTCACACATCACAATTGCAACTCATCACAGATTCTATCGCGGCAATGGAACCATTTGTTGGCTTGACTGATGCTGATCCAGAGGTTTTCAATAAGACCCAGGCTCTTCACAGTTTCCCTTTGACCAACAAAACCCCTTCGCACCGACCCTTTCGGAAACAACCTGTGAGCAGGTTGAGGTCTCACCCGAGGTGTATCTACGGGGTACTACAGAATCAGATTTCCACAGTATGTGATGAGTTGTTTGGACAGATGTACTGCGCAGTGCAACAGGGTGTATGCACTGCGAGGCGAGACTGCGCAGCGATGGGAAATGCCGCGGTCCACACCACTATGTCCTTCCACTGCAGGACTTCTACTGAGACTACAAACAATCCAGTTCAGCTTTATACTTGAAGTACTCAGAAATTCTAAAGGCACTGAACTGAGTATCACTCATCCACTCATTCATGCACTGAATTGATTATTACTCTAACATTCATTTATACACTTAGAATGTTTACTATTTAAGTGTCTTGTGAAGCACCTGCAACAATTAATTAATAAGAATATGCGAAATAGCAGAAATGACAGAACTCAAAATCACTTTTATATTGATCGCAGGCCACTTCAAGGGGGCAACCTCCTTTGAGCAATCTCAATACAAATAACTTCACGGTGCCTTCATAGGCCTCAACACACACTTATATACTAATTCTAGGCACCAATACTATGGGTCAAAACCATGGGCCACTACAAACTATGGATCAACAATACTACGGGCGACTTACAAAGCATATGCGCCAACAACAATAACACAAACTATTGATCAACAAATACTACGGGATGACTTACGAAGCATATGCGTCCAACAACAATATACTAACAAAGTAAAGACATGGGTTCCTAACATCCCCTCCCCCTTAAAAAAAAAGATTTGTTCTCAAAGCTTTAGATGTGGAAATTGTGGTTGAATATGAAGGAGTGGTTCCCATGTAGCATCCTATGGTTGCATGCCGTGTCACTTAATTAAGACCTTTGTGATAGAGCGAGAGTGAAGCTGACGAGTGCGTCGATTGAGGATGGCCTCTGGCTCCAAAAGGATGGATCCTTCATTATCCAGTTCGGGTAAAATAGTTTGTCCACTGATGTTGGTGCCAAGAACTTTTTTTAGACAAGAGACATGAAATACTGGATGAATGCGAGAAGAAGGAGGAAGTTCCAATTTATAAGCAACGAACCCAATATTCTGAAGAATCCGATATGGCCCATAGAAATTTGGAGCAAGCTTATGACACCTGCTTGAAAAGTGCGCTCAGAACGGTGTTGATCAGCTTGTTGCTTCATGCAATTTCTTGCCATGTGAAGATTGTCCCGCAAAATGCAAAGAATCTAATCACGGTTTTGAAGGACAGTGTCAACTTCCTGAAATGGTGAATTGTTGGGGGTGTATGGAAGAAGAACTAGAGGTGCCTAACCATAGACTGCTTCATATGGGGTCATTTTAGAGGCAGTGTGGTAAGAGGCATTATACCACCATTTAGCGAGAGGGAGCCACTTTGCCCACTGATGTTGTTGTTTAGAGGTGAAGCAACGAAGATAAGTTTCCAAGCATTTATTGATAATTTCAGTTTGACCATCTGTTTGTGGGTGATACCCTGAACTCATCTTCAGTTTGGTGCCAGTGTGGCAAAATAGTTCTATCCAAAAATGACTGGTGAAAGTCACATCATGATCCGAGACAATGGAAGAAGGGATGCCATGAAGACGAAAGATCTGGTCCAGGAAAATTTGAGCGATTGAGAAGGCTGTATAGGGATGGCTAAGAGCACAAAAATGACTATATTTGGAGAGGCGATCAACCACAACGAGAATCACTGTCTTCCCGCTAGATTTAGGTAGCCCTTCAATGAAATCCATAGAAATATTTGTCCAAATCTGTGTAGGTATGGGAAAGGGTTTGAGCAATCCCGGAAGGAGTGTTGTTTCACCCTTATTGCGCTGGTAGGTATCACATTCAGCCACTATCTGTTGAATTGTCCTTTTCATGCCTTGCCAAAAGAAGTTACGATGTGCCCATTCATACGTTTTGAGGAACCCATAGTGCCCTGCCTATCGAGAAGCATGGAGTTCATAGAAGACAGCTTGTTGAAGATCTATGCTCTGGGGAAGCACCAAACGACCCTTGTATCTCAGAGAAGCACCATCCCAAGAGTAATGTGGTATAGCAGAAGGGTTGTTGGTCAAGCATTGGATGATTTGAGATAAGGAAGAGTCATTGACATAACCATGTTGAACAGATTGTAACCAATTTGGAACAAGCATAGAAATAGCTGAAAGAGAACCTTGGGAATCAAATGTGCGAGAAAGAGCATCTGCCACAATATTGTCTTTACCCTTCTTGTAAGTGATCTCATAGTCATAACCCATGATTTTTCTAATCCATTTCTGTTGTGTTGGGGAGGAGACACGCTGTTCCAAGAAATATTTCAGACTCTGGTGATCAGTCTTGATGCAAAAATGATTCCCTAATAGGTATAGTCACCACTTTTGTATTGCATGCAAAATAGCCATCATTTCCTTCTCATATGTAGAGGCAGCTAAATTGTTACTTGAAAGGGCTTTGCTGGTGAACGCAATGGGGTGTTCATCTTGAAGGAGAACAACACCAAGTCCATTTCCGTAAGCATCAATCTTAATAGTGAAGGGCTTGGAAAAATCAAGCATAGCTAGAACAGGTGTAGTACACATAGCTTGTTTTAGTTTGTCAAATGCACACTGAGCAGCATGTGTCCATGTAAAAGCATCCTTTTTCAATAGAGCAGTTAATGGAGCTGCAATCTTCCCATAATCCTTGACAAACTTGTGGTAGTATCCAGTCAACCCCAAAAAACCACGAAGGCTCTTGAGTGTCTGAGGATGCGGCCAATTGTTCATGGCATCGATTTTGGTAGGATCCACGCGAACCCCTTGTGTTGAGATAATGTGCCCAAGATACTCAACTTCCTTCTGTCCAAAAACACATTTAGACTACTTGGCATGGAGATGATGGTCATAGAAAAGTTACATGACAAGATCTAGATGCTGGAGATGTTCAACCCATGTTTTACTGTAGATGAGGATATCATCAAAGAATACCAGAATGAATTTCCACAAGTAGGGCCGAAATATTTTATTCATTGAGGCCTAGAATGTGGAAGGAGCATTAGTGAGGCTAAAGGGCATGACCAAAAACTCATAATGGCCATCATGTATGCGGAAAGCTATTTTAGGGATATCATCCTCATGAACTTGAATTTGATGATACCCAGAATGAAGATCCAACTTGGAGAAAAATTGAGCCCCATGAAGCTCATCAAGAAGCTCATCAACAATAGGAATTGGAAACTTATCCTTGATGGTGAGGTGATTAAGTGCTCAGAAGTCAATGCAGAGGCACCATGACCCATCTTTTTTGCAGACAAGAAGAACTAGAGAAGAAAAGGAACTAGTGTTTGGGCGAATAATACCTTGCTTCAATAAGTCCTGAACGAGCATTTCAATCTCCATTTTTTGGTGAAATGGGTAGCGATAGGGCCCAATGTTGGGAGGAACGCTGCCAGGAAGGAGCTGAATACGATGGTCTTCTGGCCTTGAATGTGAAAATCCCACTGGATCAGCAAAGACACCTGTATATCGATCCATAATTTGTTGTAGATCCAAAGGAGTAGTGGAGACCGCTGATGGTTGCATCTGAATGGAATGGATCTGAGCGATGACACCATGTGAATTCTTCTTGAGGAGTTTTTCCATGCGATGTGAAATGATGATGCTGAGAGACCCTAGTTGTAATCCTATAAATGTGTGTTTTTGTCCATTGAGGGAAAACTGCATCCAAATTTCAGCAAAATCCCATAAGATAGGGCCAAGTGTGCGTAGCCATTGAGCGCCCAAAACCACATCACATCCACCTAAGGTCAAGGAAAACATGTCAGAGTGCAAGGTATAATCTCCCACAGAGATACGCACATTTCGACACTTCCCTTTGCAAGGTAAGGTGCCCCCATTGGCAACCATGACTTCAAAGTTGGAGCAAGGATGGATAAAACAATCAGCTTGTTTGGCGATCCGAGGGTCAATGAAATTATGAGTGCTACCAGAATCAATGAGTATTTTAAGAGGAAGATTCTTGAAGTAACCCTTGACCCACATTGTTTTGGGGGTGGTGATTCCAGCTAAAGCATGGAGACATATCTTTGGATGGTCATCCTGAGACGGAGGGTCAATAGGCAGTTCTTGAATGTCGACCTGAGCATCCATTGTATCTGGATCTTCGTCACCAATTTCAGAGGCAGGCGGAGAATCCACATCAAAGAGATAGAGCTTTTGTTGAACACATTTATGTCCCTGAGTGAATTTCTCATCACAATTATTGCAAAGCCCCTTTTCTCTGCGTGCTTCCATCTCTGTTTCAGACAAACGCTTGATAGGAGTTTGTCGAGGAGCCTGCGGTATGGGTGGTCATTGAGAACCCATATTTCGGAAGGGAACAAAAGTGGGCTTGGAGCATTGTTGGGCTGCAATCTTGTCTTCTGCCAACTTAGCCAACCCTAGGGCTTCCATCATTGTGTTGGGACATAACATTTTGACCTCAGAGCGGATGGCATCCTTTAGACCACTGATAAAACAACTCTGGTAAAAGTCATCAAACAATCCTTCATTGTGGTTGGCTAGTTTCTCAAATTCAGTTTGATACTCTCTCATAGTGCCAATTTGGCGAAGTTTACTAAGGGATCCTGTGAAGTCATCAAAAGCACTAGGACCAAATTGTTGCAAAAGCAGTTGGCAAAAGTCTGGCCATTTTGGCTCTTCATGAGCCTTGATGTACCAACGGTACCATTGAAGAGATTCCTGTTCCAAATGAAAGGATGCAAGCGGAACTTTGTTGACATCAAAAGTATTATGCAGACTGAAATACTGTTCTGGACGATAGATCCATCCAGTTGGATCAGTACCATTGAAGTGAGGAAAATCAAGCTTCAAACCACAAAAATTGCTGGAAGAAGAGAACCCATTGTCTGATGAAGACTCGAACTGCCATTTCCTGTTCATAGCTAAATGTTCAAGATGGAGGCCAAGAAATTTTTCATCAAGATACTGGAGTTTGGCTTGGATGGCTGCAAGTGCTTCTTCCATGGTTTTTGCTCCTGTGCGGGTGACAACCATAACCAAGAGTTTTTTTTTTTTTGGGGGGGTTGACTGGGTAGAAAAACAAAAACAAAAACTGCTTCAATAAGGGAAAATCTGGATTTGGGAAAAAATCTGAAGGGTAATTAGGGTTTGACTAGGTTTTGGACACTGTCCAATAGATAGGGAAGCAAAAAATGAGGATTTCAGAAGCGGGGTGAAAGAATGGGAAAATTTGGCAGAGGGTGACAAAGAATTAGAATTCGTAAAGGAACTCTGTGGTAAAATTTGAAGGTGATTGGTTGAAATTTGAGGAAGTTATGGGAAACCCTAAAAATAGACAAATGTGAGATTTCGGGCTTTGGGAAGTGGAATTGGGCATAGGGGTCCTCAGGAATGAAATATGAAAAATGGGATTACAGGGGTTCCCGGGAAGTTTCAAGGAAAACGGAGTGAAAACAAGGGAGATATGGAGAATGGAGCGGCTATAGCTACAACTCGAAGGGGATCTGAAACAGATAGATCTGCAACAGCCCGGAAGTGAGCGGAAATAGAGGGATCTGAAATGGCGCCAAATGGATTGAAAATGGTTGGATCTGGAATGAATTTATGAATGGATCTAAATGGCTGGATTTGAAACGGCGCAGTAGTGATCGACAACAGTTCAGCTGAAAATAGATATGGATCCCAGGTATGTGCGACTTCCTAACAGTTCAGGGGTTTCACTTGGCCACCAATGCTATCTGACGGCTTGCGTATTGGGGCAATACCCCTCATTCCATGGCTCAGGTAAAACTGATAACCGCTTTGCCACAAACGGCAGCTCTTGGTTTACCTCATGGGTGGGAACTAGTCAATCAGGTAGGGGTCATTTCCCTTTTCGCTGGAAGGTCCTCTCAATGGGCCAGCTAATTCGGGGTTCCTGTGGTACTCCTCACAATGAGTTTTAGGGCTTATGCCCAAGTACTTCCCACAGTTAAGTGGATAGGGATTATTTCCAAATCCAAACCTGCAACAGATGCGAAAAAAAATTTGGCAGAAATTTCCCCCAGTGAGCCCAAGAAATTGCTATGATACTAGATGTGAAGCACCTGCAACAATTAATTAATAAGAATATGTGAAATAGCAGAAATGACAAAACTCAGAATCACTTTTATATTGATCGCAGGCGACTTCGAGGGGGCAACCTCCTTTGAGCAAGCTCAATACAAATAACTTCACGATGCCTTCATAGGCCTCAACACACACTTATATACTAATTCTAGGTACCAACACTATGGGTCAAAACCATGGGCCACTACAAACTATGGATCAACAATACTATGAGTGACTTACAAAGAATATGTGCCAACAACAATAACACAAACTATTGATCAACAAATACTATGGGACGACTTACAAAGCATATGTGTCCAACAACAATATACTAACAAAGTAAAGACATGGGTTCCTAACATGTTTACCACATATGCAAATCACTATCATTCATTCATCCACTGCGCATAGAAAAGTACTTAAGCCATCTCTTAATACTTGAACAAATAACTGATTCACTGCTTTCAGAATCAAAGCTAAGTATTAACCATTTATCTATTCATGGAGACTTAACATATCATTTCCATACTCTCTTGATGGCAAATGCATACAAAAGTCTTCACATAACAAAATGCAAGGAAATATTCAGACATTCATCTACAGAAAATAGGAAATGCAATCATACGCAATAGTGTTCCACTCAATCACACAACACAATATTTAACGTGGTTCACTACCCCGGGTGGGAAGCTATGTCCACAAGAACGGTTGTTACATATATATCTTTAATGGGAAGGGGACAACCGCTCTTTGTCTACACACTCATCTGCAGACTCTCTCTTCTTTCTCAGCTAGGTCTCTACACACACAGCTGCAGAGCCTTTACAATGGCTTCTTACTTAGAGAGATCTTACAATCCATCAACAACAAAAAGTAACGAGAGAACCCCCAAAAGTAACCAACCAACCCCTTCCCTTACAAAAATGTCTTCTTTTATAGACCATGCCCGAAGGTCATGTCTTTACAATGCTGAAGACCGAAACCCTTAGGGTTTCCAAAACTGCTATGGTTTCTCTAAACCGTCCTCCTGGCCTCTGGTAGTGAGTGTGATATTGTGGCAGTCCTCCACGCCTTTGTTCTGTCGCTTTCGGCCTTCCTGCTATGCGCACACCAACAAGTCATCTTCATCAAGCCGCCCTTCCACTAACGGACTTGTACGACTGGCTCAGCTTCCAGTCGCTTTCTTTGCAGACTGTTTTTCCCCTTAACGGCCTCATACAACTGGCTCAGCCTCCAGTCACTTTCTCAGTGCTGTTCTCCACTTAACGATCTCGTACCACTAAGCACGGCCAATTGTCGCTTTCCCTGAGTTGTTCTCCACTTAACAAACTCGTACAACTGGCCTCCTTCCTGATATGCTCATGCCTGCAGCTCGGCATCCTGGAGCATACTTGCCAAAATTAGACCATTGCTGGTCTATCCGGTACCTGTATCTATCCATTGTCCATCATTCCGCTTTGCTGGCTCCACGTGGCCTGATCACTTCGTAGCACTACTTCCTCGCAGCGCTGACCTTCGCAGTACTGCAAACATTTGGTTGATGCGCACAACTTCGCAGCATACCCCACACTTGTACACAATTATATATTTTGTTGAGCTGTGCTCTACTCCACAGCTGAACCTCCTTGTACTATCCAAAATTGCCCCAACCTGGGCCAGGCCCAACAGAGGGCCCACTTATGGATATATGTGGTCAAATAATAACCACTTCATCCATGGGTTGATCATTTTGGTTGCTCCATGGTATTTTCCCATTGTATTGACCATGGTATTGGGGACCCTTAAATATTAAAAGGAGTATCAATGTGCACTAGAAATTTTTTTTGATGAAATTTTATTGTATTGGATTTTATTATGCTTCTCTCGCTTGGGTGATGCTCCAGTTGTTTCATGTTCTCAATTCTAGTAATATTGACCAATAATTTTACTAATTAATGATAGGTTGATGAATGATGTTTAATGTGTTGTGGATGATGTTCATGCAATCATATAATATGTTTCTACAGTCATATACATGAATAAAACTCATAATTGTTTTCCATACTGCACTTCCTATCTCTTTCTCAGCATCTTATTTCGCCCTTGCTCATTGGCTAGGCAATTTTGACTAGTCTTCATTGTTTTGGATGTATCTTGAGTTATGTATATCCAAATATGATTATGAAATATTATGAAGGTGTATAAGACCCAAGGACACCCATAAAAAGTGGAAAATATTGAATTCGTTGGCCCTAGGTACCATTTCAGTCGGTTTGAAAATTACCTTCACAAGATTACCACAAAATCTGCCTAGTCTCCATTGTTTTGATCATATCTTGAGTTCTTGAACTCCAAATGATGATATGTAAGTTGCCTTAGGTAAGGGATACAGTATAGTATCCATTAACAACATCATTTATATAAATTGGGTGTACCTAACGTGACTTGGAATCGTTTGAAAATTTCCTATCTGAGCAGTCCACACCAGTTTAACTTTCCCAAATATTACCAAACAACCATCAAAGCATCATTTCTAAGTGTCAAACATTTTATGAAATTGGGTGGGAGTTATAGTCTATTTGATATATTTATGGAGTGCACCAAAAGCATTTATTTTCCCATAGAAGTGCTAGGAACTGACAACCACGGGGTCCTTGTGACCATCCCAAGCATGATGCACGCAGAGAATGTGCCTATGTCAATGTAGATTATTTTCCCATGTCTTATACACCATATTGGACTACATGATTTTGAAAAACCTACAAAATTGAGGTCAGTACCATCCCAAGTGTGCACCATGCTTTCGTCACCCTTGAACCTAACCCTCTTTGGCCTAGTTTTGAGTCTTTGGAGCTAGTGTGCCTAATATTTGGATTGGGTACACGAAAACTTGTGGATGCACTGTTTGAACAAGTGGAGTATAAATAATATGTAAATTTGAGGAGTGAAATTAATCTTGGAATATCATGTGGAGTAATATTATGAATTGGAAAGCTTTGGTCAAATGAAATGCTCATGGGAATCATAAGAAACATGATTTGATGAAGTGCATGAGGCAACAAGAAATGAAGGAACACAAGGAGAAGGTGTGCAGATATGAGAATTTGTGAAAAGGAGAAATAAGCATGTGCATATGTATGTGTGCATAATTTATGTTGTAGAGTGGATCAACGATGTAATAAAGTGTAAGAGAAATGACAGTTTGAGTTGAACTAGTGGAAGAGAGTGCAATTAATAAGCATAGTGCAAATATTTGTGCACGTAGACATGAAGTCAGGAATCTATACTATATACTTCTCGAGGTAGTTGGATGGGTCAAGGAAAGGATATCAATGTCTCCAATGAGGTTGGTGCCTGAACACTGCAATTTGGTGCTTGAGCATAGGATTGGTGTCCTCACAGATTGGATCCTGGTTCAGCAAGTTGGTACTTGTGCATAGGATTGGTGTCCTCATAGGTTGAAGCCTGCAGTCTACAAGTTAGTGCTTTCCATTGGGATTGGTATCCCAATCAGAGGGGTTTCTGAGCGATTCAATTATCACATCAGTGGAGATGGGTGTCTTTTATCGGTCAAATTACCACTTCTTCGTCCGTAACGACATTGCCCTGTAGGTCACATAAAAGGAAACTATGGATGGAATAGCTTACCTTGACCCTAGATGACCTAGAGCTGAACCTTTCAATCCTTTCCTCATAAGCATATTTTTCTTCCTATTTTAATACATAACTGTCACTCTTATACTTGTAAACCAGCGAGTTAGTCGCGGGTGTCCATATTGACAACCCGCGAGTATCAATAAAAATATGCACCCTCTAGTTGCACGTTATGATAGTAATGAGTCACTCGCTAGTTGTCATATACCATAGTCACGGGTGTCTTAAGATAAACTTAAAAAATATATTAGAAACACAAATTTGGATTAGTTGAGACAGGTACCAAAACTACCTTAACTTCCCAACTCAACCACATTTTGATCCTGCCCTCCTCGCCTTGCTATAAATAAAAGGGGAGAGGATTGGGAAAGGGACCTTATGATCATTGAAGAAAGTTATGCTGGATAAATTCATAGCTAAGAGAGAGGAGTAGGAGCCTAGGGTCTGGTTACGATGGTGCCGGTGTAGGATAGGTATAGCCTATGTATTTTTTGCTTTTGTCAATAAAGATTTGGATATTCTTCCCTTCCCATAGATCTTTTTATATCTATTGTGTTTTTATTACAAGTTAATGTTACTTTGTTTTATTAATATCAATATCTTATTTGTAGTCAAACTGATTTGAGGAAGGTCTTGTGTTTGTTTTGCAGGTTGTAGCAATGTATAACAAAGAGAGAAAAAATTGGATCAACCTTCATAAAAAAGGTATACACTTCTCCTACCCCTAACTCTATTTGCTTAGTAATAACTTTGCAAAGCTTTATATGTTCATCTGATAACCCATAGTATGTTGGTAGTCTTCCCCTACTATAAGAGTAATTTTCCTAACAATAGATCTGGCGACTCCACTGGGGAGCACCATATGTTTTCTACTTTGGGGACTCTTGTTGAGTTTTTCCAGTATTTTATAACTTGTTTTATCTCTCTAGAAGTGCCTAGGGTATCCTTGACCCTTCTTCTTAACTTAGTTCTGTTTTGATCTGGAAACTTATTTCTTTTTTAAGTTTTTTCAGATCCCACCCGCGAGTTTCCTGTACATACAGGCGTGGCTAATTGGTTGCATTCGTGAGTTACCTATATAGGTACCTACGGTTATTCAATTGCACCCGCGTAATTCTACATGTGACAGTCGTGAACATTTCCTGAGACCTTTGTTTTATTTTAGGTTTTGGTATTATGGTTACCTTTTATGGCTTTGGAAGTTTGTTTGTTGATCTGAGACCTGTTTAAATTATTTTGAGTGTTGATCTGAGTCTCTTTTACAGCCACTCTTAGGGATATTTTTGTCTTTTGTGCTTGATTCAATAGGTTTTTACGTTTTTAAGTCTTTTCAAGGCTCACCTATGACCTGCATATATGTTGACACAGTTCTGTCAACAGGGGTTCACTTCGCACTACTATCAACAAACACCAACCAAACACCCTTAAGCATCGACCCAGGGAGGTTTTACCCTTTCCAACAACACCTGCGGAGGGAGTGAAGTCTCACCCGAGATGATTAAGGGGGCTGCAGGAACCAAGTTTCCATAGTGGGGGGAGGACATGCATCTATTCTCACTCTATCGCTACAGAAACCAACGATTTACCTTCACATCATGCTTAACAGTTCACACATGTATCATTCTCATTATTAATCTGTAGTTAACATTCACACCAACATTGTATAACTAGAAGTCGCATCAACATGAATTACATAGAAACATAAATTAAGAATAACACATTATCTGGGTTGCATTCATTATTCAGTATAAACAAAAAAACAAGAGACATCATCATTCAACATAAACAGGGACATAACCGAACATCTTCATGCATTAAATCATCAAAAACCTGCTGTACAACCTTCGCAGGGACAGTTCGAGACAACTTATCGTGGATCCATACAAAACTTGCGGAAGGAAGAGAAAAACATTGCACAATTCATCCACTTATCGATCTATCAACTTATGCCCTTAGGATTACAATCATAGTCCTATTTATAGCCAACTAAGGTGGTTACAAAATGGTCCAAATGACCCATTCTAACTAACTAAACTAATCTTGCACTTTCGTCAGCTCCTCGTTCTCCGTGAATGGTCCTTTCTTCCATGGATGATCCTTCTTGTCGCTGTCAGCTTCTGAAATTCATGCAGTCTAACCCCGTGCCAATAGGACCCCAACACAAACTTGTGGATCGCCCTCGAGCCACCTCAGCTGAACACCTCTTGGAACTAATCTCATCCTTTGTTGTTATGTATTTATCAAGCGAATCCTTTCATCTGGTGCTCGCTGTCATGTACTTATCGAACTCATCCTCTAGTCTCTTGGGAACTGTCATGTACTTCTTGAACTCATCCTCCAGTCTCTTGGAACCTGTTGGCTGTTGATCACCTTCTTGAGGTTTGCAGTGTAGACCCAGGTACTTCGCGGTTCAAGGACCCAACAAAACCCCAATTCACCAGCCCTTTTGGCAATAGGCTGCGCACAGCCTGAAGTCTCACCCGAGGCAAAGCTGAGGGGGTGGTTGAGGAATCAAGTTTCTAGAACTGGGTGATGTGATGGGGGGAAAGCTAATAAAAAGTGCAATGTCTTGTGGGTTGCACGGATAGATAATTGCGTGAACCTTCTGTTCTGCGTCGGATACTTCAACGCACAACTGCACTCACGCACTTGTGCCTTCAGTGCACAATGGTGCTCGCACCTCCAATGACTATGCGATACAGCATACCTTTGCATTACGACAGTAAGCTATCAAGAGCTCACCTCACAACAACCTTCAATTACTCGGCGCATCCATGAGACTGCGCGTCCTTGCCAGGTTGTGCAATTCTAACAATTCTACTTAACATCCTTTATCCTTTTACTTCATTCAAAGTCTTCTTAGTAAATTGTGGATGGTTTAATAACATACGTTACTGCGCGCTCCAATGCTGTGCTTAAACTCAGTGTTCACTACTTGACCAACATATAGATTCATACATGTTGAATACTTAACATTCATCTGCGCATGCATTACTTAACATATTATTCCCTTCTCTGCGGTGAATACATATAAAAGCAATCACATAACAGAGGTCTCCAACATTAAACATACATACCAAGCAATTAAACAATCATAAAAACACATTGGTCACACAACACAAAATTTAATGTGGTTCACCCCCCGGATGGAGGCTACGTCCACAAGAATGGTTATTAATATTTCTCTTAATGGGAATGGTACAACTGTTCTTAGTCTGCGCACTCAGCTACAGACTCTCTTCTCTCTCTGATAGGTCTCTGTGCACTCAGCTGCAGAGCCTTTACAATGGCTGTCTAAGCTTAAGATTCAACAATAGTCAACACTTAACCAACATGAAGAGTTGAAAAACCCTTTCCCATACAAAATCATGCCTATTTATAGAATATGCCCATAGGCATACCTTTACAATTTGTAAGCAAAAACCCTTAGGTTTACAAAACCGGCGTGGCCAACTGCCACCCTAGCTGTCGCCATCGACAACTTACTCCACGTGCTCCATCTGGGCCACCCATGGCTCACACACTCTTTTGACAGCTGTAGTCCTCCAAGCAGTTACAACTGCATCATGGCCTGTCCATTTCCACTCCTTTGCCTTCCTGTCACCATCAGCATCATGGCCTAGCTTCTCAACTGCTTGCCACCACATGTTTGAACAGGTCACTTTTATCTGCCATCCACCTGTTCCTTACCCAGAATAGGTCATATCCTCATCTGAACTTTACCCATGATCTACCCAAAAATAGCTTATGCGCTAAAATGCGCATTTTCCTTCTACGCGACTGTGCCTTAGTCATTTCCATCGCATGACATGCGCAAAACCTCAAATTGTTCGTCACCTGCCGCCGCGTGCAATGCACTTTCACCAAAACTGCTTTCTCTTCCTACCGCAGTGCGCAATGCGCAATTATCAAAATTGCCTTTTCTTCCTGCTGCAGCGCGCTATGAGCTATTTTCCATACTTATATATTTTTCCAACCCACTTGGGCCCCTCTCAATAGGCCCCTAACACTCACCTGTGGCTCGTCCTGAGCCACTTCCACCTGCGGACCCTGGTGCCGCATCTTTCATCATCCCAAGCTTTACTGTGAAGCTTTGTAGAGTTTCTTCCAACTCCGCAACTACATTCTTAGCTTTCTATTTGAATTTAGATGAAACTCCGGATAGTTTGTGATGAACATCGCAGTGACATCCCTCTAAATATGAATATCATGGTGATGTATCTCTTGAAATGGACTGACGGGGTGTGGCTCGCTGTCATGTACTTCTTGCCAACGATCGTCATTCGTGCGGAACCTTGATCATCTACCTCTTGTGCACCTTTCTAAGTGGTCCATTGGTTGTCTGGCTGGCACACAAGTTCTTCCACATCACCAAGTTGGGAAACAAGCCGGATGTTCCTCACATCTGTTTTGTGGCTCGGGTTGTCTCCTGCTGAGCTCTATCTGCCTTTGCTCATGGCGAGTCTATATGCAAGGAGACCATGCTTCTTTCAATGATCAGTAATCATGTAGACATCTTAGATGAAACTCGATGGTTAAGCCTACTGAGTGCCACATTACTCTTATCGGTTAGGAACTCCATAGACATCTTGGATGAAACCCCAGGGTGATGTCTCCTGAGGACTACAACAGATGCTTCTATGGATTGCTCATGGACGCTTGTCATTCTAGATCTTAGGGCACCTGTGGTGATTCTACTGGATATGAAGTGCACCATGGCACCTGGTTAGTTCTCTTTTCTAAGGCCTTCTTGGCCTGTCTTTCAACTAGCAACTCTCAGGGTATATCGCGGGTTCGGTCACTACCTTGGACAAAGATGATAACTAAGAATTGTGTTCTCAACACCTCTAGGGTTCAGTATATATAGTTTGATTCACTGACATTCCTGTATGTTAGAATCCCCGGGGAGGATCAGCTTCACATGATTTGCGTGCTCTGAAATGGGGTAGCCACGTTGGCATTCGTGTAAAGTGATTAACTGGCACCGTCCCACCATGATGTGTGATCAATGCTAATCATGCATCTTTATGGCGGCCGCGTGCCAAGTGTCAATTTAGTGATCTGTCGCATGGGTAGCTAGACAATCATTTCTGAATGTGATGGGATTTTACTCGTGTCTTCTGGACGTATGGTGTCACGTCGACCTGAACCACATCTTCCACCGTCGAGATCTCAATTATCACCATTATTTAAGTATTGTCAAGTCGTTCTAACGGTCTTCTAATGAGTGGCTATGGCAATGCGGGAATTTCAGATAAGGTCGCACTATCTGGACAACTATACTCCATTTAACAATTTAGCAGATGAATTGTGCACTGTTCTCTGCGGAACAACCTTCCCTGATGCTCCTCGTGTCATGCATTCGGCTACCTTTGCGAACAACATCTCGGCCTAGTATCGCATTACTCGTTTTGTACTTCCTGTTTTGATCTATGTAGCTTTTTAGCGAGATTGGTAAGCACACGCCACTCCTTTCCTTTTCCAATGGTGCTGAACTTTGAACCAGTTATGTGTGGGAACATATATCTTAGTCTCCTCTTTCCCGTACGGGCTGTGGTGCAGCTTCAATACTCTGGTTCTTGCAATGTTAACAAAGTCATCAAACTCTGCGTAAAGATAGAGACCTATAATGTTAAAGAGGGTAGAGAGTTCCTGTTGATGATGTTGATTGAGATTGTTAATTACTGTCATGGCGTTGTAGTCTTCAGTGTCAATGTAGTTAGAAAGATTTCATTCCAAAACTGTCGCGGCTATGTTGAGTATATCAAAAACTGTCGTTTCATCCGCTTGATCATCAAGCTCGAGAAGGTCAATGGTACCAGTGAGGAACTGATTTATTTATATTACTTCCCTCCTCAGCAAAAGTAGTTCCTCGGGACTGAAGGTCTCTTCATTGTATATTGCTTCTGTGCAACCTATTTGTGTGGAACTCACCGCGATCTTGTGTGTGGAACAAATCCTTCAAGTATACTATTGACCCAAAAGTCGACTGCTGTGAATCTCTCTCCACAAATATCTGTTCAACCACTGTATGTCAATGAGACGCGGATGTTTGTTCACTTTCTTCATGAAATCTCTTTCAATCTTATCACACCAATCCCATATCTCTTTCTTTTCAGGATGCCAATTGTTTGAACCCAACGGGAACTGGTATTCTTCTTCACACATTACTTTCCAACACTCTATTGCATCACTGGTCTTAGTCGAGCAACGGAACCATTTGTTGGCTGTCGATCACATTCTTGAGGTTTCCAGTGTAGACCCAGGTACTTCGTGGTTCAAGGAACCAACAAAACCCCAATTCACTGGCTCTTTCGACAATAGGTTGTGTGTAGTCTGAGGTCTCATCCGAGGCGAAGCTGAGGGGGTGGTTTTGGAATCAAGTTTCCACAATTGGGTGATGCGATGGGGGGAAAGCTAATAAGCAGTGAAAGGT
The DNA here is from genome assembly GCA_027924585.1 of Larix kaempferi. Classification (NCBI taxonomy): domain Eukaryota; kingdom Viridiplantae; phylum Streptophyta; class Pinopsida; order Pinales; family Pinaceae; genus Larix; species Larix kaempferi. The sequence goes on from BSBM01001363.1 coordinate 1,585,429, forward strand.
CTTGCGGGTTGTGTGGATAGATAACTGCACGAACCTTCTGTTCCGCATCAGATACTTTAGCGTGCAACTACGCTCGCGCACTTGCGCCTTCAGTGCGCAATGGCGCTCACACCTCCAATGATTGTGCAATACAGGATACCTTTGCGTTATGACAGTAAGCTATCAAGAGCTTACCTCGCAGCAACCTTTAATGACTTGGTGCATCCATGAGACCGCGCGTCCTTGCCAGGATGTGCAATTCTAACCATTCTACTTAACGTCCTTTATCCTTTTACTTCATTCAAGGTCTTATCAGTAAATTGTGGATGGTTTAATAAGATACGTTACTGCGTGCTCCAACGCTGCTCTTAAACTCAGTGTTCACTACTTGACCAATATATAGATTCATACATGTTGAATGCTTAACATTCCTCTGCACATGCATTACTTAACATATTATTCCCTTCTCTGCAGCGAATACATATAAAATCAATCACATAATAGAGGTCTCCAGCATTAAACATACATACCAAGCAATTAAACAATCATAAAAACACATTGGTCACACAACACATAATTTAACGTGGTTCACCCCCCGGATGGAGGCATCCATTAGAACAGTTGTTAATATTGCTCTTAATGGGAAGGGTACAACCGTTCTTAGTCTGCACACTTAGCTGCAGACTCTCTTCTCTCTCTGATAGGTCTCTACATCAGCTGCAGATCCTTTACAATGGTTGTCTAAGCTTAAGATTCAACAATAGTCAACACTTAACCAACATGAAGAGTTCAACAACCCAACCAACAACCCTTTCCCATACAAAATCATGCCTATTTATAGATTATGCTCGTAGGCATATCTTTACAATTCGTAAGCAAAAACCCTTAGGTTTACAAAACCGGCATGGCCAATTGCCACCCTAGCTGTCGCCGTCGATAGCTTACTCCGAGTGTTCCAGCCGGGCCACTCGTGGCTCACATGCTCTTCTGACAGCCACAGTCCTCCAAGTGGTTACAACTGCATCATGGCCTGTCCCTTTCCACTCCTTCACCTGCCTGTCGCTATCGGCATCGTGGCCTAGCTTCTCAACTGCTTGCCGCCACATGTTTGAACAGGTCACTTTCATCTGCCATCCACTTGTCCTTACCCAGAATAGGTCATATCCTCGTCTGAACTTTACCCATGTTCTGCCCAAAAATAGCTCATGCACTACAATGCGCATTGTCCTTCTGCGCGACCATGCCTTAGTCATTGCCATTGCATGACACGGGAAAAACCTCAAATTTTTGGATGCCTACCGCTGCACGCAATGCGCTTTCACCAAAACTGCTTTCTCTTCCTGTCGCAGCGCGAAATGCACAATTATCAAAATTTCCTTTTCTTCCTGCTGCAGTGCGCTACGCGTGATTTTCCATACTTATATATTCTTTCAATCCACTTGGGCCTTTCCCAACAGAACCTTCATCATCTATCCCTTCTCAGTTGTCTCTTACCCTCGACCTTGACTTGCGACTGGACAAAATTTCATCAACCGCGCCAATTTGTGGAAGGGGCATAGCGATCCGGCACATCTATTTCACACATTTGATCATCCTTTGCTGGTACCAGCATGCCTTTTCCCTTATTACTTCTGCGGTCAGGGGGACCGCTTCTCTTATAATAACTGATACTCGCTTAGTAGGTAAGACCTCATCTTTGTTCTTCCTGATACTTGGTGCCTCTGCATCTACCAGTTTCTCATGAACACTTGTCGTCCTTTCCCTTAGTGCACCTTGGGTGCTTCTGCTGGAAACAAAATGCACCATTCAACTCTCTAATCTCACTCCCCTATTCTGCAACTTTCTTGGAATCGCTCATTCGACTCACAGACTCTATTTCCATAATGCGCATAAGCCTTGATCTTCCACCTCGATTTATAGTTGAACTCACTCATTCCTCATGTCCTTGCTGCATGATTGTTAAGTAATTCGCTAAATATTTCACGTATTCATTAGATTCTGTCCTCAAGTGTGTCATCATAAACTTTCGCCATCTCCTATTTATGCTTAGCCGCATTTATTATGCTCTGACTTGATTCCCACGTGCTAAACATCGACAAGTGACCGGTCTTTCCATGTTTCCCACTTTTTGTCATTATTGCTCTTTTTTTATTTCCGTGCAACTCATTTATTAGCTTCTATGTGCCTAGTTATGGCGATAGGGTTTCGGCCAATTCCCATTTACTAGATTTGTCAACAATGTCCCATCTAGACTTTTTAATTACACCGCACCTCCATCAATAACAAAATTTCTTATGTAGGGACCCAACCAATGCATCTGCAGCTTACCTGAATGCTTTGCAAACTTTCTGTCATATAATAGGACCATATATCCTCGTTGGAAGTGCTTTGATTTGATGTGGCGATCATGCCAAGCCTTCTGTCGATCCTTTTCTACCTTCTGATGGAATCCTGCGACAAACTAATCCTCGTCAAGCTGTACTAACTACACCAACCGTTCTTCAATTGATCCATCGTTGCTCATTCCTATGGATGTTGTGATGCGTAGACTTGGGATGATATAATCCATTGGCATTACCACTTCCTGTTCGTAAACTAGCTTGAACAGGGTCTATCCTGTCAATCGTTTGCAAGTTGTTCTATATGCCCAGAGTATCGTTGGAATCTTCAAATCCAAATCCTCATGGTTTGTGCTACACACCTTTGTGAGTGCATGCTCCAATATTTTTTTGAATGCCTCAACTATCCCATTAGCTTGTGAGTGATATGGGGTACTCTTCCTGTGTTGAATTTGAAACTCCTTCGTCATCTCTTTGATCGTTTGATTGAAAAAATTAGTACCTTGGTCACTCATCAGTATCTTTGGGCACCCAAACCTGGTGACCATGTTATCAAAGAGAAACCTTGCTGCAGTCACAGCCGTGCAATCCTTCACTGGTGTTGCTTCCTCCCATCGCGTCAAATAATTTGTTAAGCCTTAAATATGGGCACATTTCCCCCTATATTGTGGTTCATTACATTAGTTTTGATGTCAGATTTGGTCCATTAGTGGTAATTGTCATTAATGTGGTTATATTAGTTATGTTGGCTTGGGTCAGTTAGTTTTGATTGTACCCCTTAGTCTCCTATATATAGGAAGGAGACCTTTCATTTGGAGTATTTTATCTTGTCTTGTGTACTTAGTACATGGTGTAAGGAGGTTTCCCCCTCAAAGAGGATTTTTATTTAGCTATTACCTTCAATCAAGTTGTGGAGTACTCTTTCTGATCTATTTCTGCTCTTTTTATACTATTTTTGAAAAGTTGTTGCATAACATTTGGTATCAGAGCTCTTTCCTCGGCACTGGGTTCTTCAAAACAAGTCATCTTGGAATTTTACATATAAATTATTTTATAAAAATATTCAAAGAGCGATATTAAAAACCCACTTATGAAACAGGCCTAAATATTCGTGGTCCGAAATTCAGGTCCTGAGACTTCATAGGTTCGAATATATTTTCCTCAAAATCTAGGATTTTTTACTACTCCAGAAACTAGTCTAAAATAGGTGTTCTAGGGACAAAGGTCATATATGGAGAATGAGAGGTCCAAATTGAGTGAGACTAGTTGAATTAGAAAGTGGGTGGACCAAAGTATTGGTGGTATAAGTTTCAGACTCATATCCAAAATATTGGATAGGTGGAAGTCCGTACAAGTTAGATATTCTGAAAGGACCAAAAATAAGAAGTGTTGGGAGATTCACAATATATTTCTATTGGAATATCAGAATTAGGTCAGAACTATAGCATCATAAAGAGGACACATAATAATACAACACGGTGAAGTTTCATAGCCAGAGGAGTCAAAATTTGTTTTTTATCTCAGTTTCAAGTCGGCTCTAAAACAATCTTCCAATCAGGGTTTGAAAAGGTACGCCATTTTTAATTTTGATTAACTTTGAGTAGAAGGATATACTTGTGGGGACACATAAGGTTTTATATCTATTTATATTGTTCAAAATTATACCAAAAGGAAGTGTAAAGTCTCACACTCCAACCAAACCACCTGAGGATCCATCCTCAACGTATGATGAAAGGGAAGACCTCTCTTTTCTAGTGTCCCAGTTGGAAGATATGATTAAAGGGTCTGTGAAAAAAGTGGATTTCGATAATTTAGAGGAGAAGTTGAATAAAATGGAGAAAAATATGAAGGGTTCAGTGAGAACAACTGATTTACTTAATTTAGAGGAGAAGTTGAACAATATTGCTAATCTCATTCAAAATTCAAGGGATACTCTTCCTACAGGTGATATAGTGTTCCACAATACTATGGAGGATAAAGATAATTCTCATGTTGAGAAACTTTCCATGAATAAAAATGTTCCAAGAGGAAATGACTTTGGTAATGTAAGTCATCATGGATGGTCACCAAGGGGTACCCAAATTCCCAAGATTGACATGAGAAAGTTTGATGGCAATTATCCAATAACATGGATATTCCAAATGGAGCAATTCTTTGATCTACACCAGGTTCCAACTTTGCAAAAGGTAACTATTGCATCCTTATATTTAGAGCCTGATCAATTTGTATGGTTTCAGTGGTTTTGTGACCGTAAAAATGACTCTATTATATATTGGTCTATATTCACCGAAGAATTGATTGCACATTATGGGGATATTAATAGCAATACCTTATTCAACTAGTTAATAAGTCTCAAGCAAAAAGGTCTAGTTGCAGAGCACATCCAACAATTTTAGAAACTAAGTATTAGAGTGAAGAATATTTCAAAAGATAATCTTTTGGATCTCTTGATTGGCACCTTGAAGGATAAGATTCAACATGAGGTGCATCTCTTTGAACCACCATCCTTGGAGAAGGCCTTCATGATGGCAAGGAAGGTTGAAAGTAAAAATATGATGATGGCTACTAGAAAGAGCACCTTCAACACATACCGAGAGAATACTGTTAGTTATTCTAACCCACCTCAAAGGTTGACACCTCAACAAATATAGGAAAGAAGAGAAAAAATACTATGTTTTAATTGTGATAGAAAGTATAGTAAGGGACATAAGTGTGGTGAGAATAAATTATTTTACATAGAATGTGAAGAGGAAGAACCAAAATAACAAGAACCATCTCCAAATGAAGAAATAGAAGACACTACTTCAGAAGAGATTAATCCCACCATATCATGTCATGCATTGGATGGAATTAACACTTAAACTCTCAAGATCGAAGGATTTATCAAAAAGAAAAAGGTAACAGTGTTGATTACTTTTGGTAGTACTCATAATTTCATTCATTATAAATTACCAAAACTCTCAATTGCTTTGTATATCCAACACCATATTTTCAAGTAATGATTGCAGATGGAGGAACTATCAACTGCTCAGGGAAATGCCATAATATAAATCTTACTATGGGAGAATATGTATTGAATAGTACAATGATTGCTATTCCAATGGGTGGTGCTGATGTTGTCTTACGAGTTCAATGGTTACAATCTTTGGGAACCGTGGCTTTTAACTTTCAGAAGTATTTCATGAAATTTTTACGGGAAGGAAAGGAATATGAATTATAGGGTATCACAAGGAAACCAAGTACGGTGATAAGCTTTAATGGTATGACAAAATTGATGAAAAAGGGACATCAAGGTGTAATTGCACAATTATGCTCATTAGATGTTCAAACATCTAAGCCTCCTATTTCCCCAGATTTCCAAAGGGTCATTAATAAGCATTCCAAGGTATTTGAAGATATTCCAAAAGGTCTTCCACTTGTCTGAGATTTTGATCATTCTATTAACTTAATCCCATGAAGTTTTCCTCCTAACATCAGACCTTACAGATACCCCTATGGACAGAAGAGTCAAATTGAGTGTATGGTTGAAGAAATGCTAGAGGATGGCATAATTAGGCCTAGCCAAAGTTCTTACTCTGCACCAGTGGTGATGGTAAACAAGCCGGATGGATCATGGCGTATGTGTCCATATTATAGATAGCTCAACAAGATCACCATTAAAGATAAGTTTCCAATTCCTGTAATTGATGAATTGCTAGATGAATTACATGGATCAATTATATTTACAAAGTTGGATATTTGTTATGGGTATGATCAAATTAGAATAAAAGATGAAGACATCCCAAAAACAACATTCAGAACTCATGAAGGTCATTATGAATTTCTAGTCATGCCATTTGGTCTCACGAATGCACCTTCCACATTTCAGGGTTTGATGAATTCCATTTTAAATCCTTTTCTTAGAAAATTTGTGCTAGTATTCTTTGATGATATACTAATCTATAACAAGTCTTGTCCAATACCCCAATTTTGACCGTTATGATATATTGGCTTTTAATGTAAATATTGTGTACATGCGATGTATGTTTCCTTAGCGTGGAGCTCAAGTCCAAGGCCCCGCTAGTGTATGCTCAAATTTTATTTAGAAATGCAAGTATTTGATATTTTACTATTCATGTCCTATTAAGCCATGAAATATTGTAATTTGATGTAAATATTAATATTTCAATAAAATACCAAAACTGGCTATGGAAGCAACTAATGAGAAGGGGCCATGTGTATTCCAATAGGGATTGGTGAGGGGGTTGTGGGATTGAACCATAGGCTGCCAAATGTCATTTTGAGAACCCATTTGACTTCCTTGCTGACATTTAATTCTGTGTAAGAAAGTTGTTGAAGAAATCAGTCCATGGCTTCAATGGAGTATGGGCAGCCCAGAAATTCTTATGGAAAGTATGGGCTCTATTTTTCTTGTACCATAAGTCACCCTACCTCATGAGAATTTGTTCTTCCTCATTCCCATTCCATGGTTGAACATCTAAGCGTCAATTTTCATCTATTACACATGCCCAACAATGAGAAAAACCAGAAATCGCAACTGTGAATTAACCCACGTTTTGAAATGCCATAACCACCCAAAATTTGGTATTGACAATGAAATCCAATGGGGGATCCATAGATATGAACCTTGGGGCGAAATTGAGAGTATTAGATACCCCAAAATACATTGGAAAACCCAGTTTTTATATCCCAGAAATCCAATTACGGGATTGAGTTATTTGGTCACCAAATTGTGAAAATCCAAGTTTGAATGTTTGAACAGAGGATTGGATTGATTGATAAACCCAGTGAAGGCTAGAATCTCAAGAAAATTAGCAGCTAGACCTTTTTGTGCCCACCCTGAAGAGAACTGGAGGGAAGGGACTCCTAAGGGACTCTGCAGCAGAGAAGGGGACCTTCCTTGTGTTGGGTGTGGTAGTTATTGTAGGTGCCATGACTGTTGAGTTTAGTTGAGATGTCTATAGCTTTGTGGTTGAGCTCACTGGCTTAACATCCTCCTCATTTGTCTCTTGCATGCTTGATAAACCCAACCGTGTGTTGTCTTAGCATGACGTGTTGTGTGAAACCATGGTTGTGAGTGAGCCTGTTTAGTTTCTCCTTAGTGGATACACATCCCAGCTCGGGAGTGGTCTCTTAGTTGAAAGAATACAAGATGGATAGAGACCTATGGTTGGGTGGAACGTTGCTCTCAGATAGCCAGTTGTGGTCAATTTCATCTTAAAGATAAATATTCTCTGTGGTTTAAATTATATTCATTCTCTTCTCTGCCATGTTTTTAATTGATGTTTATTATTGATATGTTGGTTGCATGATGCAATTGTGTGCAGATAGCGTTTAATTCCGTTGTGTTTATTGAAGTATGAATATGCACGCATATGTTTTTATTTATTGTGAATTTTCTTAGTAATGTATGGGGATGAGTTACACAATAAGCCTGGAATGTTAGTCATGCTCCTTTCCTTGCATCAAATCAATGGGAGGGGATGTGATAGAGTGGTATCAGATCCCATGTTGCAACACTAGGGATGCTTGGTCCAAACTGTAAGTTATAGGAAGATATCATAGTACTTTAATGTGGTATTGAAGAAGTTTGGGCAACATTTTGGATTAAAAAATTTCAGGATCATAGTTCTCGGGTGTGGCAGAGGATCACACAGTTGTATAGAGATATGCAAGAGCTTCCAACGGTACCAGACTCGTCTCATTTGGTTAAGAGACGAAGGAGATATGAGCCCCGCAAGTTGCCGGAGTAGAGGTGTTTCCGCAATTGCATATTGCGTAAACAAAAATTTTCAAATTTTACATTGTGGCTTTCCACAATTCTGAACCTGCAATTGTGGGATTGCGGAAAGGTGTATTTTCCGGGTTGGAAAATTGGCATTTCCACACCCACAGTATGGATTGCGGGATTGCGAAAAGGTGTATTTTCCAGGTTGGAAAATTGGCATTTCCGCACCTGCAGTACGGATTGTGGGATTGCAAAAAGGTGTATTTTTTGGGTTGGAAAGTTGGAATTTCTGCACCCGCAGTATGGATTGCAGGATTGCAGAACTTGTGGATTGCAGAATATATATATATATATATATATAGGGCCCGAAACTTAATTCTTGGATAGCAAGAGCATGTGGAATCAGAATTGGATGAGTTCAGTGGCATTCAGAGGCCATTAACGAATGCCATGAAAGGTCCAGTGAAGATCCCAAGCCCATTATGCTCCAATTTGACATAAAATTGGAATTAATGGCTTTTACAAATTAGTGTCCCGACACTTGATAGAAGGTTGGATTGAGATGAAACTGATATGGAGCAGCCATGGAGCAGGAACAGTGTCAAGTTTGGAATTTTGGAGCCAAAATCCAAAGGATGTGGAGTCGGGGTGAGTGAGAAGGCCAAAAAGCACTATTCCGGGCCACTTTTTGGAGAATTTGAAAAGCTTGCAGTGGATGAAAGAGACCTTAGATGAAGGATTCAAGAAATTTACTGAACTCAACATTTCTTATTCTCATTAAAACATACAATTCACCTTAGACATATATTTTCCAAAAATGCACCTTTGGGAAATAGCCATTTTTGGCCCAAAATTTGAAATTTTGGAAAAAGTTAAAAGTGAAAAGTAGTCAAACCCAAAATTTTCTAGAAGATAAACGGTGCATTGGAACAAAGATCCGCAAGTTACTGAGTGTTCCTTGTTGTATGGAATAACTTTTTCCGGTAGAAAATTTTTCGTGAATCTTTTTATATTTGATTCTACAGGTGGCTGAAGTTGGCAGTTCAAGATATTTTGCAACTGTGTAAAAAGTGCAGAATTTTGGTAAAAATTGTCATTTTTGAAGTAATGTATTTCCCACACTCGATTTCGGAATGAAGCACGTGGATAGGCATTTGAAATATTATCCAGCTGGGAATAATGGTGCATGACCAGAATTTGAATGAGGTTATCATACCCCATAGATAATTAGAGCAGAAAAGTGCTAGTGACTGTTTTGACAAATTGTTGACAATATGGACAATTTCCAGAATTGCATCATGGGGCAAAAGAAATAAATGCATAATAGCTATGTGAATTATTTCATGAGTTAATTATGTTAAATATTGATGTTGTATGTTTCTATATGCATTCCTAAGATGTCTAATAAATATTTTCATAATGCACAGTGCTTGTAGCTCATAAGATTTAAATAGTTGTAGCAGAAGCAACATACAGGGAAAAAGGGTCTCCAAAGGAAAATGATGACCATAAATGATGCTCAAGATCCTTATGAGAATTATAAGGATGTGCTAGGAGAAAATGTGCAAGAAGGGAATGCAGAGACTGAATCCAATGGGAGAAGGGAGCAAATAACTCCTCAAAATTTGGTTGAGACCATGGAAGCTTCAATGAAAGATTGATGAAGGATCGAGAAGAATAGAACCAACTCAATGTTGTCATTTTGTAGAGCCTCACTGATATGCAGTAGAGGATATACCTTGGTTCTAACCCAAGCAATGTGGGTGAATAAGGAATAGATGCAAGGAGTCGCTCTAGAGGTTGTTCAAGGAAGAGGACTCCAAGCCCAATAAGGAGTTCTGTGAGCAAAAAGCATAGAACACCTTCCTCAAGATATTCTTCCAGTAATTCATGTGACTCCATAGGTTCTCAAAGAATTCCAAGGCATACTTCTAGCAGATTTGAGGGAAGAAATAAATTCAAAGGCATCCCACAGGGAGAATTCAGGAAGGCAAGACCTACCACATTTGATGGAGAGGGTAAGACAGGCCAGAGGTAGAGGCATGGCTTCTTGGGATGAAGAAATACTTCAGGATTCGTGATTACTTAGGAAATTAAAAGGCTAGAATATCCATTTACAATCTAAATGGCAGAGCTTCAATTTGGTGGGACAACCTCTTGGAAGTTAAAGGGATCAATGAAAGGAAGATCATCTAGGAGAGATTTAAGAAGTATTTCAAGGAAAAATACCTTTCTTCTAGGTATTATGATAGTAAGAGAAAATAGTTCAATGAACTCATGTTGGGACAGAAAACTATGGAAGAACATGTCCACAAATTTTTGGAATTGTTGAGGTATGTGAACTATATCAAAGATGAGAGGATAAATATCCCATGCTTCCTTGGGAGCCTACTTCAAGGTTTCAAAGATAGAATTGAGTTTGTTAGTCCACCAAGTCTGGATGAAGCCATTAGAATGGCAATGCATTGCTATGAGCAGAATAAGGGAAAATCAGATATTCACCCAGCATGGAAAGGGAAGCCACGAGGGAGGTTTGATCAAAAGAAAAGTGGATTCAAGCCACCATTCAAGGATCATCCAAGAAACTTTCCACAGGGCCAGCAAGCACGAAGTGGAAACAAGCCAGCAGTAGCAGCAAAAAAGACATCAAAATGGCCACTTCAGTGTTGGGGATGTGAAGAAAACCACATGCTTAAGGATTGTCCACATCAGATGGGGAATCCCTGGAGCTTACACAACTTAAAGGGAGCAGCTACAGTGGAGGATATGGCAAGTTCAATGCCTCAAATTTATGCAACGTTGGATAATCATCAGGAAGACCATCAATTATCAGTGGTGGAAGTTGAAGGTAAGATTGCTAAGCAATCTATTTTTGTTTTGATTGATCCAGGATCTACTCATAGTTATGTTTCTCCAAAAGTGGTTGAAGGTTGTTCTCTTAGAAAAGTGAAGCATAATAAGTCTTGGCTAGTTCAATTAGCCACAGGGACCAAGAGAAAAGTAAGTGAAGTAGTGGTGGAGTGCCCCATAGAATTGAATGGACTCCACACACATGCAAAATTAAATGTACTACAATTAGGATCTTATGATGCCTTAATTGGCATGGATTGGTTGGAGAGACATAGAGCCAAGTTGGAGTGTTATGAGAAAGCACTTGAATGCATTGATGAAGAGGGAATGCCAAGATTGGTAAGAGGAATTCCCAAGCAAGTTTCAGTAAGATAGATTTCAACCTTACAGTTGAAAAAGTTTTATAAGAAAGGTTGTCAATTATGTGCAATTCATATGTCAGATTCATCAGTGGACAAAGGACCAAGGATAGAAGACTTCCCATTGTTGCAAGAGTTCAAAGATGTGTTTTCGGATGAAGTGACGGGACTACCACCAAAGAGATATATTGATTTTACCATTAATCTAGTTCCATGGGCAGCACCGAATCCCAAAGCTCTGTATAGAATGAGCATGTCGAAATTGGTAGAGTTAAAGATGCAGCTACACGAGTTAATGGACAAAAGGTATATCAGGCCAAGTGTGTCTCCTTGGGGAGCATCGGTGTTATTTGTCAAGAAGAAGGATGGGACTTTAAGGCTGTGTATTGATTACAAGCAGCTAAATAAAGTGACAGTCAAGAATAAGTATCCATTGCTAAGAATTGATGACTTATTTGATCAAATGAAGGGAGCTAAAGTGTTTTCAAAAATTGAATTGAGGTTTGGTTATCATCAAGTGAGGATAAAATAAGAAGACATTCACAAGACAACTTTCAGAACTAGATATGGTCATTATGAGTTCACTATGGTGCCATTTGGTCTTACCAATGCACCTGCTATATTCATGTGTTTTCAACAAATATTTGGATACGTTTGTGATTGTGTTCTTGGATGACATTCTTGTCTATTCAAAGAATGAAGAAGAGCATGTGGAACATCTAAGGATAGTGTTGAAAGTCCTTAGAGAACACCAGCTGTATGCCAAGTTAAGCAAGTGTGAATTCTATCAAAAGAGGGTGCAGTACTCAAGTCATGTCATTTTAGAAGAGGGTATTGCAGTTGATCCGTAGAACATCAGTGCCATCATAGATTGGCATAATCCAAGGAATGTTTCAGATGTCAGATCTTTTATGGTTCTTGTTGTTTACTACATAAGGTTTATTGAATGATTCTCTAAGATTGCACATCCAATAACTTCATTGGAGAGGAAGAATGTCAAATTTGTATGGTCTGAAAAGTGTGAGAAAATTTCCAGCAGTTAAAGGAGTTACTTACCAGCGCTCATGTTTTGAAGATAGTAGATCCAAAGAAGGATTTTGTAGTGTGCACAGATGCTTGCATTAAAGGGATAGGCGGAGTTCTCATGCAAGAAGGATTTGTGATTTGCTATGAGTGAAGGAAATTAAAAGAGCATGAAAAGAATTATGCCACACATGATTTATATTTAGCATCGATAGTACATGCTATCAAGATGTGGAGACATTATCTGTTGGGAAGAAGATTCGAGCTTAGGACAGACCACATGAGTTTGAAGTATTTGTTTGATCAACCAAACTTGAATGCTAGGAAATCTAGGTGGATGGAATTCCTTTGTGAATTTGATTTTGAAATTAAGCATGTAAAAAGGAAATAAAATAAGGTTGCAAATGTTCTTAGTAGAAAATTTCATGTTGCAACATTAAGTGTGTGTAAATCAGATTTGAAGATAAGAGTTCTTGAATCCCAAAACAGTGATGAAACTTGCCTTCAAATTAAAGAGAAGTTGTAGCAGAGTAATATGGATGAAGCATGTGCAAGTTATCAGCTGGGTGATGATGATGTTATCATTTATTAGAGTACTAGACTATACATTCCAAATAGTGCAGATTTGAAGAAGCTTGTGATGGATGAAATACATTAAATGCCATATTCTGGACACCCGAGATATCAAAAGACTATAAAAACAACAAGAAAGAAATACTTTTGGCATGGTATAAAGAAGGACATAGCTGAGTACATTGCTACGTGTCAGAAGTGCCAACAAGTCAAGGCAGAGCACCAACATCCAGCAGGATCGTTGCAACCCTTACCCATTCCGGAATGGAAGTGGGAAGTGATCTCTATGGATTTTATAACAAGTCTTGCCATGACAGTGAAGAAGCATGATTCAATCATGGTTGTGGTGGACAAGCTATCAAAGGTAGCTCACTTTATTCTAGTCAAGTCCACTCACAAGGCTAATGACATTGCAAATATCTTCATGAGAGAGATATTCAGATTGCATGGATTTTCCAAGGCAATACTTTCTGATCGTGATACAAAGTTCACTTCCAGTTTCTGGAAAGGACTATTTCAGGAATTGGGAACTAAATTGAATTTCAGTACAACATATCATCCTCAAACAGATGGCCAAACTAAGAGGGTTAATCAGGTTCTTGAAGACATGCTAAGAATGTATGTGATGGATAAACCATCCAAGTTGGATGATTACCTACACTTGGTAGAATTTGCATACAATAATGGATAACACACATCATTGGGAATGAGTCCATTTGAGGCATTGTATGGAAAATGATGCAGGACTCCAGTGAATTGGGATAGTTCAGTGAAAAGGGTAGTGCTTGGGCCAGAGATGATCAAGGAAATGGAACATGAAGTTGTTAAGATCAGGCATAATTTAAAGGCAGCTCAGGACAGGAAAAAGAGTTATGCAGATTTGAAAATAGTGCATAAGGAATTTCAGATCTGGGATCATGTTTATTTGAGAGTGAAACCAAGAAAAATTTCTCTCAAGTTAGGGAGTTGTACCAAGCTGGCACCAAGATATTGTGGGCCATTTGAAGTCCTAGATAGGAGAGGACCTGTTGCATATAGAGGTGCATTTCCTGCTAACATAAGAAATCATAATGTTTTCCATGTATCTTTGCTTAAGAAGTATGTACATGATCCTAATCATATTATTGTTTGGAATGTGATACAGAGCCATCGGGTAGGTAAAGGTCCAATGGGAGCACCTTAGTCCCAATGAGGCTACATGGGAGTTGGAGGATGCAATGAGAGAGACATTCTCATTTTTGTTCATTTTTTATAACACCAAGGACGGTGTTGTTCTTAGGGGGAGGGGAATGTAATACCTCAAATTTGACCCTTATGATATATTGGATTTTAATGTAAATATTGTGTACATGCGATGTATGTTTCCCTAGCATGGAGCTCAAGGCCAAGACCTCTCTATTGTATGCTCGGATTTTATTTAAAAAGGCAAGTATTGGATATTTTACTACTCATGTGCTATTAAGCCATGAAATATTGTAATTTGATGTAAATATTAATATTTCAATAAAATACCAAAACTGGCTATGGAAGCAACTAATGAGAAGGGGCCATGTGTATTCCACTATGGATTGGTAAGGGAGTTGTGGGATTGAACCATAGGCTTCCAAATGTCATTTTGAGAATCCATTTGAATTTTCTTGCTGACATTTAATTTTGCGTAAGAAAGTTGTTGAAGAAATCAGTCCATGGCTTCAATGGAGCATGGGCAACCTAGAAATTTGTATGGCAGGTATGAGCTCTATTTTTCTTGTACCACAAGTCACCCTACCTTATGGGAATTCGTTCTTCCCCATTCCCATTCCATGGTTAAACATCTAAACTTCAGTTTTCATCCATTACACATGCCCAATAGTGAAAAAAACCGAAAATTGCAACTGTGAATTAACCCACGTTTTGAAGTGCCATAACCGCCCAGAATTTGGTATTGACAATGAAATCCAATGGGGGATCCATATATATGAACCTTGGGGAAAAATTGATAGTATTAGATACCCCGAAATCCATTCGAAAATCCAGTTTTTTTAGCCCATAAATCCAATTACAGGATTGAGTTATTTGGTCACTGAATTGTGAAAATCCAAGTGTAAATGTTTGAATAGAGGATTAGATTGCTTGATAAACCCAGTGAAGGCAAGAATCTCAAGAAAATTAGAAGTTGTACCTTTCCATTCCCACCTTGAATAGAACTAGAGGGAAGGGATGCTTGAGGGACTGTGCAGTAGAGAAGGGGACCTTCCTTGTGTTGGGTGTGGTAAGTATTATGGGTGCCATGACTGTTGAGTTTAGTTGAGATGTTTGTAGCTCTATGGTTGAGATCATTGCCTTAGCATCCTCCTCATTTGTCTCTTGCATGCTTGATAAACCCAATTATGTGTTGGATTAGCATGACTAGTTGTGTGAAACCATGGCTATGAGTGAGCCTTTTTAGTTCTTCTTTAGTGGATACACATCCCAGCTCGGGGGTGGTCTCTCAGCTGAAAGAATAAAGGATGGATAGAGACCTATGGTTGGATGGAACATTGCTCTCACATAGACAGTTGTGGACAGCTTCATCTTTAAGATAAGTATTCTTTGTGATTTAAATTATATCCATTCTGTGCTCTTCCATGTTTTTAATTGATGTTTGTTATTGATATGTTGGGTGCATGATGCAATTGTGTGTGGATAGTGTTTAATTCCATTGTGTTTATTGAAGTATGAATCTGTACGCATAAGATTTTATTTATTATGAATTTTCTTAGTAATGTACGGGGCTGATTTACACAATAATCCTGGAATGTTAGTCATGTTCCCTTCCCTGCATTAGATCAATGGGAGGGGACGTGACATATTGGGAAGAACATGTTAAACATGTTGAAAGGGTACTACAACTACTATAGGAGCAACAACTATATGCAAAAACTTCCAAATGTTTCTTTGGGGTGAAGGAGGTAGAGTATTTGGGTCATATTTTATCTCATGAAGGTGTCAAGGTAGACCCTAACAAAATTAAATCCATGATAGATTGGTACTACCACAAGTTTGTTCGAAATTATGGAAGAATAGAAACACCTCTAACAACATTATTGAAGAAAGATACATTTTCTTGGACTCCAGAGGCAACTCAAGCTTTTGAACAACTTAAACAAGCAATGTGCACAGCTCTTGTATTGGCCACACCAGACTTCAAAAAAACCTTTATTGTGGAATGTGATGCTTAAGGAAATGGCATTGGCGTTGTTCTAATGCAAGAAGGACACCCACTCACTTTCACAAGTCATCCAATCAAGGGAAAAAACTTACAAAAGCCCATTTATGAGAAGGAAATGTTGGCAATACTACATGCTCTTAAGAAATGGCATCCTTATCTAATAGGTGTTAAGATATTTAGACAGTTAGGAGTTAGTTAAGATCAACTTGTGTAATATATCCGTTAGGAAAAGTGTGTTTCTTTAGTATGCATTTGTAAATATTTAATCCGACGGTCACGATATGTTGTGATCCGATGGCTCAACTTCTTACCCAACCTTGATCTGTGGCTTAACACCAGATTGGGCCATGATATTTATTTAAAGAGCATGGAGGGTCATTATTTAGTTGATTGATTATGAGAAACTCATTTGTAACTTTCTTTCTTTGCATAATAAATTGCTCTGTAGAAGCTATTTGGCCAGGGCCATGGAGAGTTTCCCTCTAGAGGGTTTAAACCACGTCAAAACATCAGTGTATCAAACTGTGATCTATTTGTGTGAAGTGGTTTCTCTAGGTTTTCAGTCTTTTGGGAGTACCCTGTGTACCCGAACATGGTATCAGAGCTTTTATGAAGAGCCTCTTCCGGTTATGATCTAGATCTTGAACTGTTATTGCTGAAACTTGATAGGGTTTCTGATTTTGGTATTTCTGTGCATTTCTGGGTTGTGGGAGGTGTTCCATTGCGTCCGGAGCATCGTTTCCATTGGGAAATAATTTTCTTTTGATCGAAAATGGTTCTCGGTTGCTTCAGAAACGCGTATTTCATCAGATCTGAAGGTATAATGTTACAGTGACGTTTTTTTTATTTCTGTTTTAAAGAAAAAATATCTCATATTTTATCAGTTTTTATTGTTAGATCCGTGCACCTTGTGCGATCTTGGCGAATCAGAAACAGAAAGGGAAAAGGTTTTTCTCGGCTGTGTATACTCTTTGCCATGCACCTTGTGCGATCTCGGCAAATAAGAAACAGAGAGAAAACATAGACTTTCCAGGCAAGTTAACGAGATCTAACCCCACAAGTGTGGAAAAGTTTTTTTTTGTTTTGGTTTATGGTGTGATTTGCAGGAAAAAAGGCAAGCATGGAAACCGAGCAAAAAGAGTAAAAAAAAAAAAAAAAAAACCGCCTTTCTCATTCCCATATTTTACATACCTTTTAATCTAGCTCACTTGGTTCAAAGTTGTTTTATTCCTTAATAGGTATTGAGTTCAAGTCTCAGGAAGTTACTTTTAAAAGAAAAAGTGCATGCAATTTCTATTTTCAAGTTATTTTATTGTAAAAGTGCATGTCACTTAAATAATAAAAAATAAAAATAAAAAGTGAGTCACTTAAGTTCATGTTTATTACTGCACTATTTCAAATAACATCATTGTAAAGTGAAATCACTTATTTCACAAAAGTGATTCACTTAAAGCAACTTTCTTGTAAAGTGATTATCAAAGGTTCATCTTGGGAAGAGGGGGGTCCTTTTTTTAGCTGGTCATTCTCTATCTGCCACGTCACTATTGGGGACATCTTCAACATTTTCATTGTTCAAGCATAACTTCATCATACGGAGTCTGTTTTCAGTGCCATTTTTTTTAAACCACCTATTTTTTCGATCTCTTCGCATCCAAACTAATGGTTTCTTTTTTTATAGCCATTAATTTACAAATATGGCCGCCCCTTGTGATATTCTACTTACCATTTCCAACTATTTCTCATGGAAATCTCGTATGGAGGATGTTCTACGAAGTAGAGGACTTTTCATAATTACCTCAGGGAAAGAAACAGAACCTTCTGATGATGATAATAAAATCAAATGGAAAAATAGATGTGACGAATCTCGTGGATTGATTGGGATGTCAATCTTTACTGATTTGCGATTTCACATATCTGGAATTGATGAACCTGATACTGCTTGGGACAAGTTGGAATCTGTGTTTGGTAAACATAATGAAATTCAAGGTCACCAACTCGAAAATGAGTTGATTTATTTAAATCCAAGTGATTTTTCATGCATACAAGATTATTCATCTAAGTACAAGACTCTTAAACTCTTATGTGAAGAATGCAAGATTACGAGGGAAGACAAACAATGCATTTATCATATTCTTTCCAAACTTGGACTTGCATATTCTATTTTTGTATCTACATTTTACTCCATGAAAGCATCCTTGAATGCAGCTAGCTATCAAGAGCCTAGTCTTGAATCCTTTTATGATTTGTTGATTAGAGAGCAAGATAAGCTCATCCATCTTGGAATAATTAACAATGCAGATACATCTGAGAAAGCCTTATTGTCCCAACAGAAAGAAAAGTCCAAGCCTCCCAAGAAACAAAATTTTCACAATAATAAGTCAAACAAGGGTCCCAAACGCTCTCAGTCAGTTCCTTCTTTAAAAGATGACAAAGGATCCAATCCAAAAGGCAAGAAGACTGAGCATCATTGCAACTATTGCAGGAAAGATAATCATGATGAATCTAAGTGTTTCAAGAAGATGGTAGCCTTGGAAGCAACAATGAAGAAGCACCACATCATCCTAGATTCACCTTCAAAATCTACCTCTCATGGACATGCACTTTGTGCTTCTGGTTATTCTTATAATGCATCTTCTTCTTCTACTTCAAATGAATGGCTCATTGATTCTGGAGCATCTTATCATATGTATAAGGATAAAGCCATATTTTCTACTATGCATGAATGTAACACCAAACAAATATTTGTTGGTGATGATAGATCTCTAAGTGTTGTAGGAGCTGGAACAGTTCCAGTAGATAATGGTCATTTTAGTGATGTACTATGTGTTCCAAGAATTTCCTGCAATTTGTTATCAGTCTATCAAATCACTCATTCCAGTGAAGGTAAAACTGTGACGTTTACACCTCACCAAGTTATAATCAAGGATTTTAAAGATCCTCAACAGGTCCTAGCTACCGAAATTGTTGATGATATTACTAGGTTGTACAAATTTAACAACTTTGGATCATCACCTTTTCCTTTAGTTTTTGTTGCTCATAGTGATAACTTGAGCAAAGTTTGGCATGAGCAATTTGGTCACTTAAATTATCGCTCATTGCAATGATACGAACCGTTACACCAAAACCTCGAGATGTTAGTGAAGGCCTCCCACCAGGATCTTAACATCCCACCACGCTCCGTAGTCCAGACTCTGGGCTGGATGTGCGCCCATACGGTGGTGTCCCCTTTGCGCCGTACGAGCCCCGGGCGAACACTGCAATGCCGGCATTGCCACCCGCTCTGTGACTTGAACCTGGGTGGAGGCTCTGATACCAGATGATACGAACCGTTACACCAAAACCTCGAGATGTTAGTGAAGGCCGCCCACCAGGATCTTAACATCCGCGCTCCGAACGGTGTTGATCACCTTGTTGCTTCATGCGATTTCTTGCCATGTGAAGATTGTCTCGCAAAATGCGAAGAATCTGATCGCGGTTGCGAAGGACCGTGTCAACTTCCTGAACTGGTGAACTGGTGGGGGTGTATGGGAGAAGAGCTGGAGGTGCCTGACCATAGACTGCTTCATAGGGGGTCATTTTAGAGGCAGTGTGGTAAGAGGTATTGTACCACCATTCAGCGAGAGGGAGCCATTTTTCCCACTGATGTTGTTGTTCCAAGGTGAAGCAACGAAGATAAGTTTCCAAGCACTTATTGACAATTTCAGTCTGACCATCTGTTTGTGGGTGATACCCTGAACTCATCTTCAGTTTGGTGCCAGTGTGGCGAAATAGTTCTGTCCAAAAATGATTGGTGAAAGTCACATCACGATCAGAGACAATGGAAGAAGGGATGCCATGAAGACGAAATATCTGGTCCATAAAAATTTGAGCGACGGAGGAGGCTGTATAGGGATGGCTGAGAGCACAAAAATGACTATATTTGGAGAGACGATCAACCACAACGAGAATCACTGTCTTCTCGCCAGATTTAGGGAGCCCTTCAATGAAATCCATAGAAATATCTGTCCAAATCCGTGTAGGTATGGGCAAGGGTTCAAGCAATCCTGGAAGGAGTGTTGTTTCACCCTTATTGCGTTGGCAGGTATCACATTCGGCCACCATCTGTTGAATTGTCCTTTTCATGCCTTGCCAAAAGAAGTTACGCCGTGCTCGTTCATATGTTTTGAGGAACCCAGAGTGCCCGGCCGATGGAGAAGCATGGAGTTCATAGAAGACAGCCTGTTGAAGATCTGTGCTCTGGGGAAGCACCAGACGACCCTTGTATCGCAGAGAGGCACCATCCCAAGAGTAATGTGGGACAGCAGAAGGATTGTTGGTCAAGCGTTGGATGATCTGAGATAAAGAAGAGTCATTGACATAACCCTGTTGAACAGATTGCAACCAATTTGGAACCGGCATAGAAATAGCTGAAAGAGAACCTTGGGCATCAAATGTGCGAGAAAGAGCATCTGCCACAATATTGTCTTTACCCTTCTTGTAAGTGATCTCATAGTCATAACCCATGAGTTTGCTAACCCATTTCTGTTGTGCCGGGGAGGAGACACGCTGGTCCAAGAAATATTTCAGACTCTGGTGATCAGTCTTGATGCAGAAATGATTCCCTAATAGGTATGGACGCCACTTCTATACTGCATGCAAAATAGCCATCATTTCCTTCTCATAGGTAGAGGCAGCTAAATTCTTACCTAAAAGGGCTTTGCTGGTGAACGCAATGGGGTGTTCATCTTGAAGGAGAACAGCACCAAGTCGATTACCGCAAGCATCACTCTCAATAGTGAAGGGCTTGGAAAAATCAGGCATAGCGAGCACCGGTGTAGTACACATAGCTTGTTTTAGTTTGTCAAATGCACATTGAGCAGCAGGTGTCCATGTAAAAGCATATTTTTTCAATAGAGCAGTTAATGGAGCTACAATCTTCCCATAATCCTTGACAAACTTGCGGTAGTAGCCAGTCAACCCCAAAAAACCATGAAGGCTCTTGAGTGTCTGAGGATGTGGCCAATTGTTCATGGCCTCGATTTTGGCAGGATCCATGCGAACCCCTTGTGCTGAGATAATGTGCCCGAGATACTCAACTTCCTTTTGTCCAGAAACACATTTAGACTGCTTGGCATGGAGATGATGGTCAGAGAAAAGTTGCATGACAAGATCCAAATGCTGGAGATGTTCATCCCATGTTTTACTGTAGATGAGGATATCATCAAAGAATACCAGAATGAATTTCCGCAAGTAGGGTCGAAATATTTTATTCATTAAGGCCTGGAATGTGGAAGGAGCATTAGTGAGGCCAAAGGGCATGACCAAAAACTCATAATGGCCATCATGTGTGCGGAAAGCTGTTTTAGGAATATCATCCTCATGAACCCGAATTTCATGATACCCAGAACAAAGATCCAACCTGGAGAAAAAGTGAGCCCCATGAAGCTCATCGAGAAGCTCATCAACAACAGGAATTGGAAACTTATCCTTGATGGTGAGGTGATTAAGTGCTCGGAAGTCAATGCAGAGGCGCCATGACCCATCTTTTTTGCGGATAAGAATAACTGGAGAAGAAAAGGAACTAGTGCTTGGGCGAATAATACCTTGCTTCAATAAGTCCCGAACGAGCATTTCAATCTCTATTTTTTGGTGAAATGGGTAGCGATAGGGCCTGATGTTGGGAGGAATGTTGCCAGGAAGGAGCTGAATACGATGGTCTTCTGGCCTGGAAGGTGGTAATCCCACTGGTTCAGCAAAGACATCTATATACCGATCCAGAATTTGTTGTAGATCCAAAGGAGTAGTGGAGACTGCTGCTGGTTGCATCTGGATGGAATGGATCTGAGCGATGACACCATGTGAATTCTTCTTGAGGAGTTTTTCCATGCGATGTGAACTGATGATGCTGAGAGAACTTGGTTGTAATCCTGTCAATGTGTGTTTGTGTCCATTCTCGGAAAACTGCATCCAAAGTTCGGCAAAATCCCATAAGATAGGGCCGAGTGTGCGTAGCCATTGAGCGCCCAAAACCACATCACATCAGCCTAAGGGAAAGGCAAACATGTCAGAGCGCAAGGTATAATCTCCCATAGAGATACGCACATTTTGACACTTCCCTTTGCAAGGTAAGGTGCCCCCATTGGCAATCATGACTTCAAAGTTGGAGCAAGGATGGATAAAACAATAAGCTTGTTTGGCGATCCGAGGGTCAATGAAATTATGCGTGCTACCAGAATCAATGAGGATTGTAAGAGGAAGCTTCTTGAAGTAACCCCTGACCCGCATTGTTTGGGGGGTGGTGATTCCCGCTAAAGCATGGAGAGATATCTCTGGCTAGTCATTCTGAGACGGAGGGTCACTAGGCGGTTCCTGAATGTCGACCGGTGCATCCAGTGCTTCTGGATCTTCGTCACCCATTTCAGAGGCAGGCGGAGACTCCACATCCAGGAGATAGAGTTTTTGCTGAACACATCTATGTCCCCGAGTGAATTTCTCATCACAATTATAGCAAAGCCCCTTTTCTCTGCGTGCTTGCATCTCTGTTTCAGACAAATGCTTGATAGGAGTCAGTCGAGGAGCCTGCGGTATAGGTGGTCGCTGAGAACCCATATTTCGGAAGGGAACAAAAGTGGGCTTGGAGCGTTGTTGGGCTGCAATCTTGTCTTCTGCCAACTTAGCCAACCCGAGTGCTTCCATCATTGTGTTGGGACAGAACATTTTGACCTCCGAGCGGATGGCATCCTTTAGACCACTGATAAAACAACTCTGGTAAAATTCATCAGACAATCCTTCGGTGTGGTTGGCTAGATTCTCAAATTCGGTTTGATACTCTCTCACAGTGCCATTTTGGTGAAGTTTAGTGAGGGCTCCTGTGAAGTCATCAAAAGCACTAGGACCAAATCGTTGCAAAAGGAGATGGCAAAAGTCTAGCCAGTTGGGCTCTGGATGAGCCTTGATGTACCAATGGTACCATTAAAGAGCTTCCTGTTCCAAATGAAAGGAGGCCAACGGAACTTTGTTGACATCAAAAGTATTATGCAGACTGAAATACTGTTCTGCACGATAGATCCATCCAGTTGGATCGGTACCATTGAAGCGAGGAAAATCAAGCTTCGGGCCACGGAAATTGCTGGAAGAAGAGAACCCATTGTCTACTGAAGACTCGGACTGCCGTTTGTTGTTCATAGCTGAATGTTCAAGATGGAGACCAAGAAATTTTTCATCCAGATCCTGGAGTTTGGCTTGGATGGCTGCAAGGGCTTCCTCCATGGTTTTTGCTCCTGCACGGGTGACAACCATAACCAGGGATTTTTTTTTTTTTGACTGGGTAGGAAAACAAAAACAGGAACTACTTCAGTAAAGAAAAATTTGGATTTGGGAAAAAATCAGAAGGGTAATTGGAGTTTGACTCATTTTTTGGACACTGTTGGATAGATAGGGAAGCAAAAATGAGGATTTCAGAAGCGGGGTGAAAGGATGGGAAAATTTGGCAGAGGGGAACAAAGAAGCAGAATTCAGAAAGGAACTCTGTGGTAAAAATTGAAGGTGATTGGGTGAAATCTGAGGAAGTTATGGTAAACCCTAAAAATAGACAAATGTGGGATTTCGGGCTGTAGGAAGGGGAATTGAGGATAGGGTCCTCAGGGATGAAATATGCAGAATGGAATGACAAGGGTTCCCTGAAATTTTCAAGGAAAACAGAGGTAAAACAAGGGAGATATGGAGAAAAAATTGAATTTTTTAGACTGGAGCGGCTACGGCTCGGTGTTTTTTTGTGTTTTTTTTTGTTTTTTTTTTTTTTTTTACAGACTGGAGTGGCTACGGCTCTGCTTGCAGAATGGGATCTCCGGTTCGAAGGATTCTGGAACAACGTCGAACGGCTGGATCTGGAACGGCTTGCAAAATGGATCTGAAACGGCGCAGCAGTGATCGACAATAGTTCAGTTGAAGGTAGATATGGACCCCAGGTATGTGCGGCTTCCTAATAGTTCAGGGTTTTCACTCGGCCACCAATGCTGTCTGACGGCTTGCGTATTGGGGCAGTACCCCTCACTCCACAGCTCAGGTAAAACTGATAACCGCTTTGCCACAAACGACAGCTCTTGGTTTACCTCACGGGTGGGAACTAGTCAATCAGGTAGGGGTCGTTGCCCTTTTCGCCGGCAGGTCCTCTCAATGGGCCAGCTACTTCGGGGTTCCTGTGGTACTCCTCACAATGAGTTTTAGGGCTTATGCCCAAGTACTTCCCACAGTTAAGCGGATAGGGATTATTCCCAAATCCAAACCTGCAACAAATGCGAAAAAAAATTTGGCAGAAATTTCACCCAGCGAGCCCAAGAAAGTGCTCTGATACCAGATGTGAGGCACCTGCAACAATTAATTAACAAGAATACGCGAAATAGCAGAAATGACAGAACTCAGAATCACTTTTGTATTGATCACAGGCCACTTCGAGGGGGCAACCTCCTTTGAGCAAGCTCAATACAATAACTTCACCGTGCCTTCATAGGTCTCAACACACACTTATATACTAATTCTAGGCGCCAATACTATGGGTCGAAACCATGGGCCGTTACAAACTATGGATCAACAATACTACGGGCGACTTACAAAGCATATGCGCCAACAACAATAACACAAACTATTGATCAACAATTACTACGGGACGACTTACAAAGCATATGCGTCCAACAACATCCTACTAACAAAGTAAAGACATGGGTTCCTAACATGCAACAACTATGTACAGACAATATGATGATAGGTCTTCTGATGGTATCTTGCAGAGATGGTGTCTGTTCCGGTTGTGTACTCGAAAAACATCATCAAGACAGTTTTGAAAAACGTGCCTCTTGGCACGCCTCGGTTCCCTTGGAGCTTGTGCATAGTGACTTGTGTGGTCCTCTTCCATTTGCTTCCTTTTCTGGTTTCAAATATTTCTTAACTTTCATTGATGATTACACCAGATGCACTTGGGTTTATTTCCTAAAACTTAAGAGCGAAGTATTTAACATGTTTTCGGCCTACAAGGCCCTTGTTAAAAAACAATTTGGTCATCAAATTATTAAGTTAAGATCTGACAATGGAGGAGAATATGTTAACAAAAAGTTCACTACTTTTTGCACTGAACAAGGAATCCAACAACAACACACTGTTCCATATACACCACAACAAAATGGTGTAGCTGAACGGAAGAACCGCACTTTAAAAGAAATGGCTAATTGTATGATCCAATCTAAGGAACTAAGTCTTCAATTTTGGGCTGAAGCCATAAATTGTGCAAATTAAATAGTTAATCGCACCCCCACTAAAGCTTTACAAGGTATCACACTAGAAGAAGCATGGAGTAAAATTAAACCATATGTAAGTCACTTCCATGTGTTTGGTAGTGAAGCATGGGCTCACATTCCAGATGAAAAACAGAAAGCCTTGCAGCTTAAAAGTGCATATTTGTTGGATATTCTGAATATGTAAAAGGTTATAGACTTCTTCAACCACATTCTCATGATGTAATCCTTAGAAGAGATGTTAAATTTGATGAAAAAATCTTGTCCTACGAGCCTAACTCGACGATTGTGCCATCTTTGACCTGCGAGCTCGATTCGACGATTGTGCCTTCTTCTTCTTCCAACTTCCTTGACAGGTTTTCAACTCCAGTTTCTGATGATTACAGTGAGGATGAAAATCCACCTCCACATGCTCATGTTCCTCCAGTTGCACCATCACAAGTGCTTACTCGATGGGTCCGTTCAACATGTGAAGCAGCTGGTTATCTTACCAATGATCCTAGAGATCAACGTCGAATACGTTCTTAGTTTCAGCGAGCCTCTTCTGTTTTGGCTCAAGTTTTCGAGAATCATGATCCATAAACCTTTACAGAAGCTTCAGGAAATCTAGATTGGGATGCAGCTATGAATGAAGAATATCCTTCCTTAATGGCGAATGATACTTGGGATCTTGTACCTCTTCCAAAAGGAAGAAAACTTGTCAGATGTAAATGGGTCTATATAACTAAGTATGCATCAGATGGAAGTGTTGAAAGACTTAAGGCAAGGTTATTTGCCAAAGTTTTTTCCCAAGTTGAAGGGATTGACTACAATGAAACCTTTGTTGATCCTGTCACAAAAATGAACTCCATCCACCTTGTTCTTTCCCGTGCAGCCTTACATAACTGGGAATTCCATCAAATGGATGTCAAGTCTACCTTCTTACATGGTTATTTACAGGAGGAAATTTACATGGAACAACCTCTTGGATATGTTCAGAATAACTCTAGCCTTATCTGTTGTCTTGAAAAATCCTTATATGGCCTTAAACAAGCTCCTAGAGCTTGGTATGCCAAAATGGATAGCTTTCTCCTTGACACTAGTTTTTCTAGATGCCATTCTGACCCCAATGTATTTTCCAAGAAAGTAGAAAACCATCTCATCATACTTGTTCTATATGTTGATGACCTTATTCTTATTGATAGTGACCCTAAGCTTATAACCCATGTGAAATCTAGTCTTAAGCAAAAATTTGAAATGTCAGACTTAGGACATTTGCATTATTTTCTTGGTCTCCAAGTCCTGCAAACCAAATAAAGAATCTTTCTTTCCCAATCTAAGTATGCTTGTGACCTTCTTCGTCGCTTTCACATGGAAGATTGTACACCAGCCCCTTCTCCCTTCCAGTCTGGAGTCAAACTTTCTGCCACTTGTACTTCACTTGAAGTAGATGCCACCTTGTATCGTCAGCTTGTTGGTAGTCTCTTATACTTGACTCATTCTCGTCCTGATATTTCCTTTTCTGTTGGTCGTGTTTCCCATTATATGTAAACACCTCATGAAAGTCATTGGAAAGTAGCTAAAAGAATACTTCGATATATTCGAGGTACAATTCAGTTTGGGATTCATTACAGTACAGGGGGGAAACCTTTGTTGGTTGGTTTCACTGATTCAGATTGGGCCGGTGATCCTGATGATCGAAAGTCTACTGGAGGTTATGTTTTTAGTCTGGTATGTAGACCTATCACTTGGGATTGTAAGAAACAACAAGCTCTTGCTCTTTCTTCAGCAGAGGTAGAATATCGAGCCCCAGTTAATGCTAGTTAGGAAGCTTTATGGCTTCAACAGATCCTTTCAGAGTTTGGATCCAAACAGGAAGCTTTATGGCTTCAACAGATCAACACTCCCTCTTAACTAGGAAGGTATTTATCGACACACATCTTCTAGCACAAGTATTCTTCTCTGGATCATTGTCAATGAATCATTGTCATCGAACCATCGTCATCGTCATGGCTGCTGCTATCTCAATCAATCTCTGAACTACTCATCATAGAAAGTTCTACAGAGCCAGTCCTTTTTCATACTGGATGTAGGCCCACCACCCGTAGGTCTTCATCATCACTGGTCATACTGTGGATCCTCAAGACTTATTACATGCATCAACAAAACCTAGCAAGAGCATCTTAGGAATGATTACGTGCCCAACACAACCTGCAAGATCTCCTAGGGAGCTATTACATGTGACCAAGCAAAACCAAGCAAAACCTAGCAAGAGCATTTGTCAGATCTCCCAGGGAGCTATTATATGCCATAGGAAAAACCTAGCAAGAGTATCTGCAAATCTCCCAGGGAGACATTATATGCAACCAGAAAAACCTAGCAAGAGCATGCCAGGACTGATTACGTGCCCAACACAACCTATAATATCTCCCAGGGAGAAATTATATGCCACAGACAAAACCTAGCAAGAGCATTTACCAGGTCTCCCAGGGCGCTATTATATGCTTATCTGCACAACTTGTCCACGACCATAGAGTATCATCCTGATACTCATGATCATACTGATCATCTCATCGTCCACAAAGCATAGTCCAGATGCACACAACACAACACTTACACTCACCGGCATGGAAGGACTTTCCTTTGACCATCTGGGAAAGGCTTAGCACTCACATCAACGCTCATGGGAGAACATATCTACCACCATGTCGGAAAGGCTCTGCTCTTACATCAATGCACATGGGAGAACACATCTACCACCATGTCAGAAAGGCTCTGCTCTTACATCAACGCACATGGGAGAACACATATACCACCATGTCAGAAAGGCTCCGTGCATCTGTGTCTTCGGACTCATCACTCATGATCCACCTGATCATGTCAAATCATCCTTCTGATGCATGTCATCATAGTATGATCATCTTGATCATACAATCCATCCACCTAATGCATACCAAGTATCTACTTGATACATATCATCATACATGATCTACCTGATCATACAATGTATCCACCTGATACATACACAAATACATGATCCACCTGATCATACAATGTATCCACCTGATACATATACAAATACATGATCCACCTAATCATATCAAGCATCCAACATGATGCATACATAACTACATGATCCAACTGATCATATCAAGCATCCAACATGATGCACATACAAATACATGATCCAACTGATCATACCAGCATCTAACATGATGCATATACATATACATGATCCAATTGATCATACTAGCATCCAACAGGATGCATATACAGAGTAGTAACTAGAGCATCGTCCTGATGCTCATCATCCAGTGCTTACATCCACAGCCATGGGAAGGATCCTCCTCTCACCATGCTTGGAATGGCTCCAGCAAATGTGTCCATCACTTCTTCCTCGAAGTGTCATCAATCTGAAGAACACCAAGAATCTCTTTGAAGTATTCAAACTTCACTATGGCTAGTAGTTTTGTCAACACATGCGCAACCTGCTCATCCATCGCAACATATAGGAGCCTCACTGCTCCTCTCTACACCATATCCCTGATATAGTGATATTTGATCTCAATGTGCTTCAACTTGTCATGGAACACTGGATTCTCAGACAGCTTCACACAACTCTGGTTATCACAAAAGATACTAGTAGCATCCAACGGGAGATCAAATAACTCAGACAATAGCTTTCTAATCCATACTGCCTCACAACTAGCTGAACAAGCTGCAATATACTCTGCTTCGAATGTACTCAGTGCTACGTGGGACTGCTTCTTGCTAAACCAAGAGATCACACTTGATCCCATGCTCAAGAAGCACCCATAAGTGCTCTTCCTATCTGCAGCACTACCTGCCCAATCTGAATCAACATAACCCTTCAGGTTAAACTTTTGATTCACATCATACTTGAGCCCATAATCAACCGTACCCTTCAGGTACCTCAGAATATGCTTTACAACAACTAGGTGAACACCTCTGGGATCCGTTAGGAACTAGCTCAATGTGTTCACTGCAAAGCAAATATCTGGTCTCGTGTTCATTAGGTACATCAAGGACCCAATCATCTGACGATACACCATGACATCAACCAGATCAGATGAAGCATCACACAGAAGCTTCAGGTTCGATGCCATAGGTGTGGCCATGGCCTTACAGTCATCATCCCGAACCTCTTCAGGATCTCTACTGCATACTTCCCTTGTCCAAGGAAGATCCCATCTGTACTCTGCCACATCTCCATGCCTAGAAAATAGTGCATCATCCCGAAGTCCTTCATCTCAAACTCAGCAACAAGCTTCGTCTTGGTATCGACAATCAACACATCCTCACCTGTTACAAACAGGTCATGCACATATAAAAGTAGTATCACTAGATTGCCTTCCTCAACCTTGTAGTAAAGGTTGGAATCCGCTTTACTCTCAGTAAAGCCCAAACTGGATAGAAAGTTGTCTATCCTACCATACCAAGTCCTAGGAGCTTGATTCAAGCCATACAAGGCTTTCTTCAACCTGTACACATATGACTCCCTGTCATGTATCTCAAAACCAAGTGGTTGCTCAACATACTCTTCCTCCTCGACTACACCATTCAAGAAAGTTGTCTTAACATCCATCTGGTGTATCTTCCATTTCATCACTCCAGCCAGAGCAAGTACTGATCTGATGGAAGTGTATGTGGCTATAGGTGCAAAAGTTTCTTCATAGTCAATCCCTCTTTCTAGGAGAAGCCACGAGCTACAAACCTCGCTTTGTATTTCTCCATGCTACCATCTACAACATGCTTGATCTTATAGATCCATTTGGAATTCACAACAAACTTCCCTTCAGGTCTTGGGACCACATCCCAAACATGATCGATTGGTACTTCTCGACCATGGCATCCTTTTACTATATCCCGTATCCTGGGAACTTCAGATTCTTCAATATCTTCAATAGATAGTTTGAACTTCGTCGTTGGAACAAATGTTGTAGTCCTTCTTTTGTAGGTGATGGTATATGATCTTTCTTACAAAGCAAGTTAAATTGCACGATTAGAAACATCTCATAGTTTTTAGAACAAATTCTTACACATAAAGAAATATGTCATACAGTCATGCAATTATTTTAGCCAATACTTCAATACAACATTTATCCATATCCCATAACTTTCTAGATGCCTTCCAATCTCTACCAGAACATTGTTAAGAGTGTGCACAACTCCCAACATGTCAGCAAAGAGGTTTCATTCTAGATAAGTAGCAATGGAATGTCGTACAGTGCCATAGGTCACTTACCCATCACATGCATATTAGTAGTATATTGTTCATTAATGCAATTATTCTAATATGCATAATAATCAACCTAAGTCTAGGAACATAATCATATACATCATTGATCAATATTATTTAAACACTCAAATATACAAGAAATGACAATTCAAATACTTATATTTATTTGGTTGTAGGGTGGACTCCCTCTCAATATTTGTTTCCTTGCAAGAACTACTAGAGTGTGCTCCCTCTTGATCTTTGCTTCCTTGATTACCTGTCCTTGAACTTATATCTATCCTAGATCACGTATGCATACTTACTAGTATCATCATTGTGTTATCCTCGAGGTCTCATACATACATTCATTAGTATAATCTCAATACTATCAAAACACAATAATCTTAAACATGTATAGTCATGATCATTTCAAACACAGATAATAAACATTAATATTCAAGGTTTCAAGGAATGCTTCTTTTACTCTTGCATATTCTTTATTTGACCAAAATGACTTTTCTGGTTAGTCATATCATCAATCAAGGTAAGAGACATAATATGCATAAACCCTTGATTACTTACATTTCTAACTTCATGAATAATCATTATCAACCATACAATAGTATAAGATCCTAACACAAGGTAGGATTCTAACTTGATATAGTAAAAACATACCTGGTTATCATATTTGCTAGTTATGTGTAGCAATGTCTTCTTGTTTTCTTCAATGACTTGTGCTAGTAACCTACATATCTCATAGGTTAAGCATTGTAGAACCAAATTATACATACCTCGTAAGTAGAGCTTCTATGTGATCCATGACAATGGATGAATCTTAGTCTTCATGTCACCATGGTCATATGTTCTTGAACTAGAACATGATTTGTCTTTCTTGATGTACCTTTCATGTTAGCGGACAACATCAACCTCATACAACACCACAATGCATTAGTACAATCATAAGTGTCAAAACCCTAATCAATGAATATCTGCATTCATAATTTTATTAAGGTGATACGACAAGTCTAAAGTTAATCAAGATTGTACTAAACTTAATGAAGACAAACATACCATAAACTTAATCATGAACAGATCTCAAAACATACCTGGATAAGTCATACTTGTCAAGATTGCTTGTAATATTCTTATGTAAGGTCTTAGCCTCATCTCCCTCTGAAACTTTAACTTCTTCACTTATGTAGGTGACCAATCCATTCTCTTCTAGGATTAACCCAATCCACTTGATTTGCAGAAATTGGATTTGGAGATGGATTAGGGTTTGTCAGGGAAACCCTAAAAATTCAAACTTTGAATTTCAAACTTCTGAAAGGATAGAAAGATGCGCCTTTCTGAGTTGGTCAAGCTGGTATACTCAGAATTTGAAAACTGTAAAGTTTCACCCCTTGAAATTGCCTTTTAGATTTTCGGATTCACTCGGGAGGACCCCGAATTAGGGTTTGATTTTCCCAGAGCTTCACCCAACCAAATAGTTTGATCCAAAGCCCTAAACTTTTATTTTTCCAAGGAGCTTCCAGCTATGGTCACATATTTAAAAAATTTCCATTTTTGTAGAAGCCCTAATTTTCCACTTTTCCGATCAAAATCCCGAACTAGGGTTTGATCAAGCCCGGCCTTCTGCTCAACCAAAAAATTTGATATTGGTCTCTAAATTTCAATTTTGATGAGGAACATCTAGCCATGGTCTCCAATACAAAAATTCCAACATTCTCTAAAACCCTAAATTCCCGGAGCCATGAATGAAGGTGCTCAAAATCCAATTCTGTTTTGACAGAAATATGCACTTGATTGTTTCTGGTGTAACTATGAAATTTCAGATCTACAGGGTATGAACATTCTTCCTGTGGTAGCCTGACCTATTATATTTCCAAAACCATAGGTCTGACCTCAATTGGATTCTCTGAGAGAGATTTATGCCAAGTGTCGCAACATGACCTGTTTATGGGATAAAACAAGAGAGCGAACTTGTACAGCATGCCACATGTCATTGGTTCTGTTTCGGCCTCTGAAAAAACTTACCTGAGAAATTAAAGTCCGTTCCCTACCTGTCACTTTTTACGAAACTTCATTTGGAGCTTCCTATCCAAAGTTATGACCTTTTTTCCTAGGTCACTTGTTTATGACTGAGATTTGGAAGAGGCCGAAACCCTAGATTGTACAGATCATAACTCACAAAGTACAACGAATTAGAAGTTGTGATTCTGATACACGATACATGGGGATGTTGTCTACGACCTATAAACGTTTCAGATCCTGAAACTTTTCCAAAATGGATTTATAGTGAAAGTGCTAGGATGAATGGTTTTTGCTATATCAAGCCTTATCTTCACAAGTGCAACAAGTGTCATAAATTCCATACCATGCCTTCTTTTAGGCTAGCTCTGATACCATGTTAGTTTTTTAGAAATTTCAATTTGATATAGGATCTTAATTGAGATAATAACATGTACAGCATATCAATCATGGACACAATAATACAAGCACACAAGAGACATAGAGTTTCACCGGGGAAAACCATGAAAGTGAAAAACCCCACAACTTCCTCATAGATAGATAGAGCAATGATACAACCCAAGTACAAGAGATAGTCCTCCTAGTAGCAGCTTCTCCTCCTCCCCAAGTGCACCACTCTCCAATGAGAGTATGAGTGAGAAAGTGAATGATCAAATAGAGTGTCTCTCGCACTCTAGTTATACATGACTTGACTTGCCTAATAACCTTTACTAGGACCTAAAAGATACATGGCGAACTACTGTGTACATCATAAGGGTCCAGAGGGGACAAAAATATGGGACATACTCTCAGTCTGTCCATGTCTGAGCTGAAGAGCTGATACATTGGAATAATAATAGTGTTGTTGAGTGTGGTACCAGAGGAACTGATGAGCTATTGGATCATAATGACGGGGAGTCATACCCCCAATGGTACACTGGACTGTAGCTATACTGGGTACTCAAGGAAGCATTTGAGTGGGTGGCCTTCGAATACTATCGCCAATGCAACCTGGATATCCCTGGGAACATATACTTGGGTGTTCCAAAGTGACTCACAAATGTGCTAGAGTCGGGGGAAGTCTGGGGTCTTCGACAAATAATTGAAAGGCCTAATACCCTGTATGAGTCTCAATGATGCGATCAAGGTGTTGACGTTGAGCATGTGAGAAACAATCATTTAGAGAGGCACTGAGGACTTCTTTCGAAATGATCCGTAGGCACTCGCCACTGATGGTGATGAGTCCAAGGCATAGGGACCTTGCAATAGGAGCATGAGGTGAACAACCACTGAGGACTCCTTTCGAAATGATCCGTAGGCACTCGCCACTGATGGTGATGGGTCTATCCTATGGAATAGATTAGTTGGAATCAATAGAGGGAGACCTTGCAACTATCAAGGCAATGATGTTTCCTCGATAGGAGCATGAGGTGAACAACCAGAAGGTGATAGTTTTGATAGTGGGACTGACATATTTTGGGGATGTGGAATAATTGGGGTCGCAGGGGGGGACTCAAACTTCCTT
Organism: Larix kaempferi; assembly: GCA_027924585.1. NCBI lineage: Eukaryota > Viridiplantae > Streptophyta > Pinopsida > Pinales > Pinaceae > Larix > Larix kaempferi. The sequence goes on from BSBM01001363.1 coordinate 1,619,489, forward strand.
CATTGAGAGTATGATGACATGGTTGGCCTAGCAGCATATGCAACTGAATTTTGAGGGAAAGGGATCATATCTTAAGGGATCAAGGGATATGACTATAATGGGAGAGGCTTGGGGGGTCAAATTGATGTATGAGATCTGGAAACTCTTAAGGGTGGCATATCGCAGAATACTCTGAACAAAGGGGACCGTATTGGGGTTGCTGCCATAATGTGGGGATGAGATATGATTTGTCATGGCACCAGGAGGCACCATTGGGTCCTTCTTCGTGGTTTAAGTATCTCAAAGAAGGTATAAAATGGTAATGTCATGTGGATTTATACGAGCCCAGGACAGTTCATGCTCGTGATTGCTTTCAATTTTAAGGAGTCTAAAAGCGATAAGAAGACTCTGAAATAATGGAATGGTACCATCGTGTGGATTTATATGAGCCCAAGATAGTGCATGTTCGTGGTTGCTTTTAATTTTAGAGAGTCTGAAAACAATAAGAAGACTCTAGGGGATTTCTTTTTCGTGTGTTAGTCTCCAAGGCCCGAAAAAGCATAAAAGGATGCAATGGAGAACTCTTCTAGCTGGTGTGACTAGAGTATTCCTTTTTCATAATTAGTCTACCATGTCCAGAAAAGGGTTAAACTTATACCAGATAGATGCCCTTTCAGGTACTTTAATGAGCATGAAAGGAAGCAAGATTGCTCGACGATCTTTTCATTCTTTTAGGAGTCAAAATAGAGCTTAACAGAAACTCCCTAAGTGCCTTTTTTGTAAAGGACTTGTCCGACCCGAAAAAGGGATAAAATTATACCGAACAAAAGGAATGGCCAAGCAAGGAGAGAGTGTTCAATCAAGGGACATCGATGAGAACCAAGAATGAGGGTTGGGGGGGAACACTGGTGGTGCCTCCTTGCGGGATGGTGAATGGTGGCAAAATAACGAAATAACCATAGTATGAATGGAGTGGAAAGTTCATGGATATGCTTGCAGTGTCAAAGCAAGTGTAAAATGATGATTATGCATGATGGATGATTTACATGGTGTGATTGACATGCCAGTCAAGGATGTTTTTAGCCATTTGATCTGCGACACTATTTTGAGCTCTTGGGACATGAGTGAATGTTATGGATTCAAACTGTTGTCTTAGCTGTTTTGTGCGTAGGAACTTCCTAAAGAGGCAAGGATCACGCACCTGGTAGCAGTTGTTGAGCTAGGAGACAAGCAGCTAGGAGTCAAGGAACACATGAAGGTGACGTATACCCATCTGAAGGGTAGCAGTCAGGAGACTGGTCACAGCATCGTACTCATCCTGGTTATTGGTAGCAGCGCCTATGCACATTCCGTCAAGGTGAATCAACTCATGTGAAGGGGAATATAAGACCCAAGCTGCAGAGGCCAGGTTTGGAGACCAGCAGCTTGCTCCATCGACGAAGCCAACGTAATAAGGTGGAAGATGGTCCATCTGTGATCATGCAGGAAAATGATGAATGTAAGGTTGCAGGAAAAAATTGGAAAACAAAAGGAAATCAAACTGTACAATACGGACCAATGAGTCTGTCGGATTGTTAAGGATAAAATCGTTTAAGATACAACCCATTACAGGGGTTGCGCAAGGGGTGGACTTCTGAGTCAGTTAGACTATATGCCCCATGTCCAAGGCAGGTATGCACTATGTAAGGGCCTTGCCACATGGATTCAAACTTCCCTTTACCTGTCTTGTCGTGGGCTTGGTCGTAAACGAGGACTAGATCTCCTTCACAGAAAGCTCATGGGTGGACATGTTTGTCGTAACCAGCTTTGGAGCAGTTCTTGGCAGCCTCAATTGTTTGGAGGGATGCGCGAAGCTCTTCATCAGCTTGTTCTAATAACAGTAGATGTTGTTCAAGTGGGGAGGTGTCGGGGAGAAGTTGAATAGCGATGTGTAGGGCCGGGATCTGACACTCGATGGGGAGGATAGATTCGACACCGTGAACTAAGTGAAAAGGGGTGAAACTGGTGGCGGTCTTAGTTGATGTAAGGTAAGCCCATAATGCGGGGAAAAGCATGTGATGCCAATTGGACTTATGTTGGTCAACAGTGCGTTGGAGGATTGTTTTCAAAATTTTGTTAATGGCCTCAACTTGGCCGTTCCCTTGGGGGTAGTAAGCAGAGGCATACTAATGTTTGAACTTAAGGAGAGTTGACAACTCACGCCAAATGGCATCTTCAAAATGTGAACCATGGTCCGAGACAAGCTGTTTTGGGACCTTGAATCATGTAATGACATGGTTAAAAAAGAAACAAGCAAGAGTGTCAGCTTTACAGTCGAAGGTAGGCATGGCTTCAGCCCATTTGGTGAAGTATTTGACGGTGACAATGATGTATTTATGGCCATTGGCGGATGAGGGTTTACACTCCATAAATTCGATGGCCCATTTACAAAAGGGACCGACGGTAACGACTGGATGGAGCAGGGCAGGTGGTGTCTGTGCCTTTGAAGCAAAGAGTTGGTAATTATGGCAATGCTTGACCGTAGTGATGCAGTCAGTGAACAACATGGGCCAGAAATATCCGACATGGATTACCTTCTGGGATGTGGCCATCCCAGAAAAATGTCCACCACAGGCGCCACTATGACAGTCATTGAGGACTTGCTCAACCTCCTCTCGTGTGAGACAATGGAGGAGGATAGTGTCGGCACCGCATTGATAGAGGACATCGCCTAGAAGGAGGTACCGAGAGGCATGGTGACGGATACGACGGAGTCCATCACAATCGATATTGGGGAAAAACTTCTGCGTGCGAAGGTATATCAGAATGTCACCATACCATGGGTCATCCGACAAGATGATGAACAAATGATTGTCTGGTAACTCATCGAGGATTGGCAGGAATGGAAAAAGGGATGGGAGGTCGGTTATGAGTTGGGAAAGCGCAAGGGATTTAGTACTTTTCAGAGTTGTGAAAGTCAGGTCGTACTCTTGTAGGATAATTACCCATTTAGCGAGGCGGCCTTGCAGAAGGCAAGGGTTCAAGAGGTAGATCATGGGGTTGGATTCGGTGACAACGGTAGTATGAATTAGGAGGATGTAGTGTCACGATTTCTATACGAAAAATACAATGGCAAGGTCCATCCTTTCCTCATATGGGTAACGTAGGGGTGGTCCAGACAAGGTTTGGCTGACGTAATAAATGACATGCTCCTGGCGAGCAGCGTCTTCTTGAACAAGGACCCCTGACATGGTGTCGTCGAATTCTAAGGCGTAAAGGATGAAGTCCTGAGAGAAATATGGAGGGGATATCAACAAGCACCAGCATGGAGTTCTGCAGATACTTAAGGACAACCTGACTATGTCAAAAAATAGGATGAAACAACAAGCTGATCAACATCGTAGTGAAAGGAGTTTTGAAAAAGGGGATTGGGTATTTCTTAGGATACAACCTTACAAGAAGATATCTCTGAAGCTATTAAAGAAGGACAATAAATTAGCACCCAAGTATTATGGTCCTTATAAAGTGTTGCAGAATATTGGTAATATGGCCTACAAATTGGAGCTCCCTTCATATTCAAGAGTACATCCAGTTTTCCATTTTTCTGGATTAAAGAAGGTAATAGGAGACAAGATCTCAATTCAAACAATCTTTCTGGAGCTTGATGAAGAAGGAAAATTCATATTGGAACCTGAAAAAATCATTGAAACAAGGACTAAACAACTACTAAACCGGGCTATTACTGAGTACCTCATAAAGTGGAAGAACTTGCCAATTGAAGATTCGATATGGGAAGATGAGTCCTTCATACAAAAGCATCTGCAACTAATCAATCATTGAGGAAAACACTTGTATGAAGGGGAGGGCCATGTTCAGCCCTAAATATGGGAACATTTCCCCCTATATTGTGGTTCATTACATTAGTTTTTACGTCGACTTTGGTCCATTAGTGGTAATTTTCATTAATATGGTTATATTAGTTATGTCGGCTTGGGTCAGTTAGTTGGGATTTTACCCCTTAGTCTCCTATATATAGGAAGGAGGCATTTCATTTGGAGTATCTTGTCTTGTGTACTTAGTACATGGTGTAAGGAGGTTTCCCCCTCGAAGAGGCTTGTTATTAAGTTATTATCTTCAATCAAGTCGTGGAGTACTCTTTCTGATCTATTTCTACTCTTTTTATGCTCTTTTTGGAAAGTTGTTGCATAACATAATCTGTCGCGGTAATTATTTAGCGCAACCCTGTTCTTTTTCCCAGTGGGTTGATAGGTCCCACAAAGTCAAGTGCCCATTTGTCGAAATCTTGCAGTGTTAATTGAGACACTAATGGCATTTCATCCCTTCGTGATGGTTTCCCTGTTCTTTGACATATGTGGCAGCTTTTTGTATAGTCCGTAGAATCTCCATGCATCGTTAGCCACCATAATCCAGCTCAAAGTATTTTTCTAGCAGTGGCACGTCCTCCATAGTGTCCTCCTGCGATCCCATTGTGAGCTTCCGCCAAGATCCTTTCATGTTCATGCGGAAGGACATATCGTTGAAGTATCTCATTTGGTCCCATATTATATAGTTTCATTGCAATCAGTTGAAAATATGTAGCTTTGAAAACTAACTGTTTCTTTTGGTTGGTATTAAATTCCTCTAGTGCCTTCCTTGTCGCAAGAAATTGGACAATTTGCTCGTAACGGTCATCGACCATTTCGACCCTGAATAACTGAGCGTCAGGCAATCCTTCATCAATATTCCTTGGTTCTTCTCTTGATTCTATCTGTGATAGATGATCTGGTCCTGCATTCAGTTGCCCAGGATTTACAATTATCTCGAAGTCAAATTATTGGAAGAGTAATAGCCATTGACAGATTCCCCCCCCAAAATAGGCTTGTTCACTAGGTTTTTGAGCACTGAATGATCAGTGAACATTTTAACATGGCCTCCTAATAGAAAAATTTGAAACTTCTGTAGGGTGTAGACCATCACCATACCTTCCCTTTCCGTCATCGTGTAGCTCTTCTCTGTAGTAGAAAACTTCCTACTTGCGAATGCAATCAGGTGGTCGATCGCTCCTTCTCCTGGATGGGTCAATATTACTCCTAGTGCGACTGAAGATGCATCGACATGAACATGGAATTCCTTCGTCCAATATGGAAACACTAGTATGGGTGCTGCGACCATCTTTGCTTTCAATATATCAAGGCTCTTTTGGCACTCTTGGTTTCATTCAAACTTGGCATCTTTCTTCAACAGTTTTTCCATCCGTGTCGTGATTGATGCATAACCTCTGATAAAATTCCTATAGTATCCCATGTTTCCCAATGTCGCTCTTAATTTATTTACTATTATTGGTGGTGGTAGGTCCACGATAATCACAATATTTGGAGGGTCGACCAGCATTCCTTCCCTACATACAATATGTCCCAGCAAAATCCCAAACGAAGTGTTGAAAATGCACTTCTTCAAGTTTAGCAAAATCTGGTGTCGTCGACATCTTTCCAACATCAACCCCATATTCACGACGTGATCCTTAACTAATTCGTATACTGTCCAATCATCCATGTCTACTTCCAAAAATTTATGGATGAAATCTTTGAATGCAATGACAACCAATCTTGAAAATATCGCTGGTGCATTTTTCAGGCCAAATGGCATCACTGTATATTGAAAACATCCCCATTCGGTGACGAAATTTGTTTTGTGTCGATCTTCCTTTGCAATTTTTATCTGGTGGTATCCTGAGCATCCATTTGTGAACGAGTAGATTTCTTGACCTCCGACACCTTCTAGTACTTCGTCGGTGAATGGTGTAGGGAATGGATCATGTAAACAAGCATCATTCACTTTCCTTAGGTCGACAGAAATCCTGATTTCACCTGTTTTCTTGTCTTGTACCACCATTATGCTAATCCACTCAGATTCCTCCACCGGTTCTATAATTCCTTCATCCAACATTCTCTCGATTTCGGCCTTCACACACTTCTTGTACCTCTGATTCAAGCTATAAGGTTGTTTCTTTACTAGCTTCACATCAGGTTTCAGTGGGATATTCATCTCTCCTAGGTCCCCAGAAATGACTTTCATCTCCGAAAATTTTGTCGGGAACAAGTCCTGGAACTCGTGTACTAGGCCAGTCATCTTGGAAATGGTCAAGTCGTCCCAATAATATCTGATGCTTGCGAACTTGGGATTCTCCTATGATCCAATGCTCACTTTATTGATTCACAATGGATGCTGGAACTTGTCGAAGGGAATATATGGTGCTTCAACATTGCAACTTCCTTCTGACTTTGGTATATACGTAGCCCGCGTATCATCCTCATCATCCGGTTCTCTTGTTATGTTGTAGCATTCCATCAGCATTTCCGGTGTCACATTCCACTGAAGTCCCATAGGTTTTTCTGTTAGAACTACTTCGAGTACTTTCTCATGGACTTTCTATAACGTGCTATGGATGAAGGGGTTTTCATCGGAGAAACTAAAGGTTTGGCTAAAGCCAATATTCAGCTATTCCCATGATGTTGTTTTGCGTCGCAGCTTTGCTGCGATGTACCAACTTCGCGGTACTTAATCCAATGTGTGACTGAATGTTTGGACCCATTCCTATTTCAATCCTATTCTCCATTTACTTTGACATTCATTCAAATGCTCCTTTGGATCTCCTCTGCCACTGTACTTTCTTCCGCACTATCCTTCAGTGTCACCAAACCTAACCTCCATTAGGTGTCAACATAGTGGCCAGTTTGTTATGGTTTACTTGTGTGCCTCCCACCATTGCGCTGGGGTAGCCTTCAGGGCTTCTTCCAAGGCCAGTAGTCGCTATGGTTCTGCCATTTTTTCTTCGAACTCAGTGATAAATGCAGCCAAGTTGGGAAACCCCTCATATGTTGGTAGTTCGCACACTTCTGTATCCACCTTCCTCAGCGACTGGGTGATCCTTGCACACCTCCTAAATGATACTTCATGCAACCGATTCTGCCAATTTTCAAGTGCTTCATCCGAATCTGACAAAGCTGAACTAACATTGTGCCATCCTAACTCTCCATCTATGGTAGGATTGACGTAGTCCTCTGATATGTTATGGAGACTATCCCATCCCTCAGTGAATTCATGCTTCGTCGGCTCAACATATCTCTGCACTTCTATTGGATCGAGAGGTGCGACTACCCTCATCTCACGGTTTTTGAACATGGTTCTTTTCTTGAAGTTGATGATGGCCCAATTCTCCATCACCAAGTATATCCCTAACAACACTAGATAGGCACTTTTGTTGTCAACAATCTCTATCACATCAAAGTATCCGTATGTTTTGAGTCATTCTATTTCAACTGGGACCTAGAATAATCAACCAATTGGGGTGACTTTACTTTGATTCACTAGTTGTAGTTGCACCAAGGACCATGCCAATTGTGGTTTCCCCATCGTTTCCCAGGTTTGTTTTGTTAGAATGTTTACATTTGATCCCAGGTCTGATATAATGGAGTCGACATTGAATGCTCTTATTTGCGTAGACATCCTCATTTCTCTTCCTGTATTCCTCTTATGTATTCGATTGATCGTTCGATCCTGTCATGCACCCTCCTATCGATGCAACAATATGGATATATTTTCCAATGCGTTATGATCTTTTTCCAACTCTATGCATCTCTCTAGGAAGGCTCTTAAGGTGTTAGTATTTTTCTATGAATTCGTTGTGTCGAATATCGGTGGCATGTCATAGGTGAATTCTTTCTGGTGAAGAGGTGGTTGCCTCATCTATCTCATTGCCTCCTGTGATTTCAATAAAATATCCCTTTCTACTTCCACATCGAATGTGACTTGTTTTCTCATTGTCTGTTGGATGCTTGACTGTGGCCCGTATTCCCTTGTCGCAGCTCCTCCGTGGGTCACTACTCCAATAGTTGCAGTTTGACCTCTTACCTCTACTGACATCTTATGTACTGTTGGTGGTGAATTCTGGTTCTGATTCTGATTTGGTGAAGGCGGGGGTAGGTTCTTAGTTTGCCACTTCATGATAAGCTGAGGACAGTCCTCAACACCATGGTCCGCAGCGCTGCAATAAGTGCATTGTGGGGTTGGATTCAGGAAATCCCTCTGGTAATTCCCCTGCTGAACACAATTGTAACAAATGATTGGCCCTCGACCTCACCCAAAATCTCCTCCTTGGCTACCACCAGTGCCTTAACCTCCGCAGAACCCTACTATGAAACCTCCTCGTAGTGGCCCGTATGGCGGGTACTGCGGTTGACCATACTATGGTTGTGGATATTGCGGTTGACCGTACTGCGGTTGTTGATATTGCGATTGACCATACTGCGATAGATCATACTATGGCCACGGATTATAGTGAGGCTGCTGCTGATTGTACTACTATTGTTGTTGTACCAGCGGTTGCTCCTCTCCCTTCATGAAAAATGTATCTACAGTCCTTTCTTGGAGTAGGTCGTAAGCCCTGCAATATTTTTCTTCATGGACAATCGATCGACAGAATTTCAAATAAAAATTAACTGGATTTGACACCATCTTCTGTAGGTACACGCATTATTCTAGTCGATGTCCTCTCCTCTAACGTATACGACACCAAGGCAGTCCTCCTTGATTAAGTAGATTCGGTGCACCCAACTGTAAATACTATCGAAATTATGGGCATTGATCCTTGTGATGTCCTTCTATTTTGCATCTACTGCACCATATATCTTCGTGGACTTCTTTCCCCTTCTTAATATATTGTAGCTGGATCGTTAAGTTTTCCAACTACACTTGTATCTGATCCATTCCTACGCCTCTTTCATCGATCGGTGAAGCCTCTAGCTTCATTGCAATTTTCCAGTGCTTTTGCTTGAGTCGCTACCTTCTGTTGCATCAGCGACCCACGAATGTGTGGCACCAATCCTGCAATGAACCACTCTTCGTGCTACATGTTGTTCATCCTGAAACTTACCTTTTCCATTAGCATTTTATATCGTTGTTCAAATCCCCACACTGATTCATTTGGAAACTGCTTGATTTCCTTCATCTCTGTGATGTACTGTGACTCAAACTTTGGTTTTCTAAATTCATCAATCAGTCTCGCCCTGATTTTCTGTAGTGTTTTATCTGTAGTTCTTGTCGCTACCTTAGTAAATTTCATAAACCAGTCTAGCGCACGACCCCTAAAGGTTGTCGCCAATTGTCCCTTTTTGATATCTTCGTCCTGGACCTGCTTCACAATCCATACCACTTCACAAAAAAACCAATATTGTTCGGGATCACCGGTCTCGTTGCCCTAGAAAATTGGCATTTTTACATCACCACCTACCATTCTTGCACCCCTACTATTATTATTTACTGATCCACTACTCTTACCATTGTTCTAACATGTAGGGAATCCCTACGAATAACTTGTATTTATTCCTACAAAGTTCTGAGTAGTGCACATAGTTGAGGGTACATTGTAGCTTAGGGTCCGTCCCTCTTATGCTTCTTGGCTAGCCTGGTCACCTTCTTTGTTGCAATAAGGTCGCTTCATCCCTTGTGATCCTGTTTCACAATTTTTCGTTCCAGTCGCTTCATGAGACTCTCTCTTAGTCCTCCTCTTCTTCTCTGGTCGCCGAAATATCGCCCCACTTCTAAAGGTACCACAATCTTCCTCATCCTCCCTTAGAAATTATTCATCGCTCATGTCCATCTACCCCACTTATTTCTATCAGACCGGCATTCACGCAGTACCCACAACCTCCGCACACCAATCTCTACTCATCAGAATTCATTTTTAGTATACCCTTTCCACAGACGAGTATCTTAATCCACAACTTCAGCAATAGTAAAAATCGCCCTCTAGGTCCTTTGAAAAAATTTCTTTATGTGTCACTATATGATTTGATTGTGTTAATGGAAAACTCTATGATGTATAATTATAAGATGTTGTCTACCCAGAATTCGACAGCCCTTGATACCCTATTGTCGACCTGTTTCAACTGTTGGATCAATTCCGGGGTCCAATGGTCGGGTTCACCTACCTGGAAATTTTTCTTCTAAAATATCAGCTGCTCCAACCAATCATGTAGCAATACCGAGAATTCGTAGAAAAATACCTCGTGGATATCATAATAGATATGCTTTTGCAACCAGCTGTTTGTCGTCTAATAAGGATTTCGGTTTTCTCCTTCTGCGAATTCCTCTATCTTTCTGTCGAACCAATCCTGAATCTTCGGTTTCGTCGGATGCCACAGCATGTCCTCTTCTTTCTTCTTCAAGGTCCTGGAAACAGAACCATTTGTTGACACAGTTCTGTTGATAGGGGTTCACTTCGCACTGCTATAAACAAACACCAACGAAACACCCTTAAGCATCTACCCAGAAAGGTTTTACCCTTTCCAGCAACACCCGTGGAGCGAGTGAAGTCTCACTTGAGATGATTAAGGGGGCTGCAAGAACCAGGTTTCTGCAGTGGAGGGAGGACATGCATCTTTTCTCACTCTATTGCTACAGAAACCAGATATTTACCTTTGCATCATGCTTAACAGTTCACACATTTATCATTCACATTATTAATGTGTAGTTAAAATTCACAACAACATTGTATAACTAGCATTCGCATCAACAGAAATTACGTAGCAACATAACTTAAGCATAACACATTATCTGGGTCGCATTCATCATTCAGTATAAATAGAAAAACAATAAAGGGACATCATCATTCAACATAAACAGGTACATAGCCAAACATCTTCATGGATTAAATCATCAAAAACCTGTGGTACAACCTTCGCAGGGATAGTTTCAGACAACTTATCGCGGATCCATACAAAACTTGTGGAAGGAAGAGAAAAACATTGCACAATTCATCCACTTATCAATCTATCAACTGATTCCCTTAGGCTTACAATCATAGTCCTATTTATATCCAACTAATGTGGTTACAAAACACTCTAAATGGCCCATTCTAACTAACTAAACTAATCTTGTGATTTCGTCGGCTCCTTGTTCTCTGTGAATGGTCCTTTCTTCCACGGATGATCCTTCTCGTCGTTGTCGGCTTCCACACTTCATGCGGTCTAACCCCATGCCAACAATATACATACAGTTGCAGGTTTTATTCCCTACTCGCGAGTTGTTGGTATATGTACCCGCAAGTCAACCACGCATTGCTGCATGTTACAGTCGTGGGTTTTTTTTAAGACTTTTCTTTTTTAGTTAGGGTTTGGTCTGAGGGTGGTTTTTCTATGGATTTGGAAGTCTTGTGATGATCTGATACCCTCTAGAAATTGTTCAATATATTATGAGTCTATTTGTATCCTCTTTAAGATTTCTGCTTTGTTTTATTGTGCTTGTGAAGTTACCCTTAATTTCTAGCCCATTTTGTGTTTGGAAAGTGCTTGGATTTCATCCTCTTTGATCACTGGTATTCAGGAATAATCTGATCTCTGCATAAGAGTCTTTTTTTTCCGCCTTACATATCAGTTGTCTTTGCTTGCATTTTGTTTCCAAACTTAAGTTACTTTTTAGGGTTTCCTTGAGAAACTTGTTGGGTTGGTCTTTGTCGGTCTTGCATAAGGTCTTATTGCTTTAGTTTTGGGTCATATTCTCTTTACTTGCACTATTTGATAAGTCTTGTTTGTTCATATTTATTTGTATTTCTTTTATAGTTAACGAAAATATCAAATTAAAAGGGAACTTTCCCTTTATAGCAAGAGTTATCATTTTCTTTTCGAAGTAGTTAAAAGTTCTTTGTGCTTTTCATCTTTGAAAAAAAATAAAATATATGTTTAGGTTTACTTTGCATTTCATGTTTTGAAAGATAAAGCAAGCTAGAAAAATTGTGAAGTTTTACATTTTACATACACATTTTCTTTCAGTTGCAACCATCACCACACAAAGCACTATCCTTTGAGTAAGTAACAACCTTTAAAAAGAGCCATTAATAAAATTTATTAGTAACATTTTATTTTTTAGGGTTACACACAAACCAACTAGCTTAGGCTAGGGTTTCAGAACAGAACACCTTTAACTTTCCGAAACCATTTAAAATCTCAAATCATAGTGAGACTGTCTTTTAGTTAAATCCATTTTTGTGGAGGTGTCTAGGAAGCTCTACTCAAACTAGAGTTAAGAATGAGATCGTCCGAGATTGGACTGTTGGGGATACCCCCCACTTTTCATTCAAGTATACACCAGAGCTGATTCGCATATGTGGATCCATTAGTGCCTTGTGTACTCTTGTATTTCAGGCTTTGTTACCCGGCCCATGCGTCTTGGTTAGACCTGCGACTATCCTCCCGGGCTCTTTCTGCAATTTTGGTAGCCTTTAGTATCTTTGAATTTTAGGGCTCTACATAGGTGACAACAGAAGGTTATTTTTTATGTACCTAGGAAAGATGTGGGGGGGAATCCCTTACAAGTTCTTGGGAGGGCGGTTGGTGATTCAAATGCTTGCACCCATAGATATTGTATTGTGGACCCCAGGTAACTGTCCTTCGTCACTCTACTAGTTTGTTCCAGGCCCTAATCATCCAAGACTTGATTTTGAGAGTTCATCTTTGTTTTCCTAGTCTTGACTACTTTAGGAAATTTTAATGGTGTGTTGTTTGTTCTTCGTTGTTGTAGTGGCCACTAGGTTTAATACTTAGTTTATATTTTTGCAATTGTGGAGGGATACCCTATCCGTAGGTCATGAAGGTTGCAAAAATTTCCTCCATTTATAGTGGAGCCTCCACCGCCACCTCAGCGGTGCCAAAATGAATCTCATGGTTCTTATGAACTCACAGGTACGACTAAACTCCCTAGAGAACCTCACTTGATATCTCAAGGTCAACCGGTTCAAGAAATTGTTGAGGTTGAAGACTTGAATTCTCAAGAGTTTAATACACCCTTCAACCCTCCACTAACTGGACCCAACGATCCTTTGTTGGAAAGAGTAATTTCTCTAAGGCTTCCAGAGTTAAGTGTGTATAGGTTTACAACTGGTTTTTGTATGGATAACATAGGGGAAGGATCAACGGTGCCCCATACTCCCACCGCAGCTATTGTGTTAGGAGGAGTATCTCCTCCTCATTTTAACACATCTACACCAAGCTCACTGCAGTTTACTTCTATTCCGATCACCCCCTTTATTTTCAATGTTGGTCCCTCAGGTCTGTCCAATACTCAAGGTACAACAACATCTATACCTTTTGGATCCTATGTTGGCCCATATAGTGTTCCTTTTTCAGGAATACCATCGGTGTCTTTCACATATTCCCCCTTCATTCAATAATTCCAAGTTAATCCTACTTTTGCTTCATTTAATCAAGTATTTCCTTGGCTTGGAGGACCCTTAGCTCCTTCTATATCATTTGTAGGCTCAATGCCTACCTTGTCTACTACATCTACACTAGGTTATAACCCCTTCACAGTTTTTAATGTACATTCATCCAATGTGCAAAATTCTCATGTACCTACAGGGAGTACTCCCTTTTCATTGTTTGGTGGAATGGGAAGTAACACTAACCTACATTTGGGGGTTTCCAATACCCAACCGCAGTGGAAAACACCTCAAGGAAGTAATCCATTAGCCTTTGGCTGGAGCAACTTTCAGAACATTCCTTCTTCACAATCGGTGGCTAGGGGAAACCCCAACCAATAATATAGGAGCCAGGTTTCGAGTGGTTCCCCTTAACAAAATCCACATCACATGCCATCGGCACGACCTCGCTTTCCTTTTATGGCAACTTTGAATTATACAGATCTTTCAAAACTCATGAATGATCTAGTGCGTCAAAAATCTACTTGGCCTTCGGTCCAACCAAGCTTCCTTCGAACATTCCAAAATTCGAAGCTAAGACTGGTGAAGATCCGGGAGATCATGTGACTACTTTTCATCTCTGGTGCTCCTCAAAATCCTTAAATGATGACTCAATTCGATTAAGTATCTTTCAGAGAACCTTAATAAGAGTAGCAGCGAAATGGTACATCGAATTTTCTGCTGCAGCATACGATAAATTTTGGGATTTAGCGACTATCTTTTTGAATCACTTCCAGCTTCCTATCGGGTATGATGCCGACACAGATATTATGTCTACATTTAGATAGAAAAAATCCACTCACCTTTCTGATCACATTTAGGAGTGGCAAAGAGGGAAGAGGCTCATCAATGTTGATACTCCCCAGAGTTCCTTTTGGAGTGGTATTTGAAATCACTGCTCCCCTACGTCTCTAAAGATGTTTCAACTTCTGGGATAACAACTGAAGAGGAAGCAATACTAAGGACCCAACAACTTGACTTAGTTTACACTCAATCTAGGATCCTCTACGATATCATACTTGACCATTACCTGACTCACCGAGATCTAATATTGATCTTGGTAAATCCAAACCACATGTTGATGGCATCGTTGGTTCAGTCAACTCATCCGCACTGGAGGTTTTGACGAAACAAGTGCATGCACTTTCCATGAAGCAATATGTGGCAGAAGCAACTACTGTTGCACCATCCCCCTCACAAACAGAATATGTACAACATATGCAGACAAACCAAAAGGGTCCTCAGCAGCGCAACAACAAAAAGAAGGGTAAGAAAGAGGATGGTAACCATCAAAATCCCAAAAACTATGAAAATGTTGAGGAGGGAAAAAAATATAAGAAGAAGATGAAGTTTCCTTGCAAGCTTTGTAGAGACAATCACCTTACTCATCAGTGTCATCTTATCAACGAATCCCAGAAGCTGTTAAGTGAGAAGAAACCCGTTGTCCTAAAGGATCCTTTTCCCAAGGGGCAAGGTTCATCCTTTGGCACCTCTAATACTGGGGGCACTATAATAATATGCAATGATCTGATAGTTGTAGCAACTCACAATCAAACTCACAAATACGTTGCAAAGAAGAAGAGAAGGAGACACTCAATGATCACTCATAAACACAGTAGAATAGAACATAATCTCAGTATTATACAATGAATAAGAATGTAAGTGATTGAATACAATAGAACAGTAAGGTGAATAATGTAGGATTTGAATAGGCCAAGTAGGGAATTCAAATTCCTAACTCAAAGTGTGGCTTGAATGATAGTGGAGTCATCATCCAGTCAATATATCAGTCATCATATGTAACAGTTAGTGAACTGAGTCTAACTAAGTGAAGTAGGCACTAATTGAATGAAGGAGGCTTAGTGGAGGGCGCATGAGGAGCCTAATTGAGTGAGGTAGACATGAAATGAATGAAGGAGGCTCAGTGAAGGGTGCATGAGGAGATAACTGGAGTCAGAATGGATAGACTAGTCTCACTGGAGGTTTATCAAAGTGAAACAGTCAGTGGGGGAGTTAATCTAGCCTCAAATCAAGGAAGAACTGAGTGATAACTGACTAGTAGGTGAGAATGGTGCCTAACTGGCTGTGGTAGGTGAGAAAGGCGCACTTGGCATGAAGAAGGGCACCTTTGGTAGGTAGGAGGCCGCCTGGGGGCTATAGACAAGCTATGGAGAGCTAGAATGAAGCTCCAGGAGCTGGGAGGTCCACCATGATGATGAATGGATGCATGCAGATGAATGGATGTATGCAGAATGCATGCATGCATGCAAAACTAAAAAATGATGGGGAGAATATTCCAACAGGAACCAACCATGCCATGTCAGTTGATCAGTCATATATCAACATGGTTAACTCACACGCGCTTTTGCAAACAAGAGCTAGGAACTATAACTCAGAAATGCAGCAAAAAAAATAAGGAGATTCCTGAGTCATCTGCTCCTCTCCACATCGAGAGGCTAGCATATCCTTTTTTGATGATACCTAAGGGTGTCTATAAATGGGCTATGTAAAACCCTAACGCGTGGGCTGCTCCCAACTACTCTGTTGTGGAGAACCTATCTCAAACTCCTTGTGCTATGTCTACATTAGAAGTCTTGCAAAGATTCCCTTCGCATCGAAATGCACTTCTAGAGGCAATAGGCAGTATGGACTCATCAAGTATGCTTTCTAGGTTTGATATGTCTAATATCAAGCCACGATTGTCGTACCACATAGCTTTCCAGATTCAAGTAGTCCATGGTTTGAATACCATTGGATGAAAAGTCATAGATGAAGGAGCGTTGATGTGTGTAATGTCCATATCTTATTCGAAATCCTTGGGTTCTCCCGAGTTATCCCTGTCAATTACACTACTTACCAATTTTAACAAAAAATATTGCCATCTGCATGGAGTCTTGTCATATTTCGAGATTCAACTTCCCGTCAAGTAGTGTCCATAGAAGTATAAGTTGTAGATGATTCTCTCGACTACAATATGTTGTTGGAAAGAAGCTGGACATATGCTATGCAATATATCCCCTTGTCCATCTTCCGAGTACTCATGTTACCTCACAAAGGTATGATCTGTTAGGATATTCCTATACTCCATCCTATTCCTACCAACATCTCAGTTATTTTCATTATTAGTCTTGCATGCATTTCTGCATGCAACATGCATTCTGCATGCATGCATGCAATTTCATGCATCCTAGTCATCTGTCCCAGCACCTATCCCTCAGTTAGCTAGCCCCAAGAGCTTCTCTCAGATCAGTTTTAGCCCTCCTAGACAGGGAGGTGCCCACTTCTCACCCACCACTTGAGAAGGGCACCTTTTCTAACCTACCACTCCAATTACACTTCAATTAGTTGAGTTATCCTTAGTTCTCTCCTTGATTTAAGGATAGACTGACTCTCAACTGATTGTATCACTCCGATTGACCTCCGATGAGACTAGACTTCCCATTCTGACTCCAAATAGGTCCTCATGCACCCTCCACTAAGCCTCCTTCATTCAGTTAGTGCCTCCATGTGCCAGTTACACCTACCACACTCAGTTAGACTCAGTTTGACTGATGGTTGACATTTACTTGTGCATTGATGACTCCACCGATGATGAGATAGACTTCTAGTTGTCCTTTGATGACAGTCCACTGATTTTGGATCTATCCATGTAGGCTAATTCGAATCACACCTAGTGTATTCAAATCCTGAGCATTGTATAATTACTGTTTTACTATTCAGATTAATGTAACATGTGTAATTATTCTACCTCTATCTGAGCTCCTTTGGATCTATGTTTTACTGCTCTATTCTTCTTCTCTTATTCCTAAATTATTTCATTGTGAGGTTTACATCATCTCTACTGTAAGCATTTTCACATGGTATCAGAGCCATTTGAGAGTATATTCTACCTCCATTCTTGAGATTTTTTTGCAAGTATTTCAAAGTTCCAGCAGTCAAGATGAGCAATTCGAATGTTCCTTCCTCTCCTATGATCCTCACTCCTTTCAATTACTATGAATGGAAGCTTGAGATGAAATTACACTTGTGTACCAGACAGCTATCCATATTGGTATTTGAAAAAGATCCCATACCACATGCAGCTGTGGAGAAAACCAACCATCTAAATAAAATGGATGAAGCCTTTGGTTTCATATGCCTTCATATGTCTAAAGATCTATTGTTTCATGTTGAAGGATTGAAGTCTCCTAATGAGTTATGGACAAAATTGGAGAATCTTTTTGGCAAACAGGATGGGCTAAGAGGCCACATTCTCGAAAATGAATTAATTTCCCTACAACCTAGCAATTTTGAGAGCATTCAAGAATTCTTCTCAAAATTTAAGAACTTGGTTTTGCAATGCAAGCATTGTGGCATCACTAAAACTGATGAACAATTGGTGCTCTCCATTCTGAGCAAACTAGGATCTCAGTTTTCAGTCTTTGTATCTACCTTCTATTCTGGATGAATGTCAATCCCTAGATGGAAGTTTCCAACCTTAGATGTCTTCACTGAATCTCTCATTCAAGAAGAGGACAAATTGATTCAAATGGGTGCCATCAAGGTCTCCAAAGATCTATCTCTTCTAGCTGGAGAAGCAAGTGGGATGAATGTAAGAGGGAGGCAAAAAGACAAAGATAAGAAGTCATCTAAATCCAAGCTGAATAATAAGTCAAGTCCATCAAAAGGACCCTCCATCTCCAAGAAGGACAAACATAAGAGATCTACATGTCCCTACTGCAAGAGAGGAAACCATCCTGAGGAAGCTTGCATGAACAAGAAAATAGACCTACTAACCAAGCTTCTTGAACATAACAAAATTGTTATTCCAAAAGATGCAAAGATGTCTAATTTAGGAAGTGGATCTGATGGTCATGAGGATTGCCATGCATTGATGGCTGGTTTTTCAAAATCAAAGGCCCTCCTCATAGATTATGGAGCCTCCAACCACGTGGTTGCCTCTGAAGAATGATTTTATTCTTTAGATCTAAATGATGGGCCTACTATTCACATGGGAGACAACTCTCAGATCTCTTCCAAAGGGTTGGGTACAGTACATATGGAGAATGGCAAGTTCAAGAATGTTCTATTCGTTCCCTCCTTGACAGCAAATTTGTTTTCTGTATATCAGATGACTCACATCGGATCACCTAAGAAGGTGACTTTTGGTCCTGACATAGTTGAGATTACAGAGATCTCCACTGGGAAGACTATAGCAAAAGGGTTTGCAAATCATGCCTCCAAGGAATATGAGTTCTCTCATTTTCTGCCCTTCTCTCTTCCAACTTCCTCATAATCTGATGAAGATTTGAGTGACTCTTCTTCTGATGAAGATATAGAAGAAGATCTTGATGTTGAGATCAAAGTTCAAGAACATTTAGTTTCATATCCAGAACCAACACATGTTCTTAATCCAGAGCCAAGGACAATATGGGCTCACACACTCCTTGCAGCTACTGAGAACACAGTTGAGGATTCGTTTGATCACAGAACTACAATACTTTAACATCATGCCAACCTTGCATTATGCCATCTACCTCTCCATGAGAGATGCAACATGATGGTGGGGAAGAATCATCATGACCCATTTGTTCCAGTTTCAAAAAGAATTCCTGAAATACTTTCTTTGTCCAATACACCCTCTACACAGTGGGAAGCACATCAGAAGACCAGATCCAGATCTAGCACCTGTTTTGGCATCCTATAAAGGATCAGCTTGCCAATTTTTTTACAAAAGTTTTCACTGGTGAAAGCTTCTTTCTTTTCTGCTTAGTATGATGGTTTGAGCTATTTTACTGGTCTTTTGAGGGGGGTATTTTTCCCATGAGGTTTTCCCCATTTCCTCAGTTTATGGACAGTTCTTTATTTTTCTATCATTTATTTTGATTGTATCGGTGACCTTTGGTCCTAGTTACCAGGGCCCAGGATGGATTAAGGGGGGGTGTTAGGATATTCCTATACTCCATCCTAGTCCTACCAGAATCTCAGTTATTTTCATTATGGGTCTTGCATGCATTTCTGCATGCAGCATGCATTCTACATGCATGCATCCTAGTCATCAGTCCCAGCACCTAGCCCTCAGTTAGCTAACCCCAGGAGCTTCTCTCAGATCATTTTTATCCCTCCTAGACAGGGAGGTGCCCACTTCTCACCCACCACTTGAGAAGGGCTCCTTTTCTCACCTACCACTCCAGTTGCACTTCAGTTAGTTGAGTTATCCTTAGTTCTCTCATTGATTTAAGGATAAACTAACTCTCAACTGACTATATCACTCCGATGGACCTCCGATGATACTAGACTGCCCATTCTGACTCGAGATAGCTCCTCATGCGCCCTCCACTGAACCTCCTTCATTCAGTTAGTGCCTCCATGTGCCAGTTACACCTACCACACTTAGTTAGACTCATTTTGACTGATGGTTGATAGTTACTTGTGCATTGGTGACTTCATCGATGATGAGATAGAATTTTAGTTGTGCTTTGATGACACTCCACTGATTTTGGATCTATCTATGCAGGATAATTCGAATCACACCTAGTGTATTCGAATCCTGAGCATTGTATAATTATTGTTTTACTATTCAGATTAATGTAACATGTGTAATTATTCTACCTCTATCTGAGTTACTTTGGATCTATGTTCTACTGCTCTATCCTTCTTCTATTATTCCTAAATTCTTTCATTGTGAGGTTTACATCATCTCTTGGATCTACTGTGAGAATTTTCACAAGATCATCACTGTTGATCAACTATCCTTCACTCAGAAGAACAACATGAATTCTTTAGATTCAAACATCCCATGGATTGATTGATCTCATTTGCCCAGTGAGAGCTTAGGAGTAGGCATGTATTCATCATTTATGGGCACTTTTGACCTACCTTCTCCTATACATTATATTGGTTCTACGAGTACTAGCAATAAATAATCTCAGGAATTCCTTATGGTTAGCCATACGACTGATCCATGGATCCCTCTGACTTAAGAAGAACCAAAGTGCCCTTATTAGTTGCAAAAGTTGCATACCAAGCATCAAGAAATGTTGCAATGGATTATATCTCGACTTCACCAATCTTTGCTGAGTCAGATTTTTTATTATGCACCTGCATGGTTAGTTGAATCTAGCCATTCTTTTGACTATCTCGATATTGTTTTTCCTTTCGATGAATCTATCCTGGAAGCCATGGTAGGCCTAAACCATCTGTGGGAACACATGGGCCACAAGTCCTACTTTCTTCCGAATCTAGAAAGTATTGAGAAGGGTGATTTTTTATTGAGACGCAGTGGGGATATCAATTTGTCCATCACTCCTTCTACTAAACAGACAATTTATGTTGAAGGTAACATGGAAAACATCTCAAAGACAATATCGATCGATATATCCACTAAACCCAATGTTGTGGAAAAGATTTTTATTGGTGTAGACTGTTCTCCTCAAGAGATCACTTTGTATACCAATCTATTTAAGGAATTATGTGACGTTTTTGCCTAGTCTTACAAGGAGATGCCAGGCATCGACCCCTCCATTGTGGAGAACATTATCACAACTTACCCTAATGCTAAACCAGTGAGACAAAAGCTCCGTCTAGTGAACCCTCAGAAAGCAGCAGCCATTAAGGCCGAAGTTGAAAAACTGCTTAAGGCTGGTTTCATCTATCCGATCAACATGACAGAATGGGTTTCCAACCTAGTCCCGGTTGACAAAAGGAAAGGAACCTGTTGATGCCCCAAAGATCATAGCATCAATCAATAAGGGATTTTCCTGGGTAAGCAATCCCAATTAGATCGCTCACCATTTGGTGTAGGGAATCCTTCCGGTTAGCGGTTCCGGCTACCGTGAGATTTAAAGATTCTTATTCTCAACACCGCTTGTGGCCTGATCCACTATTTATGTATTTTATTTTAAAGATGAGATGCAAGTTCCCTAAGTTAAATGCAGATAACTAATCTAAGCTAATTTAAGATTGTATAAACAAATCTAATCTATCCATGCATTCTACTGTCCCTTTGACTTTATGATTCGATAACAGGGAAGGAAAAATTCGATGCATCATGGCTATCAAGCTAGCTTTGGGGAGGTGCCTCTGCTGCAGCTGGAGTATCCATTTCGGAGGGCGCTTCTGTCTCAGGTGGTGCCTCTGCTGTAGATGATGTGACTCTATCAATTAATTCTGCGGTTACCTTCCTATCTTCTTCTTCAATGTAGCTGAACCAAATACCAGTGTCTCTTATGACAACATTGGCAGGCGAAGGGAGCAAGATCTTCTTTGAAGTTACATGCTTGTCGAGCTCTGCCTCAATGTCTTGCATTTATGTTATTACTGTCTGGCGGATTTCATGGAGCATTTGAGCATGTATTGAAGGAAGCATAATGCATTGATGGAGGTCTTTGGTAGTTAACACATCGATTCTTCTCACATACTCCAATTGAATGTTCAGCTCGTCTTTTAAATCGAAGAGGTGTTGCTCTTTACTTGGAAATTCATCAAGGGTGTGGGGAAATACAACCTTGCACTTTACATGCACTTCTTGAATATTTTGATAAAGGCTATTACACTTTCCCATTGTAACCTGGATCACAGTAATTAGCTTAGCGCCGCAGTTCCTACAAAATTCCATGAAGGCTACATATTCCTTAAAATCAACCACAATTTTTAACGAGAGGTGCTTGGGGAAATCCACCTTCCCTTCTCTCCACTCCATCTAGCTTAAAATATTAGCTTTTACCTGTGTATACTTGTTCTTTAGCCTGATAGCTTCAGAGTTGATTTCCTTCATTCTATCTAGCATGGCCTTTAGCCTACAAAATTCTTTGGTAAGCATTTCTTGCTTCTCATGCATCTGCTTAAGCACATCATAGGATTGCTCGTGAAACAGAGTCATATCCATTGCTCTGTTGTTTGCTTGTTCCAGCTGCTCAATCAACAACTGCTTATCTTCCTCTAACTGGACAACTTTGGCTTCAGAGTCGTTCTTCTCTGCTTCAAGTACCATCATCTGTACTGCCAGGTATTCTTTTTCCTCCTCCAGGTGTTGATATTTATCCAACAACTCCTTATGATCGGACAAGAGGTGATCATATTTCTTTACTACGAGCTCCCTATAAGACTGCTCATTGGTCACAGTGTGTTGTAGCATACGATCCCTTTTCTTGGTTCACTCGAACTTATTTACTATGCTGATTACATTGTCCTCACTTGCTTTGGCTGCTGCTACAACAGCATATGCCATAGCCATAGGAGCTTGCTTTGTGTTTTGCATAACAGTAGTTTCATGATGGGTGACAATGTCCGACTCAAAAAGTCTCTTTAACCTTGTCTCTAAATTCAAAACAATATATTTCCTATCCCTGTTATATACAAATCTGTTCCACTAGGACACAGTATGATCCTTTGATGGGGTGAAAGGGATCAGTGGGAGATTTTCTATGGTGACATTCTCTTCAGCGGGCGGTGTCTGTACCAATTGGGATGAACCTATGTCTATGTCCTGTGTATTAGAACCACCAGCTCATGCATCTTCATTTTCCTTGTTTTCTTCTTCGGCCTTACTCCGTATTTATTCTTCTTCAGCCTTTAGCCAATTTTCAACTGCCTCCCTCTCTTCCTGCTCTCTGGAAGCTTGCTGCAATCTTGCCTCTTCTAACTCTTGATCCCGAAGCCTTTGGGCTTCTTCTTCTTGCGGCCTAAGAGTTTTTGCCTCCTGAAGCTTAAGGGCTTGTTCTTGCTCCTTCCGCAACTTGTTAGCAATTTATTTCTAAGTTCTATTTGCTTCCTCCTTTAGCCTCTACTCTTGATTAGCTAGAGCTTCGGCTATTTCCTTTTCTTTCTGTAACTTGGCTTCTTGGGAACTTTGGATAGTGGTAGAGCTAGAGCTTGCTCCACCTTTGTAGCGGCAGATTTGCAAGTCAGTTATGTTGTTGATCCCCCTATATACTTCTTCATCCTCATCGTAATAATGGGCATAATCAAAGTGGGCGTACAATTCTTTACAGTGCTCTGCAACTTTGTTTCGTCTGTCATTTCTATGAAATATTGCTTCCCTGAAATGAAAACCTTTAAACTCTTGAATGAATTCCTTATCAAATGCAACCCTTGAGAACTTATAGGCTCCCACATAGAATGGCAGAGAAGGGAAGGAATCCTTTTTCAATTTATTCAAAAATCCTCTGACTCCATCAAGAAAAACTTGCCTAACTACTTCTTTCAAGACTATATAATCAGTAGCATATCTGGGAAAGATATATGATGGCTTGGAACCTCCATACATTCTGATATAAGTACCATCTTCAGAAAAGTAGAAGTCGCCATAATTTTCCAACATTGCCATGGCATTCTTTGATAAGCAATTGGGTTCTTCACTAAACATTTGCTCATATAGAGGTATGATGAACTCCTCACAGATGAGTTTGTAATGCATCCTGTAATTCTGAGCCCACAGTATTTTATAGGTAGTATAGACCGGGGTGTTGGACTAGTCCCAAATGCATCCTGGCTTTGGGAAAGTGAGCTTTGCCAAAATGCAATCAACAAGATATGGAGACATGAAGAATTCTAACTTCTTCAGAGCCATTCCTTCTCTATCCGTTTTGATGGTGGATGATAAACTATCCAAGAGGATAGTTTCCCAATCAAAAATAGTTCCTTTGAATGCTACGTAATGGATTATGGGGGCCCATTGTATCCTATAAACAGTTCTGTCAACCATGCCGAAGATTCTGCTTAACATAAGGGCAATCATCCTAAAAGAGGCCCTCATATTTTGAACTTCATATTCATCACTGTCTCTTTTCCTGAGTTGCTTTCCTGTAATTAGCATCTTTTTATCCATTTCAAGATTGTCCATCTTCCCCATCCATTCATCATTTAGTGGCTTCTGAGAGCGCGGTAATTTGTAGGCCACTGCAATGTAGGCTGGGTGGAACAAGGTGAATGCCTCTCCTTTGCTATCATACAACACTCTTGTTTCTGGGTTTGTGTGCTCCAGGATCCATCCAATCACTTTTGAGCAAGGAAAGAGCTCAGGACATGTGGAGGCTTTGGCTATCCCAGAGGTTCTGATATTCTGATACATGTGCTCTTCCTCCAAGAGTGCTCCTAGGATGTCTTGGTCTCTGAGCATACAATAAACATCTCCCCATTTGACCTCGCGAGGAACTCCTGTGGTTGACTTGGTATCCTCAAACAAAGTTTCAACTCTTGGCTCTGTTGGTTCTGGCTCAACCACCTTAGCTCTCTTTCTGCTACCCTTCGGCATTCTAGCTTAATCCTGTCAAGCAACTACGCATAAATAAACATAAGATTGCAAAATAGTACAGAACATAGAGCAAGACGTAGGAATTTTTAAAACAAAATATCGACATGATAATATGTAATACTACCAAATGAAGATGAAAACAAAGTTTTGTTTCAGCACAACTACACTTCTCCCAACCAAGATAAGTCATTTCAGGGGGGCGCTAACTGAGTTGTGTTCTCTTTTTTTTTTTTTTTCAATATTTCCTCAGATGACAGTGCAAGTGGTGCGATGGATAAAAAGCCAGTCAGGAAGGTTGAAGCTTGTAGGTTCAAGGGACTTAGGGGAAAGCTGAAAGGGCACATGATTAGAAAATGTAGGCTTGGGAATGGCCAAAATAACAACACATGCAGACGTCTACTGGCCATGCAGCCCACATGGGGTATTGTTACCAAGAAAAGATTTACACATTTAGTAGAATAACAAAACAGTGGTAGAGCCACCTACCTGGCAAAAGATTGTTGGTCTTGCAGAGGTTGACTATGTTGCAGGTGAGCTGAGCTGGATCAATCTAACAGCTTCAAAACGACGTTCTCCGGTACAAATTCTATCAATAGAAACAAAACAAACTCCCCAAAACCTTATATAAAGGTTGACACGTGTGGGAAATTAATAGGTTGGTGGAGACTTTAAAACGGCGTTTAAAACGCATACGGTGGGGTCACCTCGGCATGTTTGGTATTGAAGTGTAACTGCCGAAAGCGGGAGGAAATGTTGAGCTCACCCGACATTGCGGCGAAGACTCATAAGTTCTATCCGCTATTTTGGCGAGAGTTGCTGAGTTTATCCAATGCTGCGACGAAAACTCATAAGTTCCATCCGCAGTTGAAGGTTATGTGACTTGAATAACGCGTCCGCTTGTTGCGGCCAATGTATTGGAGAAAACTCACTATGGCTTGGGAATACCACAACAGACAGATGACTACCAGAAATCAACTCAATTCTCAAAACAATGCTACTATAAATTACAAGGTTAAGATAATGGAGAAATGTAACCAACCTTGATCCAAACGTTTGATGTAGATCCCCGTTGGAGCTTTCAATCCATGCACTTGAAATCTGCAAATTAGTCTTGACAGCCAATATCCAACAAGTACATATAGTATATAAATGGCATTAACATTATCAATAACAATGGTCCATAATATCACAAGCAAATGTAACCCAATGTATAATAAACAACATTCACAACATGATGGACGAGAATATGAGTATTTTTATTCATGAACAAAAAGAAGTACAAAGTGATACGACCTCTGCTGGCAACCAATCTGAACCAAGATCTAGATTAATCCACTTGTGCCTCCACCACTTCAATCCTCCATGAATGGCAAACTCAAACTAGATAGGAGTTTGGAAGGTGAACATAAAGGGTTCACAACTACAAGGATCAATGAGTGTAGACTCAAGATAGGGCAAAAATCCACTAGAGTTATCTTGCTATTCTCCTCTTCCTCCCGTCCATAAGACATATGTGCTCAATATATATTCCTCTCAAAGGTAGGTGAAAGGACACATCGAGGTGTTACTCAGGCAGATGGAGAGCCAAAGGTCACCCAATGACCGCTTTCTGGGAGTAAAAAGTGATAAATAGTGGTTTTTACCATTTTACTTGATACCCGCGGGCTATAGTGATGCAACTCGCGAGTATGCCTGCTATAGTGATGCAACAGGCGGGTAGGAATAAAAATAGGGCAAGCTAGTATCACTGAAGGATATAAGTGGATCTGAGTCACTGAAATGGATCTTATAGGCCAAGTAATGCTGATGCTCACAAGGTGGAAGATTACGATGTAACAGATGCCCCCTAATGTGTGAGGTCAGAGACTGATGCGACGATGGCCGAAATACATTATAAAACTCAGAAGTGGAGTGATGGAGACACAAGTGGAAAGAGTAGCTCACTAATCATGATACAATAGTATCGTTGAATACATGTTGGTATAGTACAACAATCTGATACAATGGCCATGAATCGGTAGTATACAATAGATACATGTCATAAGTGTTCATAGCCATGATCCCTCTACAGTAAGATATGGTCTTCTGCTGAAAAGAAGACAACTAGTGCAAAACTGGAGGTGCAAACTGCTGAAATTTGAGAGGTGATATCTCAGATGTAAAGTCAAAGTCATATGTATCATACTGAATGCCACAATTGCCTGGGGTCTTCTACACAAGTCTTCGATGGTGCAAGTCCCATCAAGTGAATAAATGAGTTGGGGTCGAACCTGATGAGACATCGTCTGATTACCGGTCAATGATGTATATCGTTAACAGACACGAGATGACCGACCAATAATGAAAATGGGCATCAAGGCACAAAGCACAATCATCAGAGTGTGAATAAATGGGTTGAAGTCGAACACTAGGATGAATCCATCGATCAGGGGACATTGATGTATTCCCAAAACTATCAATGGTGAGAGAACCTGCCACTAATGACTGCAAGCCTCAAGGTACTCAACTGAACTCTAAGGCTGAAGTCCCGGAATAAATGGGTTGGAGTCGACAGAACAAGACTCACGGGAAGGAGGGCATTAAGGCATCCCCCATTGACCAGCATGAGGTACCAGCAATGCTGAAATATTTGGAAGATCTCAGGTGAAACAGACTGACTCAATAAGGATGGCTGACATGCAATAGTCAAGAGGTTTGAGGAGTGGACGACACTAGTTTCAGGACTTCCTTTGAACAAGAGCATGAGTAGATGGATAGACTCGGGCAGCATAGACTTGACATAAACTGTGTAATGCAGGAGGCATTACAAAGGGCTCCATAGTGACTGGAAGCTTAACCAATCGGTGGAGAAAACTGAGAAACAAGTATAGCTCCTAAGGCCCAACTATAGTCCTGACTCATAATGTACGAAGTTGAATGAATGCTCTGTTCAAAGGAGACACAATAGCTTCCAACAAGAAATAGTGACCATAATCCCATCCGGCTTTTTGGAATATTTGATTTTTTTTGGTCTTTTTCATATTTGGGAAGCACTTGAAAAAGAATAAAATTGCTTATAGTACAAAAGGTGAGGGAATGAGTGTCAAATAGCTAGCAGACTAGTCCCAAGCAGTGGAACATACCTATGCTCAATGCAAGGAAGTGCGTGCAAGATGTGGACACTTGGGGGTATGTTCCCTCAGGGTCAAAAGGTCATCAAATTGTGAAGGGAAAATATAAGCTCTGCAGGGCTCGATAGGGGAAAAGTGCTCAGGCACTAGGATAACAATTGAGTAAGCGGGAGCCAGAACAAGACTCAAGCAGCAAGCAGGATAATGCAATGCAATCACAATATGATATAACTAAGGGGAGTCCTTAAGGGAGATGGCCAGCATAAGACAAAGTAGAGTATGAGTCTTTATCGCAACATCATGGTGTGACTACAAAGGACTCCCAATCCTAAGGACAAACAACGGCATGGGCACCAGAATGCATAAAGGGGTTCTAACTAGGGTACCCATGTTCGGAAAATCCCTACCACCACATAACGACACTTCTAAAGTAGTGTGAAGGTTCCGTGTCATTTACGAAGTGGGGTCGCACCTAGGGTGTATGAAAATGGTCAATAGGTCAAATGCATAATGCATGCGAAAATGGCATTTAACCTATATGCCAGGTGTGAAATGTACCTGTCGTAGATGTGAAAAGGTTCAGAACAACTTTCGCCGAGGAAATTTGTTGAAAAAACACTACTCCATGACATGATATTAGTTCATAACGGCTCAAAATGGAAAAAACTATAGAGAAGTGGGTCCAGAAAATTATAAATAGTAGTAAAATTTTCCAAATTACAATTCATTTGCACTATTCACCAATTTGGAGTTATTTGGTTAGTTTTCACTTGAAACTTCAATTGTCGATCCTGGGAGCTACAAGTGACCATTCAACAAACCGTCCAGAGCAGGTTGGTGGTTACTTCCATACCTTTCATTTTAATGTTTTTATTTCAGTTTTGGTCAGTGGGATTTTTTGTTTGGACAATCCCTAGATGACTTCGGCGCTACCGGCGAGCTATAACTATGCAGGTCGCGGGTAGGGCACCAAACGCACAATCAAAAAATAAACTGCCCGCAGGTACCCGCCACTGTATACAAATTATCCCACGGGTATGGCCGTGAAGAAATTTTTAATCATGAAACTGACCAAAATTTACTTGTTTTTCCCTCATAGTCTTCTAACTCATAAGCTCCTTTTTCGAGGACATGGCTCACAATGTAAGGACCGCGCCATAGGATTGAGCTTGCCTGCCCTCAAGGGTTCTTTAGCTTGGTCATACAAGAGTACCAAGTCACCTTCAACATATTGTTGGGGATAGACAGACCTATCATATTGAACCTTGACACGACACTTGTTAACATCAATGGCCACAATGGCATCTCGACAGTGCTCGTCAAGTTGCTCGAGGTGTACTAAACGTTGCTCAATATATGTCATATCAGGGAAGAGCTCTATGGCTAGCTTGAGCGAAGGGATTTCGCATTCAATGGGTAAAAGTGACTCCACACAATGAACTAACTGGAATGGTGAGAACCCAGTGGCAGACTTAACTATGGTTCGATATGCCCACAAAGCAGGATATAGCATGATATGCCAATTCGTCTTGCTTTGTTGGATGGTACATTGGAGAATGGTCTTTAAAGACTTATTTACTGCTTCAACCTGACCATTTGCTTGAGGATAGTAGGAAGCCGAGTGTTCCTGATGAAACCCAAGCTTAAGAGACAAATCCTCCATCATCTTGTTTTGAAAGTGACTACCATGGTCAATGACAATCTCTTTCGGGATACCGAACCAAGTGATAATCTGGTTGAACACGAAATGGGCTGCAATAGCCCCATCGGATTTTAGAGTAGGCATGGCCTCAACCCACTTGGAAAAATAATCCATGGCCACGATAATATGGTGATGCCCCCTAGCCGAAGCTAGTTTGCAATCCATGAATTCCACCCTCCACTTAGTGAAGGGACCGATAGTGACGACCTGATGGAGGGGCACTGGATGCAAGTGTATGTTCCGAGAAAACACCTAGCAAGGGTGACATCTCTTCATAGCGTTAATACAATCTTTAAATATGGTAGGCCAAAAATAACCAGCTCGCATGATACGCTGGGCTGTAGCAAGCCTAGATAAGTGACCGCCACACACCCCTGCATGGCAATCATCCGCTTCTTCATGAGTCAAGCAATGATGGAGAATGGAATCCTTTCCTCGGTGATACAAAGTGTCACCGACGATAGTATAATCTTTAGCGTGATGTCTCACACACCATCGCTCATCTCCTGAATAATGCGGAGGAAACTTCAAAGTTTGGAGATATACAATGACATCCCCATACCAAGGGTCCTCAGACAAGATAAGAAATAAGTGTTCATTCACAAAGGAATCTTCATGAATGACATCCTCATCAAGTCGTGGAAGGTCCGACAAAAGCTTAGCAAACACCAGTGATTTCACCGATTTTGCCAAAGCAAAATCAAGATCAAATTCTTGAAGGATTACAATCCATTTATTATACTTACCCCCGATAAGGCGTTGTGATAGCACAAACTAAAATGGATTGATGTGAGTTACAACTGTGGTTGTTCGAATCAAAATGTAATGCCGTAACCACTGGACTGCATGGACAGTCGCAAGTGCCAGCTTTTCTACGTGAGTGTACCTTAGCTCAGTGTCTACTAAATTTCGACTGAGATAATAGATAACATGCTCGACGAGTGCATCATCTACCTGAACCAAGACCATGCCAATAGTCTCTTGAGACGCGGCCACATAAAGAATGAAATCTCGTGTAAATTCTGGTGGACTAAGCACAGGGGCCGATACCAAAGCTTTCTTAAGGGCATCAAAATACTGCTGGGCTCACTCATCCTGGATAAAAGGTGTGTCTTTCTTCAATAAGCATGCAAAACCTTTGGTAATACTAGAATAGTTAGCTATAAACCAACGCAGAAAAGTAGCTCTCCCTTGGAGGCTCTAAAGTTGTAACAAATTACGCGGAGGAGGCAACTAAAGTATTGCCTCAACTTTGAGAGGATCGACTCTAATACCCTCCCTCAAAACTATGAATCCTAGAAGGCGACCAGTCCTAACAGCGAAGATGCATTTGTTTGGATTCAATTGAATTTTATAGTGGAGACATTGTTCGAGAATCATACGGAGGTGTGTGGGGTGGTCCACTCTCTTGCGAGAATGGCCAGCAAGATCATCCAAGAAAACTTCCATAATCATCTTAAGATCATGAAAGGCATAGGTCATGGCTCACTGAAAAGTAGCTCCGGCGTTTTTAAGGCCGAAAGGTATTTTTCGATATGAAAATGTTCCCCATGGACAAATGAACTCCGTCTTATGTTGGTCCACGGGTTTGATTTGAATCTGATTATAACCCGAGAAGCCATCCATGAATGAAAAAATATCACTCCCCACACAAACATCCAATATTTGATCAATGAATGGTGTGGGGAAGTTGTCTTTTGGACATGCACGGTTCAAATCTCTGAAATCAGTGCATACACAGATCATTCCCTGCTTCTTATCCACGGAAACGGGGTTTGACACCCATTCAGTAAGGGGAACATGGTAGATGAAACCATCTTTGAGTAGTTTCTCCACCTCTTCCTTAATAGCAGCTGCCTTCCTAGGGTTCACAGCACGTAAGCGTTGTCGAACCGGTTTAGCATCAGGATACGTTCTAATCTCGTGTTCAACAATGCGGGGGTCTATTCCTGGCATCTCCTTGTATGACCAGGCGAAAGCTTCCCAGATTTCTGTAAACAACTTAGTGTAAATAGAGATCTCCTTAGGAGTGCAATCGGCACCGATGTAAATGTTCTTTATCTTTCCAGGAGTGCGGGAGATGTTGATCGAAGTGGTTGGGGAAATATTGGCCATATTCCCCTCCGCAAAAACGTCATGCGACTCCAAAAGAGCCATAGGGTGACCAACCATCTCATCTAGAGTCATCCTAAACTCCTCTTGCTCAATAAGCTCGAGGTTGGGAAGGAAATAAGAGAGATGGTGCATATCTTCCCAAGGCCTCTCACTACCACACATGGCCTCGAGGATAGCTTCATCAGATGGTAAAGTATCATCAAGGCAATCGTGGGAACAAGATGAGTTAGCTGCCCAAACTGGCAGCGTAACAGGATCTTCTTCGACTATCTGGGAAGAAGAGAGATCCAAATCTGCAGTGGTTTGTTGGATGTGATCATAAGCGATCTCCGCTACAGATAAAGGCATAGGCATCCCAACGTGCGAATGTCTCCAGACGTGGAACTCGTGGATGGTAAAGTCCACGGATCATCTAAATAGGAGGTCTGGAATAAAATATTATTCGAAGGAGGAGACGCATTGTTGGTAATGGTTCCAATAAAATTCACAGGTGCAGAAAGATTATAAGTTCCCATCAATGAGGGGTACATTCCAACACCTGTGTTCTCAGTTGCCGACTGAGAATCAGAAACTTGCAGGACTACAAATCTCATGGATGCTGTGGAAGGAGTGCCATCAAAATCCAGTTGATCGATCATCACAATCTTGCCTTCATGGGGAAAGCAGATAACTCTAAATACAGTAGATGCAATAGCCTTCATAGCGTACATCCAGTTTCGACCCAGTAAAAAGTTGTAGTCGATGGGCGCATCAACCACTTCAACTTCAATAGGCACAGACTTACCTCCCAAGGAAACAACAAGGGAAGGGATAATTCCATGCGACGTAAAAGATCTATCGTTGAATGCAGTGAGTGTAGTTCTAGATGCGAGTAGAGGAGGAGAGCCAAGAGATTTCCAACAAGCTAACGACATTACTGATGCAGAGGCACCTTCATCAACCATATTATGTTTGACGAAGCTCTTAAGGAAAACCAACTAGATTTGAAAATCCATGTGGTAAGGTAAGTGAGGCTAGACATCAATAGTATCGAACTTGATAACACTAGGATTTCCCCCATCCTGAACTCCTAACACACTCAAAAGGGCATGCTTCTGAGAAGGACAAGCTTGCAAAACTTCAAGAGCCGACATGGCACACGGAGTTTGTCCCAAATATTCTATGATGGAGTAGTTATGGGCGGCTCGAGCATTGGGATTATGCGTAGAGCGCTTGAGAACACCTTTCGGTATCCACAGCATAATGGAGGGATTCTCGATATGCAAGGACTTGTCAGGAGGAGGGGGAGGCTCATTCCCCAAATTAGGTTGTGGTGCACCATAATCGTGCTGACGAGTAGCAACACAAACCTCCGACTGAACCATATTCACACATCCATAACCACTAGTATTGGAAGAAGCCGTAGCCATTTCATTAGTACCATAACCAGTGGTGGGGGCATGCAAAGCCATGTTTTGATGATGAGGAAGGGGATCCTTCAACACAGCTGGGCTTTGTGCCAAATGCTTCGATGCTTCATCAATTCGAGGACATAAGTGAGTAAGATGATCCTCCCCACAAAGATTACAAGGGAATTTCACCTTATGCCTAGGTTTACAATCCTCGCTAGCATTACCGCCTTCCCGAGGAGGGTTGGAATTCTCTTTATGAGGAGTATTATGATTGTTATTGTTATTACTTCCATTGTTTCCACCCCTACGATTATTTCTCCCCTTTTTCTTACCACCAGGTTGCTAGTTACCCGACGGTTTCATTGATTGCACATTGTGTACATCAGACGACGGAGTGGAAGTGCATTTGATTAGCGACAAATTTTGCATTTGATTAGCTACCAAGTCTACAAGGAAAGTGCATGCGGACCCCATGATTCCATCGGCATGTTGTCCAGGAACTGATGTAGGCTCATGTCCTGTTCTCAGTGCATCAGGAATAATGTCATACAAAATGCCAGACTGAGAGTAAAGTAGATCTAACTGCTAGACTTTCAAGATAGCTTGTTCCTCAG
This sequence comes from Larix kaempferi, assembly GCA_027924585.1. Taxonomy (NCBI): domain Eukaryota; kingdom Viridiplantae; phylum Streptophyta; class Pinopsida; order Pinales; family Pinaceae; genus Larix; species Larix kaempferi. The sequence goes on from BSBM01001363.1 coordinate 1,652,864, forward strand.
TCACAATGCCGGACATCGAAACATCCTTAGCAATGTATGGAAGTAAATACTTGAGGAACCATTCCAACAGGAACTCTGGAGGAATGTTGGCTTTCACTAATCTCTTCCGCCGATGCCACTCTTGAACGTGGTCAAAAATTTGTGTGGCCTTATTCTGACGGAAGGTGGACAACAACTCAATACCAGTATCATAACGAACCGGTAATTGGAAATGGTCTAAGAAAACCAAAGCAATCTCGTTGAATCCCCTATAGGTGTTCCTAAGCAACTCTACATACCACTTCGCGGCTGCCCCCGTGAGGGTGCATTTAAATAGTCGTAATCTAATGGAATCATGATTCAAAGAGTTGGAGGAGCACCAAAGGTGAAACGTCGTGACATGATCTCCCAGGTCCTCACCACCTTTCCCCTCAAAATTTGGAATCTCCGAAGGGAGCTTGGTAGGGATCGGGGGCCAAGTAGGGTCGTGACCCACCGGATCATTTGTGAGCTTTGAAAGATCTAGGAGATTCAAGTGTGCAAGGAACGGGAGTTGAGGCTGGAAAGCTTGATTATAAGCTCCCATAAAAGGTTGATTAAACAGAACTGTGTTATAAGATGGACCAAAAGCTTGACCATGAGGATTAAGCTACTGATAATGAGGACATGTCGGACCATAAGCTTTCCCATGGCCATAAGATTGATAACCTCCTCTTGCCTGACCCATTTGAGAATAAGTAGGTATATGCATGTTTTGGGCACCATATTGGGGTGTTGGGTGATACTGGTGGCCAGCACCGACTGTGTTGTAGTAAGGGTTGCCACCATGAGTATGGGGCATGTATGTACTATTCATAGCGGGAACCATGTTGTAATGACTGTAATGGTATGGTATGTTCCCACCCCCAGCATTAGGATTAGCTTAAGCAGTCGCATGGTGACCAGAAGCATGAGAAACATTCCCAACTCCAATATTGGTGTGACTAGTAGCAGGGATGGTGGCATGATGTCCATGTGGATAGGAAATATTCCCACCCCCTACATTAGCATTACTAGTGGCAGCAGTGGACGCAAAAGTATGTGGTATGTGTCCACCCCTGTGGTTGGGAGGAAAATAATCATGCGCAAAAGTAGTCCTGGGTTGATGAGTAGCGGCACGTGCATTAGATTGTGGATGGTGAGTCGAGTTCCGAACAATGTTTCGATTAGGTTGGGTAATGCTAGGTCGTGTTCCAACATTAGCATTGTTAGGAATCTGACCAGTTCCCATACTATGTGTGTGGGTGGAAAATGTAGTGCCCCCAGCGAGGGTAGTGCCCCTAGTGGGTATAGTATGGATAACACTTTGGCTAGTGCCAGCATGACTACCAACCGTAGTGGAAGGTTCGACAGTACTATGACTAGGCATACCAAAAGAGAGTGCGGTGGGGTTGATCGTAGTGTCATCATGTGACTCAGGCATCCCGTATCTATAACTGCATGGAAACGAAGGAATGAAAGGCTCGTCCTATTCTTCATCCTCAAGTAAGTCAAGCATTCCGTAAAGATAATTATCTGGATTCGAAGGATCAAACGGATCTCGATCAAGTGGATTAGGCCAAATAGAAACAAGTTGAGTCTCAGGTGGATCACCTCCCCACTCCTCACAAGGAGTATGGGGATCGGAAGTATGGTCAACTCTACCCAAAGGAATCGAAGGTTTTTCCTCAGTATTGGGATGTGAAGCCATGAATTCTTTGATGTAAGTCACGTAAGAGTCCAAAGACTCAGAGGGAGCCCTCCGATGTCCTCTAGCAACACGGCGTGAAAGCTTTACTGGATTTAAACCAGCCAACCAACAGGACTAGCGGAGAGTAGGGCTTCGTGCCACGAGAGAATGTGTAATCAAAACGTCCCCTAAAGGCCAACTATCGATAAAAAATAGTAAATCAAAAGCACACACCTAGAGAAACTACAGCCATGAGTAGACAAACAGAGAGGATAAATGAGCTCCCGACACTAGAGCTGTTATGTCTCGGCTACTTGAGACTCCCAAACTATAGCCGGAGGTAACATAATCAGTTATAGAGACACCCAGGCTTCACTGCATGTACAGGGTCAAGTCCACTGCACAAACACAACTATGCTGTCCAATCCCTATCTGACTCAGGACACAAACAACATAACCACTGCAAGTACCCTATGCGATACCTAGGTAAGGAAACTATGGTCACCGCAATATAACCAATGCTCAGGGGGACAGTCGTAGGTGGGATCCGTTGTATGGGTAGCTAAGCCCAAAGCACAAGAGGAAAAACCTCCGGTACCCCCAAATATGAACAAATCCTAGAAATATCTCCCACGTTCAGCCAGTATCAGAGGGATATCTCCTCAACCAACCTCCCATGACCTCGTGCTTAACTCTAGATTGAGTAGAGTTTCCTGAGAACACTGATCTATACCATGGATTCCTCCACTCCCTGGTCAGACACCTAATGTTTCATCTAGTAGTCTTGGATTGTTAACTCAAAATGATCTATTCCAAGACTCTAAACCTAGGCTAGTTGGTGTACCCTATAAATAAAATCAGTCTAATCAATTTTAAGATTAAGCATTAATTTTAGTGGTTGTGGTTACTCAAGGGATATGATCGTGAAACTAGTGATGTGTAGACTCAATAGTATGCAAAATCGTCCAATCCTAGACTCATCTATCCAATAAAACAATGCCACTAATATGCAAAATCAACCAACAATTCCGAAATAAAGATTCAATCTTTTATATTTTCAATGCACAAGAAGAACTTAAATGAAGGCAACAAGCACTCAATGCAAGATGCAGTACATGAAAGTAAAATATTTTTGTATTTTCGCTTATAAACAAGAAGGAAAATGCAAAAAACTAGATGTATATTTTTGTATTTTTTCAATATAAATGGAATGAAAAAATGCAAGCAAAATCCTACTATTCAGTCACTGAAGTGCCGAGAAGATCACTAAGACAACCCAACAAATCCTAAACAACAAGACTCAACCAAAGGAAAGAGCTCAAAAGGAAAAAACCAAGAGGCTAATCCAAAGATTGGTAAAAAACCAAGAAGGCTAAACCAAGAGAAACAAAGAGTTCTTGTCACAACCAAGGCATGAAACAGTCAAGAAAGAGGCCAACAAAGACTCAGGAACAACCAAAGCCAACCCAACAACAACCAATAGCCATAAACCAACAAAAGCCGAAGTTATACGCTACTGTCGAAGGAATACCTGTGGGTACCCGCGAGCAGTAGAGTAAATAGAGGTGGGTAGACGCGAGCAGAACTAAGCTATCCCGCGGGTGAGGAAAGGAAAATGGGTAAATAAAGAGTCCAAAGGCTCAAAAAAAGCAATTTTTCTATCGTGTATCTTAACGGCCAATCAGTGACATAGAGCTTCGATAAACAACAACTCTAATTAAGGACTAATGCTCAAAAAAATTTCCAAACATGGATGTTTTCCCAGTGGAGTCGCCATTTTGTATTGGAGAAAACTCACTATGGCTTGGGAATACCATAACAGATAGATGACTACCATAAATCAACTCAATTCTCAAAACAATGCTATTATAAATGACAATGTTAAGATAATGGATAAATGTAACCAACCTCGATCCAAACGTTTGATGTAGATCCCCGTTGGAGCTTTCAATCCATGCACTTGAAATCTGCAAATTAGTCTTGACATCCAATATCCAACAAGTACATATAATATATAAATGGCATTAACATTATCAATAACAATGGTCCATAATATCACAAGAAAATGTAACCCAATGTATAATAAACAACATTCACAACATGATGGATGAGAATATGAGTATTTCTATTAATGAACAAGAAGAAGTACAAAGTGATACGACCTCTTTCCGACAACCAATCTGAACCAAGATCTAGATCAATCCACTTGTTCCTCCACCACTTCAATCCTCCATGAATGAAAAACTCAAACTAGATAGGAGTTTGGAAGGTGAACATAAAGGGTTCACAACTACAAGGATCAATGTGTGTAGACTCAAGATAGGGCAAAAATCCACTAGAGTTCTCTTGCTATTCTCCTCTTCCTCCCGTCCATAAGCCATATGTGCTCAATATATAGTCCTCTCAAAGGTAGGTGAAAGGACACATCGAGGTGTTACTCAGGAAGATGGAGAGCCAAAGGTCACCCAATGACCGCTTTCTGGGAGTAAAAAGTGATAAATAGTGGTTTTTACCATTTTACTTGATACCCGCAGGCTATAGTGATGCAACTCGCGGGTACGCCTGCTATAGTGATGCAACAAGTGGGTAGGAATAAAAATAGGGAAAACTAGTATCACTGAAGGATATAAGTGGATCTGAGTCATTGAAATGGATCCTACAGGCCAAGTAATGCTGATGCTCACAGGGTGGAAGATTACGATGTAATAGCCAAATTTTGGGAATCGTTCTGATGTTGTAGCAGAACTTCGTGAGTTTTTCGTCATTGCAGGGACACTTGCCAAGTTTGTCCGAAGTTTTCTTTGCACCTTGGTAAAAGAATGATGAGAACCTTCTGCCATTGTGGGAAAAATTCTTGAGTTGGTTTGTTGTGGCAAGAGGACTCGTCGAGTTCACCCGAAGTTTCGGATGGACTTGGTGATTTCGCCCGAAAAGTACAAGGTAGAAATATTTGATAAAAGAGGCGCCCGTTGTGGCTGAACTTTATGAGTTCTCCCGTCATTGTAGGTGAAAAGCTTGAGTTCTTCTATCCTTGTAGGTGAAAAGCTTGAGTTCCGACTTATAAGAAAAAGATCAATAAACTTAAAAAGAAAGGTTTCTCCTATAAAAACTATGGCAGAACTTCTAAGGAAAGTTTAACTCCTAAGTAGCTTTATGAAAGAAGTAAAAAGGAGGGGCACCAATATCTACAAAAACTTTGGGGGAGATGTTGCAGCCACAACAAAACCATATGTGTTTGTATGGACTTCAGGGACCTTAAAAAAGCCTGTCCAAAAGACAACTACCCCACACCTTTCATAGACCAGATCATCGATGTGTGTGCAGGCCATGAAATATTTTCTTTCATGGATGCTTTTTCAGGGTACAATGAAATCCAAATAAAACCTAAAGACCAACACAAAATGGCTTTCATTTTTCCATGGGGTACCTTTGCTTATCAAAAGATGTCATTTGGGTTAAAGAAAGCTAGAGCCACCTTCCAGTGAGCCATGAAATTTTCTTTCCACGACATTAAACATGTATTCGAGCCATATCTGGATGATCTCCCAGCGCGATCTCGTAAGATACGAGATCATCCTGATCATTTGCAACTCATGTTTGAGAGATGCAGATACTATAAGATTCGTTTGAATCCTAAAAAATTTGTATTTTGAGTCGAGTTTGAATGCTTACTGGGGTTCATTGTGTCTAGTCGTGGCATTATGGTCGACCCATTGAAAGTAGAGGCCATTGTAAATCTTCCTCCCCCTCGTACCCTTAGACAAATTCAGATTTTGTAGGGCATGTCAAAATTTATACGACGTTTTATTATAAACTACACTAAGATCACCAAGGGATTCATGAAATTTCTCAAGCAAGATACCCATTTTTTCTGGGATGAGGCTGCACAGACTTCGTTCGATTCCTTGAAAAAGGCACTACTATCAACCCCCTTGCTGAGCCCTCCAGATTATACTAAGGACTTACTTCTATATCTTGCAGCATCTGTTTCCATGATCAGTATAGTCCTTGTTCAGGAGGATTACAAGATTCAAAAGCATGTCATTTATTATCTCTCGCGCACATTGGTAACTCCTGAGCTCAAGTATTCTCATGTCGAGAAGTTGGCATTAGCTGTTGTCCATTCTATTTAGAGAATGTGTTATTACATTTTATTGCGAACCACCATAGTTGTTACAGAGGTCAATCCCTTTCAATACATATTAACTTGACGTATCATCGGTGGGAAGTTAAATAATTGGATTGTCATTCTACAGGACTTTGACCTAACTTTCCAATATTCCAAGTCAAAGAAATATCTGGTGTTCGCCGAGTTTATTTTTGAGTTCCCTAGTGACGTTGCAAATAATGAGGAAGAGTGGTCATTTCCGGATGAACACATTTTTCTCATTGCAACCTCTAACCCGTGGTATGGAGATATCCTAATATATCTCTAGACTCTGAGGTGTCCCCGTACCTTCTCCAGGGATGAACGACGAAAACTTAAACATCATGCATGGAATTATCTCATCATTTCTGACACATTATACAGATGTGGGATATATTCCATTTTATGATGTTGTTTAACCCTATAGGAAGCTTAAACAGTATTGAATGATTCCCATAGTGGAGCCTGTGGGGGTCATCTTTCTAGGTTGGAAACAACCCATAAAATACTGCATCCTGGCTATTTTTGGCCCACTATCTTCAAAGATTGTGTGAAAATTGTGAAACACTGTCAACCTTGTCAGTTTTTCACCAAGAAAATGCGAGCACACTCATCTCCTCTCCATCATGTTATCATAGTAGGCCCTTTCACTAAGTGGGGGGTTGAATTCATGACTTGTAATCCCGCTTTGGCAGGAGGACATCATCACATCATCATTTTCGTCGACTACTTTACAAAGTGGGCCAAGGCAATGCCTACTGTGAGAGTAGACGGAGAAACGACTACTTATTTCATTTTTAACTAGATCATTGCTAGGTTTGGTATTCCCAAAGAGATCATCATGGACCATGGTCAAAAATTTCAAAACATGATGACCGAATTGTATACCATGCTAGGTTTTCTTCAAGAACACTCATCTTCGTTTTATCTGCAGGAGAATGGTCAATTTGAAGTGGTCAACAAGACTTTGAAACCATCCTTCAAAGGATTGTTAATGCCAGTAGATCTAAAAGGCACATCATGTTTTATCCCGCTCTTTGTGCTTACCAGTCTAATGTTAATACTGCTACTGGTTTCTCACCTTTCCAACCAGATCACGGGGAGGAGGCAGTCATTTTGGTGGAATGCGAGATTCCCTCGTTGAAGTTGGCTATCCAACTGCTTCCTGAAACTTCAACTTTGGAGGAACGTTTGCTTCATTTAGAGAACTTACATGAACAACGCTGAGAAGCGCTTATCGCAAACGAAGCTCACAAAATGTAATATCCCTGATCGTATATCATTTAAAAAATTATCCCAAAATTAAAACGTTAGGACACTAACTAGTAAACAGGAAAGCTAGTTGCAGCACTAGTCCTGGAAAAGCTAGTCGAGGGATGACTGAGAAGGTTATGAGAATGAGTTTGGAAATGTTTAGGTTTTGTAATTTGTATGTATGTGTGCAGAATCAGGTCGATTAAGGTCTGAACAGTGAGTCCTATGCACCATGTACTGGAGCCATTCACTTTTCAACAACAGATAACTCTGTTGCCTACTTCGAGGCTTCTTCGGCTTCCAATATATGCATACTAGACTGGGATGGGACTACTGAAGGAAACAGAAGGGTGAATATCAGTCATGGGGATATAAAACATAGTCTAGAACAAGTCCCTTGATTATTTGGGAATTTCTGGAGGTATTTGGAAGAAATGGGGCCAAGGGTACTATTGAGGATTGCACGAGTTGGTGATTTCCAGGCTTTTCCAAATGAGCTGAGATTCACCCAAAACCTTAGGAATGTAGCATAGGGGGATTTATTAGTGTTATTATTACCACATAAAAGCATTAGTTCATTAATTTTCAGCATAGGTTTGTCATACATGAAAATATGCCTAAACTAGCTAGTTATAGGTGCACATTGAGCTAGTCTTCAATTCGGGTGGGTAAAAACTTTTTAAAAGAATGTAATAATCTATTTTTCAGACATTAATGGATCTTATATGACTTATTAATGTACATAAAGTCGAAATTGAATATTTTATGTAGATATTGCAAAGGGATTACCTCGTTCCTTCAATAAACCTCTCCACATCTAGCAATTGAGCTAGTTTTCACTTCTGAGGGTCCCTGTGAAGCACCTGCAACAATTAATTAATAAGAATATGCGAAATAGCAGAAATGACAGAACTCAAAATCACTTTTATATTGATCGTGGGCCACTTCGAGGGGGCAACCTCCTTTGAGCAAGCTCAATACAAATAACTTCACGGTGCCTTCATAGGTCTCAACACACACTTATATACTAAGTCTAGGCGCCAATACTATGGGTCAAAACCATGGGCCACTACAAAATATGGGTCAACAATACTACGGGCGACTTACAAAGCATATGCGCCAACAACAATAACACAAACTATTGATCAACAAATACTACGGGACGACTTACAAAGCATATGCGTCCAACAACAATATACTAACAAAGTAAAGACATGGGTTCCTAACATCCCCTCCCCCTTAAAAAAAACTTTGTCCTCAAAGCTTTAGATGTGAAAATTGTACTGAATATGAAGGAGTGGTTCCCATGTAGCATCCTCTGGTTGCATGCCGTGCCACTAAATTAAGACCTCTGTGATAGAGCGAGAGCGAAGCTGACGAGTGCACCAATTGTTTGGGTAAAATCATTTGTCCACGGATGTTGGTGCCAAGAACTTTCTTCAAACAAGAGACATGAAATACTGGATGAATGCGGGAAAAAGGAGGATGTTCCAATTTATAAGCAATGGACCCAATCTTCTGAAGAATCCAATATGGCCCATAGAACTTTGGAGCGAGCTTATGACACCCTTTGAGTTTGAGGGAGGATTGCTTGTATGGATGGAGACGAAGAAAAACCATATCGCCTACTTGAAGAGTGCGCTCAGAATGGTGCTGATTAGCTTGTTGCTTCATGCAATTTCTTGCCATGTGAAGATTGTCCCGCAAAATGCGAAGAATATGATCGCGGTTTTGAAGGACCGTGTCAACTTCCTGAACTGGTGAACTGTTGGGGGTGTATGGAAGAAGAACGGGAGGTGCCTGACCATAGACTACTTCATATGGGGTCATTTTAGAGGTAGTGTGGTAAGAGGTATTGTACCACCATTCAGCAAGAGGGAGCCACTTTTCCCACTGATGTTGTTGTTCAGAGGTGAAGCAACGAAGATAAGTTTCCAAGCATTTATTGATAATTTCAGTCTGACCATTTGTTTGTGAGTGATACCCTAAACTCATCTTCAGTTTGGTGCCAGTGTGGTGAAATAGTTCTGTCCAAAAATGACTGGTCAAAGTCGCATCACGATCCGAGACAATGGAAGAAGGGATGCCATGAAGATGAAAGATCTGGTCCAGGAAAATTTGAGCGACTGAGGAGGCTGTATAGGGGTGGCTGAGAGCACAAAAATGACTATATTTGGAGAGGTGATCAACCACAATGAGAATCACTGTCCTCCCACCAGATTTAGGTAGCCCTTCAATGAAATCCATAGAAATATCTGTCCAAATCCATGTAGGTATGGGAAAGGGTTCGAGCAATCCTAGAAGGAGTGTTGTTTCACCCTTATTGCGCTGGCAGGTATCACATTCAGCCACCATCTATTGAATTGTCCTTTTCATGCCCTGCCAAAAGAAGTTACACCATGCCCGTTCACACATTTTGAGGAACCCAGAGTGCCCTGCTGATGGAGAAGCATGGAGTTCATAGAAGATAGCCTGTTGAAGATCTGTGCTCTGAGGAAGCACCAGACGACCCTTGTATCTCAGAGAAGCACCATCCCAAGATTAATGTGGTACATCAGAAGGGTTGTTGGTCAAGCGTTGGATGATTTGAGATAAGGAAGAGTCATTGACATAACCCTATTGAACGGATTGCAATCAATTTGGAACAGGCATAGAAATAGCTGAAAGAGAACCTTGGGCATCAAATGTGCGAGAAAGAGCATCTGCCACAATATTGTCTTTACCCTTCTTGTAAGTGATCTCATAGTCATAACCCATGAGTTTGCTAACCCATTTCTGTTGTGCTGGGGAGGAGACACGATGTTCCAAGAAATATTTCAGACTCTGGTGATCAGTCTTGATGCAGAAATGAGTCCCTAATAGGTATGGTCCCCACTTCTGTACTGCATGCAAAATAGCCTTCATTTCCTTCTCATATGTAGAGGCAGCTAAATTCTTACCTAAAAGGGCTTTGCTGGTGAACGCAATGGGGTGTTCATCTTGAAGGAGAACAGCACCAAGTCCATTACCGCAAGCATCACTCTCAATAGTGAAGGGCTTGGAAAAATCGGGCATAGCTAGAACAGGTGTAGTACACATAGCTTGTTTTAGTTTGTCAAATGCACACTGAGCAGCATGTGTCCATGTAAAAGCATCATTTTTCAATAGAGCAGTTAATGGAGCTGCAATCTTCCCATAATCCTTGACAAACTTGCGGTAGTAGCCAGTCAACCCCAAAAAACCACGAAGGCTCTTGAGTGTCTGAGGATGCGACCAATTGTTCATGGCATTGATTTTGGCAGGATCCACGCGAACCCCTTGTGCCGAGATAATGTGCCCGAGATACTCAACTTCCTTCTATCCAAAAACACATTTAGACTTCTTGGTGTGGAGATGATGGTCAGAGAAAAGTTGCATGACAAGATCCAGATGCTGGAGATGTTCATCCTATGTTTTACTGTAGATGAGGATATCATCAAAGAAGACCAGAATGAATTTATGCAAGTAGGGTCGAAATATTTTATTCATTAAGGCCTGGAATGTGGAAGGATCATTAGTGAGGCCAAAGGGCATGACCAAAAACTCATAATGGCCATCATGTGTGCGGAAAGCTATTTTAGGGATATCATCCTCATGAACCCGAATTTGATGATACCCAGAACGAAGATCCAACTTGGAGAAAAATTGAGCCCCATGAAGCTCATCAACAACAGGAATTGGAAACTTATCCTTGATGGTGAGGTGATTAAGTGTGCGGAAGTCAATGCAGAGGCACCATGACCCATCTTTTTTGCAGACAAGAATAACTGGAGAAGAAAAGGAACTAGTGCTTGGGCGAATAATACCTTGCTTCAATAAGTCCTGAATGAGCATTTCAATCTCCATTTTTTGGTGAAATGGATAGCAATAGGGCCTGATGTTGGGAGGAACGCTTGCACGAAGGAGCTGAATACGATGGTCTTCTGGCCTTGAAGGTGGCAATCCCACTGGTTCAGCAAAGACACCTGTATATCGATCTAGAATGTGTTGTAGATCCAAAGGAGTAGTGGAGACTGCTGATGGTTGCATCTGAATGGAATGGATCTGAGCGATGACACCATGTGAATTCTTCTTGAGGAGTTTTTCCATGTGATGTGAATTGATGATGCTGAGAGACCCTGGTTGTAATCCTGTCAATGTGTGTTTTTGTCCATTGAGGGAAAACTGCATCCAATGTTCAACAAAATCCCATAAGATAGGGCCAAGTGTGCGTAGCCATTGAGTGCCCAAAACCACATCACATCTGCCTAAGGTCAAGGAAAACATGTCAAAGCGCAAGGTATAATATCCCATAGAGATACGCACATTTCGACACTTCCCTTTGCAAGGTAAGGTGCCCCCATTGGCAACCATGACTTCAAAGTTGGAGCAAGGATGGATAAAACAATCAGCTTGTTTGGCGATCTGAGGGTCAATGAAATTATGAGTGCTACTAGAATCAATGAGTATTGTAAGAGGAAGCTTCTTGAAGTAACCCCTGACTCACAATGTTTGGGGGGTAGTGATTCTAGCTAAAGCATGGAGAGATATCTCTGGCTGTTCATCCTGAAACAGAGGTTCAATAGGCAGTTCCTGAATGTCGACCTGAGCATCCATTGTTTCTGGATCTTCGTCACCAATTTCAGAGGTAGGCGAAGAATCCACATCCAAGAGATAGAGATTTTGCTGAACACATCTATGTCCCTGAGTGAATTTCTCATCACAATCATAGCAAAGCCATTTTTCTCTACGGGCTTGCATCTCTGTTTCAGACAAACGCTTGATAGGAGTTGGTCAAGGAGCCTGCGGTATAGGTGGTCGTTGAGAACCCATATTTCGAAAGGGAACAAAAGTGGGCTTGGAGTGTTGTTGGGATGCAATCTTGTCTTCTGCTAACTTAGCCAACCCTAGGGCTTCGATCATTGTGTTGGGACAGAACATTTTGACCTCAGAGCGGATGGCATCCTTTAGACCACTGATAAAACAACTCCGGTAAAAGTCATCAGACAATCCTTCAATGTGGTTGGCTAGTTTCTCAAATTCGGTTTGATACTCTCTCACAGTGCCAATTTAGCGAAGTTTAGTGAGGGCTCCTGTGAAGTCATCAAAAGCACTAGGACCAAATCGTTGCAAAAGGAGCTGGAAAAAGTCTGGCCATTTTGGCTCTTCATGAGCCTTGATGTACCAACGGTACCATTGAAGAGCTTCCTGTTCCAAATGAAAGGATGCAAGTGGAACTTTGTTGACATCAAAAGTATTATGCAGACTGAAATATTGTTCTTCACGATAGATCCATCCAGTTGGATCAGTACCATTGAAGCGAGGAAAATCAAGCTACAGACCACGAAAATTTATGGAAGAAGAGAACCCATTGTCTGATGAAGACTCGGAATGCCATTTGTTGTTCATAGCTGAATGTTCAAGATGGATTCCAAGAAATTTTTCATCCAGATCCTGAAGTTTGGCTTGGATGGCTGCAAGTGCTTCTTCCATGGTTTTTGCTGCTGCACGGGTGACAACCATAACCAGGAGTTTTTTTTTTTTTTTTTTTTAGCAGACTAGAGCGGCTACGGCTCGGAAGTGATTTGAAACAGATATATCTGCAATGGCCTAGGAGTGAGAGGAAATAGAGGGATCTGAAACGGCGCCGAATGGATTGAAAATGGCTGGATCTGGAACGGCTTTCAGAATGGATCTGAACGGCTGGATCTGAAACGACGCAGCAGTGATCGACAACAGTTCAGCTGAAAATGGATATGGACCCCAGGTATGTGCAGCTTCCTAATAGTTCAGGGGTTTCACTAGGCCACCAATGCTGTCTGACGGCTTGCGTATTGGGGAAGTACTATTGACACCCAAAAAGTGCTCACTAGCTCATTTCCCTATTCATATAACCTATTTGTCCACTTTTTCACCATTTGAGCCTCTGAAACCAACAAAAGGTCACCAAAAGACCTTAGTGCACCCCTTTTTCCCACTCAAAATATTATTTTTTCCAAAAAAGCATAAAAAACCCTCAAAAAGGGTCCAAATTCCCAAAAAATATTAAAAAGGGAATAAAAATATTAATTTTATTCAAAAAAGGAAAAAGGAGGGAAAAGTACCTAAACCATGTTGGTCAATACCATTTGGTTTCCACAAAATCACAAATGGTATTCCCCACCACCAAAACCTATAAAAAGGTGGTAGGGGCTCCTCATTTCACATCCATCCATTATCTCATCCTCATGCTGCCGAAATCTCCCTTGAGCATTTTAGCCATTGTAAGCAACCTTTGAGAAGGAGACCTCTTGGAGCTTGGAGCTACTCATCTTGGGAGTTGCTCAACATCAACCTTCACCATTGAAGGTATTATCGCAAGCACTTGCTTGCCCCCCATTTTTCAATACAAATTCATTCTTTAATATTTTCTTGTTCTTGTTTTTTAAATGTTTACATTATTTGATTATATTCTTGCATAGATCCATGATTAGTTTTGTGTAGATAAGTTTCTTGTTTAATTCTATTTGAAACTGCTGCTACTAGTTAGCAGGTGCCCATAGCACTAAGCCTGGTTGCAAAACCGGGCCAACAGTTTTTGGCGACTCCGCTTGGTTTGAACAATAGATCTCTAGTTTTACTTTTAATCTTAGTTTTTTATTAGTTTTTAACCTTTAGATCCATAGATCTGCCATCTTAGACAGCAGATCCATTGCTGCTCTAAGTTTTGGCCCCATCTATTGCCATTAACAACCCGGAATTCTCAATTTTTGGGTTCGTTTTTCGGCTTCCGTACACGGCTTTCGCCTCGCGGTTTTTAGCCTGACAATCACGCGGCTCATCGCGGCTTTTGGTCTTTTTTCCACGCGGTTCACCGCGGCTTCGCGGCCGGTTTCCGCGATGCACATCGCAGCTTCGCTGTCATTTACCGCGCTGCACATCGCGACTGCGCGGCCCTTTTCCGCGCGGTTCACCGCGGCTTCGCGGCCTATTTGCGCGCTGCACATCGCGGCTTCGCGGACATTTTCCGCGCGGTCCATCGCGACTATGCGACCGAAACCCGCGCGGTCCATCACGGCTTTTCTGTCAAAACCCGCGCTGCTGATTTTTTCATTCGGCCATTCCGATTTTAAAAATTAATTTTTACTATACTTTCTGCCCACATAGCACATTTTTACAGTATTAAATTCTGCATATTTTACAGCCTTGAAAAAATTTTACTATTTAAAATGCATATCTAGAAGTCTTTTTAAAAAATTTCAAGAAAGTGAAAGAAGGAATTATTTTGCATTTTTATCTAGATTAAAATTTTTCCTATTTACTTCTTTAAAATCTTGCCCTTAGCAATTTTCTTGAAAAAAGAAATCCATTTATTTCTTTAAAGAAGTCTATTATTTGCTTTCATAATTCAAAAGATCCTTTGTTTTTTTGAGTTGATATTTACAAAGCATTTAATTTCCATTTATTTGAAAAAGTCATAAATATTTGCTTTTTTATTTTCAAAAGATCCTTTGTTTTTTTGAAAATTTCCTGTAAAGCATTTACTTTTTTCAAGTTCAATTTACAATACCTCACGTGCACTCACTCGATCACTTAATTGAACTGAGCCTTAAAACTTACCTTAATTGCAACACACTTTTAACCCCACTTGGGGAACACTAAAAGAACTTTGTAGCTAGGTAGTATTGAGGGGATAGGTGTTCCAATAACACCCCTCAGTTATTACATCTGAGACATAGAAGTTGTCCAATTAGGGAGCTAAAATATCTTAGTATTTATTGGCGCGGTCACAACCGATTTGTGGGAAAGCCTCTCCCCTAGGAGGGTTGAAGTCGTGAGGATGGTTCCGGAAGCCTGGGTGGAATACCGAAATCCATTCAGTAACCGAAGGGCTACCATTCGCAGTTCTCGGGATATCCCTGTATTGGGATATTGCGATCAAGGACCAAACGACAGATTTACCTTTTCTCGACGCGTCATGAACGAAGTATCCTAGTAGCCTTTCTTTAGGATTGATTACCCGGTGTCCCTCCCGGTAGGGGGATATCTAGCCGTTGTCTCAACACTCATATTGTCTGACTTGGATTTCATCACCTTGCAGAGGATATCGTTTGTTTGAGTCACAATACTTTTAGTTAGGTGTTTGCATGATTCAACCCACCTTTGGTCTAGTTACACCTATTTTTTCTTGAAGCCGTTTGCATGTTGGTACTCTGACCATTTGTTGCATTCCTCCACTTATTGTAGCACAGCTGCTAGAATAAATGCCTTTTTTGAGGTTGATTTTTTGGCCTGAGAGCCTTCTTTTTCACTCCCCTTCTTGCACCCTTGGTTGCATTAGGGTTTAGAGTTTTTTATATATATCACCACCTGATACTTAAACAGATTTTTACACAAAAACTTATTTCTCACCATTGAGAATTTTAGACGCTCTCGTCGTCTACAGGGCGAACTCCCAGAGTTTAGCCTACTTGGCTCTCCACGTCACCGACGCAGAGCCTTATCCCTTGATTCGATACATTGTCAGTCAACCAGACGGTCATCCGATTCTAACACGTCTCAATTCACATCCGATTCTGAGGCAGAATCCGAAAACTACGTTGTATTACCACCAACCACCATTATGGATGGAACACCATTTGACCCACTATTTACCCCCGTCATAGAACACCACATTGATACATGGCCTGAGGTACCCCCTGTTCGCCAGAAACAGCGACCCATTCATCCTTCCAAACTCCCCGCTGTTAAAGCTGAGGTCAAGAAACTTCGCAAAGCTGGATTCATTTATCCTATTCCGTACACCACCTGGGTGTCGAACCCCGTTCCCGTCAACAAAAAGAAAGGCACCCTTAGAGTATGCACTAATTTCTGGGACTTAAACCACGCTTGTCCAAAAGACAATTTCCCCACGCCATTCATTGACCAACTCATTGATGAGTGTGCGGGCCATGAGGTCCTATCTTTCATGGACGGGTTTTCCGGATACAACTAGATTCACATCCGTAAGGAGGATCAGTACAAGACTGCCTTCACCACCCCATGGGGCACCTTTGCCTATCGCGTCATGCCATTCGGCCTAAAAAATGCTGGTGCCACTTTCTAGCGAGCCATGACCTATTGCTTTCACGACTTGGTACATATCCTGCGAGTCTACCTTGATGACCTCACAGCTCGTTCCCGAAAACGATCAGACCACCTCAACGACCTCCGGCAAGTTTTCCTGCCTTGTCGCAAATATAAAATCTGCTTGAACCCACACAAGTGTGTCTTTTGCGTTCCGGCAGGCCGGTTGTTGGGTTTCATTGTTTCCCAAGACGGAATCACTGTCGATCCCCTGAAAGTCAAATCCATCTTAGAACTTCCCCCTCCTCGCACGCTTCGGCAGCTCCAGAGTCTACAAGGGCGATCCAATTTCCTTAGGCACTTCGTTCCTGATTACGCCACCAAAGTCAACAGATTTTTACGCTTACTTCGTACCCACATACCCTTTGTTTGGGATGAGCAAGCAGACACGGCATTCGAAGCCCTCAAGAAATCTCTCACACAAGCCCCCTTGATATCCCCACCGGATTTCTCTCAAGACTTCACCCTTTATGTCTCGGCATTTGAACATGTCGTGTCCGGAGTCTTGGTCCAAGAAGACGTCTCTCACCAGGAGCATGTGATTTATTACGTCAGCCAAACCTTGTCTGGCCCACCTCTGCGTTACCCATACGAGGAAAGATTATCCCTAGCTGTAGTCTTTTCCGTACAAAAATTGCGACACTACATTCTACTCAGTCATACCATGGTCGTGGCCGACTCCAACCCTATGGTCTATCTCCTAACCGACGGCTCCTACAAGGTCGTGTCGCTAAATGGGTCATTATCCTCCAGGAATATGACCTCACTTTCAGAACTCCCAAAAGCACTAAATCCCTCGCGCTTTCTCACCTCATCACTGACCTCCCATCCTCTTCGTCATCACCCGTTATCCAAATGGACCTGATTGACGAACAAATCTTCATAATTTCGTCTGACGACCCTTGGTACGGAGACATTTTGACTTACCTTCGTATGCAAAAATTTTGACCACACATCGATCATGACGGACGCCGTCGCATACGACACCACACCCCCCGATACCTCTTGTTAGGGGATGTACTGTACCGACGCAGCGTTGATACCATCCTACGACGCTGCCTATCCCATAGTGAGGCAGAACAAGTCCTCAATGATTGTCATAGCGGTGCCTGCGGAGGCCATTTCTCCGGCATGGCCACCACCCAGAAGATCATTTGGGCAGGTTACTTTTGGCCATCATTGTTTACTGATTGCATCACTGCAGTCAAGCACTGCCAGAACTGCCAACTTTTTGCCCCCAAAGCAAGAACCCCCCCCGCCCCCCTTCATCCAGTCGTCACTGTCGGACCATTCTGCAAATGGGCCATCGACTTCCTTGACTGCAACCCCACGTCAGCCGGCGGTCACAAACACATCGTTGTGGCTGTAGATTATTTCACCAAGTGGGCGGAAGCCATGCCGACTTACAATTGCAAGGCCGACACTGCAGCACAGTTTTTCTTCAACCATGTTATCACTCGTTTCGGAGTGCCGAAGCAACTAGTCTCTGACCATGGCTCTCACTTCGAAGATGCCGTCTGGAAAGAATTATCAACCATGTTGAAATTTGAACACCATTTCTCTTCCGCATACTATCCCCAAGGAAACGGCCAAGTCGAAGCGATCAATAAAATTTTGAAGACCATCCAAATATATATACACATATATATATAAACCATGATAGTCAACATGTCATAGGTGCCCTAAGCACCCGATATACAAAAAATACATCAGCCGTACAAAAAATGCTTCCCCATATGCTCATAAGCATTTGGGGGCAGATACAATATCATCTACTCATCTGGATCCCTAGGATCCTCCGGCTCCTCCTCTGGCTCCTCCTCCGCTGGCCCCGCCGGGTCATGGCGAGCCCGAACTCTCCGCTCTGCCGACCCCACTGGATCGTCCTGCAGACGTATCCTCCTCTCAGCTAGCCCTGCCGGATAATCTCGTCCACCGCCCCTGTGCTCCGCCACAAACACCGATGTCCTCAACAAGAGCGACCGCCACTCAGGCGGCGCACCGAAGCAACCCTCCAAAATATCCCGATCCAGGTCTCTCCAACCATCCTCGGGGAGTCCAGCTAGGATCCTGGCAAAGGTCTATCTGACACCCTCTAGGGCGTCATCTCGAGGGCCAACCCCTCACCCACGAGCCGCAAATCCTCCACCATGTGGAGGTGGTACTGCTGCAGGTGGTCGCGCAACTACCATCGCCCGCCCGTGACGAGCCACGTAGTCGGCCGGTGGCACTGGCCCAACATCTGCACAAAGCAAGTAAGCCATCATATACTATCCAACTATAATCATAGATGATAAATCAAAACAACACATGATATAGTATAAAATAAAACACAAAACATACCGTCTAAACTCCAGGCCTGTCCTGGGGCACGAGGCATCTCTGGGTCACCTCGGTAGTCCATGCCGGCGTAGGGGTAGTCCTCAATCACCAGGGGCATCTGCTCCCACTGCTCATAAAAATCCTCTATGAAGAAACCGCGGACACCACCGCCGCCACGAGGCATCATCTGCCCCCAACGCATCATGCGAGGCTCACTCACCAGACCAACGCGAATGGGTACCCGTGGTTGTAAGGTAGGCACCCGCTCGAAGAAAAAACAGTAGAGAAAGGAGGCATAACAGAACTCACCTCCCTCTCGAATGGCCTTGTCCAGATCTCTCCGGACACCAGCCAAAAAAATCTGCCCCCAGGCATAATAAGTCCCCTGAAGAACAAAGTCCACCATCATCGTTTGTCCCCCAGACATACGAAGTGGCGCAGCAGCACCCAATATCCGCAGAACACATGCCCCAACAGCTCGCATATCCCACTCACGCAGGGATCGCAGACTAATAGAGCTGTTCTGCAAAACAGCATCATCAACACAGAAAGTCTGTAACAAGTCCTCCATATCTACACCCGGAGGGATCCTCGGTAACATATCGCCCACCTCACCCAAACGAGGTAACCCAGTCAAAAAATAGCCATCCGTGAGGGTGATCTCCAGCCTCTCACCCCCAATAATAAATGCACCCTCCGCCGGCACCCACCAACGCACCAGCTTGTTCAGGAGTCGTCTCACTGAACGAATAGGTGGGATCTGAGTGAACTTCAAAAGTCCGCTCATAGCTAGGGTCTGTCGCACCCCCGGATCAGTCTGAATCCTCTCCATAAGATCATCATCGATCTCCCGCTCCCGCCACGAGGACAATGGTCTCCTCAACATCCTGCCAGAAAACAGAAGAAATTTTTAGCCCCAGCATAAAAAAAATTGAAAAAATCCCATCGCGGCTTTTCCACAAAAATCCGCGATGCCCATCGCGGCATTTCCACCAAAAGCCGCGATGACCATCGCGGCCTCCATGCAAAAACCCGCAATGAACATCGCGGATTTTGGCCCGACAGTCATGATGAACATCGCGATTATCTCCCATGAACTCGCGATGAACATCGCGGGTTCCAACCTCACAGTCACGATGAACATCACGACTGTCAGCCTGAAACCTGCGCGGTTCATCGCGGGAACAGACCTGAAACCCGCGATATTCCATGTTGGAGGGTCAACATGGAATTTCGCGGCCTTCGGGGGCCCGCCGCAAAACAAAAAAGACATAATTGAAAAGGCTAAGGCAAATAGAGTTACTTGAAACTCGTAGAATCGAAAACCAACGGTGAAATCTCCCGGAAATCAAGAAAAAGCTCTGACAGCTCTATCAAACTCACACGTAACAATAACAAGTCATTTGGGCCCCACGCTCTATTTATAGAAATTCCACCAATTTTCAAACAACCGTTGCGGTATCATACGATGTCCATTTTTCAAACCGTTGGTACCGTTGGAATTAGCACAGCGAGAACTTCATGCAGGTTCCTTCCTTTTCCCGTTTTCACGGGGTCTATTTTTTAACCATTTTTTGGCCTCTCTCGTGGCCTTGGTTTGCGTGCCACATCGACCGTTCTCCGTTTTGGACGTGTCATATATCACCGGATTCAGTTTTCCGCACTCGTGATGATGCTTGAGATCATTTCTCGCTGTCATGTCCCGATTTTCAGGGCATTTTTCATACCCCCACGTCGCCTCAGTTTGCGTGCCACATTGATCGTTCTCCATTTTCGAAAATCCTTATATCACCGGATTCAATTTTTCGCACTCATGATGATGCTTGAGATCATTTCTCGCTCTCACCTTTAGATTTTTTGGGCATTTTTCCCATGCCTCCCTCGTCACCTCAGTTTGCGTGCCACATCGGCTGTTCTCCATTTTTGACGTGCCTTATATCGCCGGATTCAGTTTTCCGCGCTCGTGATGATGCTTGAGATCATTTCTTGCTGTCACATCCCGATTTTCAGGGCATTTTTCATGCCCCCCACGTAGCCTCGGTTTGCGTGCCACATCGGTCGTTCTCCGTTTTCAAAAATCCTTATGTCACCGGATCCAGTTTTCCGCACTGATGACGATGCTTGAGACCTTCTCTCGCCCTCGTTAATCCCTTTTTGTTCAGTATAATTTTATCCCTTTTTCGGGCCGAGTAACCCCTTTTACGAAAAAGGCACTTAGGGAGTTTCTGTTAAGCTCTTTTCTGACTCCTAAAACAATGAAAAGATCGCCGAGCAATCTTGCTTCCTTTCATGCTCGCTAAACGTATCTGAAAGGGCGTCTACCTGGTATAAGTTTACCCCTTTTCTGGACCTCGTAGACTAATTAAGAAAAAGGAATACTCTAGTCACATCGGCTAGAAGAATTCTCCATCTGCATCATTTTATGCTTTTTCGGGCCTTGGAGACTAAACTACGAAAAAGAACATCAATAGAGTCCACTTACTGCTTTCAGACTCTCTAAACATGAAAGCAACCATGAGCACCTGCCGTCCTGGGCTCACAAAATCCACAGGAACGTACCATTCTAGAGAACACTTTTATCCCTTCTTGGAGCTCATTAAAACTACGAAGAAGGAATCAATGGTGCCTCTTGGCGCCACAACAGATCATGTCTACTCACATGGCAGCTTCCCCATTTTGGTCGCCTTTGTTCAGAGTATTCTGCAGTATGTCACCCTGACACTACCTCGACAGCTACCATCAGCTTCACCCCCCCCCCAGAGTCAGTACATACCCTTCAGTCCCTAAAAAAGCAATGATCCCCACACCTACAAGTCAGTTCCCTACGCTGCCAAATCAACCATGCCTTCATGCTCTGAACAAAGGAAGTTTGAGTCTACCCACTTTATGAACCGGTTATTTCCTATCCCCACAAGTATGTCAGTCCTACCATCAGTACTACAACACTTCAGTTCTACACCTCGTGCTCCTATCAAGGAAACATCATTTCCTTGTTAGTTGCTAGTCTCCCTCTGTCGACGACAACCACATTGATTCCAGAGGATAGACCTAGAGGTCCCTGTATCTTGGACTCATTACCATTTATGATGAGTGCCTACGAATCATTTCGAGAGGAATCCTCAGTGCCTCTCCAAATGGTTGTTTCTCACATGCTCGACTTCAACACCTTGATCGCATCGTTGAGACTCGCACAGGGCATTGATCTGTTGAGCTATTAGTCGAAGACCCCGGATACCTCCTGACTCCTCCACATTTGAAGAGTCTACCTATGGATACAACCAGTTACACTTTTTTTTTTTTTTATAGATATCCGGGTTGCGCATGGCGACCGTATTCAGATGTACACCAGTTTTATACTCCCTCGAGTATACAGATACAGTTACAGATACTTCCCAGAGATGGCTCACAGTCATTGAGTCCATACAGATGTTGGACACCTTCAGTTTTAGCAGTTCAACAGTTATTCCAGTGTATCAGTTATTGAGATCAGCCATGATCATGAGTATAGCCCACAATAATGTCCCCTCTGGACCATTATGATGTACCAATAGCTCTTTATGTATTAGATCCCCCTTCTTGGGACTAATTGTTTTGTATATGTCTTGATACGAGCATGGGAATGCCCGCCTCGTCCGTTATCAGAGATTATACCTCATTCATATTGAGGCCATGTAATATTTTTGTTTTTGCAGCTTCCAAGGGCCATGGCTCCAGTCTCCAACCAGTCTCTTCTCTCCCCTAAACCCCAGAAAAAGACAAAAGAACTATGATGTCTATCGGCCATACGATGAGCTCCTGCCCTCACACATCAGGGGGCAATCTGTTGACACCCAAAAAGTGCTCACTAGCTCATTTCCCTATTCATATAACCTATTTGTCCACTTTTTCACCATCTGAGCCTCTGAAACCAACAAAAGGTCACCAAAAGACCTTAGTACACCCCTTTTTCCCACTCAAAATATTATTTTTTCCAAAAAAGCATAAAAAACCCTCAAAAAGGGTCCAAATTCCCAAAAAATATTAAAAAGGGAATAAAAATATTAATTTTATTCAAAAAAGGAAAAAGGAGGGAAAAGTACCTAAACCATGTTGGTCAATACCATTTGGTTTCCACAAAACCACAAATGGTATTCCCCACCACCAAAACCTATAAAAAGGTGGTAGGGGCTCCTCATTTCACATCCATCCATTATCTCATCCTCATGCTGCCGAAATCTCCCTTGAGCATTTTAGCCATTGTAAGCAACCTTTGAGAAGGAGACCTCTTGGAGCTTGGAGCTACTCATCTTGGGAGTTTCTCAACATCAACCTTCACCATTGAAGGTATTATCGCAAGCACTTGCTTGCCCCCCATTTTTCAATACAAATTCATTCTTTAATATTTTCTTGTTCTTGTTTTTTAAATGTTTACATTATTTGCTTATATTCTTGCATAGATCCATGATTAGTTTTGTTTAGATTAGTTTCTTGTTTAATTCTATTTGAAACTGCTGCTACTAGTTAGCAGGTGCCCATAGCACTAAGCCTGGTTGCAAAACCGGGCCAACAAGTACCCCTCACTCCACGGCTCAGGTAAAACTGATAACCGCTTTGCCACAAACGACAGCTCTTGGTTTACCTCACCGGTGGGAACTAGTCAATCAGGTAGGGGTTGTCGCCCTTTTCACTGGAAGGTCCTCTCAATGGGCCAGCTACTTCGGGGTTCATGTGGTACTCCTCACAATGAGTTTTAGGGCTTATGCCCAAGTACTTCCCACAGTTAAGCGGATAGGAATTATTCCCAAATCTGAACTTGCAACAGATGCGAAAAATAATTTGGCAGAAATTTCACCCAACGAGCCCAAGAAAGTGCTCTGATACCAGATGTGAAGCACCTGCAACAATTAATTAATAAGAATTTGCAAAATAACAGAAATGACAGAACTCAGAATCACTTTTATATTGATCACAGGCCACTTCGAGGGGGCAACCTCCTTTGAGCAATCTCAATACAAATAACTTTACGGTGCCTTCATAGGTCTCAACACACACTTATATACTAAGTCTAGGCACCAATACTATGGGTCAAAACCATGGGCCACTACAAACTATGGTTCAACAATACTACAGGCGACTTATAAAGCATATGCGCCAACAACAATAACACAAACTATTGATCAACAAATACTATGGGATGACTTACAAAGCATATGCGTCCAACAACAATATACTAACAAAGTAAAGACATGGGTTCCTAAAAGTCCCAAGGCCACAAAATCATAAAAATATCAGTCACAATAATATTTAAGGCTCTGATATATCATTTAATACACTTCCAGGCTGAAATCAGAAGTTTACATCATATCTCTCAAATATTAAGTCTTCTCCATTAACTACTACTCTCACAAAGCTAGAATAGCTAGTCTTGATCTCTAAGAGTACCAAAGCCACCAAAATTATTCAAATATCAGCCATCAACGTATATTAAACTATGATATCATAAAAATATTCCTTTTAAGTCGAAATCAGATTTATGGAAGAAGTATTACATTCGATTTCACCAACAGTGCAACAAGAGGACTCCAATAGCTAGTTCCCCCCCACAGGGAAGGAGAAAGGGATGGAGGAAGGGTAGAAGGGTATGATCTATGATATATCTCAGTGATGAGCTGCTATAGGTGAAAAATAGAGCTCATGGGATGTGCACACATTCTATGAGATGAACTGGACTCGTCCTTCAAGACGAGGATCTTTCTCCCCAGTCGATCTACAAGTCTTTCTCCCCACTGGATCTACTAGTCTTTCTACCATTGGGAGCTTTCTCCCCACTGGATCTACTAGTATTTTTGTCGAAATTGGATGCATGCACATTCATGGGATACCTCAACTGCTGCAGGTTAAGGAACATGTCATCATCCTCAATTCTAGGATCCTTTTGCTCATCATGTGATACAAAAAGGAAGAATCCTTTTACCCAATTTCCACTCCCAAAATTTGTGGTTAAATGTGAAGTGGGGAATGAAGGATGGTGAGCCATGATTCTGAACATTTCATCCACTGAATTTTTGGATGTATCCACTCCATTGATGGATTACCCATCTATGGTGAACTCATCTGCATCTTCCTTGAAAGAGAGACTATCTTCAATGAACCTCTCAGATTCATTCTGGAAAAAATCATGTGCTTTTTTTTCATCCACTTTTTTTGCACATTATTCAAGCACATACCGAATAGAATTCTCCTCATGGTCCACCCACTCATGAGTTTCCTCCAAGGAATTTTTTATCTCATTTACCAAAACGGGATGACTCTCAGGAAAAATTGAGGATCTAGTCAATTCTTGCCACTCTTGTTGGAATTGTTCTATCTTCATTTGTGATTCTAAGAGGGCACTTTGAGTGTATCTCAAAGAATCTTGGGTGGCCAACAAATCACCTTTGAGCTTGTATTTCTCTTCTTCATATATGAAAATACTTTATTCATCATGCCATGATGCTTCCCACAACAACTCAACAAGCTCAAACATGTTATTTTTATATGAAAGCAATTGTGAGAAGTTACCTTTTATTGTGGACATAGCATTCTAGATATTCTCCATGGATTCAAAGGAAGATTGGTCTTCCATTAAAGAAGCTTCCCAACACAACTTTGACACTGAAGCATGAGTGTCATGTAGAATTTTCAGGGCCTCTTGGATCTTTTTTTCATCCATATTCAATGACCCTGCAAGAAGATGAGGTTCTTGTAGATGTTCCTCCTCTTCATTTTTCATCATCGGATCAATTTCATGCAGTGCACTCGATGTTTTGAAATCTGATCCATATGTTGCTGCTGCAATATATTCATATTTTAGGTCCTCAAAAACATAATTTGGGCTGCATCTTAAGTTCTCATTCATCCTTGGTGCACTAGAAATATATTCTCTCAATGTTTCAGCCTTCACACTGCATTCCTTTTTGACACCAGAATTCTGAACCTCATCACTAGGGGGCTCAACCATTTTGGAATTTTCACTAGAAGTGGCTGCCATATCAAATTGACATAATGACACATAAAAATAATAAATTAATAAATCACCATGTGTCATGTTATCCTCTGTATGTGGTGGAATTATGATGGCTTGTTCATCCACCCATTTCTCTGCTTTACACCCGACTGAGATGTGCTCAATTTTTGCTTCCTTGTGAGGCTCAAGGGGTGACTGTAAATCTGAATTGTGTTCCTCTTTTGGATCAGATCAAAAAGATGTCTCACCGTCATTAAGAGTACCAATGTCTTATGCACTTATCATGGAATCAACCACAAATAAATTGGGAGTGATTTCACCTTCCACATTACCAACAATCACATGTTTGACTGTTGGATCTTCCATTGTGCATTGACCTTCTTCATGTTCTTCTGATGAAAAATTCCGTAACTCATCAACCTTATGGATTCTGAAACTAGGATGATTTTTATTTGTGGGATCTTCTTCATGGTATGATGGCTGTGATGAACAATCAAATTTACGATCATACCTATGAATAGTATTTCCTCCTTTATGAACTGATGTCTTAGGGCATAAATTGGAAGAGCTATCTGATCCTTCTCTCTACTGCAACATATGATTCACTTCTTTGCACACCTTCTCAACAGTAAGTGCAGCCATAATTTTGTTCTGTTTCATCCAAACTACCTCAAGTTTACAATAATCTTGGAAAGATAAGAGATCCCATATCTCTTCCTTTAAGGCATAGTATTCCATGAGGTACTGGAATGATCCCTTATGATTCCTTCCACTGAGTGTTTTTCCATTAAAAAATTCAGAAAAAGGTGGATCATATCCCATGTCAACATAATAAGTCTAGTCGCATAAGTAACCATCATCTATTCATGGTAACTGAAAATCTCCGATAGAGACCACCTCTTCTTCATACTCTTAAAATTCTTCTTCCATCACTGGTGGGAGACTCATACTGCAACATTAAAGATTTGATCTATAATATTCTTCACCAAAGATATTATTTCTTTCCACAAGGGTGGAGGAAAGTGCTATGATACCACTTTAATATCCTTGATCAGATATCACTTAAAAATTTATCCCAAAATTAAAACTTTAAGATACTCACTAGTAAACAGGAAAACTGGTTGCAGAACTAGTCTTGGAAAAGCTAGTCGAGGGTTGACTCAGAGGGTTGTGGGAATGAGTTTGGAAAGGTTTAGGTTCTAGAATTTGTATGGATGTGTGCAACATCAAGTCAAGTAAGTTCTGAATAGTGAGTTCTATGCACCATGTACTAGATCCATTCACTTTTCAACAACAAATAACTTCGTTGCCTACTTCGAGGCTTCCTGGGCTTCCAGTTTATGCATACTAGACTGGGATGGGACTAATGAAGGAAACCAAAGGCTGAATATACATAATGGGGATATAAAATAGATTCTGGACAAAGCCCCTTGATGATTTTGGAAGTTCTTGAGGTATTTGGAAGAATTGGGGCCAAGGGTGCTATTGAGGATTGCACAGGTTGTAGATTTCCAGGCTTTTCCAAATGAGATGCAATTCAACCAAAAACTTAGTAACAGAGCATAGGGGGGTTTATTAGTGTTATTATGACCACATACAAGCATAATATCATTAATTTGTAGCATAGGTATGTCATACATGAAAATATGCCAAAACTAGCTAGTTATAGGTGCACATTGAGCTAGTCTTCAATTCGGGTAGGTAAAAACTTATTAAAAGAATGTAATACTTTTTTTTAAGACATTAATGGATCTGATATGACTTATTAATTTACAAAAAGTAAAAATTGAATATTTTAGGTATATCTTGCAAATGGATTACCTCCTTCCTTCAATAAACCTTTCCACAGCTAGCAATTGAGCTAGTTTTCACTTTTGAGGGTGCCAAGGCCAAAAACTAATAAAAATACCAATCACAATAATATTTAAGGCTCTGTATAGAATTTAATACACTTCCAGTTTGAAATCAGAATTTTACATCATATCTCTCAAATATTAAGTCTCCTCCATTAACTACTATTCTCACAAAGCTAGAATAGCTAGTCTTGATCTCTAAGAGTACCAAAACCACCAAAATTATTCAAATATAAGCCATGAACGTATATTAACCTATGATATCATAAAAATATGATTTTTAAGTCAAAATTAGAGTTATGGAAGAAGTATTACATTCGGTTTCACCAACAGTGCAACAGGAGGCCTCCAATAGCTAGTTTCCCCCCACAAGGAAGGAGAAAGGGTAGAAGGGTCTGATATATGATATATAAGTGACGATCTGCTACAGGTGAAAAAAAGAGTTCATGGGATGCACACACCTTCTATGAGATGAACTAGACTCCTCCTTCAAGACTGGGATCTTTCTCCCCACTGGATCTACTAGTCTTTCTCCCACAGGGGAGAAGAAAGGGTTGGAGAAGTGTAGAAGGGTCAGAATATTAGTATGGGACTGATATGAGCTGCTACAGGTAGAAATAACTGATTAAAATGGTACACTGGGCTCTCTGAGATATTTTGAGCTCCCCCTTCAGTAATGAGAGTCTCTTTCTGCAGTGATCTCCCAATGTCTTCTCTTCAAGCACTTATGGGCAATGGATTCTCTTCTGATGGCCACACAATATTCAAGTATGGCTGATGAACATATGATAAGCAACAACATGAACCTATGGAACAAACTGGATACCTATCAAGAACTTGGGGCACATCTCCCAAGGTTGTTGAGGCACATCTCTCAACACTAGAGAAGCTCAGAGCTCTCAAGCAAATTTCACAAATGATAAAAACTTCCATTAGAGGAAATTTGGGTAAAAAATGGACCTCCTAAGGAAAACAATAAGAAAATAATAAAACAATAGTAGAGAGAGAGTTAAAAAACTATTTTTTGGATCATATTTTCAACTTATCTCCTTGTAGGTTTACTCAAATTTCAAGCGAGAGGACTCATTGGATGCATAATTAAAATATGCATCCAATGAGTACCCATGTTTCATACTTTTAACAACATCCACACTGTGAAAACTTGAAAATACATTAAAAAACGTGTTTCTAGTGAGAGAAAACATGTTTTTAATGTATTTTCATTTTTTCATGGTGTGAATGTTGTTAAAAGTATGCAACATGGCTACTCATTGGATGCATAATTTAATTATGCATCCAACGAGTCCTCCCGCTTGAAATTTGAGTAAACCTACAAGGATATAAGTTGAAAATACGATCCAAAAAAGTAGTTTTTATTTTTTCCCTCCAATTTTTTTAGGTGCTCCCTTTTTGAATTTTAAAGCATTGTGATTGGCTAATACATGATGACATGGAATTTGTATTATTTTTGGAAGGCCCATTTTAAATTGAAATTTCCTCTAATGATAATGGGAGAAGGATCCATTCTTTTATATATTTGGATAGCTTCTCCTTCAAGCTACCCACACCTGTGATAGAGGGAAGTGCCTTCCTTGAAAAATATGGAAACATTTTTTCCTTTTTGAACTTTCCTTGCTTTTCCCCTTCATTAGAATTGGAAAGTGCACCCTCCTTGGCCTGGGATGTTTCCTGCTTTTTCCAACTGACAGATTTTGTTGCTCTTTCCATCTTCTAAAAATTTACAACTTTGTGCTTTTTCCTGATTTTCTCCAACTTTTGCCTATTTTTCCTTCTTTCCTGCTTTTGGCTGACACATGGATGTTTCTATCTTCTCGACTTGGGTGAGTGAGGTCCACCTTGACCCTATTGTTCCCTCGTTTCCTTGTACACATCATCCACTTGCCAAAATATTAATCAATGAGGATAATTAATAAAATTAATTAATTCCTTCTCCAAAATTCAAAACCATTAATTATTTAATTAAACTTATAAGCCTGGCTCAAAAACTCCCCAATTAATTAATAATTCATCTTAGATACTTAGTTTGGGGTTTAATATCTTCAGTGGGGGCCACCTTATCCATTTTATCACCCCAATATACCTTTAGGCATATTCCATAAGATAATTTCCACATTCACCCATTAATTAATTAATTAATTAATTACTAGGTGACTTAAGCCAAAATCACCCCCATGGACCATAGAAAAAATTGGGGAAATGAGAATCCTCCCTTCCCAAGATTGGTTGTCCTCAAGCAATGTTAGGATTTCACCAAGCTTTTGTTGCACCACTTTGATTATAATTGTTCCCATCCACTGAACAATCTGAAAATTAAACTTGGGGACTTAAAAAAGATCTAAAAAAATGCAAGATGACTATGAAGAATAAACTGCACTGCAAACTCTATCTACACTAAATCATGAACAAAAATCTTAACCCAGTTAAGATGACTGAGTAGTATTCATGGGTCCATTGCTTCCTCTGTAAGGACCCAACTTTTTCTTCTACCTTTGGAAATCTTTCACTCCAATGAATTCCCGGTTCCCATGGTCCCTGATGAATACCATCTATCATCACTATTACTTGTGTCAACTTGTCACTCCAGGGTATGCCAAGATCCATCCACCAAGGTGGAAGTGTGCCACTTCCAATGCAAAACTGAATAACTGTGATAATTCTCCACCAAACATAGAACTTCTTGAGAGCATGCAAATCAAAATGCATCTCTTGCATGTGTACTGGAGATATCTAATGGCTGTAAAATATATCTTGGTTGCTGCTCACAATTCAATACAATGTCAGTTATAACAAAAAAATTATTGCAGAAACAAGAAAACCTTTTACCTCCCAAGGTCCTCATTGCAATGATGCCACTACCCATCCAACCAATGGATGAATAAGCAATTTTATTTGCCGAACCATATGGAATGCGTTCAGCCATATGTTTATCTTCCTCAAATAAAGAGATCTCATGATCTCTATGGAAATCTACAGGTGCTACCCTCTTCATCCAATGGCTAAACTCTCTGCCATTGATCCAAGGGTACAAAACTCCATCAATTGACCCACACATTGAAGGTAAGTGTAGATCTGATGTATTTTTGTCGAAAGTGGCAGCACACACATGCATGGGATGCCTCAACTACTGCAGGTTAAGGAACATGTCACCAGCCTCAATTCTAGGATCCTTCTGCTCATCATGTGATACAAAAAGGAAGAATCCATTTACCCAATTTTCATTCCCAAAATTTGTGGCTAAATGTGAAGTGGGGAATGAAGGATGGTGAGCCATGCTTCTAAACATTTCATCCACTAAAGTTATGGATGTATCCTCTCCATTGATGGATGAACCATCTATGGTGAACTCATCTGCCTCATCCTTGGAAGAGGGACTTTATTCAATGAACCTCTTAGTATTATTTTGGAAACAATCATGTTCTTGTTTTTCATCCACTTTTTTTGCACATTCTTCAAGAACATACCGAATAGACTGCTCCTCATGGTCCACCCACTCATGAGGTTCCTCCATGAAATTTTTATGTCATTTACCCAAAACGGATGACTCTCAGGAAAAATTGAGGATTCAGTCAATTCTTGTCTCTCTTGTTGGAATTGTTCTATCTTCATTTGTGATTCTAGGAGGGAACTTTGAGTCTATCTCAAAGAATCTTGGGTGACCAACAACTCACCTTTGAGCTTGTAGTTCTCTTCTTCATATATGAAAATACTTTCTTCATCATGTTGTGATGCTTCCCACAACAACTCAACAAGCTCAAATATGTCATTTTTATCTAAAATCAATTGTGAGAAATTACCTTTGATTGTGGACATTGCTTTTCGGATATTCTCCATGGATTCAAAGGAAGATTGGCCTTCCATTAAAGCAGATTCCCAACACAAATTTGACACTGAAGCATGAGTGTCATGGATAATTTTCAGGTCCTCCTGGATCTTTTGTTCATCCATCTCCAATGACCCTGCAAGAAGATGAGGTTCTTGCAGATGTTCCTCCTCTCCATTTTCCATCACCGGATCAATTTCATGTAGAGCACTCGAGGTTTTGAAATATAATCCATATGTTGCTGCTACAAAATATTCATATTTTAGGTCCTCAACAACCTAATTTGGGCTGCAACTTAAGTTCTCATTCATCCTTGGTGCAGTAGAAAGATCTTCTCTCAAATTTTCAGCCTTCACACTGCATTCCTTTTTGACACCAGAATTCTGAACCTCATCACTAGGGGGCTCAACCATTCTGGAATTTTCACTAGAAGTGGCTACCATATCAGATTGACATAATTACACATAAAAACTAGAAATTAATAAATCACCATGTGTCATTTTATCCTCCTTATGTGGTGGAATTATGATGGCTTGTTCATCCACCCATTCCTCTGCTTCACACCCTACTAAGGTGTGCTCAATTTCTGCCTCCTTGTGAGGCTCAAGGGGTGACTGTAAATATGAATTGTGTTCCTTTTTTGGATCATATACAAAATATGTCTCACCATCATTAAGAGTACCAATCGCTTCTGCACTTATCATGGAATCAACCACAAAGAAATTGGGAGTGATTTCACCTTCCACATTACCAAAAATCAAATGTTTGGCTGTTGGATATTCCACTCTGCATTGACCTTCTTCATGTTCTTCTGATGAAAAAATTGGTAACCCATCAACCTTATGGCTGCTGAAAATAGGCTGATTTATATTTGCAGGCTCTTCCTCATGGTATGATGGTTGTGATGAACAATCAGATTTCTGATCATACCTATGACTAGTATTTCCTCCTTTATGAACTAATATCTTAGGGCATAAATTGGAAGAGCTATTTGATCCTTCTCTCTGCTGCAACATATGATTCACTTCTTTTCACACCTTCTCAATAGTAAGTGCAACCATACTTTTTTCCATATCATCCAAACTACCTCAAGTTCACAGTAATATTGGAAAGATAAGAGATCCCAAATCTCTTCCTTTAAGGCATAGGATTCCATGAGGTACTGGAATGATCCCTTATGATTCCTTCCACTAAGTGTTTTTCCATTAAAAATTTCAGACAAAGGTGGATCATATCTCATGTCAACATCATAAGGCTGGTCACATAAGTAACCATCATCTATTCATGGTAACTGAAAATGTCTGACAGAGACCACCTCTTCTTCATATTGTTCAAATGCTCATACTGCAACATTTTAGATTTGATCTATAATATTCTTCACCGGAGAGATTATATCTTTCCATAGGGGTGGAGGAAAGTGCTCTGATACCACTTTAATATCCCTAATCAAATATTACTTAAAAATTTATTCCAAAAATTAAAACTTTAAGACACTGACTAGTAAACAGGAAAACTAGTTGCATAACTAGTCTTGGAAAAGCTAGTCGAGGGTTGACTGAGAAGGTTCTGGGAATGAGTTTGGAAAGGTTTAGGTTCTGTAATTTGTATGTATGTGTTCAAAATCAGGTCAAGTAAGGTCTGAATAGTGGGTCCTATGCACCATGTACTGGATCCATTCACTTTTCAACAACAAATAACTATGTTGCCTACTTCAAGACTTCCTGGCTTCCAGTATATGCATACTAAACTGGGATGGGACTAATGAAGGCAACCAAAGGGTTAATATCAATCATGGGCATATAAAAGAGATGTTGGACCAATTACCTTAATGATTTGGGAAGTTCTGTATGTATTTGGAAGAATTGGGGCCAAGGGTGATATTGAGGATTACACAAGTTGGAAATTTCGAGGATTTTCCAAATGAGATGAGATTCAACCAAACCTTAGGAACAGAGCATAGGGGGATTTATTAGTGTTATTATGACAACATACAATCATTATATCATTAATTTGCAGCATAGGTATGTAGTACATGACAATATGCCAAAACTAGGTAGTTATAGGTGCACATTGAGATAGTCTTCAATTCGGGTTGGTAAAAACTTATTAAAATAATGTAATACTATTTTTTTAAGACATTAATGGATATGGTATGACTTATTAATTTACATAAAGTCTAAATTGAATATTTTAGGTATATCTTGCAAATGGATTACCTCCTTCCTTCAATAAACCTCTTCAGAACTAGCGATTGAGCTAGTTTTCACTTCTAAAGGTGCCAAGGCCAAAAAATCATAAAAATATCAGTCAAAATAAGATTTAAGTTTATGATATATTATTTAATACACTTCTAGGTCTAAATCATAAGTTACATCATATCTCTCAAATATTAAGTCTCCTCCATTAACTACTATTCTCACAAAGCTGGAGTAGCTAGTCTTGATCTCTAAGAGTACCAAAGCCACCAAAATTATTCAAATATAAGACATGAACGTATATTAACCTATGATATCATAAAATTATGTTTTTTAAAGTCAAAATCATAGTTATGGAAGAAGTATTACATTCGGTTTCACCAACAGTGCAACAGGAGGCCTCCAATAGCTAGTTTCCCCCCACAGGGAAGGAGAAAGGGATGGAGGAAGGGTAGAAGGGTATTATATCTGATATATCTGAGTGATGAGATAATACAGGTGAAAAAAATATCTCATGGGATGTGCACACCTTCTCTGAGATGAACTGGACTCCTCCTTCAAGACTGGGAGCTTTCTCCCCACTGGATCTACTAGTCTTTCTCCTACGGGGGAGGAGAAAGGGTTAAAGAAGGGTAGAAGGGTCAGAATATTAGTATGGGACTGATATGAGCTGATACAGGTCAAAATAACTGAGTACAATGCCGCACTGGGCTCTTTGAGATATTCTGATCTCCCCCTTTAGTAATGAGAGTCTCTTTTTGCAGTGATCTCCCAATGTCTCATCTTCAAGCACTTCTCGGTAACGGATTCTATTCTGATGGCTACACAATATTCAAGTATGGTTGATGAACATCTGATCAGCAGTAACATGAACCTATGGAAGAGACTGGATACATGTCAATAACTTGGGGCACATCTCCCAAGGTTGTTGAGGCACATCTCTCGACACTAGAGAAGCTCATAGCTCTCAAGAAAATTTCATAAATGATCAAAAATTCATAATGGGAGAAGGATCCATTCTTTTATAGATTTGGATAGATTCTCCTTCAAGCTACCCACACCTGGGAGAGAGGGAGGCACCTTCCTTGAGAAATATGGAAACATTTTTTCCTTTCTGAACTTTCCTTGCTTTTCCCCTTCACTAGAATTGGCAAGTGCACCCTCCTTGGCATGGGATGTTTCCTGCTTTTTCCAACTAACAACTTTGTTGCTCTTTCCATCTTCTAAAACTTTCCATCTTTGTGCGTTTTCCTGTCTTTCTCCAGCTTTTGCCTATTTTTCCCTCTTTTTTGCTTTTGGCTGACACATGGATGTTTCTATCTTCTTGACTTGGGTAAGTGAGGTCCACCTTGACCCTATTGTTCCCTCCTTTCCTTGTACACATCATCCACTTGCCAAAATATTAATCAATGAGGATAATTAATAAAATTAATTAATTCCTTCTCCAAAATTCAAAACCATTAATTATTTAATTAAACTTATAAGCCTGGCTCAAAACTCCCCAATTAATTAATAATTCATCTTAGATACTTAGTTTGGGGTTTATTATCTTCAGGGGGACCCACCTTATCCATTTGATCACCCCAATATACCTTTTGGCATATTCCATAAGATAATTTCCACATTCACCCATTAATTAATTAATTAATTCCTAGGTGACTTAGGCCAAAATCAGCCCCATGGACCATAGCAAAAATTGGGGACATGACACAAAAGCCGAGTCAAGCATCAGTATGAAAAATATGTAAACCAAGGGTTTTCTCAGAAGGAGACCTTGTTCTGCTCTATGACTAGGACAAAGATCCCTTGGGGGCAGGTAAATTTGAATCTATGTGGCTTGGACCGGATATTGTCTCTAAAGTTCTGAAGAAGGGAGCTTATGAGATAACCTACTATGATGGTTGTAAGTTTCCTGAGCCTAGAAATGGACTCTACCTGAAAAAGTATTACACTTAGGCCTCTATACTTTTTCTTGTATTATAACTGTACATGTTTGTAGAGTTAGTCTTTTCTTTCAATTTTTTGCATCTTATGTGTCTTATGGATTGATGTTTCAGATGACAACCGAGTGCTTTATAGGATTCGCTGATGGCGCTAGACGCCACACTTGTCAGGTGGATTCAACAACTTGGGTTATTTAATCACCGCCTTGCCAACTTCTGTCTTCAGTAGGTGCTTGTTTGGGCCCTATGACGAACAATGTAGCTGAATACAGTGCAGTCATTGAGTTAATCCAAGATGCTATTCATCATGACATTTCACATTTGGAGGTAAGACTCGACTCGCAGTTAGTAGTACTTCAGTTGATGGGTGAGTACAAGGTTAGGGATCCTTATTTGCTTCGTCAATTTTTGCGTGTTAGATTGCTTGAAAGACACTTTGATTTTATTACATATCATCACATTTCAAGGAATTTAAATTCATTATCTAATTCATATGCAAACTATATACTAGATTGGCATCTGTACCATACACAATCACATTAAACAGTCACACACATAAATACAAACACATGTATAATATAAACTGATACTGTATATATCAGGATAAAAAAATATGAGTATGAGTCATAGGATGTCGCAGTATCATAATATACAAAATGGGATCAAAGGCCTCAAAAATATAACATGTCTCTCCCAATGTAGAGGGAGGTGTCTCTGCTAACTCTACTATAGCCTCACTATAGCATATGACTAGCCTAGCTACTTTTCTAAGTAGCCTGATCCATGCTGGGGGCACACCTACAACATGCTCCTACATCTTGAGCGGCATCCACTTGATCTTGTATGTAGGGATATCATGATTCAACCGACTCATCTTCCCCTCGAGGTTCACCAACATCACATCTGAAGCACCAGGATCGGTCGAACGTATATCTATGCGAGGATGTCCGTTAGGTCTCACAGGCCCCACATCTGCATATATCACACTATTAATACTCTTACTCATCATAAAAATTATATATACATAAAAAGCATAAAAATGAAATAAAATTCAAAATCATAAGCACATCTTACGTATCTCTCCCCAGGCAGATCTTGGAGAAAGAGCGAGCTCTGGATCTCCTCGAAAATCCATGCCTGCGTATGGGAATTGTTCTAGAGTCGGCACTTGGTCGCTCCACCATGCTAGGTAGTATTTGTCTGCATATGAGAGACTAGTTTCGCCACCACCCCGGCGTAAGAAAATGTCTCCCCATCAAGTCATCAATGGCTCGTGAGGATCTAGTACTGGTAGAGAAACCCCCAGACTCAGAGCGGGGACTCTCTCGAACAAGAAAGTACATAAAATGTTTCCATATCCAAAGTTTTTCTTCTTCCTGGTTTTGCATTCAGTCAATTGGTGTTTCATACTCACCAAGAGGCCCGAACACCAGTCAAACACTACAGCATGCAAGCATTCAACCTTGATTTGCATTTACTTTCAAGAGGCCAAATGTTGTGTGGCTTTCCCTCCAATTTTGTTAAGGGTACTTAGTATCACTTTCAGCGGGAAGCTTGCAATAGAACCAATCGGGAGTTGGCTACCACTCTTTTTCAGTACCCGACAAACAATAAGCATTGATGTAATCTTGGATCGATAGTGCACTGACCCCTCTAAATGTGCCCTTGAGGTTTACACCCTCACCTCTACGAGATAAACCGGTGATAAAATATATATTGTCTATGGTGATGTCCAACATCTCCCCTTGGAGATTGAACATCCCGTGATCGAGATCCCAGTAGTTGACAATCATTTGGAGTAGGTACGTTTGCGCACGCATACTCGTTGTTCAGAAAAATTTGAGCAAACCACATCTTCATAACGCAAATAGTGTAAGTGGATCTCCCATAGCATCTATATCCATGGATTCATGCTCTCTCTCCCTCCAGGTCAACACCATTCCTGCATCATTCACCCCATTTATTCATTATATTTTTTGGTTTTTTCATTTAACTTGCGGTACCTGCGGCTTCACCTCTGTCACAGAGGCGGGCACTCATGGGTCAGCCTATACTAAACCCGCGCACATTTCACATACTCACGATTTTAGCATAGATGGACCCGCGGGTACAAGGCCCTAAATTTTAAACCCTTATAAAAATAAAAATTAAACACCACTAAAAATTGAAAACAATGGATTGAATTGATAGATATGAGAGAGATGACTTACTTGCAATTGACAAAAGTTGATTTGATGACCCGGTTTGAGTGCTACAAGTGGTTGAAGTAAGAGGGTTTTTTTTCCTTTTTGCTCCAACAAATTGACTTGGTGAGTTGTGTGGACATTTTGGAACTATTTATAAAAATTACTTTAAATTTTTACCCACTTTTACCAATTTCATATAGTTTCAAAATTATTTCTAACTTTATTTAATCACTAATGACCTTTTTCAAATTCTTTTTTTATTAGCTGAAGTTCTAAAAAGCATTTCTCACTACTTTTCGCAACGGTGATCATACAAAGGTTTGATTTTCTTAATGGCATGTCAGTTTAGTATGATAGTTCCTATCATTATATGTCATATTGAAATCTCTTTCGATCATGTTTATATGTCATTTTCTACTAACCTGGTGGTTTTCATTATATCTACAGCCCTTTTGTCATTTTACATATCAAGGAACTTAATTCCCTGGTCCCTATAGAGTCTTTTTAAGCCCTTGTTTGACTCTTTAAAATCAAACAAGATTGTTGAGCATGCTTATCGTGTTCATACTCATTAAAGGACCTGAACATACATCCACTTAGGTATAAGTTTACCCCTTTTCCGGACCTTTGTGGATTATTTACGAAAAAGGTATACTCTAGTCATACGTGGCTAGAAGAGTTCTTCTCTCATTGTTTTATACATTTTCGGGTGAGGAGACTAACTCTACGAAAAATGACCTTTTGGAGTCTTCTTTAGGTTTTTAAGACTCTCGAAACATGAAAACACTAGGGTGCATCTACCAACTTGGGCTCGATGTGGAATCCATGAGTAGGTATATGGAGTTATTGTTTATTTTTTTAGACTCCTTAAATATGAAAACACTGGCGATCACATACCAACTCGGGCTCGATATTAAAATCCATGAGTGGGTGTATGGACTTGTTGTTTAATTTTTTCAGACTCCTTAAAATTGAAAACACTAGCGAAGATGAACAGATCCAGGCTCGATATCAAAATCCATGGATCAGTGTTATCGAGTACTAGTCTATCTCTTCTTCAAACTCGTTAAAACATGAAAAAGGTGTTGAGTTTCCCTCCCATGGACTCGTTAAATTACACATGGTTGGACTTATATCAAGTAGTATTCTCCCTCTTTCTCCGAGCTTGTTTCAAAAATGAAGAAATACTATTGAGTTTTCTTTCTTGGACTCATTAAAACCAACAAGAAGGACATTTTTGAATAAAAAGAGAAAAGGGAAGGGAAGAATGGCAAGTATCTGTCAGTATAAAGGCAACAAGTCAATCATGTCGAAAAAAGGAAGGGATGAATTTCAAGTATCTTTCAGTATAAAGGTAGCAAGTCAGTCATGTCATTGAATACAATACCTTTTTGAGTCTTTCAAACAAGTTGCGTTTTAGTTTTTGGCCTTAGGATAAACTTGATCTCAGAGTTTTTACTCCTTCGATTGGTTACTCTTCCAATCATATGGAGAATCTATTAATGTCTCCTAAATTACATATTTATATCATGGTCCCTTTGTCTTCAAAGCTGCCTAAGTCACTTTTGTGTTGTGCTCATTATTCAAGGACACCCCTTGTGTCGGCCATGTTGGAATATTCTCACCATCATTTTTTTTTATATTTGCATGCATTCTGCATCCATCCAATCATCAATATGGTAGTATCCCTAGCACCTAGAGCCTATGTTCATCCCCCTAGAGCCTATTTTTATCCCTCAGGATCCCTCCTACCTACCTAATGCGCCTTGTTTTCCTCACTTGGATGAAATATGCACCCTACTACACTACTTGGATCACTAAAAATTAGTTGCAACATTGATTGACCAGTTTATGCATTTATTTCTCATTTCAACTACTTGTAGCTTCTAGTTGTCTATATTGGAGTGCCACTTGATCTATTGACAGCCTCATCAACCTCATGCACCCTCCTTGGAGTCTCCATCCCTTGATTTGTGCTCACGACTCAATTAGACTCATTTGACTAACTTTTGACTATTTTTTACTACTACCACTGATTGGATGATGTCTCCAATTCTATCCAAGCCACACATTGAGGAGAATTCAAATGACCTTAGGAGGTATTCGAATTCATTTGATTGTATTCAGTTATTATTCACTTTCACAGTGCTAGCGTATAGCTGATGTATGATTATAGCAGTTTTTGTCATTTCTTGTGTTAATGAGTGATTATTGATTCAACAATTTGTTACAGCATATTTTTCCACCTTGTGAGCATCAACATTGATTGGCCTTCAGTATCCATTGTATTGACTCAGATCCGTTATTTTCCCTTAAGGAACCCAGTTTCCCTATTTTTGTTCCTATACACTTGTTGTTCCATTATAGCCAGCGTACATGCAGGCTGCACCTAATTAATCCGCGTACATTGAGTTACATGGTAAAAGATAGTAAAAACTCTATTTTTACTCCCACAAAGTGGTCTTAGGGTGACCTTTGTCCCTCCATATACCCCGAAACGACTCGATTCAACCTTTCACTTACCTTTGGAAGGCTATATATTGAGCGCTTATGGTGTATGGAAGGGAGGAGAAAGAGAGAGCAACATAACTCTAGTGGATTTTTGTCATGACTTGAGTCTACACTCATTGATCCTTGTTGTTGTAAACTCCTTATGTTCACCTACCAAACGCCTTTCATAGTTTGAGTTTTCCATTGCATGGGGGATTGAAGTGGTGGAGGCACAAGTGGAGAGACCTAGTTCTTGGTTCATATTGGTTGTTGGCAAGAGGTTGTATCGTGTACTTCTTGTTATTATTAATGGAAATACTGATTTTCCCGTCCAATTGATGTTGTGAATGTTATTTAAATTACGTTGGGTTACATTTGCTTATGATATCATGGATCATGCTATTGATTATGCTAATATATTTCACATATTATATGCACTTGCTTGTATTTGTTCTTGAGACTAAGCTGCAGGTTCAAGTGTAGATTGGAAAGCTCAACGGGGATCTACTTCGAACATCCAGTTGAAGGTTGGTCTTACTCTCCATATCTTAGCATTTTCATTATAATAGCATTGCACTGGGAATTGAGTTATTTTCTGGTAGTCTTCTGTCTGTTGTGGTCTTCCCCGAGCCATAGGAAGATTTTCTCTGTAACAGAAATGGCGACTCCACTGGGGAAGAACCTCTATTTTGGGGATTTTTAGGCATTTTTCCTTATTTTGAGTTGTTGTGTGTCAAGCTTCTATGTCATTGATTGGCTGTTGGGATTTACATTAGAAAGCTAGCTTTTTCTGGGTTGTTTGACTCTTTTTGGGCTCATTTTCCTTTCCCTGTACATAGGTCAACCTATTTTTGCTCGCGTCTACCCACCCCTATGTGAACTATAGCCCACGTCTACCCGCTCCTGTTCTATGAACAGTCGCGTACAACTCTGGGATTGCTTGATTTTTGACCTTGGGTCGTTGTTGGGTTGGTTTTGAGTGTTCCTGAGTCTTAGTTGGCCTATTTCCTGACTATTGCTCTGTTTGTGACTGGAAACTCCTCTTTCTTTAGTTTTTGAGCTTTTTGGTTTCCCACCATTTTTTGTTTTTATAGCTCATTAGCTTGGCTGAGTCTTACTGTTTAGGATTTGCTGGGTTGTCTACTTGATATGATTTGCATTTCTTTACTGAATAGTTAGATTTTGCTTACATTTTTTCATTTCCATTTATATTGAAAAAATACAAAAAAAAATTGTTTTTCATTTTCCTTCCATTTATAAGCGAAAATACAAAAATATTTGTTTTATGTTCTGCATTTTGCATCAGAGTGCTTGTGATTTCATCTAAAACTTGTTTGTGCATTGAAAATTTAAAAGAGATTGCATTTTATTTTGAACCGTTGGATTGATTGTCATATTAGTGGCATGCTCTTCTATTGAATAGATGAGTATAGTGTTTTTCGGTTGTGCATACCATTGAGTCTTATACATCATCAGTTTCATGACCATCTCCTTTGAGTAATTAGATCCTTTTAAAATCAATGCTTAATCTTAAAATGGATTAGAAACAATTTTATTTTTATAGGGTGCACCAACTAGCTTAGGTTTAGAGTCTTGGAGTAGATCATTGTGAGTTAACAATCCAAGACTATTGAACCAACATTATGTGTCTGAACAGGGAGTGGTGAAACCCATGGTATACATCAGTGTTCTCAGTAAGCTCTACTCAAACTAGAGTTAAGCGCAAGGTCATAGGAGGTTGTTTGCAGAGATAGCCCTCCAATACTAGTTGAACGTGGGATATATTTCTAGGATTTGTTCGTGTACGGGGGCTCTTGGGGGATTTGACCCTCTTGAGTTTCAGGCTTAGCTACCCTTCCCATACAATGGATCCCACCTGCGACTGTCCGCCTGAGCATTGGTTATATGTGGTGGACTTAGTTGATTTACCTAGGTATCACATAGGGCACTCGTTGCGGTTATTCTGTGATTTTCCTGAGTTAGATAGGGGTTGGACAGCACAGCTGCCTGTTGTATAGGGATTTGACCCTGTGCATGCAGTGAAGTCTGGGAACCCTTATAATTGATTCTATTACCTCCGGTTGTAGTTTGGGAGTCTCAAGCGTCTCCTAGGCAAGACATACCGGCTGTAGTGTCGAGAGGTCCCTTGAGCCAGTCCTGTTTGTGTTCATTTGGCTATAGTTTCTTTAGGTGTGTGCTCTTTTATTGTTAGTTGGCTGTTAGGAGGCATTTAGATTTGTTGAATTTTTGGATTTATCATGGAGCGAGATCCACCTGTCCGTCGATCTCGTCGTTTGTTTGGTCTACCAGCCGACGAGGTAGCACGTCCTTTTTATAAGAGGTGTTGGAGGCTTCCTCTCGAAACTTTTGATACTTTTTAAGAGCTTCAAGATTACATTATGACTTTTGCATCTGGCACTACGGTATAAATTCTCATGAATTCATCGGGTGATGTCAATGGACAGACTGCTCCTTCCACTCCTGGAGAGGTCGGAGAGGAAGGTTCACCCCCACATGTCACTCCTAGAGGCTTTGGGTCAAACCTACCCCCAGAATCAAACCCATTTTATGGTACACACTCACATGGTTTCTGATATGGGATTCCAGATCTTAATGATACAACAAACCCTTCGATCACTAATCCCTTTTCAGTTGGTATGCCCAGTCTTAATTCAAATGTTACATCCACTTCGTCGGGTAGTCAAGCTAACTCTAGCCTTGGTGCTGGGGGCATTGCTCCCTCCAGGGGCGGTGCAGCCTCTTTTACTCCATTTCAATTTAGTTCTGGTCATATCCCCTCAGCTACTACAGTTGTTGTGGGAGGACCACCTCCCAGGACTGCCCCTCATTTCGGTGGGAACACTTCTCATAACACGGCTCACATTCCACAATCTAACACACATGATTCTATGCATATACCCATGACTACAACCACGTTTGCTAACCTGCATGTCCCTCCTAACATGGGAGGTGGGAACGTACCTTTCTATGGTCATCACTCGACTTCTCCTGCTACGACTAGCACCTATATGCCCCATAATTATGGTGGTAATCCTTCTTATAATGCAGCCGGTTCTGGCCCTTACTACAACCCTCCTCACTATGGTGCTTATAACACATATATACCTTCATACCCTTACACGGGTCAGGGTGGAGGCGGTTATCAGCCTTATGGTCATGGTTATGGTTCATATCATCCTTTAGGTCCACAAGGTCATCCTCTTTTGGGAGCTTACAATCCAGCTTTATAGCCGCAGCTCCTGTTTCTTGCTCGGTTGAATCTACCAGATCTTTCGAAGCTCATGAATGATTTGGTATGTCACGATCCTACTTAGCCTCTAGTCCCTACCAAGATCCCTTCTGACATTCCAAAGTTCGAAGGGAAGAATGGTGAGGATCCAGGTGATCATGTTACTACTTTTCACCTTTGGTGCTCTTCGAATTCGTTAAATCACGACTCCATCCATTCGAGACTATTTCAACGCACCCTTAGGGGGGAAGCCGCGAAATGGTACATCAAGTTTCCTAGGGGCACTTACAGGGGTTTTAATGAGATAGATT
Organism: Larix kaempferi; assembly: GCA_027924585.1. Taxonomy (NCBI): domain Eukaryota; kingdom Viridiplantae; phylum Streptophyta; class Pinopsida; order Pinales; family Pinaceae; genus Larix; species Larix kaempferi. The sequence continues at coordinate 1,696,430 of BSBM01001363.1, forward strand.
TGTTTTTCTTAGATCACTTTCAGTTGTCGGTTCGTTACGATACTGGCACCGAACTTTTATCTACCTTCCGCTAGAACAAGGCCACGTACATATCTGATCACATACAAGAGTGGTGTCAATGGAAGATGCTAGTGAAAGCCAACATTCCTTTAGACTTTCTATTGGAGTGGTTCCTCAAGTATTTGCTTCCCTACATATCTAAGGACGTTTTGGTGTCCGAAATTATGACTAAGGAGAAAGCTATATTCAAAGCCCAGCAGCTAGATTTACTCTATGCTCAATATGGTATCCTATATGATATTATTCCTAACCCAGCGCGCTCACGTCATGAGCCCAAGCCTATTCCTAGACCACATGATGATGGCATTGTTGGATCCACGAGTACTCGACTCGTAGACTTGGTTACAGATCAAATGTAAAAAAATTCTATTATCCAATCTACCCTTGGACAGGCTCACGCCTCATCCACTTCCACCCAATCTTTCGATGTCCATTCTATACAATCGATGAACCCATCAGGTAACCAACAACCTGGTGGAAAGAAGAAGGGGAGAAACAATCGTAAGGGCCAGAATAATGGGAGAATAATGGGAATAATGGAAGTAATAGAAATACTCCTAGAAAAGAGAACGCCAACCCTCCTTGGGACAGTGGAAATGCTAGTGGGGACTGTAAGCCTAGACGTAAGGTGAAATTCCCTTGCAAAATTTATGGGGAGGATCATCTTACTCACTTGTGTCCTTGAATTGAAGAAGAATCGAAGCATCTTTCACATAGCCCAGCTGTGTTGAAAGATCCCCTTCCGCATCATCAAAATATGGCTTCGAATGCTCCCCTCACTGACTATGGGACTAATGAAACTTCATTGTCCTCTTCTCATGCTGGTGGCTATGGATGCATGAACATGGTACAATCTCAGGTTCACATTGCTACTCATCAACGCGATTATGGTGCACCACAGCCGAATATGGGGAATGAGCCTCCTCCTCCTCCTGACTCTTCTTTGCATATCAAGAAGCCCACTACTATGTCACGGATACCGAAAGGTGTTCTTAAGCACTTCACGCATAATTACAATGACCGAGCTACCCAGAAATACTCCATTGTAGAAGATTTGGGCCAAAATTCGTGTGCCATGTCGGCTCTTGAAGTTTTACAGGCATGTCCTTTGCAGAGGAATGCCCTTCTATCTGCTTTGGGAGTTCGAGATGAGGGTAGCCCTAATGTCATTAAATTCGACACTACTAATATCTAGCCTCGCTTGCCTTATCATGTGGCTTTTCAAGTCCATGTGAGGTGCTTAGATAAATTCATTAAACATATGGTGGTTGATGAAGGTGCTTCCACCTCAGTAATGTCGTTGGATTGTTGGAAATCTCTTGGCTCTCCTCCCTTATCAAAATCTATGACCATGCTTACTACGTTCGATGGTCAGTCATTTAGGCCGCATGGTATTCTCCCTTCCCTTGAGGTCCACTTGGGTGGGATATCCGTGCCTATTGAAGTCGAGGTGGTTGATGCGCCCATCAACTACAACCTTCTTCTGGGTAGGAATTAGATCTATGCAATGAAAGCGATCGTGTCCTCTGTGTTTAGAGTTATTTGCTTTCCTCAGGAAGGCAGAATTGTGACGGTTGATCAACTATACTTCCCTAGTTCTAATTCCATAGCATCATCAGGAATTGTTATTCCCAATATCAAAGATTCTCAGCCGGCAATTGGGAACATTGGTGTAGGATTGTATCCATCCTTGATGGGATCATTCGACTTTGTTCCACCAATTTCCTTTATTGGAACCATTTCCAATAGTGCGCCATCCTTTTTAAGTAGTGTACCCTTTTGGACCTCATATTTTAATGATTCGTGGACTTTACCATCCATGAGTGCCCCGTTTAGAGACATTTCGCACATTGGAATGGCTATGCCATAATCTGCAGCTGAGCTTGCATACCGTGAAACTCAACAAGCCACCATAGAGCCGGATCCCTCCTCTTGACGGACAGAAGAGGAAGATCTCGTTATGCTCCCGGCATGGGCAGCTGACTTGTCTTGCTTGCATGATTGTCTTCATGGTACTTTTCCTTCGGATGAATCCATCATTGAGGTGATGTGTGGTAGTGAGAGGCCTTGGGAATATTTGCATCATCACTCTTATTTTCTTCCTAACCTCGATCTTCTTGAGCGAGAATAGTTTAGGATGACTCTTGCAGAGAATGTTGGTCACCCTGTGGCTCCTTTGGGATCACATGGGATCTACGCGGAGGGGAATATGGCTAATATATCCCCAACCATACCGATCAACATCTCTCATATGCCCGAAAATATAGAGAACGTTTATATTAGTGTTGATTGTTCTCTCGATGAGATATGAATATACACCGAATTGTTCAAGGAATTTCAAGATGTTTTCGCCTAGTCATATGAGGAGTTGCCAGGAATAGACCCTAGAATTATCGAACATGAGATTAAGACATATCCTATGCTAAGTCGGTTCGACAACGTCTTCGTGCTGTGAATCCTTGGAAGGAAGTCACAATTAAGGCAGAGGTGGAGAAACTACTTAAAGCTGGTTTCATCTACCCGGTTCCCCTTACCGAATGGGTGTCAAATCCTGTTCCTATGGATAAGAAGCAGGGAACCATCTGTGTATGCATAGACTTTAGAGATCTGAACTGATCATGTCTGAAAGATAACTTTCCCACCCCATTCATAGATAAAATTTTGGATGCGTCTGCAGGAAGCGAGGTTTTTTCATTTATGGACAGTTTCTCACAATATAACCAGATCCATATCAAGCCCGAGGATCAACATAAAAATTCTTTTATATGTCCTTGGGGTACATTTGCGTACCATAAAATGCCCTTCGGCCTTAAAAACACTGGAGCTACATTTTAGCGTGCTATGACCTATGCGTTTCATGACCTTAAGCGTATAGTGGAGGCTTACTTGGATGATCTTGATGGCCATTCTCGCAAGAGAGTGGACCACCCCAAGCACCTCCGCTTCATTTTCGAAAGATGTCGGTGTTACAAGATTCGGTTGAACCCCAAAAAGTGCATCTTTGTTGTGAAAATGGGTCGCCTTTTAGGTTTCATAGTTTCACAAGAGGGTATAAGAGTCGATCCTCTTAAGGTTAAGGCAATACTTTGGTTTCCTCCCCCACGTAACTTAATTCAACTTCAGATCCTCCAAGGGAGAGCCACTTTCCTACGATGCTTTATAGTGAATTATGCTAGTCTTACCAAAGGTTTTGCACGAATTTTGAAGGACACTCCATTTATCTGGGATGAGCTAGCCCAACAGTATGTCGATGCTTTGAAGAAAGCTTTGGTATCGGCTCCTCTGCTTAGTCCACCCAACTTTGATAGATATTTCTTTCTTTATGTGGCCGCGTCTCTTGAGACGATTGGCATGGTCTTATTTCAGGTAGATGATGCGCTCCAAGAGCATGTTGTCTATTATCTTAGTCGAAATCTGGTAGATGCTGAGCTGAGATACACTCACATGGAGAAATTGGCACTTGCAATTGTCCATGCAGTCCAACGTTTATGGCATTACATTATTGTTAGGCGAAATATATGTCGTAATAATTACGTTGCAGTGTAGTTGCCCAACTATTTACTTGTCAATCCGGGGTACGTAAACTGACGAAGCACGTGCACTATTTGTGCAGGACTGAAGTAGATATAATCTAACTTAATCTAATTTGCTGAAATCAAATTAATCTAGGAAAGCATTGAAACACTAAATAGGAAAGCAGAAAATTGCATAAGGGAAATACAACATGTGAAGAGTTAACAACAAAGACATATGTGAGCTCACATCCACAAATCAATAATCAAATGACAAACATGAAAGCATAACAATGAAAGCTTGAATCACATTAAAATCAAGACTAATCTAACAAATACAAAATCCAATCCAATCCAACTTCATTACAACCCTCTTACAATCTTAATCTAACTTAATTACAACTTAATGGAATGGAGAGGAAGCACTCTCCTTTATACATGAGAGTCCTTAAGAAAAAGATAAGAATGCATTAATTACAGATCCATTATTCTCTCAACTACTCTCAACCATTTTCCTATTATTACAAGATATGGTTCCTTCAAATCCTCCACATGTCTCTCATGAATCCTAGATAAGATATGCCAACCAAATCTTCCATGATCTTCTGCTTAAGAATAGGCTTGAATAACTATCTCCTTTGGAATGGTGTAAGAGATATTTGAGAAGTCTCTTTGATTTAATCATTCACATATTCCTACACATTACAAAGCTCACACATAATTGAGATATATATGAAAACATGTATATTTTATAATATTTAATCATAAATTCACTCTTAATACTAAAATGAATAAAGTGGAGAATAATAATGTGAAACCCAAATGTATTTATGCAAATGATATGATGAAGGTTTAATAGGGTGATGAAATGTAAGGAATAGTGAAGGGAAAGGTGGATGAAAATACGACATTTCTGAGTCCTAACAATTATGCTTAGGAAAACCACTATCATAGCACACATCAATCCATTTCAGTGCATGCTTTCACAACGCTTAATTTGGGGGAGTTTAATAAGCGGATTGTTATTCTTCAGGAGTTTGATCTCGATTTTGCTTCGACGAAGTCAGTGAAATCCTTGGATTTCGCTGAGCTCATGTCGGATTTTCCATGACTTGATGAGTACGTCGTCCATGAAGATTCATTTGTGTATGAGCACTTATTCCTTATCTTGTCAGCGAACCCTTGGTATGGCGATATCATCATATATCTCCAAACTTTGAAGTTCCCTTCGCACTATTCATGGGATTAACAATGGCGTGTGAGGCATCAAGCTAGAGATTATGTCATTGTTGGAGAAACTTTGTATCATTGGGGAAAGGACTCATCCTCCATCGTTGTTTGACTCAAGAAGAAGAAGAGTTAGTTTTGAATGACTGCCATGGTGGGGCATGTGGTGGTCACTTATCTGGGATTGCGACATCCCAACATATCATGCGAGCAGGTTACTTCTGGCCTTCAATCTTCAAAGATTGTATGAACGCCGTGAATAGATGTCACCCTTACCAGGTGTTTTCTCGAAATATACACTCGCATCCTACTCCCCTTCATCTGGTCATCACCGTTGGTCCCTTCACTAAGTGGGGGGTGGATTTCAAGGATTGGAAACCAGCTTCGGCTAGGGGGCATCACCATATCATTGTGGCCATGGACTATTTTTCCAAATGGGCTGAGTCCATGCCGACCATAAAAGACGATGGTGCTATTGCAGCCCACTTCGTGTTCAATCAGATTATCGCTCGATTCAGCATCCCGAAAGAGATTGTCACTGACCATGGCAGTCACTTTCAAAACAAAATGATGGTGGATTTGTCACTCAAGCTTGGGTTTCGTCAAGATCATTCATCTTCTTACTACCCCCAAGAAAATGGTCAAGTTGAGGCATTTAATAAGTCCTTAAAGACCATTCTCCAAAGTACCATCCAGCAAAGCAAGAGAAACTGGCACATTATGTTATATCCTACTTTGTGGGAATATCGAACTGTAGTTAAGATTGCCACCTGTTTCTCACCATTTTAGCTAGTACATGGTGTGGAGTCTATATTTTCGATTGAATGCGAAATCCCTTCTTTGAAACTAGCCATAGAGCTCCTGCCTGATACTTCAGATGCTGAGCAACGTTTGATCCACCTTGAGCAGCTTGATGAGCAGCGTCGAGATGCCACCATGGCTATATGTAATATCCATAGTTGGATAATCTCAATTAGTTAGGGTTGAACCCATGATTTCTGAAATAACCCACAAATCCGTAGATGTAAAATGATATATAAATTGATAAGATAAGATGATAAATATGCAATTGTTGGCCCACTTTATAGTAGCTTGGGCATTGCCTATTTGAGGAGACGCATCCTCTCATTAACTATTACTCCTACTTATTATTAATTATTTGTTACATTTCCTTTCCCATAAGGGAAGCTTTGTCCTCAAAGCTTATTGAAGACAAGGGTTATGTCTTCTTTTATATTGAACTGTCATCTCTGGACATTTTTTTTGTATTTGCGATACTTGATGAAATGAGGCGATACGAGTTACTAATTCCAAAGAAGAATTGTCGCATCGTCTCTGATGTGGTCCATCCGAGATCTATTTTTATCCGAGCTATTTGATCGCTTTGTGAGATGGGTCTTCTCATTTGTTTACTATTTTGATTTGATGTTCTTACTTGTCTTGCAACATGACTCTTCTGTCTATGTTCATTTTGACCCTATCGTTGGTCAAAACGACATTTATAATTGGGGTGTCGATAAGGAGTCTTGGCTGTTTTTTTTTCTACTGTAGTGACTTCTTTTTGAATTGTGTCGAGGATTGATTTTACTTCTGCAACTTGACTTTGTTTTTTCGGGGATCTGGATGCTTCCTCATTGATTTTCGCTAATTTTCTCTCTAATAGATTGTTATTACACTGAATTTTCTCGAACCTTTTGTCTTGTGACTTTTTGTCCTCTTTAAACATCTTAATTTGTTTCTCTAGTTCTTGATTACGATTTTTCAGATGATGGTTTTCTTCTTGTTGTTCTAGTATTTTTCCTTCTACGTCTTCATTAGAGTGTTCCATCATCTTACTATTTTTCAACTTTTTGATCTTCGTAAGTAATGTTTTGTTATGAATTCTTAGTTGAAATAGTTCTTCGATATTGCTTGCTAATATGTCATTGATTTTCTTAATTTCCACTTTGTGCATCTTTTTAGTAGCGTTGTATGTTTGCTGGAGTTATTTATTCTTTTGTTGTTGTTGACCTATGTCTGATTCTTGACTTTGTGTCATGTCCCCAATTTTGGTTCATCCAGTACCATGGGTGAAAGGGGACAAAATCAACCCCTAAGGGAATTAAATGGTATTAGTTCTATTTGCTTAGAATTAATTTTGGCCTAAGTCTCCCAAGTTGGCAAATTTATTTATTAAAGGTAATTTTGATAAATAAAATTAATGGATAATGAGCAAGTGGGCCAAGAGGGCACCCATGTGGAAGATGTTGCCAAAATGGAGTAGGGGTTAATTTTAAGGCAATTATACCATAGGAATTAATTAATTGCTTAAATTTTGAATTTGGAATTAATTCTGAGTTGGAATATTTTTATTAATAAATATTGCTAATAAATATTGGCAAGTGGTGATAATATGGCTAGGAAATTCGAATTGGTAAGTGAGCCAAACTTTCCTAAGTGGTAAAGTCTCAGAAAAGCTAAGGAATCTAGAGGAGACAAGTTGGCAAGATGAACCCAGAAAGGAAACTGACAAAAGCTGGCAAAATCAGACAAAAGCAAGAAAGAGGGAAGTAAAGAAAGTGGAAAGATTCATAAAAGCTTTCTAAAATAAAATAGCAACAACCAGAAAACCTACCTAAAGTGCACTTTCCCAAATTCAGTGAAGGAGGTGAAGGAAAGAATGTTTTGAAAGCTCATAAGTTGCTATTCTCCTCAAGAAATGTGCCCTCATGGCTTTGGAGTAGAATGGGAAAGTGGGTAACCTACTCTCACAGGTCACCAAATATAAGTAACTTACTCAGTAGGTCATCATAAAGTTTATAAAAGAATCCAACCAACTCCAATGAAGAACTTTTGATCATTTATGTTTTCTCATGAGAGCTATGATGCTTCTCTTGTTGAGTGATGTGCCTTAGCTGTGCTTCTTGGGTGATGTGCCCTAGGGCCCTTAGTTTCCAGAGATTGTTGTGTAGGTATATGTCAAGATATTGAATCCAGTAACACATGCTTCTAGTATCCATTGAAGATCTACAGTTATTCGGGAGAACAGGTTACTCCAGCAGTGATTCTCCAGCTAGTTTTGGTGAAGATCCATCCATTGAAGAAGATAGAACTTGGGACTGTGCCCAGGGGATGAAGGAGAGTTGGTTCAGCCATTGTTGCAGACATTAGAGGTGTAGAAGATCATTAACCAGCTTCAGATCAGATCCATACTTCTCTTCTCACGCGTTCTCCATTCACAGATAAATCTAGAGGAGTTTTCCCTGAAGGAGAGGGATGACTTAGTGAATGCACTCCAGACAAGTTTAGAAGCTCAGTAAGCAGCCATTTATAGTCATATGACCTGTAGATGATCTGATCCTATCTCCATAGCAGAGCCACAATAATATTCTATTTCTTCTCTTCATACTCCATCAAATGTAATGAATATTTAGCCTGTGAGGCACTATTGTTTTGGGAGACAGTTAAATCAATAAAAGAAGGATTATGATATATTATTTTTGACCTGCATATTTTCAGTATGTTATATCAGATCATTATTTAATTTCATAGCAGATTTTATCATTTATTGGAGCAGTTTAAGGGATTAAAATGCAAGACTAGCTAGTTTGGTGCTTAATCTAGACTAGTTTCACCATATTTGCTGCTGAATCTTTTTTGAGGATCCATTTTGCATTCTGTCAGTTGGAGGAGGTTTTTAGTTCAATATTATATCCATATCAGTCCCTGTTATAAGAATTTGAATGATCTTAACTTTGTTTTGGAAAGCCTGTAATCTGACTAGTTCAGTAGTCCACAGAGTGCAATCAAGCCCCAAATCACTCCAAAATTTTCCAAGTTCACCTAGTCTTCATTCCAGCCTATTTTAAGAGTTACATGACTGATATATATCTGTCCTAAACACCTTGAACCCTTTCCCAGTCTTGTTGGCATATGCTAGAAGCCCAGGAAGCCTCGAAGTAGACAATAGATTCGTTCTATTGCTGAAAAGTGAATGGCTCTAGTACCTTGTTCCAAGGAATCCTACTAAAAACATATTTTTCTGCTACTGCACCTAATCCCATATAAATTCCAGAATCAAACTTTCATCCCACCATCCTCAGTCTATACACCAGTACCCCTCACTTACCTCCTGTCCGGTTCGAAGGATTTGCCACAAAATTTTCACTAGTAAAAGTTGTAAAAGTTTTTAAGTGGAGTTAATATATGGGTCAGATCTTGCCCAGGATATTACAGTGGTATCATAGCACTTTCCTTGGCTCAGCCTATGGAAAGTAATTCTCATAGGAAAAATATCTCAGCACTATCTTCAAGATTGCATATGTGGAATTAGTTCTAGTTATGGAAGATTTAGACTTTGAGATTTATGAGGAAGAAGATTATTCTTATGAGGAATATGATGAAGATTATGATGAGCAGTATGAAGAATATTGCAGACAGTATGAGGAAGAGAATTCCCAAGAAGTACCTTCCATAAGCATCTCCCATGAGATCATGATTGACAGAACAGACTATGGTTATTTTGATAGCCATATTCAGGAAAATGTTGCATGTTCTACAATCATAGGCAAACCTCATATGGAAGATATAATAAAAGATATCAAAGTTGCATTGGATGCATGTGACTTCACAAGAATTTTTGGATCCTCTTCAAGAAGATTCACCAATAATATTCATCCTAAGACAACCAAGGAGAAACATGACCCAAAACCCAATCATGAGATTGTTGACAAAATAGAAGAAGAATCTACTGCAAGATTCTATGATGAGGATCTCAAGATCATCTCGGATGAGATTGGTACTGTTAGGGGTGTTGAACCATATTTCAGATTAGATCTAAAAGTAGAACATAAATTAGATCCAAAGACACAACTTGAGCCTCACCAGGAAGCAGAAATTGGGCACATCTCAGTAGGGTGTGAGGCAGAGAATTGGGTGGAGGAACAAGCCATCATAATTCCACCACATAAGGAGGAGAACATTACACATGGTGAATTAGTAATTTTTTATTTTTATGTTTTTATAACTTGAAATGACACCTCTCCATCCGTGACGACACTTGCTTCTGTTGGTCGCATGACGACACTTCTTGACATCAAGTTTCAGTCACATAGCAGGACATTTGTGGATGGAGGAGTCATTTGGGACACTAAAAATGGTTGAAATTACCTCATTCTTGACCCATTTGATGTATATGACCCTCAGGAACATTTTTCCAGACCAAACCATCTCCTGAAAATAAGCAGAAAAGCCTGTTTTTGGCCATTTTTCAACATGAGCGCTGGTACACAGGCATGATAGTAGCGTGTGTACCCTACTTTGCTTCATTAAAGTAGCACTCAACTCCATATGTACGCTACTTTGTCTACTGTAGAGTAGAGTACACCCCTATTTTGGTCAAATCTTGAAATTTGAGTAAGTTAAGTTGGTTGGGAAACCTCTTGAGCGGTTATAACTTCTTTTCCTCTTCCTCACTGACTATATAAGGAGGGTAGAAGGGCCATGTGAGGGGACTAAGCCCAATTACAAAGTTATGCTGGAGGAATGGAGACCCTCATCCCCCTCTCTTGTGCTTCAGTTTTGGTAAACCCTAGCACAGTTGATTAGAGGCTGGAATCCTTGGAGAACAGAAGCAGGAGACCTTGAATCTAGGTTTCATGAAGTGCCAAGCTTGATGGAAGGTATAACTTTATGTACTTGCTTTCATTCATCAATAAAGATCAGACGTTCTTTCCTTTCCAAATATGACCTATTCTCATATGTCTCTGATTTGATTACTGTTTAATTATAGTTTGATGTCTTGTTATGTCATGGATATCAGTCTTATATGTGTAGTCAAATGTGTTTGAGAAAGGTATCAAGTTGTTTTGCAGGTCCGGGCATTGCGACACTAGATAAGCATTGAAGAGCGAGGCAGGCAAAGCTAGGATCAACCTTCTGAATGAGGTGCCTACATCTCTAAAACTTAATCTCTTCATTTATTTGTTATACTTGCAGAATGCTTGTAAGTCTATCTTTATCACCGTAAATTGGTAGTTTCTCCCCTGAACTATAGGTGCATTTTCCCCACAACAGAATGGCGACTCCGCTAGGGAAATCCTAACTGCTTAGGGGTATCCAAGGTCATTTCTTTAGTTTTGTTTGAAGGTCTTTGTTCAATTTATTGATTAGAATCAGTTAGTAGGCTCTGTTTGACCCTGTTGGGCTTTTACAAACCTTTCCCGGCCCTTGCAAACCCTTGTGGACCCAGGTGGGGGGGGTTTTAACCCCATTTTTTCAAATTTTTCAACCTGTACGCTACTATTGTGCAGTATAGTAGCACCCTAGGCACTAGTCTCCTTCATACATAGTAGCACTCAAAATATACGTTTAAATTTTTTGAGTTTTTGGGTTGTGGACCCAAATCTGGGGGTTCTGGCTGCATTTTTGTGGTCCCTGATGACCCTAGGTCTGTGTTAAACCCTTGTAAGTGGTCTCCCATCCTTGTACTGATCCTACATTCATTATTTGAACCTCTTTTGATCAATTTGGGCTTGTTTGGAAAGTTTTGGGGCTTGTTGACCCAAGTTGGGGGGTTGTGGAATCGTTTGGTGTTTTGTACCCTAATTTGAGTCTGACTAAACCTGCTTGCCCCATTTCCACTAGATTTGAAACCTTTTGAGTCTTCTTGATTTTGTTTGTATCTATTTGAGTGAAATTTCTCTTTTAGATTGGTTTTTTATCCTCCCTTATGCTTTTTAGTTTTCTTTTGTAGTGAAAGCTCAAGTGTTTTGACTGTTGTTCAAGACCTTGTTTGCATTGTTTATGTGTAGACCTGACTTTACCAAACCATACTTATTCGTAGTTCATTTGCTTCGTTTGGGTCTAAAAGTAGTTTTCATACTCTTTTCCCAATGTTTGGCATGCTTACATCAATAAGAATTTGAAAGTCATATTTGGTAGCTTTTACTGTTTCATAAAGAGAACCTAAAAGTTTCTTTGCTTTGCTTTGATAGTAGGTTAGTTTCAGTTTTGTTTCTTACCTTTGGAAAGAATAAAGAATTTTGATTTATCTTCTGAATAGAGTACCTTGCAAGTGGCTTAAAATATTTTAGAGTTCTTTGCATAAAAAAGAACAAGTTTTCTTTTGCATACTTATTGGTTTGAATAGCTACATTCTTAGGTTTTGAGTTTAATTTTGTACATTTAGACTTTATTTTTACCTTTTTTGCATTCGAAAGATTAAAAATTGCATTTGCATATGCATTCTAGATCAAAATTTTAAGACTTGCATTGAAAAGAAAAGATTTGTTTGGTGGTAAATATTTCATTTTCAGTACTCTATCTCTATTATAACCACTCTCACACACCCACTACCTTTTCGAGTAAGCAAGTAACCTTTAAAATGAACCCTAATAAAATGTACTAGTAACATTTTCTTTTCTAGGTTACACTACACCAACTAGTCTTGGTTATGATCTTGGGTTTAAAACACCTTAAACCACCCAAGATCACACATTACGCAAAAATCGTAGTTTGACTATCACAAGTAAACCCACTTCATTCAAAGCTTTCCTGGGATCTATGCAGTAGGTCTTGTGAGATCAGATTATTGGGAATACTCCTCCTACTTTCTGTTTCGAGCATATACCAGGATTGGATCACGTTTGGGGACTCTTTTGAGTTTTAGGCTCAGTTACCCTGCCCATGCCTTCTGATTCGACCAGCGATTGTTCCCCCAGGAGTTTTCGGTGTGGTGGTATCCTTAGTATCTAACCATAGGTTCATACACAGGTGACAGCGGAGGGTATATCTGCTGTACCTAGGACAGACGTGGGAGGAAATCCCTTGCAGGTCTTTGGGAGGGAAGTTGGGTGATTCCAGTGCTTGCACCCTTATTCATTGTATTGTGGACCCCGGGTAACTGTTCTTCATCCTTCGTTGATCTGTTCTGGGCCCTCATCATCCCAGACTCTTCTTTGGAAGGCATCTGTTTGCCTGATTTGATTTACGTAGGACCTTTTTTAGTGGTGTGCCCTTTGTGCTACTTATCTTAGTTTTCCTTAGAGAACTTCTTGCTCATTTGAGCAGGAAACTATGTCTAGCATTCCGATGAGTGCCAATCAAGGTACCCCTATTCCGGGAGATCCTTGTGTTGTTCCATTCATTGGAAACATTGGTACTCCCTTAATGGCCACTTTGAATCTTCCTGGATTCACCATAGGGTTGTTGGTTTGGTTGTTTTCCACTTTGAATGCCTTGCATGCTCCTGACACTTCTTTTGTGAGCACCTCAAATCAAGAGCATCAGAACCCCGTGCCTCCTTTGCCAGTAACATCTTCTCCTCCTCCTTCCACCTCATGTGGCGAAAGTAGCAATACTAGTACCCAGCAGTATAAAAGGAATAGATGGAGGAAGAATAGGAAGAAGATGCCAAAACAAGGGGGCAGCAACCCAGCCTCTGCAAGTCATGCTGGGGGCAAGCACCCTTCCTCTGCAAGTCGTGCAGGGGGCACCTACCCAGCTTCTGGAGGTCATGCTAGGAGAAAACTTTTAGTCACTGAAAATCATACTGAAAGTTTGTCTTCAACCACTATCAGTCATGTTGAGGACACGTCATTGATCACTGCTAATCATATTAATGACAAGTCACCAGTTCCTGTGAGTCATACTGGAGACACCAGATCAGCCACTGCAAGTCATGCTAAGGGAGTTGACATTGTCGACAAACCAAACAAGCAGAAGCTTAAGTTCCCTTGTAAGTTTTGCGAGGGATATCACCTTACTTACTTGTGCCATATACTTCTAGAAGTGCAAAAAGTGTGGTCCTTAGTTCAAAAGTCTAAGGCTTCTGAGCAACCAGCCTCTGTGAGTCATGTTGGGGGCAAGCTGTCAGCCAATGCTAGTCATGTTGAGAGTACTGACATTGTAAATGAGTCTAAACATATAGGACGAAAACCAAAGTTCCCTTGTAAAATTTGTAAGGGAGATCACCTTACTCACCGATGCCCTGCCATTCCAGAGGCACAAAGAGTGTGGTCCATGTCTGAAGGAACCTCTGTTCCTGAGTTGTCTATAGATTCCCTGCAGTCAGATCAACCTTTGGTTGATAAAGTGGTTGAACCAATGCAATCTTTGGTTGACCCCACTCTTCCTTCGGAGAGTGAACTGATAGAATCGATGCAATCTTCAACCGATCCCATCAGTCCTTTGGAGATTGATGCACCTACTGCTGAAGTCTTCTACAGTACCAGTTTGGATATTCCTGAAAAAGGGGGCACTTCATCTGTGCCATGTGAACCCCTACCAAGCCCTAGGATTGTTTCCTTTGATTGGAATAGTCTAGCCGAGCCTCGTCTTCCTTCTTCGACACCTTTCCAAATAAAGGTTGATATCGGGAACCATACGGTTGATCGATGCATTGTTGATGAAGGTGCTTCTGTTAGTATCTTATCCGCTTATGCTTGGAGATATTTGGGTTTCCCTAATGTTATTCCTGCTGCTAATTGGTCGTTGACCTTTGATAGAAGACCTAGTGAACCGATCGAATTCCTCCGTCAGGCACCTGTTACTTTGGGTGGAAAAATAGTCTTAGTTGATTTTATGGTTTTAAAGGACCCTATGGATTTTGATATGATCCTTGGGTGTGATTACGTTTATGCTATGCATGCTGTGGTGTCTATGCTCTTTCATGTGATGCATTTACCTCATAACGAAAGTATCGTCACTATCGACCAGCTTGCATTCGTTGATCCTCCTTATTACCCAACTGTAGACCAGTCAGATTCCTCGTCATTAGGCACTACTATGTCACATGGGACTTATGTGGCATATTGTTCCTTGAGTTCAACTGCTACTGAGAAGAAGTCTCTGAGTTCATGCTTACCTTCTCAGGACTTGGTTCCAGCTTTTGACCAAGTGACACCTCCATATGAATGTTTAGATATGTATTCTATCTGGGATGATATGCTTCCTTCCGATGAAGTTTTTCTAGAGTCTATAGTACAGTCTGGAATTCATTTGGATGTTGATCCAGTCACAATCATGTCCAGCCCCGGTTTGACCTTAAAGTCTGATCTTCTTATTGTTGAGTCTTTAGACTCTCCTATAGATCCACAAATCGATGTTCCTGCTGAGTTTGATTATGCTTCTAGAATTTTCAACTCCCGTGATGATGAATTTGTTTCTGCAGTTTCCATCATGTCCTTCAACTTTGATCTTCATCCTGAAGTTGATCTTGTTGATTGTAAGTCCTCGGGCTTGGGTACCATAGAGTCTTCATTTGAAAACTCTGCCTTGTTTATGCCTGTTGTTGATGATAGTGAAGTTGAAAGTATTTCTACCACAGTGACTTGTATCGGGTCTTTCTTTACATATGTTTTAGATATGATCTTGGTACTGATGTTTCTTGGAGACAGGATTCTTAGCTGGATGTATACTTGCTTACTGGTCCTTTTTGACACCTTGACTGACCATGTTAGGTATATTCGGAACCTTGCATATAGGTTTAGGCTTCCCCGCTGTTATGTTGCATTTGAACCTTTTGCCATCTGAATTCACCATAGGGTCGAACCTGTTGGATATTGGTGTGTTAGCCATCTCTTTATGCATTGTGCACCAGTCCGACAGCAGAGCCTACCTAACATGGGTCACCCTAGTCAGCACCCTTATGCCATTCCGGTGCCCATGCTAAGTTTTTCTCATATGCTCGGGAGCCTTTTTAGAATTACCATGACTTTGAGAAGAAGCCTCATATCTTTCTTCCTCATATATTTTTGGCCATCCCTGATAAGGCTCCCATCTTTGTGTTCACATTGCATATGCATCTGTTATGATCCCGCTTGCGCTAATAAGCCTGAAGCTGGATTCCACGCTTTTAGCCCGTTGTATAAGCCTCCATCTCTGATCTCATTTCCGCTAAGCCCTGTATCATTTTGCCCTCACAATTTGACACCTTTTACCTGGAGGAGACACACCCTGAGTGTACTTATCTTGCTCATGTTCCTTGCATTAGGCATAGCTTTGTTCCATGCGCTTGGAGCTAGTTTCGCATGTCCCTGACACTTGTATCCTCCCATTTCAAGCATTCTTCTTTTACTTCGAGCTCATTAAAAAAATTAAGTAGGTTACGAGCATTTCTTCCACCTTTCCTTCGAGCTCGTTAAAAACAGTAAGGAGGCTATGAGCATTTCTTTCATCTTCACTTCGAGCTCATTAAAAACAGTAAGGAAGTTGTGAGTATTTTTTTGTATCTCCTTTGAGCTCATTAAAAATAGTAAGGAGGTCATGAGTTTACTTTTCCGGACTCGTTAAACCTTTACAGAAAAGATCCCTATGGAGTTCTTTTAAGCCCTTTTCAGACTCCTTAAATAGGAAAAGTTTACCGAGCATAGTTGTCTTTTCGGGCTCGTTAAAATAACTGAACCGACATCCACTTAGGTATAGAATTACCCCTTTTCCGGGCCTTGGTGGATAATTTACGGAAAAGGTATACTCTAGGTATACTCTTGTATGCGCTAGAAGAGTCCTTCTTCCATCATTTTACACTTTTTCGGGGAAGGAGACTAACTTTACGAAAAAGGACCTTTAGAGTCGTCTTTAGGGTTTTCAGACTCTCGAAATGTGAAAACACCAAGCGAGCATTCACCTACTCGGGCTCGATATAAAATCCATGGATAGGTGTATAGAGGACTGTTTAATTTTTTCAACTCTATAAGCAAGAAAACACCACCGAGCACAGACCAATCCAGGATCGATATAAAATCCACAGATAGGTGTATGGAGTTTTCTTCTAGCTTTTTCAGACTCCTTAAATATGAAAATACCGTTGAGCATGATTTAGTTCTTTGTCAAGCTCATTAAAAAATGAAAAAGGAAAGGGAAGGGAAGAATGTTAAAATATCTTTCAATATGATGGCAGCAAGTCAACTATCTCTTTGGACAAAGCACCTGTTTTGAGTCTATGAAACAAGTTGGGTTCTAGTGTTGGCCTTAGGATAAACCTGATCTCAGAGTTCTTATTCCTCTGTTTGGTTAGTCTTACAATCATATGGAGAATCTGTTAATGTATCCTACATTGCAGACTTGTGTCGTGGTCCCTTTGTGTTCAAAGCTGCCTAAGTCACTCTTGTGTCGTGCTCATTGTTCAAGGATATAACCTGTGTCGGCCATTCTGCAATTGCCTTGACCTCATGTGTCGGCCATTCCTTGGTGTCAGTATGTTTCATCATGTGTTCAGTCCTACTCCAAATCAGCTCATACCTGTTGAGTGTCCCTTGTGTTGGATGATGGAGGATGCATTAAGGACTCCCTTCCAACGGACTTCTTCCCATTGAATTCAACTCATTGTACTCTGGGAATGAAGTTTAGAGTTTCGGTTAGTACCTTGGGGATTGCAGTCATTAGTGGCAGTTTCCCTCGCTATTGGATAGATGGGAATACATCAATGTCTCCTATCTGATGGATTCTTCAAGTGTTCGACGGCAAGACCACTTATTCACACTTGTTTGAATTTACTAGGTACCTTGGGTTCCATTTTCATTATTGGTGGACACCCTCGCGTTTGTTAACAATATACATCAATGACCAATAATCAAATGATACCTCCCACGTTCGACAACAACTCATTTATTTGCATGGATAGGTTTGTACCTTGGGTTGTTTTTGGATGAAGACCTTGGGATCTTCGATAGCATCACCTCATTTATGTTATCACCCAAGTTGCGCAAGACTGAGCCACACTCTTTTTGGGTCTTGATGAGACATAGATCTAGCTTGTTCTCTATGGCTATGTTCTCCAGTTTTGACATAGATCCACCTTGTATTTATGTGGCTATGTTTACACTTATGTTCCTCATGGATCCACGCTTGTATTTTAGTGGCCATGATATATGCATCAGTATTTTGGATCATTATTGTATCCTCTTGGAGGTCATGTTCCACCATTTGAACATGGACAGTTACCCCAAGGATAACTTTGTCTAACATTGCCTTTGCTTTCAGGTACTTCATTTGAGCCTATGATTCTTGGTTTCTCTGTTTCTCCATGATTCAACTCTTTGTTATTTATAATGTATTTCGGCCATCGTTTCTCGTACTCCCTCTGACCTCATACATTAGGGGGCATCTTTTATAGCTTGAAATGACACCTCTCCGTCCGTGACGACACTTGCTTCCCTTGGTCGCATGACAACACTTCTTGAGATCAAGTTTCAGTCACACAGCAAAACATTTGTGGATGGAGGAGTCATTTGGGACACTAAAAATGGTTGAAATTACCTCATTCTTGACCCATTTGATGTATATGACCCTCAGGAACATTTTTCCAGACCAAACCATCTCCTAAAAATGAGCAGAAAAGCCTGTTTTTGGCCATTTTTCAACATGAGCATTGGTACACAGGCATGATAGTAGCGTGTGTACCCTACTTTGCTTCATTAAAGTAGCGCTCAATGCCATATGTACGCTACTTTGTCTACTATAGAGTAGAGTAGACCCCTATTTTGGTCAAATCTTGAAATTCGAGTAAGTTAAGTTGGTTAGGAAACCTCTTGAGCGGTTATAACTTCTTTTCCTCTTCCTCACTGACTATATAAGGAGGTTAGAAGGGCCATGTGAGGGGACTAAGCCCAATTACAAAGTTATGCTGGAGGAATGGAGACCCTCATCCCCCTCTCTTGTGCTTCAGTTTTGGTAAACCCTAGCACAGTTGATTAGAGGCTGGAATCCTTGGAGAACAAAAGCAGGAGACCTTGAATCTAGGTTTCGTGAAGTGCCAAGCTTGAAGGAAGGTATAACTTTATGTACTTTATTTCATTCATCAACAAACATCAGACATTCTTTCCTTTCCAAATATGACCTATTCTCATATGTCTCTGATTTGATTACTGTTTAATTATAGTTTGATGTCTTGTTATGTCATGGATATCAGTCTTATATATGTAGTCAAATGTGTTTGAGAAAGGTATCAAGTTGTTTTGCAGGTCTGGGCATTGCGACACTGGATAAGCATTGAAGAGCGAGGGAGGCAAAGCTAGGATCAACCTTCTGAAAGAGGTGCCTACATCTCTAAAGCTTAATCTCTTCATTTATTTGTTATACTTGCAGAATGCTTGTAAGTCTATCTTTATCACCGTAAGTTGGTAGTTTCTCCCATGAACTATCAAACTGAGATGGCAACCATGTCCATTGAAAATTTCAGAATGTTTGATCCCCCTAGTGATGAGGTTCATAATTATAGTGTAAAAAATGAAAGCAGTGTGAAGGCTGAAACTTTGAGAGAAGATATTTATGTTGCACCAAGGATGAATGAGCACTTATGTTGCAGCCCAAATTATGTTTTTGAGGACCTAAAAGATGAATATATTGCAGTAGCAACATATGGATTAGATTTTGAAACCTCAAGTGCACTGCTTGAAATCGATCCGGTGATGGGGAATGAAGAGGAGGAACATCTGCAAGAACCTCACCTTCTTGCAGGGTCATTGAAGATGGATGAACAGAAGATCCAAGAGGCCCTGAAAATTCTCCATGACACTCATTCTTCAGTGTCGAGGTTGTGTTGGGAAGCTTCTTTAAGGGAAGATCAATATTTCTTTGCAGCCATGGAGAATATCCAAAAAGCAACATCCACAATCAAAGGTATATTCTCACAGTTTCTTTCAGATAAAAATTACATGTGTGAGCTTGTTGAATTGTTGTGGGATGCATCTTTGCATGATGAAAAAAATATTTGCAGATATGAAGAAGAGAACTACAAGCTCAAAAGTAAGTTGTTGGCCACCCAAGATTCTTTGAGATACACTCAAAGTGCTCTCTTAGAATCCCAAATGAAGATATAACAATTCCAGCAAGAGTGGAAAGAATTGACTGAATCCTCAATTTTGCCCAAGAGTCATCCCTTTTGGGTCAATGACATAGAATATTACATGAAGGAACCTCATGAGTGGGTGGACCATGAGGAGCAGTCTATGCGGTACATGCTTGAAGAATGTGCAGAAAAAGTGGGTGTGTAATGTACCCACCCTTGGAACCAATGCCAGGCAGGGAACGTGCTACCAATCTATGGGGCTTTTCATAAAGCTCAGCCCATTCATTTGTTGAGATATTGTAACTTCAAAGAATATTATATTTGTACTTTATTATTCCGGAGATGTTTCATTCCTCCGTGAAGATCTTATTGTATATCCGGAGATGTTTATTCCTCCGTCAGAATGTGGTAACTCGGGTTATTAGACTTCCCTAGTGGGGGTCGGCCCTGTATGTGTCATGTGGATCAAAGGGTTATTAGACCACCCTAGAGGGGTCGGCCCAGTTAGTTGTAGTGGGGTATTTAACCCACTGGTTAAATACGAGCCTACGTGTACCTGTGTAAAATACATGTCAGTGTAGTGTATAAATAGAGGAGGTGTGTTCCTCATTTGACACACACACACTCACTTGAGGATAGCGCACTTGTGGAGGAGAGGTCTGCTATTGTGGAGGAGGAGATCATGTCTCAGGGTTTCATCTTTGTATATTGCTGGTCATCTATATTGAGGAAGCTTTGCTGGGTTTTCTACCCCATGAGGGTTTCCCAGGATAAATCTCTGTCTCTTGTGTTTATGCTATGCTTGTTGTTTCTTCAGTGATCCTGTATATGCTATTATTGAGAAATGGAATGTAATGCTGCTATTTTCTGTCTTAGCATATTGAATTTTAACATGGTATCAGAGCTAACCTGAAGGAAGGCAAGGTATGGCACTTACGACACTTGCTTTACTTATGACGATTTGAAGGTTAGGGTTTTTCATAGCAAAAACCAGTCATCGTGGAACTTTCGCCATAAATCCATTTTGGAGAAGGTTCAGGATCTGAAAAGTTTACAGGTCGACGATAACATCCCCAGGTACCTTGTGTCCAAAGGGCACCCTCAGATTCATTGTACTTTGTGAGTTATGATCAGTACAAGTTAGGGTTTCTGCCTCTTCCAGATCTCAGTCAAAATCAGGTGACCTTGGAAAAAAGGTCATAACTTGGGCTAGGAAGCTCCAAATGAAATTTAGTAAAAAGTGACAGGTATTACACAGACTGTACTATCTCAGGAAACTTTTTCAGAGGCCGAAGGTGAACCAGTGACACGTGGCACGCCATACAAGTGCGCTCTCCTGTTTTATCCCATAAACAGGCCACGTTGCGAAACTTGGAATAACTCTCTCTCAGAGAGTCCAATTGAGGTCAGAACTATCAGGATGGAAAGATAACAGTTCTAGCTATCTCAGGAAAAATTTTCAGAGGCCGAAGTTCAAACAGTGACACGTGGCATGCTGTACAAGTTCGCTCTCCTGTTTTATCCCATAAACAGGTCACGTTGCGACACTTGGCATAACTTTCTCTCAGAAAACCCAATTGAGGTCAGACCTGTCAGGATGGAAAGATGAAAGGTCAGGATACTGCATAAAAAGGGTTTCAGACCCTGTGGAGCAAAAATTTCAGATTTATAGCAGAAACAATCAGGTGCATATTTCTGTCAAAACAGAATTATTTTTGGAGCACCTTTATTCATGGCTTCCGGAATTTAGGGTTTCGGATAAAGTTAGAATTTTTGGAATCGGATTCCACGGCTGAATGCTACTCAGGAAAATCAAAATTTAGAGACCAAGATCGAATTTTTTGGTTGGGTGGAAGACCGGGCTTGATCAAACCCCAGTTCGGGATTTTGATTGGAAAGATGGAAAATTAGGGCTTCAGCGAAAGTTGGAATTTTTGAAGTCTGTAACCACGGCTGGAAGCTCCTAAGAAAAATAAGAGTTTAGAGCCTTGGATCGAACCTTTTGTTTGGGCAGAAGGGTGGGCTTCATCAAACCCTAGTTCGGGATCCTGTCCAGAAGATCCAGAAGTTTCAAAGGCAATTTTGAGGGGTCAAATTTTGGAGGTTCCAAAATTGAAGTATGCCAGTTTGATCAGCTCAGCAAGACATATTCTTTCATCCATTCAAAAGTGTGAAAGTCAAAGTTTGAATCTTTAGGGTTTCTCTAGCAAACCCTAATCAAGCTCCAGATCAAGTTTCAGGGGGAGTTGAGGCTAAGGCCTTACATAAGAATACTACAAGAAGTCTCGACAGGTATGACTTAAGGAGGTTCAGGTATGTCTTGAAATCTAATTCTTGATTAAGTTCATGATGTGTTTGTCTTCATATTATTTACTAGTACAATCTTGATTAATGTTAGAATTGTCTTATCACCCTAGTAACAATATGAATGCATGTGAATGATCAAAGACATTCATTGATTAGGGCTATATGATTGTACTAATGCATTATGATGTTGTGTGAGGTTGATGTTGTCTGCTAACAAGATACAGGTACATCACAAAAGACAAATCAGGTTCCATGACCATGAAAACATGAAGACAAAGACTCATCCATAATATTTGTTCTACTTACGAGGTATGTATGACTTTGTTATATTATGCTTAACCTATGAGACATGCAGGTTCTAGCTCAGGATCTCTAAATCATTGAAGAGATTGTTTAGGTATGTTGTACATAACTAAGTAGGTATACTAATCCAGGTATGTTTCCCATGAATCTTACCTTGTGTTAGGATCCCTTATATAAGTATACTTGGTATGATTGGTTATGCTTATTCATAAAGTTAGTAATCAAGGGATTATGCATATTATGTCTTTTATCTTGATTGATAATATGCATGAGTAAAAGAAGAATTCCCTGAAATCTTGAATACTAATGTTTATCAACTATAATCATGACTATACATTTTCAAGATTATTTAGAACTATAATGTTTTGATAACATTTAGAACATACTAATGGGTGTATGTTTGTGTATGATATCATGAGGATGACACTTGAACATGCACAGTGGTACAGAATGAATAGAAGTTCAAAAGATATACAGAAGATCAAGCGGGAGGCAACCACACAAACATAAAAGATAAGTATTTGAGTTGTTATTTGAAATAGTAATGATATTTCCTGTAATAGGTTGTATGCATATTTGTATTCCTCGAATATATGATGCTGAGTGTAAAGATTCATAGAGCATTGAACAGTATACTACTAATGTGCATATGATTGGTAAGTTGGACAAACATTCCATTGTTGCTTGTCTAGAATGAAACCTCTTTGCTGACATGCTGAGATCTGTGCACACTCTCGATAGTATGTTCTGGTAGAGATGGAAGGCATCTATATAGCCACTGTATGCATACAGGATATGGGAAAGTGTTGTGCCAAAGTATTGGTCAAATTAGTTGCATAACTATGTAAATGATATCTGTATGCATAATAGGTTATCATGACAATGTGATTTGATGATTATGAAGTATTACTAATCATGTACCTAATTTTGATTTGTAGGAAAAATCATGATGAATGATGAACAAGCGATGCATGTTCAACAAAAGGATTTACAAATCAAACACACTATAGAAGGCTTGTGGCTAGAAGATTCTCTTAGAAAAGAGAAAGAGAATCATGATGAGATGTTTGTTCCAAGTGGATAGATAAAACCATTCTCTTAATGGTGTAATCAAAGAAGAAGTGTGATTCAGGTTCTGTATGGGTACCCAGGATCGATAATCAATTGATGAGCTTAATGATCACCACGGGTGATGTGGATATCAACCTTTGCTACAAGGTTGAATATGGTTTTTATACATAGATGACATGGATGCAAGAAGGAACTCACCACAGAGTTCGAATAATATTGAGGCTCATATCAGTAGACCCATCTATCGAGAGATGGCACAGATAGATATGCAGAAAATCATTCAATGCAGAGTGTGAATGATGTTCAGTCACAAAGGGAGAATTGACAGTTTCTTGATAAGCTTGGGCTTTACCAAAAGTAAAGTTGTTCCTAACCTTTACCTTAAGGCTATGGATCATACTATTATTATGATATCTTTCTTATAGGGAATGAGAAACAGATCATGAAAAGAAAGAAGAAGATGGCTGCAGAAATGAAAAATGAAAGATCTCAGATTGATGCATTACTTCCTAAGTCTGGAAGTATGGAAAGGCTTAGAAGGAATCTTTCTCAACCAGGGAAAGTATGCTGAGAAATATTAAAAGGAATTGATGTGTTGGAATGGCCACTCTCATGAATTCCAACTTGAAGTTCTTAGCAGATGACTCATTAGAGTTAGTGGATATAACTCTGTACAGACAAATTATTGGGTCTTTGATGTATCTAACATATACTAGGTTAGATATATGCTTTGTTGTGAACACCTTGAGTCAGTATCTAGTGGAATCTAGATGTGTTTACCTGATAGTTGCAAAGCATGTGATGAGGCACATAAAGGACACGATAGAATTTGATCTATGCTATCTTGAAGATCATGACTTCAGATGGCTACTCAGATGCTGATTGGTAAGAAAGTGTATCAGACAGGAAGAACACATCGAGAGGATGTTATTGTCTGGGATTAGCCATGATCTTGTGGTTTAGCTGGAAGCAGTCTAGTGTGGCTCTCAGCACAAGCGGAATATATGGCTGCTTGCTCCGCTAGTTGTGAAGAAGTTTGGCTTCAGGATTGTTTGACTTAGAGATAGAACCAACTGAGATCCTATGTGATAATTAGAGTTGTATAAAGATGACATAGAATCTAGTGTTCCATGATAAGTCAAAGAACATAGGGAACAAACAAGATATGACGCGGAAAGGAACTATAAAGTTTGAATTTGTAACAGGTTACCATTGTACTAACCAAACCTTTACCTCAAGTAAAGAAGTTACCAACATACTAACCAAACCTCTGTCTCGAGTGAAATTTGAATACTTCCGAGACAAGCTTGGTGTAGTTCAAAAGGACCCTCCTCGAAAGGGGGAGTAGTATAGTCACTGATGATGAGTTTGTCTCATCGAACAACAAGGTCGATGATGAGGTAACCCGTTCTCCACACCTAGATACTTAGAAATATTTATATTTAGGACTCTTATACTTAGAATACTTAGTTTTACTTATACATGCTTTTGATGATAGATGTATTGGTGAGAATAGATGCTTTTGATGATAAGATGTATTGGTAAGAATACATACTTTTGATGACACATGTATTGATTAATGTACTTGTATGGTTGAGGATACTTGTACTTGTATTGATGAGAATACATGTGGGGATTGTATCATCCTTGAACACATGTTCTAAAGTGAGCCGTAGACGTATGGTC
The DNA here is from genome assembly GCA_027924585.1 of Larix kaempferi. Classification (NCBI taxonomy): domain Eukaryota; kingdom Viridiplantae; phylum Streptophyta; class Pinopsida; order Pinales; family Pinaceae; genus Larix; species Larix kaempferi. The sequence goes on from BSBM01001363.1 coordinate 1,721,363, forward strand.
TCCGAAAATGAAGTCCTTAGTGGACAGGTAGGGGATTGGATCATCCCTGGACTTTCAGTCCTAAAGAGAGTCGTAGACGTGATGTCTCCGAGAATGAAGTCCTTAGTGGACAGTTGAGGGGATTGGATCATCCCTGGACTTTCAGTCCTAAAGAGAGCCGTAGACGTGAGGTCTCCGAGAATGAAGTCCTTAGTGGACAGTTGAGGGGATTGGATCATCCCTGGACTTTCAGTCCTAAAGAGAGCCGTAGACGTGAGGTCTCCGAGAATGAAGTCCTTAGTGGACAGTTGAGGGGATTGGATCATCCCTGGACTTTCAGTCCTAAAGAGAGCCGTAGACGTGAGGTCTCCGAGAATGAAGTCCTTAGTGGACAGTTGAGGGGATTGTATCATCCCCGGACTTCGGTCCCTGAATTGATCCGTAGACGTGTGGTCTCCGAGAAGTGGGGATTGTATCATCCCCGTACTTCGGTCCCTGAATTGATCCGTAGACGTGTGGTCTCCGAGAAGTGGGGATTGTATCATCCCCGGACTTCGGTCCCTGAATTGATCCGTAGATGTGTGGTCTCCGAGAAGTGGGGATTGTATCATCCCCGGACTTCGGTCCCTGAATTGATCCGTAGACGTGTGGTCTCCGAGAAGTGGGGATTGTATCATCCCCGGACTTTGGTCCCTGAATTGATCCGTAGACGTGTGGTCTCCGAGAAGTGGGGATTGTATCATCCCCGGACTTTGGTCCCTGAATTGATCCGTAGACGTGTGGTCTCCGAGAAGTGGGGATTGTATCATCCCCGGACTTTGGTCCCTGAATTGATCCGTAGACGAATGGTCTCCAAGAAAGTGATTTTTTTTATGATGATGTGGTTACTTGTATCGGTATGGATACTTGTATTGATGATGTGGTTACTTGTATCGGTAGGATACTTGTATTGATGATGTAGTTACTTGTATCGGTATGGATACTTGTATTGATGATTTGGTTACTTGTATCGGTAGGATACTTGTATTGATGATGTAGTTACTTGTATCGGTATGGATACTTGTATTGATGATGTGGTTACTTGTATCGGTAGGATACTTGTATTGATGATGTAGTTACTTGTATCGGTAGGATACTTGTATTGATGATGTGGTTACTTGTATCGGTAGGATACTTGTATTGATGATGTGGTTACCTGTATCGATAGGATACATGTATTGATGACATGGTTACTTGTATCAGTATGGATACTTGTATTGATGATATGTATACTTGTATTGACATGAATACTTGTACTAATGATGTGGATACTTGTATTGTTATGGATACCTGTATTGATGACGATGCTGATGATCGTGAGATGACGATGCTGATGATCGTGAGATGACGATGCTGATGATCGTGTGATGACGATGTTGATGATCGTGTGATGACGATGCTGATGATCGTGTGATGACGATGTTGATGATCGTGTGATGACGACATTGATGATCGTGTGATGACGATGCTGATGATCGTGTGATGACGATGCTGATGATCGTGAGATGATGATGCTGATGATCGTGTGATGATGATGCTAATGATCATGTGATGACGATGCTGATGATCGTGTGATGATGATGCTGATGATCGTGAGATGATGATGCTGATGATCGTGTGATGATGATGCTAATGATCGTGAGATGACGATGCTGATGATCGTGTGATGATGATAATCGTGAGGATCCAGATGATGATATTGTTGTAGCTGTTCAAGTGCTACAGAAGATAAAGACTCAATACTGAAGATGTCGATGTTCCAGTATTGAAGATGTTCCAGTAACTGCTTGAGTTACTGATGATGTTCAGAAAGCTTCCAATGATTTATAGATGTATCATGTATGATGTTGATGACTCCTTGCTCGTGCAAATGCTGTTATAATATCCTTCTCGTTAAGGGGGAGTGTTGAGATATTGTAACTTCAAAGAATATTATATTTGTACTTTATTATTCCGGAGATGTTTCATTCCTCCGTGAAGATCTTATTGTATATCCAGAGATGTTTATTCCTCCATCAGAATGTGGTAACTCGGGTTATTAGACTTCCCTAGTGGGGGTCGGCCCTGTATGTGTCATGTGGGTCAAAGGGTTATTAGACCACCCTAGAGGGGTCGGCCCAGTTAGTTGTAGTGGGGTATTTAACCCATTGGTTAAATACGAGCCTACGTGTACCTGTGTAAAATACATGTCAGTGTAGTGTATAAATAGAGGAGGTGTGTTCCTCATTTGACACACACACACTCACTTGAGGATAGTGCACTTGTGGAGGAGAGGTCTGCTATTGTGGAGGAGGAGATCATGTCTCAGGGTTTCATCTTTGTATATTGCTGGTCATCTATATTGAGGAAGCTTTGCTGGGTTTTCTACCCCATGAGGGTTTCCCAGGATAAATCTCTGTCTCTTGTGTTTATGCTATGCTTGTTGTTTCTTCAGTGATCCTGTATATGCTATTATTGAGAAATAGAATGTAATGCTGCTATTTTCTGTCTTAGCATATTGAATTTTAACATCATTTAGAGGCATACAGTTAAAAACAAAGTGTGTAGATATAAATCAAACAAGTATGAACAGCGGAAACAAATTCATCCACACACATCTCTTCATATGCTCCCATTATCTCAATATCAGTCATCAATTAATTTAAACAATGCAGAAGTAAATACATAGACATCAAAACACTTATCTTCATTTTTGCAACTGCCCAAGCAACTAGCTATGTCACTGCAACGTTCCACCCAGCCATAGGCTCTTCGACAGCTTGTACTGAGTCCGTCCGAAGGCCACCCACGAGCTGGGCATGATTGTCACAAGGGAAAAAGGAACATTCCAGCTCAACTACAGCCCAATAACCATTTTATCTCAGCCAAGCCAGTCCAACTGGGTTTATCAGGCTACAAGGGAACAATGGATGCCCATTCTCAAGCTCAAGCTAAGACAATGGATTACCCATTACCCATACCCCAACATACTCTTTTTCTCACAGCAAAAATGATTATTGACAGGGTTACACATTTACAACAGAGGTGTTCCCAAAACAGGGTCCACATTAGTTCTTCCAACTCGTGGTTCACCCAACGAACTGTGGAATTTCGATTTCAACCCCAGGGAGCAAAATCGATTTCTCTCCATTGGTTAGGATCCTTTCCAATGGCCCAAACGACCTCCAGGAAGACCCCAAAAACGTTCTGCTCTCTTCCCCACTAGTAACCAACACAAAAACGCCCCTTCCCAGCTAAAAGATGAAGGGAAAACACAGAAAAACGAGGGAGGAAAACGCCCAGGCAGCTAGAGCTGCATGAGAGAGCCAGGCCATGGTGAATAATGGCTTCCGGAGAAATTTCGTGGCTCTATCTTGCCCAAGGAGACCAACACGTTTTTCCATGAAGAGTGGCTTTCCCATACCCGATTTTGGACAGCCATACCTCCCCATTCCCAAGGCAATAACTAGCCCAACCAACTCTTGGGAGAAATCAATGGTTGGGTACAAAAGTCAACATGGGTAGTTGAGGGTTTGATGGGTTCTCTCATTGACACTTGGCTTGACTTTAGTGGCTCAAGGGTTTGAATGTTTTCCCTCCCAATTCCTTGTGAAATCATGCCCCCATCTCTTTGTTGCATTGCATAGCTAGTTGTGGGTTTTTTTTTTTTTATTAAAATGCATATTACATGATGTTGAAATGCCAATGTGCCTGGCTAGCACGCAGAGCATATGCATCGCTAAATCGATGGTGGGGCCTTGGCCTTGAGCTCCTCACCATGATTTCATAACAATATTACATCATTTACAATTTAATGCTATGGGGTCAAACTGGGGACATTACAGGGTGAAAAGCAAGTGCATGATTTTTTCCAGAATGAACATGAGAGGATCATTGAAGAAGGTCTTTCTTCCAAGGAAGGTGCAGTTGATTTCACCATAGATGGTTCAGCCATCAATAGAGAGGATACATCCACCACTTCAGTAGATGAAATGTTCAAAATCATGGCTCACCACCCTACATTCCCCACTTCACATTCAACCACAAACTTTGGGAATGAAAATTGGGTAAAAGGATTCTATTTTTTTGTGTCACGTGATGAGCAGAAAGATCCTAAATTTGAGGCAGATGACATGTTCCTTAACCTGCAGCAGTGGAGGCATCCCATGCATGTGTGTGCAGCCACTTTTGACAAGGAGGCATTAGATCCACACTTACTTTCAACATGTGGGTCATGTGATGGAGTTGGGCACCCTTGGATCAATGGCAGAGAGTTGAGCCATTGGATGAAGAGGGGAACACCTGTGGAGTTTCGTAGAAATCATGAGTTCTCTTGATCTGAAGAGGATAGACATATGGCTGATCACATTCCATATGATTCAGCAAATAAAGGTGTTTTTCTATCCATTGGTTGGATGGATAGAGGCATCATTGAAAGGGAAAACCTAGAAGGTAAGAATATTATGTTTTGTTGCAAGAAAATTGTTTTCATCATTGCTAATTTTTATATGATTTGCAAGTAGCAGAAAAGGCATAATTTGCAGCCATCCGATGTCACTCATCCGCATATGGATTGGGTGAAATATTACCTCACAGACATGAAATATCCTGGCAAAAATGTTTCTGCTTATGGTCAAGGGAAGGCAGCTAAGCAAGAAAGTTGCCAAGATAAATTAAGGATTACTTGTAGAAGTTGGCCTATGTGGAGGGAATCCACATGCTTGGAGATTGGGAAAATGCAGTTGATACTTTGGGATCCAGGAATTCCTTGGAGTGATAACTTTCTAGAGGTGACAGAAAATTATGGGTCCTTGTGGAGGAAGCAGTGGGATCCGGGAATTCTACTCAGTTATATTAACTGGGTTAAGATTTCTGTTCATAATTTAGTACAGATAGATTTTATAGTGCAGTTTAGTCATATTACTTTTTACTTAGATTTTTGAAGGCCCCAAGTTTAATTTTCAGATTGTTCAGTGGACGGGCACAAATAAAATCAGAGTGGTGCAGCAGAATCTTGGTGGAATCCTAACATTGCTTGAGGACAAGCAATCTTGGGAAGGGAGGACTATCATGTCCCCAATTTTGGTTCATCCAGTACCATGGGTGAAAGGGGACAAAATCAAACACTAAGGGAATTAAATGGTATTAGTTCTGTTTGCTTAGAATTAATTTTGGCCTAAGTCTCCCAAGTTGGAAAATTTATTTATTAAAAGTAATTTTGATAAATAAAATTAATGGATAATGAGAAAGTGGGCCAAGAGGGCACCCATGTGGAAGATGTTGCCAAAATGGAGTAGGGGTTAATTTTGAGGCAATTATACCACGGGAATTAATTAATTGCTTAAATGTTGAATTTGGAATTAATTCTGAGTTGGAATATTTTTATTAATAAATATTACTAATAAATATTGGCAAGTGGTGATAATATGGCTAGGAAATTCAAATTGGTAAGTGAGCCAAACTTTCCTAAGTGGTAAAGTCTCAGAAAAGCTAAGGAATCTAGTGGAGACAAGTTGGAAAGATGAACCCAGAAAGGAAACTAACAAAAGCTAGCAAAATCAGACAAAAGCAGGAAAGAGGAAAGTAAAGAAAGTGGAAAGATTCAGAAAATCTTTCTAAAATAAAATAGCAACAACCAGAAAAGCTACTTAAAGCGCACTTTCCCAAATTCAGTGAAGGAGGTGAAGGAAAGAATGTTTTGAAAGCTCAGAAGTTGTTATTCTCCTCAAGAAAGGTGCCCTCATGGCTTTGTAGTAGAATGGGAAAGTGGGTAACCTACTCTCATAGGTCACCAAAGCTAAGTAGCTTACTCAGTAGGTCATCATAAAGTTTATAAAAGAATCCAACCAACTACAATGAAGAACTTTTGATCATTTATGTTTTCTCATGAGAGCTCTGATGCTTCTCTAGTTGAGTGATGTGCCTCAGCTGTGCTTCTTGGGTTATGTTCCCCAAGGCCCTTAGTTTCCAAAGAGTCTTTTGTAGGTCTATGTCAAGATATTTCAGCCAGTAACACATGCTTCCAGCCTCCATTGAAGATCTACAGTCATTTGGGAGAACAGGTTACTCCAGCAATGATTCCCCAGCTAGTTTTGGTGAAGATCCATCCATTGAAGAAGATAGAACTTGGGAGTGTGCCCAGGGGCTTAAGGAGAGTTGGTGCAGCCATTTTTTCAAAAATAAGAGGTGTACAAGATCAGTAACCAGCGTCAGATGAGATCCATACTTCTCTTCTCACTCGTTCTCCTTTCACAGCTAAATTTAGAGGAGTTTTCCCTGAAGGAGAGGGATGACTTAGTGAATGCGCTCCAGACAAGTTCAGAAGATCAGTAAGCAGCCATTTATAGTCATATGACCTGTAGATGACTTGATACTATCTCCATAGCAGAGCCACAATAATATTCTATTTCTTCTCTTCATACTCCATCAAATGTAATGAATATTTAGCCTGTGAGGCACTGTTGTTTTGGGAGACAGTTAAATCAATAAAAGAAGGATTCTGATATATTATTTTTGACCTGCATATGTTCAGTATGTTATATCCAATCATTATTTAATTTCATAGCAGATTTTATCATTTATTGGAGCAGTTTAAGGGATTAAAATGCAAGACTAGCTAGTTTGGTGCTTAATCTAGACTAGTTTCACCATATTTGCTACTAAATCTTTTATGAGGATCCATTTTGCATTCTGTCAGTTGGAGGAGGTTGTTAGTTCAATATTATATCCATATCAGTCCCTGTAATAAGAATTTGAATGCTTTAACTTCATTTTGGAAATCCTGTAATCTGACTAGTTCAGTAGTCCACGTAGTGCAATCAAGCCCCAAATCACTCCAAACGTTTCCAAGTTCACATAGTATTCATTCCAGACTATTGTACGAGTTGCATGAATGATATATCTCTGTCCTAAACACCTTTAACCCTTACCCAGTCTTGTTGGCATATGCTAGAAGCCCAAGAAGCCTCGAAGTAGGAAATAGATTCGTTCTATTGCTGAAAAGTGAATGGCTCTAGTACCTTGTCCCAAGGACTCTTGCTAAAAACATATTTTTCTGCTACTGTACCTAATCCCATATAAATTCCAGAATCAAACTTTCATCCCACCATCCTCAATCTGTACACCAGTACCCCTCACTTACCTCCTGTTAGGTTCGAAGGATTTGCCACAAAATTTTCACTAGTAAAAGTTGTAAAAGTTTTTAAGTGGAGTTAATATCTGGGTCAGATCTTTCCCAGGATATTACACTTTGTAGCTTCCTCTAAACTTGCATCAATTCATCATATTTTTCCCTAACAAGCTGGTTTAAACGCTTTATTTCTTCTTCTAAATCATTATTGCTTCGATCAGGTGACTTATCGTTACTTTTTTACTTTCTGATATGGTCTTCTAGGTTTTGATTATGGATTTTTAAACATGATATTTCTTTATCATGATCAGATAACATTTTCTTATTATCTCTTATGGTTCATTCTAGTTGTTGATTTTGATTCCATAAGCAATGATTCTCATCGTCTCTCCACTCCTTTAAGAACTTATGTGTCTCAATATCAGCTTGTAGACATTTAATGCTCGCTTTATATTGTTATAATTCATCCATTGTTGTTTGCAACTGAGACTTGATTCCCAAATATGTGTTTTCCATAGTTCATGATTTCGACTTTGCTTCAATTTCTTCCTTGATTAGGTCTTTTTTTATGATAACTGGTCTCAACATTGACAATACTTGGTCTTCCTTTGATGTTTGAATTTTCAACGATTGCTGATCTTCCTTGATTTTTGCTTTTTCGAAGGATGATAGTCTTGACTTCTTTGCCAATGGAGTCTTTCTTGATTTCTTTAGTGATAGATAGTCTTGCACATCTTGCACATGATTCCTTGCATCGTTCATAGGTATGTTCCACTGCTTGGGACTAGTTTGCTTTCCATTTGACACTCATTCCCTCACCTGTTGTACTATAAGCAATTTTTTTTTTTCAAGCTTTCCTAATATGAAAAAGACCAAAAAAATCAAATATTCCAAAAATCTAGACGAGAAAATCGTTACTTCTTTTTGTTGGCAGTTGTTGTGTCGCCTTTGAACAGAGCATTCATTCCACTCCACCCATTTTGAGTCGGTACTATAGTAGGACCTTGGGATCTGTACTCGTTTCTCAGATTTTACTCCATTGACTGGTTAAGCTTCCAGTCATTATGGAGCCCTTTATTGATGCCTCCTGCATCGCACAATGTTATTATCATCTAGTACTTGAGTCTATGCTACCTAAGCCTATCCATTTTCTCATGCTCTTGTTTAAAGGAAGTCTTGAAACCAGATTCGTCCACTCCTCGGATCTCTTGACTATTGCATGTCGGCCATCCTTATTGAGTCAGTCCGTTCATCCGAGTTCTTCCAAATCTTTCAGCATAGATGTTACCTCATGGTGGTTGATGGGGGATTCCTTAATGCCCTCCTTCCAGTGAGTTTCGTTTCATCGACTTCAACTCATTTATTTCAGAATTGAGACTTAGAGTCGATTGAGTACCTTGAGGCTTGCAGTCATTAGTGGTAGGTTCTCTCGCCATCGACAGTTTTGGGAATACATTAATGTCCCCTAATCGATGGATTCATCTTAGTGTTCGACCTCAACACATCTATTCACACTTTGATGATTGTACTATGTGCCTTAATGCCCATTTTCATTATTGGTGGGTTACCTCGCGTCTGTTAACGATATACACCATTGACCGGTAATCAGATGATGTCACATTAGGTTTGACTTCAACACCTTTATTCACTTGATGGGACTTGCACCATAGATGATTTGTGTAAAAGACCCTAGACGTTAGTAGCATTCAGTATGCTGCTCATGATCGTGACTATACGTATGAGATTTCATTTCTCATGCATCAGCAGTTTGTACCTCCAGTATTGTGCCAGTTGTTTCCTTTTCAGCAAAGGACCATATCTTACTGTATGGGCCATGGCTATGACCACCTATGGAATGTATTCACTATGTATTTCCTATCATGGCAATTGTATTAGATTGTTGTATTGTACTGACACGTATTCAGAGATATTATTGTATTATGACGAGTGGGCTACTCTTTCCATTTGTGTATCCATCACTTCACTTCTGAGATTTATAATGTATTTCGGCCATCGTAGCACCTTCTCTGACCTCACACATTAGGGGGCATATGTTACAGTGCATTTTTCCACCTTGTGAGCATCAGCATTGATTGGCCTTCAGTATCCATTGTATTGACTCAGATCCATTATTTTCCCTTTAGGAACCAAGTTTCCCTATTTTTGTTCCTATACGCTTTTTGTTCCATTATAGCCAGCGTACACGCAGGCTGCACCTAACTAGCGCACATACATTGAGTTACATGGTAAAAGATAGTAAGAAATCTATTTTTACTCCCACAAAGCGATCTTAGGGTGACCTTTGGCCCTCCATATACCCCGAAATGACTCGATTCGACCTTTCACTTACCTTTTTAAGGCTATATATTGAGCTCTTATGGTGTATGGAAGGGAGGAGAAAGAGAGAGCAACATAACTCTAGTGGATTTTTGCCGTGAATTGAGTCTACACTCATTGATCCTTGTTGTTGTGAACTCCTTATGTTCACCTACCAAACTCCTTTCATAGTTTGAGTTTTCCATTGCATGGGGGATTGAAGTGGTGGAGGCACAAGTGGAGAGACCTAGTTCTTGGTTCAGATTGGTTTCCGGCAAGAGGTTGTATTGTGTACTTCTTGTTATTATTAATGGAAATACTCATTTTCTCATCCAATTGATCTTGTGATTGTTGTTTAAACTACGTTGGGTTACATTTTCTTATGATATCATGGATCATGCTATTGATTATGCTAATATATTTCACATATTATATGCACTTGCTTGTATTTGTTGTTGAGACTAAGCTGCAGGTTCAATTGTAGATTGGAAATCTCAACGATGATCTACTTCGAACATCCAGTTGAAGGTTTGTCTTACTCTCCAAATATTATCATATTCGTTATAATAGCATTGCATTGGGAATTGAGTTATTTTCTGGTAGTCATCTATCTGTTGTGGTCTGCCCCGATCCATAGGAAGCTTTTCTCCATAAAACAATTCTTCTTCTACTCTATGCTATTCTTGAGTGAGTTTTAGTGAGGTATGATCCAGCTGTGTGATCTCTCTTATACAATATCACATGGTATTAGAGCTGGAGTCAGCTATTCGAATTACAGTAGCAGTAGTTACAGCAGTTGCAGCAATTCTTTGATTAGTTGTCTTTCATTGAGCACCAGAAGCCTCTGGATTTCCACAGCAATTCCTGGTGCAATTGTATTGAATTTACTAGAGAAATCCAGTGAGGTCTAGCCAGGTGTGAAGGATCAAGTCACATGTGCTCATTGTCCTAAGGCAGTGTTCATTCAAATTTGCAATAAATATCCATCAACAATTTCATTTGTTTTGCAGGTTATTCCATCTTCAACATATTCGAATTCAGTAGCTACTATGGATCTCCATTTTTTTTGCAGGTTATTCTAAGTTATCTGCAATTGCAGCAGTTTTGAAGTTTTCCGCAGTTGCAGTAGTTTTCTGCAGTTGCAACAATTTTCTGCAGTTGCATCAATAGATTTGAATTCAACAATAGCTTCCATGGATCTGAAAGCAATTCCTTCTCTCTCTTCATACAACTATGAAGAATGGAAACCAAATATGACAGCATACCTGAAGAGATATGGTCTTTTTTATATGTGTATTATTGGTGTTAAGAGAGATTTTGCTTCCTATGAAGAGGAAGAAGATTAGCTAGATGATTGTGACAAAGCCTCAACAACAATATGTACTGCTATGCTTTCCAATATGGAGTACCTCATTAATACTATTGAACATCGAAGTGATAACTGGACAATATTGGACATATTATTTGGAAAGCATAAGGAAGAGGATGATGTTATCCATTTGGAGAACAAGCCCAGTAATATTTCCTTCAGTGCTCTCTCTGCTCATGAGTTGGCCTCAATCATCTCTCATGATGAAGTTGTTCAAGATGAAGTCGAAATCCAAGACATGATATCAAGATCTACTATTGCAAAATGGTCCATCACCACTGATGAAGTTGATCCATTTTCTAATTCAAACTCTGAGCAAGATATGTCAGCTACTACTCTAGAAGTTGAAGAGACTTTTGAAATCTCTACTTCCCATGATCTTGTTGATTTGCAAGATGATGACCTACTGAGTATTTTGGAGGTGATGTATTCGCCCTCCTTGATCAAATGATTCCTATGAAATTCTATTTGGTCATTGGCACATGTTTTCAGAGTTTCACCGAAGATGGAAGACACCATCATTCGCTTAGGTTCAAGTCTCATGCATATCCTTGTGGTTTTGGTTTTGATCTCACCCCTGCTAGTTCAAAGGAGATCATAAGAAGACATATATCAATTCTTGGATCTGATTTGAAGTCCAAGCCACCACCATCATGTATTAGTTCATTTGGTTATGATCTCACCTATGTCGGTTCAAAGGAGATATCAAATAACTACATACACATTCATGTATTTGATTCTACCTTAATTGGTTCGAATCACATGCTCCATAATGATCTTCATACTTTTGGATTTGTTCTCACCATGCTTGGTAGGAAGAACAAGTTCAGGAAGCCTCCCAATTCTCTTGCATCCATTGTTGAAGAACTCAAGCACATGTTTTTGGAGCATGATCCACTTCTTCCCAAGAGGAAGATAACTCTTTTTGAGAGAATACTAGATCTAGATCCATAAGAACCTGATGATCTTGCACCCGATGATCCTCCTCTTACTAGATGGGCAGCAACTATTCTTATATTTGTTGGAGATCTTGTGGGAGATCCACATGATTAAAGGAGAACCAGATATGATTATCAAAATGGAAGGTTTCATCCTTATCACATTACTGATCCATTTCTTGCTGATGGATCCTTCTTCGGTGGAGAAGTGCACTTACCATTTGGGGTGAGTGATGTACATGATTGATTATCCTACCACGGTCTATCTTGAGGGGTGGATTTTTTCCCACTGGGTTTTCCCTCTTCCCTCACTTTATTTATTTAGATTGTTGTATGGGGTGACCTTTGGTCTCAGTTACTAGGGCCCTACTATTTTTCAGTTACTTCCTTATAGTTTGGCTTGCGGGGGGGTGTTGGAATATTTTCACCATCATTTTTTTATATTTGCATGCATTCGGCATCCAGTCATCAGTATGGTAGTCTCCCCAGCACTTGGATCCTATGTTCATCCCCCTAGAGCCTATTTTTAGCCATCAAGAGCACTCCTACCTACCTAGTGCACCTTTTTTCCTCACCTGGATGACATATGCACCCTACTACACTACTTGGATCACTAACAGTTAGTTGCAGCATTGATTGACCAGTTTATGCATTTATTGCTCAGTTTAACTTCTTGTAGCTTCCAGTTGTCTATATTGGAGAGCCACTTGACCTACTGACAGCCTCATCATCCTCATGCGCCCTCCTTGGAGTCTCCATCCCTTGATTTGTGCTCACATGACTCAGTTACACTCAGTTAGACTCATTTGACTGACTTTTGACTATTTGTGACTACTACCATTCATTGGATGATGTCTCTGTTAGAAAAAACATGATCGCAGAGCAATAAAAATCAACAAGATGCAAATATAAAATACACAGGCACATTACAAGAGAGACACCAATATATCTTGGTTCACACAAGATGGGCTACATCCACACTAAAATTTCCAGTCCTTATTATTATACCATCCAACAAAGTGAAGGGATACAACCCGCAGCAACTTCCTCTTCACACTCTCTCAGTCTCTCTTACCCAATCTCAAAGATATTTGCAATGCATAATACCTAATACATCAACCCTATCCATATTACAATTTTTTTCTTATAAAGGGGAAATACAATTGGAAAATACCCCGGGTTACCCAAAACCATGGGCCCGTAAAACAACCCCAAAAATTTCCTTCAGGGGATTCGCCCCCGAACCCCCCTTCTCGGTGGCGCTGCCCCCGGACCCCAGTGGGGGAAGACTTCCCCCCCGCTATGGTGAGTGTATAGTCCTTTTGCATATCATATAAAGTTGGGGTACAAACAAGGCTGAATAATAATATCTCTGAATCCGGGAGATCAGGCTCCACAACCAACAGTCTCTAATGATATCCAAGCCACACATTGAGGAGAATTCCAATGACCTTAGGAGGTATTCAAATTCATTTGATTGTATTCAGTTATTATTTGCTTTCACAGTGCCAGCTTACAACTGATGTATGATTACGAAATTTTTTTTCATTTCTTATGTTAATGAGTGATTATTGATTCAATAATTCTTCTTATCTTCTCTGCTATTCTTGAGTGAGTTTTAGTGAGGTTTGCTTCAACTGTGTGATCTCTCCTATAAAATATCATAGGACATTCTGCAGTCACCTTGAACTCATGTGTCAGACATTCCTTGGTATCAATATGTTTCATCATGTACTTAGTCTTATTCCAGATCAAATCAACCTTTTGGTTATATCTCGTGTTGGATGATGCCTTAAGGCCTCCCTTCCAATGGATTTCTTCCCATCGATTTCAACTTATCTTTCTCTGGGAATGAAGTTTAGAGTTTCATGTAGTACCTTGGGGATTGCAGTCATTAGTGGAAGCTTCTCTCGCTATTGAGTAGTGGGAATACATCAATATCTCCTGCTCGAGAGATTATTCAAGTGTTCAACATCAAGACCCCTTATTCACACTTGTTAGAATGTACTAGGTAACTTGGGCCCCATTTTCATTAATGGTGGTTGCCCTCGCATTTTTTAACTACATACATCATTGGCTGGTAATCAAATGGTATCCTCCATGTTCAACCTCAACTCATTTATTCGCATGGTTGGGATTCGTACCTTGAGATGGTTTGGATGAAGACCTTGGGCCTTTAATAGCATCATCACCATTTTTTATTGCCCAAGCTGCGCAAGACTGAACCTCACCCATTTTTTGGCTCTTGATGAGACATAGATCCAATTTTTGTTATGGCTATGATATCTTGTTTGACATGGATCCATGCTTGTATTTCAGTGGCCATGCTATATGCATATTTCAGTTATGTATTGGAGATTATGTTCTACCATTCTGAAAATCTCTTGATGTCAATATTGTAATCTGCTCGTTGACTTTGTTTATGTTTCAGGTACTGTTTGTGACCTCATCCTGCGGCCTCTTTGCTCCTTCTCTGCTTGGATTGTAATGTATTTTGGCCATTGCTTCCCTCTGACCTCACACATTAGGGGGCATCTGTTATCGGTCAAATTAGCACTTCTCCGTCCGTAACCACATTGCCCTGTCGGTCACACAAAAGGACACTATGGATGGAAGATCTTACCTTGACCCTAGATTACCTAGAGATGAAACTTGCAATCCTTTCCTCATAAGCATATTTTTTTGCCTATTTTAATACATAATCGCGACTCTTATACTTGTAAACCAGCGAGTTAGTCACGGGTGTCCATAATGATAACCCGCGAGTATCAATAAAAAGATGCACCCGCTAGTTGCATGTTATGATAGTAGCGAGTCACTCGTTATTTGTAATATACCATAGTCACAGGTTTCTTAAGAAAAATTTAAAAAATATATTAGAAACACGAATTGGGATTAGTTGAGACAGGTACCAAAACTACCTTAACTTCCCAACTCAACCAACTTTCAAACCCGCCCTCCTTGCCTTGCTATAAATACAAGGGGAGAGGCTTGGGAAAGGGACCTTATGATCATTGGAGAAAGTTATGCTGGAGAAATTCATAGCTAAGAGAGAGGAGCAGGAGCCCAGGGTCTGGTTACGACAGTGTCGATGCAGGACAGGTATAGCCTATGTATTTTTTGCATTTGTCAATAAATATTTGGACATTCTTCGCTTCCCATAGATATGTTTATATCTATGGTGTTTTGATTACAAGTTGATGTTACTTTTTTTATTAATATCAATATCTTATTTGTAGTAAAACTTGTTTGAGGAAGGTCTTGTGTTTGTTTTGCAGGTTGTAGCAGTGGAGAACAAAGGGAGAAAAGCTTGGATCAACCTTCATAAATAAGATATACACTTCTCCTAACCCTAACTCTACTTGATTAGTAATAACGGTGAAAATATTTACATGTCCAACTGATAACCCCTAGTACGTTGGTAGTCTTCCCCTACTATAAGAGTAATTTTCCTAACAACGGAACAAAAGACTCCACTGGGGAGCACCATCTGTTTTCTGGTTTGGGGACTCTTGTTGTGTTTTTCCAGTCTTTTATAACTTGTTTGATCTCTGTAGAAGTGCCTAGGGTATCCTTGACCCTTCTGCTTAACTCAGTTATGTTTTGATCTTCAAGCTTCTTTCTTTTTTAAGTTTTTTCAGAGCCCACCTGTGAGTTTCTTGTACATACAGGTGTGGTTAATTGGTTGCATTCGTGAGTTGTCTATATTGGTACCCACGGTTATTCAGTTGCACCCATGTGCTTCTGCATGTGACAGTCATGAACATTTCTTTAGACCTTTGTTTTATTTTAGGGTTTGGTCTTAGGGTTACCTTTTGTGGCTTTGGAAGTTTGTTTGTTGATCTGAAACCTGTTTAAATGCCTTTGAGTGTTGATCTGAGTCTCTTTTACAGCCACTCTTAGGGATCATTTTTGGCTTTTTTGCTTGATTCAATAGGTTTTTAGGTTTTTAAGTTTTTTCAAGGGTCACCGGCGACCTGCATATACATACAATTGCGTATTTTCTTCCCTACTCGCAACTTATTGGTATATGTACTCGTGGTTCAATCACGCGTTGTTGCATGTCACAGTCACGGGTTTTTTGTGATACTTTTCTTTTTTAATTAGGGTTTGGTCTTAGGGTGGTTTTTCTGTGGCTTAGGAAGTCTTTTGCTGATCTCATACCCTCTAGACATTGTTCAGTGTATTCTGAGTTTGTATGTAGCCTCTTTAAGAGTTCTCCTTTGTTTTATTGTGCTTGTGAAGTTACCCTTACTTTCTGGCCCATTTTGTGTTTGGCAACTGCTTGGATTTCATCCTCTTTGATCACTGGTATTCAGGAACAGTCTGATCCCTGCATAAGAGTATTTATTTTCCACCTTACATATCAGTTGTGTTTGCTTGCATTTTGTTTCCAAACTTAAGTTACTTCTTAGGGTTTCCTTGAGCAACTTGTTGGGTTGGTCTTTTTCAGTCTTGCATAAGGTCTGATTGCTTTAGTTTTGGGTCATCTTCTCTTTACTTGCACTCTTTGATAAGTCTTGTTTGTTCATATTTATTTGTATTTCTGTCATAGTTAAAGAAAAGATCAAATTAAAAAATAACTTTCCCTTTATAGAAAGAGTTGTCATTTTCTTTTCGAAGTAGTTAAAAGTTATTTGTGCTTTTCATCTTTGAAAAATACAAAAAAAATTATGTTTAGGTTTACTTTGCATTTCATGTTTTGAAAGATAAAACAAGCTAGAAAAATTGTGAAGTTTTACATTTTACATACACATTTTCTTTCAGTTGCAACCATCACCAAACAAAGCACTATCCTTTGAGTAAGTAACAACCTTTAAAACGAACCATTAATAAAATTTATTAGTAACATTTCCTTTTTTAGGGTTACACACAAACCAACTAGCTTAGGCTACGGTTTCAGAACATAACACCTTTAACTTTCCAAAACCATTTAAAATATCAAATCGTAGTGAGACTATCTTTTAGGTAAATCCACTGTTGTGGAGGTGTCCAGGAACCTCTACTCAAACCAAATTTAAGCACGAGGTCGTACGAGATTGGATTGTTGGGGATACCCCTACACGTTTCATTTTAGCATACACTACAGTTGATTTGCGTATGAGGATCCATTAGTTCCTTGTGTACTCTTGGATTTCAGGATTTTTTACCCTGCCCATGCATCTTGGCTGGACCTGCGACTGTCCCCCCAGGATCTTTCTGCAATTTTGGTAGCCTTTAGTATCTTTTACTTTTAGGGCTCTACACAGGTGACAGCAGAAGGCTATTTCTGCTGTACCTAGGACAGATGTGGGAGGAAATCCATTACAAGTCTTTGGGAGGGCGGTTGGTGATTCAAACGCTTGCACGCATAAATATTGTATTGTGGCCTAGGGTAACTTTCCTTCATCACTCTACTAGTTTGTTCTGGTCCCTAATCATCCCATAATTTCTTTTGAGAATTCATCTTTGTTTTCCTGGTCTTGACTACTTTAGGAAATTTTTAGTGGTGTGTTGTTTTTTCTTTGATGTTGTAGTGGCCACTAGGTTTAATAATTAGTTTATATTTTTGCAAGTGTGGAGGGATACCCTATTTGTAGGTCACGAAGGTTGAAAAACTTTCCTCAATTTACAGTGGAGCCACCACCACCACCTCAGCGGCACTGAACTGACTCTCATGGTTCTTACGAACTCATGGGTACGACTGAACCCCCCAAAGAACCTCACCTAATCTCTCAAGGTCAACCGGTTCAAGAAACTATTGAGGTTGAGAACTTGACTTCTGAAGAGTTTAATACACCCTCCAATAACAAGACCCAACGATCCTTTTCTGGAAAGAGTAGTTTCTCTAGGGCTTCCAGAGTTAAGTGTGTATAGGTTTACACCTAGTTTTAGTATGGATAACACAGGGGAAGGATCAGGAGTGCCTCATACTCCCACTGTAGATATTGTGTCAGGAGGAGTATCTCCTCCTCATTTTAACACATCTACATAAAGCTCGTTGTAGTTTACTTCTGCTTCGAGCACCCACTTTAATTTCAATGTTGGTTCCTCAGGTCTATCTAGTACTCAAGGTACAATGACATCTATACCTTTTGGATCCTCTGTTGGCCCATCCAATGTTCCTTTTTCAGGAATACCATCGATGTCTTTCACATCTTCCCCCTTCGTTCAACAATTTCAAGTTAACCCTACTTCTGCTCTGTTTAATCAAGGATTCCCTTATCTTGGAGGACACATAGCTCCTTCTATGTCTTTTGTAGGCTCAATGCCTTCCCCGTTTACTGCATCTACACTAGGTTATAACCTCTTCACAGTTTTTATTGCAGATTCATACAATGTGCAAACTTCTCATGTACTTGTAGGGAGTACTCCCTTTTCATTGTTTGGTGGAATGGGCAGTAACACTAACCCGCATTTCGGGGGTTCCAATACCCAACCGCAGTAGACAACACCTCAACGAAGTAATCCATTATCCTTTGGCTGGAGCAACTTTCAGAACGTTCCTTCTTCACAACCGGTGGCTGGGGGAAATCCCAACCAACACTATAGGAGCCAAGTTTCGGGTGTTTCCCCTTAAAAAAACCCTCCACATCACATGCCATCGATGTGACCTTGCTTTCTGTTTCTGGAAAATTTGAATTTTCCATATCTTTTGAAACTCATGAACAATCCGGTGTGTCACAACTCTACTTGGCCTCCAGTCCCAACCAAGATTCCTTCGAACATTCTGAAATTCGAAGGTAATACTGGTGAATATCCTAGATATCATTTGAGTACTTTTCATCTCTAGTGATCCTCGAACTCTTTAAACGATGACTCAATTCAATTAAGGCTCTTTCAGATAACCTTAACGAGTGTAGCAGCAAAATGGTACATCAACTTGCATGTTGCAGCATATGATAACTTTTGTGATTTAGAGACTATCTTTTTTAATCACTTCCAGCTTCCTGTCCGGTATGATGCCGGCACAGATCTTCTATCTACATTTAGACATAAAAAATTCACTCACCTTTTTTATCACATTCAGGAGTGGAAAAGACATAAGAGGCTCATCAAGGCTGAGATTCCCCCAGAGTTCCTTTTGGAGTGGTATTTGAAATCATTGATCCCATACATATCTAAAGATGTTTCAACTTCTAGGGTCACAACTGAAGATGAAGAAATATTAAGAACCCAACAACTTGACTTAGTTTAGCTCAATCTGGGATCCTCTACGAGATCATACCTGACGCACCAAGATCTAATATTGATCATGGTAAACCCAAACCTGGACTGCACCCTGATGGCATTGTTGGTTCAATCAACTCATCCGCATTGGAGGCTTTAACGAAACAAGTGCATGCACTTTCCATGAAGCAATATACTGCGGAAGAAACTACTATTGCACCATCCCCCTCACAAACGAAATCTGCACAACATGTGTAGACAAACCAAAGGGCCCTCGGCAGCCCAACAAAAAAAAGAAGGGTAAGAAAGGGGATGGTAACCATCAAAAGCCCAAAAAATCTAAAAATTTCGAGGAGGGAAAAAAATATAAGAAGAAGGTGAAGTTTCCCTGCAATATTTGCGAAGACGGTCACCTTACTCGTCAGTTTCCTCTCATCAACGAATCCCAGAAGCTGTTAAGTGAGAAGAAACCGGTTGTTCTAAAGGATCCTTTTCCCAAGGGACAAGGTTCAACCTCTGGCACCTCTAATAATGGGGGCACCAACCATTCCACGTCATCTAATCAGTCATATATCAACATGGTTAAATTGCACGCTCTTTTGCAAACAAAATCCAAGAACTATAACCTAGAAACGCAGCAGAAAGATAAGGAGATTCGTGAGTGATTTTCTCCTCTCTACATCGAGAGGCCAACAGATCCTTTGCCGAAGATACCTAAGGGTGTCTACAAATGGGCTACGCACAACCCTAATGCGCGAGATGCTCCCAACTACTATGTTGTGGGGTACCTATCTCAAACGCCTTGTGCTATGTCTGCATTAGGAGTCTTGAAAAGATGCCCTTCGCAGTGGAATGCACTTCTAGCAACAATAGGCAATATGGACTCATCAATTATGCTTGCTAGGTTTGATATGTCAAATATCAAGCCACATTTCCATACCACGTAGATTCCATATTGAAGTAGTCCGTGGTTCAAATACCATTGGATGAACAGTCGTAGATGAAGGTGCGTCGACATGTGTAATGTCCATATCCTGTTGGAAATCCTTGGGCTCTCTCGAGTTAGCCCCGTCGATTACACTACTTACCGCGTTTGACAGAAAATCTTGTTGTCTACATGGAGTCTTGTCAAATTTCAAGATTCAACTTGTCGGCAAAGTAGTGTCCATAGAAGTAGATGTTGTAGATGCTTCTCTCAACTACAATCTGTTGTTGGGAAGAAGCTGGACGTATGCTATGCAATCTATCCCCTTGTCCGTCTTCTGAGTACTCATGTTCCCTCATGAAGGTAAGATCATCACTGTTGATCAACTATCATTCAATTGGAAGAACAACATGACTTCTTCGGATTCAAGCATCCCCTGTATTGATCGAGCTCATCTGCCCAGTGAGAGCTTGTTGGCCCGAATTTATGAATGAGGCCAACTGAGGAGATTCAACCCACACAAGTTGCTTACTGCAGCTTCCGGTGTGTTTGGATTAGCTTATTATTGTAGGTTGTGGTCCTGCTACCATCTAATTTTTCACCCTTTTAGGAAGAGTACAACCACTTAAACTTAGAGAAAGTAGATCCTAAACTAAAACATAATTAAAATTTGAACTAATCTATTTATCTGCAAACTATAAAATTTCCTATAGAAAAACTACTGACTGAAACCTAACTGTTTATACCTAATTTAATTTTTGCTCTCTGAAGGAGAGTCTCAGTTTTGTTTTGTTTGATTTTTCCGAAAAAGAAAACTATTTAAAAGTATAAACAACAAAAAATCCTTTTAACAACTGCTAAATTAAACTAGAATTTTAATCTAAAAATTTAAATCTAACCTAATCTATTTTTCGCTATCTCAGCTGAGAGCAGATCTACTAATTATATTAACAGTCTATCGACAGTTATAAGTAACAAAGAAGATGAATAATATAACTTAAGATAGATAACTATCAGAGTTAAATTATTGACAATCTCTTTGTTTAATCAAAAATATATGATTAAAGAATAATTAAATAAGAAATTATTTTATTGTTCTTTAACATAATAGCCAAGAGACAATTAATGTTTAACACTTTAGTATCTAAATGTAAAGTTGATCAACTAGTTAATCAAAAGACCTGTGAAAATACAGGTATGATTAATCAACAAGTTAATTAATATAATACTATACTATCAAACTCATTAACGAAAATGAAATGAAATGACATGTACAATATTGCATCAAACAGAAAAATGTTATGTGATTAGAGTATTTAAAATTGCATTCATACAAATATATCACAGCATAAGTGTACTCAGATAAATTTGAGAAAGTATGATATTGAAATATATATTTATATATATATGTATCAAAAACTAAAAAACAAAGTAATACTGGCTTTGAGATACATGCTCAACAACATACAGGATGGAAACTTCAACAGAATGATTGCAACAAAATAGTGTATCTTTACTTCAATAAAAAAAATTCTCAGTCGTACTCCCATCAACCATTTTACAATGATGTTCATGGTTTATATAACAAAAGACTAATAACTTCCTCTAGTATTCTATGCAACCACTATCTAAAAATAGACTCTCGGTTTTGACAGTTGTCAAACACCAACAATTTCTATAACAGTTTTACTTAATCAAAATATTTTACAATAATGCACCTGGCATTCGAATCATTGTGAAAAAAAATCATCCAATACTTGATAGCGAAACTCTTGTGATTTCAAACTCATCTGCAAAATAGCAATGTGTCCACGCAAGAGTTGAGAGGCACTCGGTATCTGAAATATAGCATCCAGGCCATCAAAAGAGGAAATCGTTCCATCATCTATCAGCAAAATATTTACGAGGTTAACAACATCAAAACTTAGACTTCATCAGGCAACGACACCTGCAAAATCAACCGTCTGTGTATAAATTTTTAATTAATAATGCAATAAACGATAAAACAGTAATAACAAATTTTAAGCAATGCCCGCAGAATCTATGATTTTGTGGGCATGCTAATTACCTTTCTTATTACCTGTCAAAAATCAAAAGCATTTTAAAACTATAGCAACAGATATTTTTCAAGTTGAAATTTGTAGCTTAGTAGCTCTGCGAGCTTCAGATAATTTAGCCTTTGTTAAAATTCAATATGCTAAGATAGAAAATAGCAGCATTACATTCCATTTCACAATAATAGCATATACAGGATCACTGAAGAAACAACAAGCATAGCATAAACACAAGAGACAGAGATTTATCCTGGGAAACCCTCATGGGGTAGAAAACCCAGCAAAGCTTCCTCAATATAGATGACCAGCAATATACAAAGATGCAAACCCTAAGCATAAGCTCCTTCTCCTTCATAGCAGACCTCTCCTCCACAAATGCGCCTTTCTCAAGTGAGTGAGTGTGTGTAATGAGGAACATACCTCCTCTATTTATACACTACACTGACATCTATTTTACACAAGTAAATGTAGGCTCGTATTTAACCAATGGGTTAAATACCCCACTACAACTAACTGGGCCGACCCCTCTAGGGTGGTCTAATAACCCTTTGACCCACATAACACATACAGGGCCGACCCCCAATAGGGAAGTCTAATAACCCGAGTTACCACATTCCGACGGAGGAATAAACATCTCCGGATATGCAATAAGATCTTCACGGAGGAATGAAACATCTCCGGAATAATAAAGTACAAATATAATATTCTTTGAAGTTACAATATCTCAACACTCCCCCTTAACGAGAAGGATATTATAACAACATCTGCAAGGAGTCATCATACATGATACATCTATAAATCACTGGAAGCTTTCTCAACATCATCAGTAACTCAAGCAGTTACTGGAACATCACTGTCAACATCAATCATCAACATCACGATCTTTAGCATCGTCTTCATACGATCAGCAGCATCGTCATCACACGATCAGCAGCATCGTCATCACACGATCAGCAGCATCGTCATCACACGATCAACAACATCGTCATCACACGATCAGCAGCATCGTCATCACACGATCAGCAGCATCGTCATCACACGATCAGCAGCATCGTCATCACGCGATCAACAGCATCGTCATCACACGATCAGCAGCATCGTCATCACACGATCATCAGCATCGTCATCATACGATCATCAGCATCGTCATCATACGATCATCAGCATCGTCATCAGCATTGTCATCATACGATCATCAGCATCGTCATCACACGATCATCAGCAGCGATCATCAGCATCGTCATCACACGATCATCAGCATCGTCATCACACGATCATATTCCTAGGATGATCAATCCTGCTCTTTTTAGGACATAGGTCCATGGATGATACAATCCAATCTTCAGTTCTCGGAGACTTCAGTCTACGGATCAATTCTGGGACCTCAGTCCGGGGACGATGCAATCCCCTGCCTGTTCATTCAGGACTTCATTTTTCGAAGACCCAGTCTACGGTTCTATTCTGGGACCTTAGTCCGGGGACGATACAATCCCCTACCTGTTCATTCAGGACTTCATTATCGGAGACCCAGTCTACGGTTCTATTCTGGGACCTCAGTCCGGGGATGATACAATCCCCTACCTGTTCATTCAGGACTTCATTATCGGAGACCCAGTCTACGGTTCTATTCTGGGACCTCAGTCCGGGGACGATACAATCCCCTGCCTGTTCATTCAGGACTTCATTATCGGAGACCCAGTCTACGGTTCTATTCTGGGACCTCAGTCCGGGGACGATACAATCCCCTGCCTGTTCATTCAGGACTTCATTATCGGAGACCCAGTCTACGGTTCTATTCTGGGACCTCAGTCCAGGGACGATACAATCCCCTGCCTGTTCATTCAGGACTTCATTATCGGAGACCCAGTCTACGGTTCTATTCTGGGACCTCAGTCCGGGGACGATACAATCCCCTGCCTGTTCATTCAGGACTTCATTATCGGAGACCCAGTCTACGGTTCTATTCTGGGACCTCAGTCCGGGGACGATACAATCCCCTGCCTGTTCATTCAGGACTTCATTATCGGAGACCCAGTCTACGGTTCTATTCTGGGACCTCAGTCCGAGGACGATACAATCCCCTGCCTGTTCATTCAGGACTTCATTATCGGAGACCCAGTCTACGGTTCTATTCTGGGACCTCAGTCCGGGGATGATACAATCCCCTGCCTGTTCATTCAGGACTTCATTATCGGAGACCCAGTCTACGGTTCTATTCTGGGACCTCAGTCCGGGGATGATACAATCCCCTGCCTGTTCATTCAGGACTTCATTATCGAAGACCCAGTCTACGGCTCTCTTTAGGACTGAAAGTCCAGGGATGATCCAATCCCCTCAACTGTCCACTAAGGACTTCATTCTCGGAGACCTCACGTCTACGGCTCTCTTTAGGACTGAAAGTCCAGGGATGATCCAATCCCCTCAACTGTCCACTAAGGACTTCATTCTTGGAGACCTCACGTCTACGGCTCTCTTTAGGACTGAAAGTCCAGGGATGATCCAATCCCCTCAACTGTCCACTAAGGACTTCATTCTCGGAGACCTCACATCTACGGCTCTCTTTAGGACTGAAAGTCCAGGGATGATCCAATCCCCTCAACTGTCCACTAAGGACTTCATTCTCGGAGACCTCACGTCTACGGCTCTTTTTAGGACTGAAAGTCCAGGGATGATCCAATCCCCTCAACTGTCCACTAAGGACTTCATTCTCGGAGACCTCACGTCTACGGCTCTCTTTAGGACTGACAGTCCAGGGATGATCCAATCCCCTCAACTGTCCACTAAGGACTTCATTCTCGGAGACCTCACGTCTACGGCTCTCTTTAGGACTGAAAGTCCAGGGATGATCCAATCCCCTCAACTGTCCACTAAGGACTTCATTCTCGTCAATACAAGTACAAGTATCCTCATCCATACAAGTACATAATCAATATCTAGCATCAACAGCATGTATACATCATACATCAAAAGCATGTATTCTTACTAATACATCTAAAAACATGTATACATCTGTCATCAAAAGCATGTATTCTCACTAATACATCTATCATCAAAATCATGTATACATCTAACATCAAAAGCATGTATACATCTAGCATGTATTCTCACTAATACATCTATCATCAAAATCATGTATACATCTAACATCAAAAGCATGTATACATCTAGCATGTATTCTCACTAATACATCTATCATCAAAATCATGTATACATCTAACATCAAAAGCATGTATACATCTAGCATGTATTCTCACTAATACATCTATCATCAAAATCATGTATACATCTAACATCAAAAGCATGTATACATCTAACATCAAAATTATGTAAGAGTAAAACTAAATGAAAATAAAAAATAGTCCTAAATCTAACTATTTCTAAGTGACTAGGTGAAGTCTCATTATTGATGAGACTTGCTTGCCATCAGGAATCATGCTACTCCCCCTTTCTAGGAGGATCCTTTTAAACTACACCAAGCTTGTCTCGGAAGTATTCAAACTTCACTCGAGACAGAGGTTTGGTTGGTAACTTCTTCACTTGACGTAGAGGTTTGGTTAGTACAACGGTAACCTGTTACAAAATCAAACTTTTAGAGTTCCTTTCTGCGTCATAGCTTGTTAGTTCCCTATGTTCTTTGACTTAACATGGAACACTAGATTCTATGTCATCTTGATACAACCCTAATTATCACATAGGAACTCAGTTGGTTCTATCTCTAAGTCAAACAATCCTAAATCCAAACTTCTTCACAACTAGCAGAGCAAGCAGCCATATATTCCGCTTGTGCTGAGAGCCACACTAGACTGCTTCCAGCTAAACCACGAGATCATGGCTAATCCCAGACAATAACATCCTCTCGATGTGTTCTTCTTGTCTGATACACTTCCTGCCCAAACAGAATCTGAATAGCCATCTGAAGTCATGATCTTCAAGATAGCATAGATCAAATTCTATCGTGTCCTTTATGTGCCTCATCACATACTTTGCAACTATCAGGTAAACACATCTAGTTTCCACTAGATACTAACTCAAGGTGTTCATAACAAAGCATATATCTAACCTAGTATATGTTAGATATATCAAAGACCCAATAATTTGACTGTACAGAGTTATATCCACTAACTCTGATGAGTTATCCCCTAACAGCTTCAAGTTGGAATCCATAAGAGTGGCCATTCCAACACCTCAAGTCATATTTCTCATCATACTTTCCCTGGTTGAGAAATATTCCTTCTGAGCCTTGCCATACTTCCAGACCTAGGAAGTAAAGCATCAATTTGAGATCTTTCAATTTTCATTTCTGCATTGAATGATCTTCTGCATATCTATCTGTGCCATCTCTCGTTAGATGGGTCTACTGATATGAGCCTCAATATCATTCGAACTATGTGGTGAGTTCCTTCTTTCATCCATGTCATATGTGTATCATATTCAACCTTGTAGCAAAGGTTGAGATCCACATCACCCATGGTGATCATTAAGCTTATCAATTTATTATCGATCCTAGGTACCTATACAGAACCTGATTCATACTTTTTTCTTTAATTACACCATACTTGGAGCAAACATCTTGTCGTGATTCTCTTCCCCTTTCTAAGAGAATCTTCTAGCCATGAGCCTTGATTTGTAAATCTTCTTGTTTGAACATCCACCACTTGTACGGTGTCCATCATTCTTCATGGCCTTTCCTACAAATCAAAATTAAGTACATGATTAGTAATACTTCATGATCATCAAAAGATAACCTATTATGCATACAGATATCATTTACATAGTGATGCAACTATTTTGACCTATACTTTGGCACAACACTTTCTCATATCCTGTATGCATACAGTGGCTATCTAGATGCCTTCCATCTTTACAAGAACATACTATCGAGAGTGTGCACAACTCTCAGTATGTCAGCAAAGAGGTTTCATTCTAGACAAGCAACAATGGAATGTTTGTCCAAACATATGCACATTAGTTGTATACTGTTTAATACTCTATGAATGTTTACACTCAGCATTATATATTCTAGGAATACAAATATGCATACAACCTATTACAGGCAATATCATTACTATTTCAAATAGCAACTCAAATACTTATCTTTTATGTTTGTGTGGCTGCCTCCCGCTTGATCTTCTGTATGTCTTTGAACTTCTATTCATTCTGTACCACTGTGCATGCTCAAGAGTCATCCTCATGATCTCATACACAAACATACACTCATTAGTATATTCTAAATGCTATCAAAACATTATAGTACTAAATAATCTTGAAAATGTATAGTCATGATTATAGTTAATAAACATTAGTATTCAAGATTTCAGGGAAGTCTTCTTTTACTCATGCATATCATTGATAAAAGATATAATATGCATAATCCCTTGATTACTAACTTTATGAATAAGCATAACCAATCATTCCAAGTATACTTATATAAGGGATCCTAACACAAGGTAAGATTCATGGGAAACATACCTGGATTAGTATACCTACTTGGTTATGTACAACATACCTAAACAATCTCTTCAATGATTTAGAGATCCTGAGCTAGAACTTGCATGTCTCATAGGTTAAGCATAACAAAGTCATACATACCTCGTAAGTAGAACAAAGATTATGGATGAGTCTTTGTCTTCATGTTTTCATGGTCATGGAGCCTGATTTGTCTTTTGTGATGTACCTGTATCTTGTTAGCAGACAACATCAACCTCACACAACACCATAATGCATTAGTACAATCATAAGTGTCAATACCCTAACCAATGAATATCTTCTATCATGCATTCATAATTTTGTTAAGGTGATACAACAAATCTAAAACAAGATTGTACTAACTGTAATAGCATGAAGACAAACATACCATAAACTTAATCATGAACAAATCTCAAAACATACCTCGATGAGTCATACCTATCGAGATCGCTTGTAATCTCCTTATGTAAAGTCTTAGCCTCATCTCCCTCTGAAACATGAACTCCTTCACTTATGTAGGTGACCAATCCATCTTCTTCTAGGATTAACCCTATCCACTTGATTTGCAAGAACTGGACCTGGAGCTGGATATGGGTTTGACAGAGAAACCCCAAAAATTCAAACTTTGAATTTCAAACTTCCGAAAGGATAGAGATATGCGCCTTGATGAGCTGATCAAACTGATATATTCAGAATTTGAAAACTGCAAAGTTTTACTCCTCAATTTTGCCTTTGAAACTTTCGAATTCACTGGACGTGACCCTGAACTGGGGTTTGATGAAGCCCACTCTTTTGCCCCATCAAAAAGTTTGATCCAAAGCTCTAAGCTTCTATTTTTCTGAGGAGCTTCCAGTCGTGGTCACAGATTTCAAAAATTCCCATTTTTACAGAAGCCCTAATTTTCCGCTTTTCTGATCAAAGTCCCGAACTAGGGTCTAATCAAGCCCGGCCTTCTTCCCAACCAAAAATTCTGATCTTGGTCTCTAAATTTATATTTTGATGGGTAGCATCCATCCGTGGTCTCTGATTACAATAATTCCAACTTTCTTCAAAGCCCTAAATTTCGGAAGCCATGAATGAAGGTACCAAAAAATAATTCTGTTTTGACAGAAATATGTACCTGATTGTTTCTGGTGTAACTCCGAAATTTTTGATCCACAGGTTCTGAAAAAGTTTTCTGAGATAGCCTGACCTGTTAGCTTTCCATCCTGACAGGTCTTACCTCAATTGGATGTTCTGAGAGAGAGTTATGCCAAATGTTGCAACGTGACCTGTTTTGGGAAAATACAGGAGAGCGAACTTGTACGGAGTGCCACGTGTCACTGTTTGACCTTCGGCCTCTGAAAAAGTTTTCTGAGATATCTTGGCCTGTTATCTTTCCATCCTGACAGGTCTGACCTCAATTGGATTCTCTGAGAGAGAGTTATGCCAAGTGTCGCAACGTGACCTGTTTATGAGATAATACAGGAGAGCGAACTTGTACGGCATGCCACGTGTCACTGGTTCAACTTCGGCCTCTGAAAAAGTTTTCTGAGATAGTACAGTCTGTTTACTACCTATCACTTTTCACGAAATTTAATTTGGAGCTTCCTAGCCCAAGTTATGACCTTTTTCCCAAGGTCACCTTATTTTGACTCAGATCTGGAAGAGGCAGAAACCCTATATTGTACAGATCATAAATCACAAATTACAACGAATTAGAGGTTGTCCTTTGGACACAAGGTACCTGAAGATTTTAGCTTAGTCCTGTAACAATTTCAGATCCGAAAACGTCACCAAAACGGATTTATAGCGAAAGTGCTACGATGACTGGTTTTTGCTATGTAAAACCCTAACCTTCAAATTGTCGTAAGTAAAGCAAGTGTCTTTAGTGCCATACCTTGTCTTCCTTCAGGTTAGCTCTGATACCATGTTAAAATTCAATATGCTAAGATAGAAAATAACAGCATTACATTCCATTTCACAATAATAGCATATACAGGATCACTGAAGAAACAACAAGCATAGCATAAACACAAGAGACAGAGATTTATCCTGGGAAACCCTCATGGGGTAGAAAACCCAGCAAAGCTTCCTCAATATAGATGACCAGCAATATACAAAGATGCAAACCCTAAGCATAAGCTCCTTCTCCTTCATAGCAGACCTCTCCTCCACAAATGCGCCTTTCTCAAGTGAGTGAGTGTGTGTAATGAGGAACATACCTCCTCTATTTATACACTACACTGACATCTATTTTACACAAGTACATGTAGGCTCGTATTTAACCAATGGGTTAAATACCCCACTACAACTAACTGGGCCGACCCCTCTAGGGTGGTCTAATAACCCTTTGACCCACATAACACATACAAGGCCGACCCCCAATAGGGAAGTCTAATAACCCGAGTTACCACATTCCGACGGAGGAATAAACATCTCCGGATATGCAATAAGATCTTCACGGAGGAATGAAACATCTCCGGAATAATAAAGTACAAATATAATATTCTTTGAAGTTACAATATCTCAACAGCCTTCAGCCTTATAATCTCGATCTTGTAATTTTCTTCACGCTTCTGCATTTTCTCATTCGCAGAAACTAAGGATTTATTCTCAGTTTTAAAACTGGCCTTTGTTGTTTTCAAGCTTTTCCATCGGCCAACCCAAGTCAGCAATTCATTCCTCAAACTTTGAACTTCATCCTTTAAAACAATTGACTTTGATTCAGATTTCTCTAGTTTCTCTTTTAATTAGGAAATCTGTTGTTTAAATTTTATGGTTTTCGTGATACTTTTCAGAGTTCGATTCGATGAAGATCCATCTGTAAATGAAGATTCTCTTTTACTCTCTGAACCAACATGCTGAAAAGGAGAGTGGTTTCCATTAGACCCATCTCCAAGAGACACTACAGGATCATCAATTTTAACCCCCTGTTCCTGTGGAGATGCTTCATTAGAGAAATTTTGAGGTCAAAAAATGGCCTCAAAACAAAGAAAATGTACTATAAAAAACAACCAATCACATTCTAATAGATGACATCATCCCCCTTGGTGAGGTGGCATTGCATGAGTTAAGAGTGCTTATTTGTCAAATTTTCTATGGTGGATGAAAACACATAGTTAACCAAGGTAGTGGTGTAAGTACTTTTAAGCCATAAAGTAAAGTACTCATAAGGATAGTCTTTTAATAAAATAATATTATTGTCATTTTCAAGTAAAGTACTCATAATGAATGTCTTTTCACACTTTCTCATAAAATAATATTATTGTCATTTTCAAGTGAAGTACTCTTAATTCATAAAGAAAGTCCTTTCACATTTTTTTATAAAATAATATATTATCATTTTTGTGCTTTTAATTTTAAATTATATTTTCACTCCATTATATTTAATAACATAATGTCAAACTAATAAAGCATAATAATAGATTTAATAAATAATAATAATAATAATAATGCAATGTGGATTATAATAATATTATTAACATTTTACATGTAAATAAATTCTCAATTAAATTACATTATATTAAATTCATGAGAAAAGTACTAAATATAAAAAGTCAACATAAAATTAAAAAAATAGCTCTTAAAAATATTTTTTATTATTTAATTTCATTTGCAAGTTCAAGATAAATAAATGCTAAAGGACAATAAATTTTTGGGAATTTACAATGAATCTTAGTCACATCAATGTAGACTTATTTTATTAATTTTATTTTTAGTGAATTTTGAAAAGCAACTTAACCATGGTTATTTATATTGTGCATAGAAAATAGTGTGGGAGGTGACTTGTCATATATACCTACCCCATAAAACCCCCAATTCATAATATTTTAATATATCTCATGTTTTTGTAGTAAATCTCTTAAGAGGCCATTTTTTTACCTCAAAATCTCTCTAATGTACGGGAATATGATCTTCTTCTTCACTAATGATCTCGATTAATGAGGATTCTTTTTGTTGCTGCATGGTAATAGGAATTTAAACAATGACCACACTATGGTTAAATTGCCGGCTGACTTCTAAGGCCGACCTCTTGTGTTCTACCTTAGCTTCGCTACAACACACATCTGCTAACTCTTCAAGTTTTTACGTAGGAGGATGCTGAATGTTCTCAGGATGGGAGACAAGAGTTTCAGGAATGAATTCATCTCTCACCAACTCATCTCTCGAATTATGTACTGGAACTGGACTACTAATCCCTACTTCTTCTTGTTTTACATTTGATTTTAATGCAGGGGTTTCAGGAACAGCGGATTTCTTCCTCTTACGTCGAGACTTAGATCTGATAGGAGGCCATACTTCATTTTGACCAAATTCATTTCAATCTAAGAACTAATCCCAATTTTGACCATTCAATGACAATTGATATTGAACCAGCATTTTTAGTAAGCCATGATGAAAAAGTCTATGGTCTTGATTTTCAACAGCATTTTGAACCGCAGAAGCCATTTTTTCTAAACTATTGAGTAGGAAACAAGGTAAATTTAATTTAGACCCCTTCAATGCCATTAACAACCTAATATGATAAAGATGTATAGAGGAGAAGCATCCATCACAATTTATGTACCTGATTATTAACCGAAACAACAACATCCATTGGTGTTACAGGAATTTTACCGGGAAGCCAAATTTGTCATCAAAATCTTCAGGCATAGGTAATAAAAATTGCTTCCATTTGGCCTTGTTTGTCTCCCCTCTCTTAAACTATTTCTCACTAGTCTGCGGTAGCTTGGTTTCTTTGGCCACGAAATCTTCAGAGAGAACCAACTGAAAATCTCTAATTTGTGCAACTTTTCATTTAAGGGAAAGAGCAAACCTACGAGTGACCTCAATATTGTGACCACTGAAACTATCGAAAAAAAAACCCCACCCGGATTTATCAATAAACCGAGCAGCCTCTGGTTCAGTGACAAGCAACTCAGAACCTTGTGGTTCAAACCTACATAAGGGAGCCATCTGTTCTACCACTGGTCTCTCTTTTGACCGAGAATCGCAAGACATTGTGAATATAGAAGGAATGGGGATGGATGATTTAACGAACACAACGAAACCCTTACCTAGTTCAACTAAGATGAGGACAAACCCTAAGTTCATGACAACCACCATAATTCGACTATGCAAAAATGTGTGAAATAATAAAACCATAATGATATGACAAGTGAAATCATAATCCCGCACAAAAATTATAAATGAGACTGGGTTTCGAAATCTTATGGGGATTTGACATAGTCATCAATTCATCGTACTATGATCAACAAGTGTTCAAAATATACAATTCATGTTGTGCACTCAAGCTAGGATAGTCACGAAGTGTCATACAGTTTCATTCTTGTATTAATCATCCATCATAGTTTAGGAATATTTCACAATCATGAGAATCGAATTGTTGTTTAAGCCTAGAATTTTTTATTTATTTACAAAAGAATAGACATAGTTTTGCAAGATTATAATATTTTAAATGTTAGAACATATTCATTAGGGTTATAAAATAAGATGAAACAAATTTATGCAACCCAAACAATATATATCAAAACATAAAAATTAATCATAAAAACTCTGTCTAGTATTTCAAATCCTACTACTAAAATCTTAATGAAAATTCGAAGAACCCTTGTGAAAGATGTTATACAAGCTAATTCAATTTAATCAAAGGAAAAACTTAACAAGTTGTAGATCAATTATCTTAAATAATATATATAATCAAAATATATAGTGATGAAAATTGATTACATATAAATTCAAATTTAACAGCTGCTAAATTAATTAACTTATATAATAACCAGCTTAACTCAAAATGCCTTCTAAGATTCTAACTTGATCAATAATTTTCCCTAATTGAGAATACCTTCAGAATCAAAGATTCTGAAGGCATTCTTTAATAATTTTCAACAATTGATTAAAGGAAGGAACTTGTCAAATTTTATTAAGTGAAAACAAAAATAAAATTGAGAAGGTTGTTTCCTGCCAACAGAGCTTGGGAGTAGGCATGTATTCATCGTTGATGGGCACTTTTGACCTACCTTCTCCTATACATTATATTGGTTCTCGAGTACTAGAGACACATCATCTCGGGAAGTCCTAATGGTTATTCATACGACTGATCCATGAATCCTTCTGACTCAAGAAGAACCAAATGTGCCCTTATCTGTTGCAGAAGTTGCAAACCAAGCATCACAAAATGCTGCAATGGATTATATCTCGACTCCGCCTGTCTCAGCTAAGTCAGATTTTGATTATGCACCTGCATGGTTAGTTGACTATACCCATTCTTTTGATTTTCTGTATATTGTTTTTCCTTTCGATGAAGTTATCCTGGAAGCCATGGTAGGCTTGGACCATCCGTGGGAACACATGCACCACAGGTCCTACTTTCTTCCAGATCTAGATAGGATTGAGAAGGTTGAGTTTTCATTGAGACTAGGTGTAATGTCCCCATTTTTACCCCCTTTTTCATTAAATCGTAAATGATGTAAATATTGTTATTTAATCATGGTGAGGAGCTCAAGGCCAAGGCCCCACCATTGATTTAGCATTTTATGTATCGGCAATAAATAGATGCCTCTGGTTCTTGTACTGGACACGCACAATTTAAATTAAGACATCATGTAAATACAAATTTTAATGAAATACCCACAACTAGCTATGCAATGCAGCAAAGATATGGGGGCATGATTCTACAAGGAATAGGGAGGGAAATTATTCAAACCCTTGAGCCAATGGTGATAAGCCAGATTTCCATGAATGAACCCCAACTACCCATTCTGACTTATGCACCCAATCATTTAATTCTTCTAGGAGTTGGTTGAGGCAGTTAATGCCTTGGGAATGAAGAGGTATGGCAGCCAATTTCGTGCATGGGCAAGCCATCAACCTAGAAAAATGTACTTTTTCTTCTGGGGCAAGAAAACACCCACGAAATTGTGCCCAAAGCATTCTTCACCCATTGTCTTTTCTCTCTCACGCAGTCTAAGCTAGCTGGGTCTTTCTCCTTCACATTTTCTACCATTTTCTTATATTTTCCATGCCTGGGAACTCGTTTTTGTGTTGCACAGTGGCTGGGGGAAAGGGAGTCACATTTTGGGGGTTTATAAAGGGCGTTTCTTCCCCTGGAATGTATATAAATGTTTCCTGAAAACGAATTGCTCTCCTAGGGTTTATTCCCCATCTACCAATTCGTTTTGGTTGCCCACATTTTTCAGCAGTTGTGTTTTTGTTGTTGGGTGCATCCCTGTATTGGTTTGAAATTGTGAGCAAGAATTACGAGTGGAAGTGGACTAGAATTGGCTTGATAAACCTAGTAAGGAAGGAAACCTCTCAAGAAGATCCAAAGGGATGGATACTCTTATATGCACACCTTGAACAATACTAGATTGGAAGGTATGGCCTGAGGGACTGTGTAGTGGTGAAGGGAATACTTCCTTGTATTGAGTGTGTAGGTAATGTGGGTACCAGGCTAGATAGATCTGATAGAGGTATCCATGGCTCTGGGGGTGAGCCACTAGCTTACCAATTCTTCCTTTCCATTTCCTTAGCAGCCTGATAAACCCAATTGCAGATTGGCTTGGCTTATTTTGGTGTATGTTTGGCTATGTGTGAGTCTGATGTTCCCTGGTTCCTTGTAGAAATCATGCCCAACTCGGGGGTGGTAGTTGTGTTGTGAGATTAACAAGCACAATTGGCCTATGGTTGGGTGGAACGTTGCAGTTGCATAGCCAGTTGCTCGGGACTACTTTGCTTTAAGATAAGTACTCTCTTGTGTTAATTATGTATTGTCTTTAATTGATGAATCTCATGAATATCTTGAATGTATGATGGATGTGTAATCGAATCTATTTCCGCAATGTTTCTTATATTTATACATTTGCATATGTCTTCTTATATTACGTGAGTGTTTCATTTAATAAGTATGGGGATAGATGCCCGGTTTTTAGCATCACGATCCTCTCCATCGCACTGGTATGATGGGTGGGGACGTTACACCAAGTGGGGATATCAATTTTTCCATCATTCCTTCTACTAAACAGACAATTTATGTTGAAGGTAACATGGAAAACATCTTGAAGATGATACCGATCGATATATCCACTAAACCCAATGTTGTGGAAAACATATTTATTGGAGCAGACTGTTCTCCTCAGGAGATCACTTTGTATACCAATCTATTTAAGGAATTCTATGACAGTTTTGCCTAGTCTTACGAGGAGATTCCATGCATCGACCCCTTCATTGTGGAGCATGTTATCACGACATACCCTAATGCTAAACCAGTGAGACAAAAGCTCCATCCAGTGAACCCTCAAAAAGCAGCAGCCATTAAGTGCGAAGTTGAAAAACTACTTAAGGTCAGTTTCATCTATCTGATCGACATGACGGAATGGGTTTCCAACCCAGTCCCAGTCGACAAAAAGAAAGGTACCATACGTGTCTGTATGAAATTCAGGGACCTTAACAAAGCTTGTCCAAAGGACAAATACCCCACACCTTTCATAGACCAGATCATTGATGCGTGTGAGGGCCATGAAATAATTTATTTCATGGATGGTTTTTCTGGGTACAATCAAATCCAAATAAAACCTGAAGACCAACACAAAACGTCTTTCATTTGTCCACGGGGTACCTTTTCTTATCGGAATATGTCATTTGGGTTAAAGAACGCTGGAGCTACCTTCCAACGAGCCACGAACTTTGCTTTCCAAAACATTAAACTTGTAGTCGCGCCATATCTGGATGATCTCCCAGCACGATCTCGTAAGAGACGAGATCATCCTGTTCATTTGTGACTTGTGTTTGAGAGATGAAAATACTATAAGATTCGTTTGAATCCTAACAAATGTGTATTCTGCATCGATTATGAATGCTTACTGGGGTTCATTGTGTCTACTCGTGGCATTATGGTTGACCCATTGAAAGTAGAGGCCATTTTAAATATGCCTCCCCCTCGTACCCTTAGACAAATTCAGAGTCTGTAGGGCATTTCAAACTTTCTACGACGTTTTATTATAAACTACGCTAAGATCACCAAGGGATTCATGATATTGCTCAAGCAAGATACCCATTTTTTTTGGGATGAGGTTGCACAGACTTCGTTCGATGCTTTGAAAAAGGCACTACTATCATCCCCCTTGTAGGGAAAATTAGAACATCATAGTAGCAGCAACAAAAGGAAAGGGAAGACAGCAGGAAGACAAGGGGAGTATCCCTTTTCCAATGATGTCAAAGGGGGATAGATAACATGAATCATGTATCAATGACAAACAACTTCCCAAGAAGCATGAAGAAATGATAAACATCATAGAATTATTGATCGAAGAGAAAATTATCAAACTAGCATGAACCCAAGGGGAGCATTGTATTGTGTGCAAGAAAAAAAGAGGAATTCGTGATCAGGAGGAGAACAGCTTCATAAGGTGTTGACATCAATTCCAAAGGGGGATATTTCTAAACTTTAGTTTTCATTGATTTCAAAGTGGAATTAGTGTCTATGTGCTAGTTTGAAGAAGTACATAAAGCTAAGTGTGCAAGACCTTAATCCCACCTAGTCGTGGTAGTCCAAAATTGATGTCACGGAGGACTTACTGTCTTTGTGCCAATTTGAATAAGTATATCAAAAATATGTATGCAAGTCTCGGAAGTGCACAAGACCCACCAAGTAATGGTAATCCAGTATGAAATACTCACCTAGTGATGGTCCCCAAGTGCGCAAGTCCCACCAAGACAATGGGCTAGTGTGAGT
Source organism: Larix kaempferi (assembly GCA_027924585.1). Lineage (NCBI taxonomy): Eukaryota > Viridiplantae > Streptophyta > Pinopsida > Pinales > Pinaceae > Larix > Larix kaempferi. The sequence continues at coordinate 1,758,421 of BSBM01001363.1, forward strand.
AGGACCCACAAAGTCATGGTACCCCATTTGTGTGGGTTAAGACAAGTGGAATATGATTGGTAAGCTTGTCCGAAAAGAAATGAAAAAGGGGTGTTATCATTTAGAGAATCCCCATGTGGACACATTGTTTGAACAAGTGGAGTATAAATAAGAAGTGAATTTGAGGAGTGAAAAGTAAGCTTGCAAGAACACATGGAGTAATATTCTGAATTATCAAGCTTCGAGCAAATGAAATGCTCAGGGGATTCAAAATAAACATGATTTTATGAAGTGCGCGAGGCAACAAGAAATGTAGGAACACAAGGAGAAGACGTGCAGATCTGAGCATTTGTGAAAAGGTGTGAGAAGCATGTGGATATATATTTGCATGGCATCTATGTTGTAGAGTGGGTCAGTGGTGTAATACAGTGTAATATAAATAATAGTTTGAGTTGGACTAGTGTAAGAGCACGCAGTCAGTAAAGCAGAATGCAAATCTTTGTGTGCACAAACCTGAATTTAGGAATCTGTACTATCTACTTCTTAGGGACATTAGACAGGGAAAGGAAGGGAGATTGGTATCTCCACTCAGGTTGGTTCCTAAACACTGCAAGTTGGTGCTTGCGCAGAGGATTGGTGTCCTCACAGGTCGGAGCCTAGTTCAGCAAGTTGGTGCTTCTGCGAAGGATTGGTGTCCTCATGGGTTGAATCCTGTAGTCTGCAAGTTGGTGATTTCCAGTGGGATTGGTGTCCCAATTATAGGGGTGTCTAAGTGAGTCATTTCTCACATCAATGGAGATTGATGTCTCCCATATTTCTCTGTAAATTCATATTTTATACACATATACAAAATTTTCTTCAAATATTTGCGCATGATTTTTTTATTGATGTGGTGTTAAATTGAAATTGGTGCATGTTTTAAAAGTGAACAATTTGTAAATGTGTGCATGATACTAATTGACCCCCCTCTCAATATCATTAATAATTTCAACAAGTTGTAGGTGTATGAGTGTTGAAGATTAATGGTAGGTAAATTTAAACTCAAAATTAGAATGGTAGGGAAAGGAATCAGTAAATGAAACTTGAAGTTCTTGGAAATTAAGAAAAGGGCCAAGTTGGGAAAAATTGTTGTAAAAGGGACACCATGGATTAATTGTACAATTGTGCACACAATATCTTCAAGAATATATACCCTCTATTCCATTGGATCTCCAACAAGTTATTGACAATCATTCAAAGGTATTGGGAGATATTCCTAATGGTATTCCACTTGTTGATCATGATATTCACTTGCAATCAGGAAGTGTGTCACCTAACATCATATCCTATAGGTACACATATGCACAAAAAAATAAGAGTGAAAAATTGGTTAAACAAAAGTTAGATGTAGGCATCATTCAACCTAGACAAAGTCCTTTGTCTACACCAGTGGTGATGGACACCAAAGGAAGGTTCATGGTGTATGTGTCTACACTGTAGAGAGCTCAATAAAATGACCATTAAAGATCAGTTTCCTTTTCCCCTCATTGATAAATTATTAGATGAATTACAAGGAGAAAATTTCTTTACCAAATCGTGTCTTCGTTATGGATAACATCATAATAGAATGAGGAAAGAAGACATTCCAAAAATTGAATTCAGAACACATCAAGCTCATTATGAATTTTTGGTGATGCCATTTGACCTTACCAATGTACCTTCCACATTTCAAAGCTTGATGAATTATATATTTAAATTTTTCCTTAGAAAATTTTTGTTGGTATTTTTTGGTGATATACTTATCTATATCAAATCTTGGGAAGAGAACTTAGAATATGTTGACAAGGTCTTAGATCTATTGGAGGAGCACCAACTATATTCCAATCCTTTAAGTGTGCCTCTGGAATTCATTAAGTGGAATATCTGAGTCATATTGTATCTCACAAAGGCATCAAAGTGGATCCTAACAAAATTAAGGCTATCATGGAATGGCCAATTCCTAAAAAATTGCAAAATCCAAGAGGATTCTTAGGAATGACAAGATACTACCGCAAGTTGGTCAAGAATTATGGGTAAATAGGTTAAATAGAAACACCTCTAACAAGGTTACTGAAAAAAGAGTCATTCTATTGGACTCAAGAAGCAACCAAGTATTTTGAAAACCTTAAAGTGGCTATGTGTACAACTCATGTATTAGCCACACCTGACTTCAAAAAAACCTTTATTGTGGAATGTAATTCCTCAAAGAATGGAATTTGTGCAGTTTTAACATAAGAAGTAAGGCCCCCTTCCTTTGAAAGTTTCCAATTTAAAGGAAAAAACTTACTAAAACCAATTTATGAAAAGGAAATGATGGCCATAATACATGCAATTAAGAAATGGCACCCTTACCTAATAGGAAGACACTTCAAGGTAAGAATAGATAATGATATCTTTAATTACTTCTTGGAAAAACAATTATCATCAGAAGAGCAACAAAAATGGGTTACAAAGAAGTTAGGCTATGACTTTGAAATAATCTACAAAAAAGGAAAACAAAATGTGGTGGTTGATGCACTTTCAAGAAACGAAGATGATAATGACGGCTTAATTTGTGCTAATTCCATTATGCAATTTGATAGGGTAGAAGAAGTAAGGACATAATGGAAACAAGATCAAAAGGCATGAAATATTATTCAAAAACTACAAGAGGGCCCCAATTCACTAGATGTTATAGCATGACTTGCCACACCTTATGAAACATGCCTTGATGGCCTTTCCATGTCCCTATGTAGACTCACATCATCCCTCTTGCTCAGATATACCCCTTAAAATATCATTTTTATTGATGTACACACCCTAACAACACTATAGAATTCGTATATGTAGGCTACTACACTACATCCCGCGTACATCGGATTTTGTGCTCAAAGAAAATGTTTGGAGATTTCCTTCCCAAGTAATGACTATATTGATCCTTGGCCTTCCATATGTTGGAAACGCTCCTATTTGACCCTCCACCTCTTTTGAGGGTTATATATTGAGCCATTGTAGAGCATGAGAGGAGCAGAAACTAGAGAGTAAGGAAACTCTGGAGAAATTTTTTCCCATTGCCATTCCCTTGAGTCTACATCCTTGTTACCTGAACTCTTTGATGTTCATCTCCCAAGCTCTTCCATATCTTGTGAAGGAGGAACCCAAGTACTCCTTGAACCTATGAGCTTGCCTTTGCGTGGAGGATTTAAGTGGTGGAGGCCTAGGTGGAGGAACTTAGCTCTCAGTTCCAATGATTTTCATACATAAGGTTGTCACTATGTACTTCTATTCATTTCATCAAAAGAAACACTATTTTCTCGTCCAATACATTTTCCAAATGTTAATGTTGTTTTCCTTGGGTATATTTGTTAAATATGTTAATGGATTATGCTAGTTTTTATGCTAACATTTTATATCTATATTCCATATGCTCATGTATATTTGTTGTTGAGGACAATTTGTAAGGAAGGACCATTGGATTTCGAGCTCAACGGTGGTCTTCTTCGAACATCCAGTTGAGGTAATAGTTTTCTCTTTTGTTGTTGGAATTTTACATTTATCTAGCATACTTGAGAATTGAGTTGGTTTCTTGGGTCAATCCGTTTGTTGTGGTCCACCCCAATCCATAGGAATTTTTTCCCCGTAACAGAATTGGCGACCATACTAGGGAAAATGTATTCACCTTTTATTGGCCAATGTTGTGTTTCCTTTGAACAAAGCACAAATCTTGAGTCCATTCATGAACGGTTTGGGTTTAGTATGAACTTAGGAAGATGAACTCGTTACTCAGAGATTACTCCTCTTACTGGTTAAAATTCCAGTCCTTATGTACATTTTGTTGATGCATCTTGCATCACATAATTGTGTTAGTATTCAGTCTTAAGTCTATGCTACCCGAGTCTCCATTTGTCTCATGCTCATGTTATAAGGAAGTTTATAAACTTGAGTTGGCCATTCCTTAGATCTTTTGACTTTGCATGTCAGCCATCCTTATATCAGTACATTCTGATCACGTGACATTTTTGTCCTACCTAGAACCCTAGGCCTACTTTTACTATTGGTAGGTGATCTTGAGCTCATTAGATGACACCTCATCATTGGTCACTAACTGAGTGGCTTCCCTTGTGTTCAAGGGTAATACATCTATTCACACATTGGGATTTATGTTGTTCCTGGATTCCTTAAACCCTATTGGTGGTTTCCTCACTTCTGTCAGTAGTCTTCAGCATTAGCTACTATTCAGAGGGTCTCTTTCATGCACTACTTGCATTCAGTACACACGAGAGACGCACTTGTTTCATGGTTTGTGTCCAGCTTGTTCGTTCGATTTATTCCAAATCCTTCAGCCTATTTGTGTACCTCATTTTGGTTAATGAGGGATTCATTAATTCCCTCCTTCTAGTGGATCTCATTCCATCGACTTCAAATCATTTATTCTGAAATTGAGATCTAGAGTCAGAGGAGTACCTTGAGACTTTTAGTTATCAGTGGCAGTTCCTCTCGTCATCGAAAGTTGGGAATTCATCAATGTACCCTGATTGATGGATTATGCAAGTGTTTGACCTCAACACCCTTATTCACACTTGTAGAATGTACTCAATTCCTTGACACCCATTTTCTTCATCGATGGGTATTCTCTCATTTGTTAACGGTATACCTTAATGGTTGGTAATTAGACGAGGTTTCATCATGTTTGACTCCAGTTCCTTGGACTTCCATATGTTGGAAGCACTATGATTCAACCCTCCACCTCCTTTGAGGTTTATATATTGATCCATTGTGGATCATGAGAGGAGGAGAAACTAGATAGTAAGTAAACTGTAGAGAAATTTTTCCCCATTGACATTGCCTCGAGTCTACATCCCTTTATCCTTGTTATCTAAACACTTTGATGTTCATCTCCCAAGCTCTTCCATATATTGTGAAGGAGGATCCCAATTACTCCTTGAACTTGTGAACTTGCCTTTGTATGGAGGATTGAAGCGGTGGAGGCCAAGGTGGAGGAAATTAGTTCTTGGTTGTGATGAGTTGCCTACAGAAGGTTGTCACTGTGTACTTCTATGCATTTCATTAATAGAAACTCTTTTATCATACAATACATTTTGCAAATGTTAATGTTGTTTTCCTTGGGTATATTTGTTAAATATTTTAATGGATTATGTTAGTTTTTATGCTAACATTTTATATCTATATTCCATATGCTCGTGTATATTTGTTGTTGAGGACAAGTTGTAAGGAAGGAGCATTAGATTTCAAGCTCAACGGTGGTCTTCTTCAAACATCCGGTTGAGGTAAGAGTTTTCTCTTTTGTTGTTGGAATTTTACATTTATCTAGCATACTTGATAATTGAGTTGGTTTCTTGGGTCAATCTGTCTATTTTGGTCCACCCCAATCCATATGAATTTTTTCTCCGTAACACTAGATAAATTTGTGTGGAAGAATGATTCACTGTGGTACCAAGATCACCTATATTTATATAAAATTATCAACTCAAACATAATATCCTTTTGGAATTGCACACTTCTCCCATAGGAGGAGATTTAGGGTTCCTGAAAATGTACCATGGGATCAAGACGGATTTATTCTAGGAAGGTCTTGAAACTAATGTCCAAAATTTTGTGGAAGAATGTTTAGTTTGTCAACAAAACAAAGGAGAGACAATCAAGACATCAGATGTTTTACAACTATTATCCATACCAATTCACCATTCGAAAGAGGTCTCAATGGACTTTATCATAGGTCTGCTAAAGTCATAGGGAAATATTGGCATCATGGTAGTGGTCGATTGACTAAAACATTATACCCATTTTTGCTCTCTTTCTCATCCTTTTAAAGCAATTATAGTAGCTATGACATTCATGGAAACAATTCAGAAGCTACGTAGAACCCCCAAGATTATTGTAAGTGATAGAGATCTACTTTTCATTGGTAATTTTTGGAAGGAATTATTTTCTTGTATGGGCACTCAGTTGGCTCATTGTTCCTCTTACCATCCTCGATCTAATGGGAAAATTGAGATTGTGAATAAAATATTAGAAGGGTATCTTTGTTTCTTTGCATATGATAAAAAAAATGGGTCAAGTGGTTGACCTTAGCAAAATGGTGGTACAACACATATTTCCATACTTCATCGAAAATGTCACCATTTATGGCACTGTATGGCTATCGTCCTCCTTCCATTACATCATCCTTGAAAAATAAATTTGATTTTAAAGTAGTGGAGGATCACATAGAGCACCAACAAGAATTTATCCAATTATTGAAGGATAAATTGGTTATGGCACAAAATAGGATGAAGCACAAAGCATATCAACATCGTAGTGAAAGGGAATTTGAAGTGGGAGGTTGGGTGTTTTTGAGGCTACGACCATACAAACATATGTCCCTCAAGCAACAAAAGAAGGAAAACAAATTAATGCTGAAGTACTATGGTACCTATAAGGTGTTGCAAAGGATCAGAAGTATGGATCATAAATTGGATTTACCACCAACTTCACATGTACATCCGGTCTTCCATGTTTCTTTCCTGAAAAAAGGTAATTGGTGACAAGAACCCAATCCAAAAAAATTCTAAGAATGGAAATTAATATTAGAACTTAAAACAATCATTGAGTGAAGGATCAAGAAAATACGTAATCGAGCAATTACTGAGTACCTCATCAAGTGGAAGAACTTGCCAATATAAGAGGCAACATGAGAAGATGAGTTCTTCATGTAGAAACATCTAGATTTAATCAAGTGTTGATGATAACACTTTTTGAAGGGGAAGAGCATGTTAATCCTTATATATTGTGACATTACAATGGTGTGTGTTTGTGTGTGTGTACCTTAAGAATGCAATAAAATATGAATAACCAGCCTCTTCAAGGAGTCAACGTCCTTCATATATATATATATATATATATATATATATATACAAACACATAGCCTCTTCAAGGAGTCAACCTCCTTTATATATATCTATATATATATATTTCAAAGGAGGTTGAATCTTCGAAGAGGCTGGTTATTCATATTTTTATTGCATTCTTAAGGTATTGTAATACTATCTCTTCTTGTTTTATGCTATTTTGGGGAATTTGGTTCTTAAAATTATTAATGAAAGAAAATATTGTTATTTTTGTGATAATTTATGTTTAAATGGAGGGATCTACTAGTCCTCTTCAAGTAAGGTCCGCTTGGAGAGGTGGTTTTTTGTTTATGGTTTCACTGCACAAGTATTTAATTGTGTTGTTTCTTTAATTTCTATTATGTGAATGAGATTATACTTTCTCCTATATACTATGAAATTTTGGATGGTAGGGGAATTATTTCTATAACTTCATGCATTATAGATCAAGTTTCTTTTTAGCATTGAAATCATCCTTTTCATAGAAAATAATTCTTGAACATTTAATCTCACTTTTAGTAGCATTATTAAATCTAAAAGAGTTGTAGGGTTTTGTGGCACCATGCAATAAGACACAAGTCATTTTATGCTTGAAAGACTTCTATTGCAAAACACTAAAACTTTTTTGTAGGTAGGATGCATATAATTCATATAGTTTACATTCCCTAACAAACCATAATAGAGCATATATTTTGTAGCTCCTTTTTACACTTGGAGATTACATAAATTTTACACAACACTTTAAAAGTCTATGATTTCCTTGGTTGATAATTAAAGTGTGATCCCCTAAGATTTAGCATCCTTTATGGTCATAATTATTCGCCTCACCACATCGCATAACTTCGTAAATTTGTTAATAAGGGACTCAATATACATCCATATAATTAACTTGGTACTTACCTAATTATTTGAAAATACATGTATTACCTTGTACATATAAGAAATTATGAAACAAACAAGATAAACGAATGTTTTGTTGAAAACGTTGGTGTGGATGATTACTTGGAACAATCATTGCAAAAATTGTGTGCTCCTATTTATTGATGTCAAAGGAGGAAGGTTATTGTTTTTAAGGAAATAGGAAACACTAAGTAAATGTCCTTGGGCTCCCCAAATGAATTGGCACCATCAATCGCCACTAAAGTATCAACATTAGAAGGCTCTTCTTTAAAAATGGGTCATCTTTCTTCTATGTCCCTAATTGTAGAATCATTTGTAGGAATTCATAGAACACCATATTCTCTCTTTCATGCATGGTCATCCATAAATTGTACTATGTTTTTTCTCCTAAAAATTTATTGGGAACATGGAATTATGGGAATGTGACAAAGAACCTTGCAAGGAATCTTATTTTCTTCTTGATTGATTTAATATTACGTAATTCTACATTGTGGACATTCCAACTTTGTTGCATGTTATCTATAATAAATAATATTATCATAAGGACATGCATCAATGGCTTGATATTCCATTTCTATATCTTTCATAATGTCAGACAATTATTTGATGGTCATTCGAGAAAATCATGTAACATTCCACAACTTAAAAAATAAATTAGTATAATGAATATTCATTAATATTACATCATTTATACCATTAACACTAAAATAAAAACAAAAGTGTAACACCCTATTTTTTGCCCCAACATTTAATGATGTAAATATGTATATAATGATGAAATGGCTAAAATTCCAACAATAAATGGTCTAGTATGACCAAGATGATGTAATTATGTACATTTTATGTTTAGTATAAAAAAAGCATAATTACTGCAAACAAAGAAGGAAAAAGGTGAGATGGAGAGCTATGTTACTATTTTCGGGTCTCCAAGAATGATTAGAGAGTCGATCCTGAGTTGTCTCGCAATTTGGAGACCTTGAAGGCGTGCGGGGGCTTTTGCTTGGTTATTTGTTGCAGTACCAATGCTCCAAGAATATTTTATTCTAGTATTTCCCCTCGGGGATAAAATTTCCCCACCCGCTCCTGCCACCCCGGATTTTTATTTGACATTGTTATCCATAAGAAGTCTTTGATTTTAGAGGACAACTTGACTTCCAAATTTTTACCTACCACTATTTCTTGTTTCTTGCTACATCCTCTTCCATCTTTGCTGTATATCCTAACATAGCTATATACTTTTATCCTAAGTTTTATAAATCCCTCTTAATTAAAGTACATTATCCATAACTTTGGATTAATTATCCTAAGCTTGGGATTAGTAGGGGAAAATTAACAAATCCCATGTTTCCCACTTTCTAGTTCTTATGACCCATGCATGCCACTTGATTAGTTCTCAACATGTATACAAATTATTGAGAAACTAGTTCATCCAATGATTATCCTATCATTCACTCATCATGTTACTATTATATCATCATTGAGCCATCTTTTGTTCCATAGCATGGAGTTGAACCTTAAAATAATGAGGAATTATAGAGATGTAAATAATTTTACCCTGGGATATTGGTGTTGGGTAAATTGAGTTCCCTTGTGGGAGAGCATGTCTTGTAACTGAGTTCCCTGGAGTCTCAACATGGTGAGTCCCTAGTCGAGCTATGTTGGAGCCCTGAAATGGAATTGGGAATCACCTAAGTGACTGTTAACTCGAAGAAGGGGACCATATTCCTTAAGTTGTGCAGGATGATGAGGGAAGAGTACTAGCGGATTGGGACAGCTATGGAGGGGGTTTGGCACCTCTGAGTTTGTTGGCGTATTGTGGTTAGTTTTCCTTCTTGTGGATTGATCACCCCAGCTTGAGGGTAGCCTTTGTTATAAATATAACTAGTATAACATAGTGCTTATGGCTACAAGGAACATGCTTAGTCTATAGTTAGTTGGAGGATCTTTTAAGATAAGGTCCTAACTATGTATGAAGTGCCATGTTTTTATCTCTATTAAGTATTTTGATTAATTTATTATTATGCGTTTATCTAATTGCATGTATTTCATGGCATGGTATGAGTGCATTCATGCTAGAATTTGCCTATATGTGTTAGTACATGCATATGTTTAATTTGGGTGACCACTCATTTAATTTTTGTTGTAAATTTGGGGTATCAATGGTAAATTTGGTAAGTTATTTGAGTACCCCGTGGCTCTAAATGCATGGTGAGGTCACTAGGCATGTGCAAATAGACCTAGTGACAAAAATTTATTCATGTATGAAGAATTATATTGCATAGCTTAGGGTCTATGTGATACATGTTTGGAAAACTATTCAATATGTTCAAGTTCACCAACAACAATATATTAAATAGAATATTTGTCCTTAAGTATTTATAAAGAGGTTTTTATGCCTTATGATTTATAGTTACATCATGAATAGCATCAAAGTTATCATCCATTGGAGCAAAGTTGTCATGGATTGATCTATTTATCCTACCATTCTCAATTATATCAATGTTGTTTTCTCCCATAGAATTAACTTCATCTTCATCTAATCCATTTCCATCAACTTGCTCACCAATATTTCTACTAAAATTTGGCACCTTTTTAGGAAATTCATGACTATGATTCTTTGTCTTTATAATTACACGCAATCAAATATTTTAAAAATACATATAAAATATTAAAATGATAGAAACTTTTAGAATGAATATAACAAAAACATATAATGAATAACTTACCAATGGGTGAAATCCATTCCCCCCTTCTAAGTGCCCAATCGTGTAACAATGTTTTCTAGTTGCTTCTCTTTTAATCCTTCTCATTTGTAATCTGTTGCATTTTTTGCAAGGGAAATAACATTTATTGTCACCATGTTGATTTTTTAACATAACAATAGCCCTCAAATTTTTCTCTATCATTTGACATTGTTATCTATTACAACTCCATTGGAGCAGTATTAATAACATTTAAGAATATATTCATAATTCTACGCCTATAGAATTCAAAATATATTTACATTTTGTTTACTAAAGCAAATTTGGATTATATAGAGAATCCAAACTTTGTAGATAAAAATGTGGAGGTTGAATGTAGATAAAGAAAAGTTGTTTCAGTGATCGAGAAAATGATTAAGAAACTATTACATAGGTCACAAGTATCTATAATTGTTAGCCATATCTCCAAGGTTTTAACATATAGAATTTACAAAGATATTGGAATACCAACGATAGTCCACATAATCGATGTTGATAGAGTAAATTTATCGACTATGCTACTATTGTTAACGACCATTTGGTCTAATCAAATAAATGATTTATTTGAAGTTGGCATTCTAATGTTAGAATTCTAAAATCGTAAGAACATTGTTAGAATTTCAACATTTGTCAAGGAGAAAAAAGCTATTGACTATGCTAATTCTAATTTATTGACTATGATATCTTTATATGTTAATAAAGGGATTGTTGCTAGCTAATGTGTTTGTACTTTACATAATTGTGTTTGGTTGTGGACTATTTACTCACCTCTTAGTTTCGTTGCTTATGGGTGTGAGCATTCTAACTTCTAGACCAATCTTTTGTTAAAGTTTTTATTTTCACTAATCTTATGCTTATTTATATTTAATATGAAATAGAGAGCTTCTCAATAACTTGTGGACTATTCTCAATTACTTAGAATCTTTGGTTATGCACATGCTTTAGCTGGTGGATTATTCTTTCTATTACTATATGTCTAATCACATTTCATTTTAGCTTAGTTACTAACAAATTTTGTAACAAGGAAGTGAGCTTTGAGATTGGATTGTTTCATTCTAAAAAGGAGTTAAGGTGGTTTAGTTTGGATTTATTTCTAATACAAAAATGAAAAAGTTTAATCTAAATATAAATAATCATCTTCAAACATTCACCTTACCCAAAAATGATACCTCTCACTATAAAAAACTAATGCTTCCACACCCACACACATATAATGTTAAAATTATTTAAACCAACATAGATCCATCTTAATTTTGGATCAATCAAGTGTTGATAGGGATCAAACCCCTTGAGGTGCAAAACTTTTCTTAATTTTTTCACTTTAAAATATGTTTGCACCTTAATGGTTTTGATCCCTCACAACACTTGACAGATTTGGAGTTAATATTAACCTATGCTAGTTTATTCTATTATAATGATCCCATTTTTTTAGTTTTTCATTTTTTTAAATCTATTTTTAAGGTCACAGTCAAGCTAGACACCAATTTGGTGTATGAGACCTCTTTGTTTGTGGGACAATCTAACCCCCTCTATGCAACAATGTAACTGCTAAAGTCTTCATAGGTGTAGTTAGGTCACTTCTTTTATTTAGTTTATTAACATTATTATAGTGATCCCATTTTTTAGTTCTTTAATATTTCAAGCCATTTTTTAAAGATTTAATTTAGTAATGCTACAACCTTGATACATGGTTGTAGATGCACCTAGTTACTCTATGTGGATGCTTGACTACAAAAAACAAACAAAGAAAAGTAATAATGCTATTCGAGCATTATTATTATAATTGTATTTTTAGTTTTGTAAAATACTATATTGTGCCAACATATAAGCAGCATATATGGGACATATGTTATAATATCTTTAATATTGGGTAGGGGTGCTTTAATATAAGCACATGTACTTCTATTTGGGTAGGCGTCCCTGCTAGGGATAATTTTAAGGACCCATACTTATTTAAAAGTGTATAAACCTTGGCGAATCTTACCAATTCTTAAAATGTCAACTATAAAATATTTGGCGATATTTTTCTAAAATTATTTCAATTCCTAAGGATTTTATAGAGTTTATATAATAATTTGTCTTTTTAGAGTGAAAAAAGTTTACCCGATCAAAATTGGGCAAAATGGGGCTTCAAAAAATGCAAATTGGCGAGTCGTTTTTTGGAAAAAAACATGGAAAAATAGCCCATGGGCTAAATTTCGCCCCTAAAATTATCCTTGGTCCCTGCGAAAGTGGTTAATATTTGATGAAATATTAAAGGCCTTTTCCTGGAATTAGGGATGGAAGTCATCCTATAGAAGTTGATGATGCTACATAATGGGCTAGAAGAACAGGTAAGCTTTCAGCTTTAGAACTTGCTTGGGATAAAAATGGAAATTTTAGATCATGGAATGAAATACCCGGGTATCTACCTAAAACCTAATGCCTATAGAAAATGTGACTGGGTGTGGTTGATAAAGAAGGTGGAGAAAAGGATATATCATTAGTATAATAGATGGCTTTCTCTACGGGGAAGACTACTGCTAGTGAAATCAGTCCTTGAGAGCATCTCAGTATACTGGATTTTGTTGGCCAAATTTCCTAAATATATTCTAGATAAAATTAGGAAAAAGTGTTTCAAGTTTTTATGGGCAGGGAAAAAATATTTAAATAGGTTTCATCTAGTCATGTGGGATACTATTGCTTGCCCAAAGAGTGTTGGAGGTTGGGGATTAAAGAATACTTTCAATTTTAGCACAACATTTGGTGCGAAAAGTCTGTGGAGGGTATTGTTCGTTTCAAGTCTATGGAGTGTGATCTCTAAAGATAAATATCTTAAAAATTTGGTTGTGGAGGATTGGATAAGACAGGAACCTAAGAGTGTAATCAATGTATCTGATTTTTGGAATGGGCTCTTAAACTATTTTCCTATAGTGGGCCAATGGTTAGTTTGGAAAGTAGTAATGGTAAAAATGCATTGTTGGGTAGAGATCCTGTAGTAGGAAGTTCAAGTTTTTATAAATTGTCGGACTCTTTGATTGCTACTTAAAGTATCATTGATGTGAAGTATCTAACTCAGGTAGGAACATTGCTCAATTGGATAGATGCATTGGATCTAGGGATCTTTGATCCATTGGTAGTTGAATGGAATTCTTATATAAAAGGGTTGACCCATTGCGGGAATTTTCTAACAAACAAGGATTATCGATTGGTTTGGAGTTGGAATGCAGACACCGGGCCAACAAATTTATCCTGTGAATCAATCTATGATAACATCTCAAATCTTGAGGTTAGCTGGTGGTCTTCTGTATTTTGGAATTAGGATTATCCCCTTAAGAAAAAACTCTTTATTTGGATCTCCCTTACAAACAAAATTCTAACCTGGGATAATTATTTGAAAAGAGGTGGTCAGGGTCTGAGTGTATGTATTTTATGTTTGAAGGACACTGAAATAGTAAATCATCTTTTTGTCCACTGTATTTTTGGAAAATAGGTTTGGATGGATCTCAGATCAGCTCTAAGTTTCTCAGGGCATTCGCAATCTAGTTCTTATGAACATAGTTGGAAAATGTAATGTCCCCTCCCTGGGGGCACCATGGTCAAAACACTAACCCATTCAATTCCCATGGGTTCTAATGGAAAATTAAATTAATTAATAAGGAAGTTAAATTTTGGTCTTAGTTACTTTATGTAATTAAATAATCATGAAAGGATGATGGACACAATTTTGTAATATTTAATATTACTAATAATTGTTGATGAGTTGTAAATGACCTAGGTGGATCAAGAGAGCGCATAGGAAGAGGATAAGGAAGATGAGTTTTCTCCCTCAGGAAAATCTGGAAGGAAAGCATCCAAAAGCAGGAAAAGCAGCAGAAAATCAAGAGGGCAGGATGTTTCCATATTTTTGAAGATAAGGCTCCAGAAGGAATAGCAAAAGCAAGAAAGAAAGCAAGAGGCTTTAGTAAATATGCAAATTCTAAGTCTGACCAATGAGGGCACATTCATGGAGAAAAGAGGGTCCAATGCAGAGTAACTTACCAAAGAATGTATCCAACTCATCTAGGGTTCGAATTTCTGAGGAGGCAAGCTTTAGAAGGAAGGAAAAAGCCAGCATGGTTTAATAAAAGGAGGATGAGCACTCACTTTCATATATTTTTTCATTTTGATTATTCATATAGGAGAGCTCTGCACTTTTTAGAGGCTTGGGTGGCATACCCCTTGCCAACATCGGGAGATGTTCCCCTGTGCAACAAATTGGGAGATGTGCCCCTTATGTCTAGTGTATCTAGTTGACACAATTCATCTAGTGATTAAGGAAGAGAACACCCAGTTCTTTTCATGGATTTTAATGCAACCAATCAAGTTTATTTGAAATTCTGATCTGAGCTACAGTATGATGTGGTCAAATCCCAAGTTGATGTGGTAGAATCCAATAGCAGCAGTAGTCCATGTGTAGGGTGTTTTATCCAGTGAAGAGTGAGAATTGACGGATTGTGCCCCTTATGTTCTATTGTAGATACTCATATGCCTGTAGTGGATGTAATATTATGTACTCATTTCCATCCCTCTGATCCCATAGTAAAATATCCCCCTTCTTCCTCTCAATTGGTGTATTTATGCCTCTATGTCATAAATTCTAGATAATGTTGGACATACTGCAAGTTGTGTATTATTTGATTGTTAAATGCACCCCTAAAATTATGATTGAGGCATGATTCTAATAATGGGCATATAGCTAGTCTATTCTATTAATTTTGTTGCAGAATTTGTGACCTTTGCCATTTGAAATTGATTTTGTTTCACTACTAGCACTAGTGTTGAAAATATTGGCAATTTTTCGGTATTGATGAAATTAACTGTTAAATGTGCTTCTAAAAATTGACTTGAAGGTACCTACAGCTAAATATGAAGTAATTAATCCCATCCACATTCACAGAACAAAAATTAGGGAGCCTCTAGTGCCATTCGAATTATTTTGGAAACTATCTCCTTCACTAATCCAATTTTGATCTTTGCACCTAGTGACTAAATTCACTGTCCAATATTTGTTTATCAAGTCAAGTAAATTCCATAGAAGGTTGGGTACTTTTCAACCAGTATTCCAGTGGTCTAGTAGTTTCCAGTGGTACACTAGAAGAAGAAGAGTCCTACATAATTCCTGGGGAAATTGTCTGTGGTTATTTAGTTGACCCAAATGGTCTTTCTAGGTGTGATGAACTCTATAATGTGCCTATTGTAGAAACTAATCCCTTAATTTATATGTCCAGCCTATCCTCTATGTGTCCAAGTTTCCATTTTTTGATTTAGTGTGCCTAGACCTACGTTTAGGTACATTATAGAAAAACTGGTGAATATTGCACCAAAGTAGTATTTTTAAAGAGTTGCTCAAATTTTTGTATTGGAAACTATGGCTTCATAGGAATAGGGTGTTATTTGATGGAGCCAAGAAGAATTTTATTTTGGTAGTTAAAGAAATACTTGGGGCATTTTCAGATTTAAAGGGGTCAGCGGTTAAAGTGAAGTCTAATACGATTCTGTTGGATGAGGCCCAAGGTGTCCGCAATTTTTCCAAGGTTCGCGCAGTTGTGCTAAAGAGGCTCAAGAGTAGCATAGTTTTGTTGAAGCATAACTTAAGGACAAGTTAGGGAATTTTTTAGGATTAGTGAAGTTATGATGAATCGAAGTTAAAGTAGAGTAGCTTCAAGGCAGTACGGATTTAGTGAAGGCTGGTACTGACCTACTTTTGGGAGAAGCATCTCTGCAATTCTCGGGCGAAGGGTATGGAATGACGCCTGTCAAAGGAAAATGATATGTCTCCTTAGTAAAAGCAAAATTAATAAGGAAATACAGGGTAGTTGGAGCAGCTAAGGAAGAAGCGATGGCCTAGCATCTACATTTATGGTGTTGAAGGCAAGAAGTTCTAAGGACGCAAAAAGGGTATTGTCAGCGCTGCGCGGTCAGAAGAAGCAGTTGTCAGAGGAAGTGGTTGTCAGAGGAAGCGGCTATTAGATTCAAGGAAGCGACGGAAAGGACGTGAAGGACAAGCAGAGTAGCTAAGAATTTATGACAAAGTATGGTTAGAGGGGTAACCACGCCACTTTTGGGGGTTTAAGGGTACTATGGGGGCTTGTTCCCATAACTATTGTAATGATGTGACCTTCGGGAACGATCTATAAAAAGGGAGATTTTGTAAGGGAAGGGTTGGTCTTATTTTGGTCTTAAGTCTTTTGGAAAAGACTAAGTTTTGTAAGAGCAAGAAGAGAGGAAAAGGCTCTGCAGTTGTGTGCCCAGAGACCTATTGTAGAGAAGAGTCCACAGCTGTGTGTGTGGACTGGAACTGTTGACCCTTCCTGTTCATATAAACAAAAGTTCCCATGGACATAGCTCCCATACTGGGGGTGAACCACGTAAATAAGCATGATATGTGAATGTATGAGTGTTATTTCTTATGTTTATGATTATGTTCATGCTTATAGTTATGTGTATTTCCGCTTTATATGTATTTTCACATGAGTGATGGATGAGAATAATATGTTAAGTATCGAACACATATATGTGAATATGTTGAATGCGTAGTAGCGCAAGTAACACTAATTCAGCAGAGCCTGTAAAGTGTAGAACTGTCCCTCAGCACAGTCCTAGAGTGCGTCGTTACATTTCATTGTGTAGCTTCTCATAAGCGCAGTCTCACAGTGCGATGTAGTATATGAAGTAAATGCGAAGTAAGTGTGACTTTGCTCAGCTCACCAGTTTATTATCTGCGCATCACCTGTATGTAGAAACGTGCTTCTACATCCCTTCCAACTTCACCTCAGGTGAGACCTCAGTCTGTTCGCAGGCTGTTTCTGAAATGGTCAATGAACAAGGGTATTGTTGGACCACAACTGTGCCGAATCCAGTTCTGATCTAAGTGTTAAGATATAGGAGAGCCAACAAATGGTTCTATTTTCGTGCTTGAACTGGTGATGTGCTCTAAATATTGGAATCCCGAGAGAGCGAAAATACAGGACTGGGTGGATAAGACATAAAAGGAGTTTGCAAGGAAGGAGAACAAACATCCACATTTTTCTGACGTAGAATGGTTGCATAATACCTATTTCCTGACATTTATGAAATTTTCTTCGCATTCATAAGAAACGATCTATATGAGTGGTTATCAAGACTCGTAGAGCAGAAGAACTATTAACAGGGTGGAGAACCTACGGACTGGACTCTAGAACTCATTCAGAGACTTAAAATAGCGAATAGCCAAATCTCAAGAGCAGTAGACTTCTGGCTTGATAGCATTCTAGAAGGCTATGTGATAGAATTTGTTGTGGACACGTTAAGTATTACAACGAAGTAGAAGGTGATTTCTTCAAAGGATTCAGAGGTAAGTACCTGAAAAATCTCAGCCTATATATTAAGATGTTGTTAGCAGAAAAAATGTGTTTTAAGAATGCGATAAAACTCCTAGGAATTTGAGTCTGTGATGTCCAGTAACACATATAGTGACACTAAAGAATAAATTTATACTTTGAGAAGTGGTAAAAGATAGAAATCGAGCACTAGAAAGAGGTCTCGAGGAGCAGAACCTCGCACTTGCCTAGAAACTGAGACATGAAGTGATAGAAACTCACATCAGGTTGAGTCAAATACTGAATCAATACCCAGACATACTGTTTATCAACCTATCACTCCACAAAAATTCACAATTGAGGGAATAAACCTTACTAGCTCGCAGAATACTAGCAGTAGTACTACTACCAAATCAAAGACCCAGAATCAATCGAGTAGTGGTATACCCTCATCATCTCAAAACACTACGCATCCTAGAAGAAGGATGACGGATGCAATTAAGCTGCCAATATTTAAGGGAATGGGTCTAGAAGACCCTAAGCAACATTGGTTTCTTTGTGAAGCCATGTGGAATGTTAAACAAGTACATAATGATGCTATTATACAAGCACAGCTAGTTACCACATTCGGGGAAAGATCCTTAACATGGTTTATGAAGTACTCTATTGGACATAATAGGACACTAGTAGAGATTAGAACTGCACTCATTAGAGAATTTAAAAAACCTAAGTTAGAATTGCAGTGTATCACAGAGGTGAAATAAATTAAGCAAAAACCGAGTGAGACAGTATGGGAATTTGATCAAAATTTTGAAGCACTGTTAAGTCAAGTGATCTTGACATAGCACCACAACAGCACCAAGAATGGTTCATAGCCGCATTGTTTCCTCATATCAAGTTACTGATGATGCAATAGAAATTAGCATCGCAGACAGAGGCCCTAGAAATTGTGATGAAACTAGAAGCTTCGCCTATAGGAGAGACTAGCACACGAATGGTTCAAATACAGAACCAACTAGCGAATTTGACATTACAACTCCAAGATATGAAGAAAGGAAAAGAAACCCGAGAAGAGGTTTGGTGTACAAAGTGTAAGGGAGAAGGACACTCTAAATAATATTGTCTGGTATTTAGAGATTACATCACTAGCAGAGCTCCAAACCCGTTAAATCAACAACAAGGACCATGGTGTGAGATTTTCCTATGTATGGGACATCGTCCAGAGGACTGCTACTTAATTCAGAAATACGTACAAACACCTAAGAACCTGTACTACACATTTTTTAAGTCAGTTGGGAATGATGATTCCAACTGTAGAGCATACGGTCTCATGATCAAAAGAAAGCACGATGTCTACTGAGTACAAGAAGAAACACCGCATAACAATGAAAATGCGCAGTATTATCAAGGCACATACAGAGGACATGGTGGATTCAGAGGCAGAGGAAGAAACACTGGACAGGGAAGAGGAAGAGGTCAGATTGTATGTTATAACTGCACTCAACCTGGACATCTATCCAGAGACTGCACAAACGCTTGTACTACCTGCAAGTATTGTAAGTATTTTGATCATGTCATTGAGGCATGCCCTATTTTAAAAGAGAAAATGCAAGAAAGAAGAACATAAGCACATAATCAGAATGTACATATGATCGTAGCTGAAAAATGGAATACAATTTGCAACATGCATTTTGTGACGCGAAGCGGAGCCACGATAGGTGGAGATCAAACAACTGAAGCTTTGACTTCTGAGGATAACCAAGCTAGATAGAATCCTACTGAAGGGGCTTGGATAAGAAAAGTGATTGGAAAAGCACATGCTTTTGATCTGAACAAAAAAAAATAGGTCTTCATGGAAGCAAGAGAAACCTTCAAATAATCAGAACCTTTAACTCCAAGAATCAAGTTGCGAAGTGAGGCAGCGCCTATGATGGATATGCCAGCTTCGTATGATCGATCACGTACTACAACAGACTTGATGAGTCATGTTGCACAACTTTTATAGAGCCGCATGAAGTTGTTAAAGCATGAAAATGATTTGGCAGAATTACAAAGCCTATTGAGTCATTACGAGCAGTGTAATGTAGTGACTAAAGCACATAGAGTGGTTCACCAAATTAAGAATCATAAAAGGACTGGAAGAGAAATGAGACTAAGTGCGTGGATCAGGGATTTTGAAATGGACGATATTATCCTTGACTTAGGCTCAGAATTAAATGTCCTAACAAAGTAGACATGGGAACAAATGGGGAATCCAAAGTTAACATGGTCACCAATACAGTTGAGGCTATCCAATCAGCAAAAATTTCTACCCTTTGGCAGGTTAGCAAATCTTATTGTTAACATTGATGGAATGAGAAGTAGAGAAAACTTCGAAGTGATTGAGATCGTAGATAATAGCCATCCCCGTCCTGCACTATTTGGGATATATTGGGAAAGTGATAACCTCGCGATTATCAACTTGGAAAAGAAGCAAATGATATTCGAAGGATCATATATCAACATCATCGTACCCTTGGATCCTTCACAAGTACCTAGACATACTGAACCAATAAGAGAAGAATGTAGAACTCAAGATCTGTATCACATATATAAGATGATGGTAAATCAGGCAGACTACATCAATCCTACTAATGATGGCACATTGAGTTGAGGATGTGACAGTTCTTGCATATCTGAATCAGATGCAGGACTAGAGAACTGACAGAGCAGAATGCATGAAGTATCTGCAAGGAGATGTGCACAACTTACGAGATCATTGCGCTGGATTGGAACAGAGGTAAGTTCAATCCCTACTTACGATGGCTTGAGTAAGATTCATGCATTTTTTCAAGAATATCTTATATCAGTATCAAATGAACACAATTTAGTAGGATTGGACACAACACTGTGTGCTACACCTACTAGATGGTGGACTGCGCATAAGCAGAATGTGACCACATGAAAAGAATGTTAGCACATGATGGAGATCATATTTCTCGGAAGCAACTAAGCTTGTGAAAATGAAATATAATGGTCAGACTGATCCTAGAGATCACATAGACCTTTGCCTAAAAGCATGGATACATAGACCGCAAATAGAGTGGGTTCAACTGTTTGTACACACATTAGAGCAAATTCCAAAGAACTGGTACACAAAAACAGAACTTCGCAAAGCGACAGTAGAATGGTCTATCATGATTAAGACTTCCAAGCAACTTTCAGTTTTGAGGATGACTGTCCAAGTATAAATGAGGCATTGCAAACCATCAAAAAGAAGGTATTCAATGACACACTAGAACCTATGTATAAAAAAATAGAATGGGAAAGACAGATAGAACATGTAATGTCCCCAATTTGAAATTGTTAACACCCAAAAAGTGCTCACTAGCTCATTCCCTTATTCACATGACCCATTTGTCCACTTTTCCACCATTTGAGCCTCTAAATCCATCAAAAGGTCACCAAAAAGACCATAATACACCTTTTTCCCCTCAAAATATATATTTTTCCTCAAAAAACACAAAAAACTCTCAAAAAGGGTCCAGAATTCCCAAAAAATATTAAAAGAGAATAAAAATATTCAAAATATTCAAAAAAAGAAAAAGAGGGAAAAAGAGACCTAAACCATGTTGGCCAATACCATTGGTTTCCTTAAAACCATAATGGTATTCCCCATCACCAAAAACTATAAAAAGGTGATAAGGGCTCCTCACTTTCTATCCACATTTCATCCTATCCTTATGCTGCCAAATTCCCTTTGTGAGCCATTGCCTCCCATTTTGAGTTTGAAGAATCCCATTGAAGCATTGGAGAAGAAGAGACCATTGGACCTGGAACTTCTCAACCTTGGAGCTACTCAACAATCATCATCCTCGCCATTTGAGGTAATACAAAAACAAATTCTTTTAAATTTCTTGTCTTATTTGCTTATTATTTCTCACACATGTTAATGTTAGATTAGATTCAGTTTATTGTTATTTGCTTTTTATTCGAGACTGTTATTACAAGTTAATAGGTGCATCCTTGCACATGCTTGGTTGAAAAACCAAGCAACAGTTTTTTGGTGACTCCGCTGGGTTTCGAGCTTTTAATTTTTTCTTTAGATCTTTGTTTTTTACTTGTTTTTACCATTCCAATTAGCAAATCTGCCATACTAGACAGCATATTCATTGCTTCCCTAACTCTTGGCCCTTTCTGTAGCCCTTAACAGAGGGTGAAAACATTAAGTTGGGAAACAATTTTGGCTTGTTTTTGACAAACAAAACTGCTAAATTTTATGTTTTTCAACTTCGACCTCTTCAAACCCATATCTCCCTTAGGAATTTCAACTTAAAGTAAACTCAAAGGTTTTAGAGAATTGAATTAGCTTTCTACTCATACTTTTTTTAAATTTTTTTATGGACATATCGTGGGACAAATTTGTTGTCAACAATACGGCATATACTTGAAAATTTTTGGTATGGATAATGAGTGACCTGTGTTGACAACGGTTTTTTGATAAATGGTTATTCATTTTAGGGAAAAAAATTGTAGGCTCATAATCTACACACACTACATTGGATCCTGGACTATATTTTGATTTTTTTAAGACTTGGGAACTATTTTTAATATTTATCGAAACAACGTATGTTCAGAAAATGGTGTATTATCAACACATTTTTTTGTCTTCACATTTTCTTTCAAATGTGACTCTTATTGGAAAAACTAAAAGTACCCTTTTGAAGAGGACGAGCCAATTATGATCTCTGTGAAATTTCAAATTTTTTGGTGTTGTCTTTGTTATGATATTGAATTTTCATTTCGAGTGATTTTCAAAGTAATGCAATTCTTAAGGGATAAGGTTTAGAAAAATTTTATTAATAAATAGTAATTCAAATCGAAATGAAACAATTATTATATCATTGGAAACTAGATTTAGAGATGAATCCATTGCTACCAAATCCGACAAATGATACTTAAAATTTGCAGGGGTTCGGGCTTGCTGAAGTTGCAGGTTCCAGAAAGATGCCTGATATTTTCGCATGTTTTGTTGACCATAAACTCTCGGTTGAAAAAATATCTTCCAAACTCTCAAATGAGAGTTTAGTTCAAACTCTCATCCGAGAGTTTTTTTAAAAATAAAGCGCTGTGATTTGTTCAGACTCTCGGCCTAGAGTTTTTTAAAACTCTCGGCCTAGAGTTTTTTAAACTCTCGGCCTAGAGTTTGATGTTGACTTATTTTCACATGATCATTCACTCGCGCTCCATTTTTTTCACTCTGTTTGTCACAGAAGTGTTTCCTAGGTTCGTGATTTCACCCCGAACCAAAATTTCACTTTTTGGTTTCATTTTCGGCGACCATTTTCCGTTTTCGCATCGTGACTTTTTGCTCGACAGTCTCGCGGCTCATCGCAACCTCACGGCCTTTTTTCGTGCGGCTCATCATGACTTCGCGACCTTTTTCCGCACTGCACATCGCGGCTTCGCGGCCTTTTTCCGCGCTGCACATCGTAGCTTCACGGCTTTTTTCCACGCTGCTCATCGCGGCTTCGCGATTTTTTTCCACCCTGCACATCGTGACTTCGCGGCTCAAACCTGCGATGCACATCACGGCTTTTGCCCAAAACCCCGCGATGTCAATTTTTTTCGCTCAGCCCAATTTTTAGAAAAAAATTTGCTGCATTTTTTGCCCATTTAGCCTATTTTCGTCCAACATTATTTTTTCTGCATTGTTGCAGCAATAGTGAATCTTTTTTCTATTACATATGCTCAATTAAAATCTTTTTAAAAAATTTCAACAAGTGAAAGAAAGGTTTTTAGCACTTTGTTTAGATCATAGATATCATTTCTTTGCAAATTTCAAACCATTTTTCTGATTTGCTCAATAGTTTTTCCCAAGCAAGCACTTAGAAATCCATTTATTGCTTACAATTTTTACAAAATTTGCTTTCCTTTAAAAATTATTTCGAAAATCCATCGTTTTTGAAGTATTTTTGTTAAAGCATTTACATTTCAGAAAAAGCCTTTTATTTTTTGCAAATTGGAATCGTCTTGTTTTTAATTTGTAATCAATCGCCCAAGCGAGGCAAATTTTTTATCAGTTAAATAATCACACTTGCACCCAATCTACCAAATTTTTAATTAACTGAGCCTTAAAATCTACCTAAACTCAACCAACACTTTAACCCCACTTGGGGAGCACTTAAAGAATCTTGTAGCTAGGTAGGATTGAGGGGATAGGTGTTCCAATAACACCCCTCAATTATTTACATCTGAGACATAGTGGTTGACTTTTAGGGTCCCAAAAATCCCTTATTATTTGTTGACATGGTTATACACCAATTTATCAGGAAGGCCTCTCCCTTAGGAGGGTTGAAGTAGCCAGACTGGTTCCGGAAGCCTGAGTGGAATACCGCTATCGATTTAGTAACTGAAGGATACCTTTCACAGTTTTCGGTGTACCACCCGTATGGGAGTACAACGGCAATAGAACCAAACTGCAAATTCACCCAACCGAACGTGTCATGAACGGGGTATCTTAGTGGCCATTTTTTAGGATTGTCTACCCGATGTCCCTCCCGGTAGGGGGATATCTAGCCTTTGATTCCACTACCCATATTGTCTGACTTGGATTTCATCACTTTGCAGAGGATATGTTTAGTTGAGTCATAATACCACTTTTAGTTAGGCGTTTGCATGCTCTGCTACCCCCCTTGGTCTAGTAAGCACCACTTTTTTCTAGGGACTGTTTGATTTTTGGTATTCTGTCCACTTTTCTTGATTCCTCCACTTATTATAGCACAGTTGTTATAATAAGTGCTTTTGAGGTTGGTTGTTGGCCTGAGAGCCATTATTTTTTCATACTCCCCTCCTGCACACATCGTGGCATTAGGGTCTTGAGTTTTTTATGTCACCACTATCCATTGGCATTTCTATACATCTCTCACCATTGAGAACTTAAGACGATCTCACCGTTTTCAGGGTCAACCCCCTCAGTTCAGTACACATGACTCTACACGTCATAGACGTAGAGCGTTATCCCTTGACTCCACACGTCATCGGCATAGAACCCAGTCATCCGATTCTGACACACCTCATTTTACATCTAATTCTGAGGCTGAATCCGAACACCCTACCAAGACATCACCAACTAACCCCATGGCCGGATCACAATATGACCCCCTTTTCACCAGTGTTATTAGAGCTACATCAATAAACCCCACTACTATCGTGACAACCACGGTAGCCAAAACCCCCTTAGGCATGCCTAACATGGGGGCCACACCCCCTCTAGGCATGCCCAACATAGGACCACCACCTATTTTGGGTATGACCAACATGGGGGTCACCCCCCCTCTCATTACCACTACCCATATCCCAGGGATTACCGGAACCATCCCTAACCCATCTGCAACCCATGTTGCACTTGGGAGCGCAGGCCCCTCCCACACCACATCGGCTGGAGGAAACATCCCTTTCACACCTAGTATACCCTTAGGGGGCACTAGACCACTCCATAATGCTACCATTAATAGTTATGCCCCAGTGACCATACCACACCCATCCACCAGTCTGCCATACATGGCTATTCTAAACTTACCAGACCTGGCAAGGTTAACCAATGACCCTATTAAACACGACCCTGCGTGGCCCCCCATGCCCACAAAGCTCCCCTCAGATATCCCAAAATTTGAAGGAAAGGCCGGGGAAGATCCCCAAAACCACATCATGTCGTTTCACCTATGGTGTTCCTCTAACTCCATAGTAGATGATTCCATTAGACTAAGACTTTTACAAAGAAATTCCACTTGATCTGCAACCAAGTGGTACATTGAGCAGCCACATGGGACACACCCCACTTTTACATCCCTCGCCTCAACGTTCCTTCAATTCTTTCAACTACCTATACGCTATGATGCAGTAGTAGAAATACTTTTGTCTTGTAGACAAAACACTGCTAGACACATCACTGATCATATCCATGAGTGGCGTAAGCGTCGTAGCCTTTGCAAGATAAAACTTGACAACCGAATCTTTTTGGACTGGTTCCTCAAATCACTCCTCCCCCTCATAACCAAAGATGTAGCTTCTGAACGAACCCAGTCAGAAGAAGAAGCCATCTTAAAATCTCAACAATTCAACCTCATATATGCCCAGTTTGGATATCTATACACTATTTTACTTGACGCCCCACGTGGTGATCCATCATGCCATGACACGCCGGGGGCATCCCATGTCGCCAACGGTATTATCGGCCAAGTTACAGTGCAAAACAAACCTTTTACCATGATGAGTACAAACAATGCCCCAGACCTTTCTAGGGCTACATCTCATTCTGGAGCTACAACTTCGTATGCTCTAGTAATACACACCCACAACACTCATGGACCCTCATGTCCACCATAGTGTTATGGGAAAGCACCATCATCTTATGCACCACCTTCATACTATAACCAACAGGCCCACTAGACTCTGGTCCAGCCACAAGCCCAAGTGGCTTATTATCCCCAATAGGCAGCACCTCTTGCTCCAACACTTCCAGCAGCTTAAGGTTACCCACAACTGCAACAAACACCAAGGCCACCTCAGAACCCTCCTGTTTACTACCCACCACAACCTGCTCCAGATCCTGCACAACCTCAAAATGCACCTACTACCCAGGGGCATGTTTACGCCCAGCAAAACCAACCTCCAAACCAGAATAACCAGCGTAACCAAGGAGGTCAACAAAACTGCGAAAGAGGACGTAACCGCGGAAACAACCAGCAACATAACCAAGGTGCACCACCACCTAATCCCCCAAACAAAAATAATGTTGCTCCCCCCAACCAAAATCCTAACCGCCCACCAAAACAGGCTAAAAATAATAACTTGAGAACAAACCATCCATGTTCCATATGTGGAGTCTACGGCCATTACACACATAATTGTCCCCATTTAGATCGAGCACGTCAACTCTGGACTGACGACGCCCAATGGAAAGGACATGCTGCATAGCTAACACCCCCCCCTCAGCCACAACCCATGATATTGCAAAATCCCTTACCAAACCAAGGCACGGTAAACACTCGTCCGAATGTTCCCCCTCAAGGATCCACTGCACCATAGTAGCAAATTACCTATGCAGCCACCGATTACCAGCATGTAGAGTCCAACACTCACCATTTTCTTATGATGTCATCAAATTATGTCAATCTTCAAACCCATCGAAATCAATACGGATCCTCCCCTGAGGCCACACCTACCGATCCATCGTTGAGTACTCTCCCGACCAATCAACCACTTCGCATACCCAATATTCCCATGGATGGGGGTCCCAAAGCACCTCATTTCCCTTTGGGACGGAGTAACAATAACCCAAATGCTCGTACAGCCTCCAACTATAACATTGTAGAGGATTTAGCTCAGTCCCCCACTGCTATGTCTGCTCTTGAAACCCTAAAAAACTGTCCGACACAGAGAAAATTGTTGTTATCTTCCATTGGTGCCATAGATCCTGACGACTCTAACATGATGGCTTTCGACTTAGAACAAGCTGAACCTCGCATGCCTTCATCTCTAGATTTTCAAGTTTCCGTCTCCATTCGCAACCTCGTCCTTCATCGATGCATAATCGATGAAGGGGCCTCTACCTGCGTCATGTCGACTTTCGTATGGCAGAAACTAGGATCCCCAACGCTAGAACCGTCAACTACCGCATTATGAGCTTACGATGGTCGTGCAGCTCAACCTAAAGGTTTGTTAGTGAACGTACCCATACAACTTGGGGGAAAACTGGTTCTCATTGATATAGAGGTCATTAACGCCCAACTTGATTACAATCTCCTTCTGGGATGAAGCTACATGTATAAAATGAAAGATGTCGCTTCTTCAGTTTTTCGCATCATGATGTTCCCCCATGAAGGATTAGTAGTCAAAATAGACCAGATTACATACTATGATCCCAATGCCCCCACAGTGCCAGAAAATGTTCTTCCCATGATCGAACAACCCATTCTTAGTGCACCAACATCCTTCATCTCATTAGTCGGACCCGGGATGTATTCGGATACTCCCATGACCAGCTCGTTCCCGTCAATCCCACCCCCTCTTCAGGTAACTACCGTATCCGATTTGTGCACCCTATCACACAATGAACAACAACATCCTCAACAAACTCAACCATCGCCACAAGCACCCATCGTGCCTAGTCATATCGGAACAACACCGATTCACACAATCCCATTCTTGTTTTCGTTTTCAAGAGTTGTCAGCACGCTATTAATGGCTACACTCAACCTTCCAGGTTTAATATTAGGATTACCGGTATGGTACTTACCTGCCCCAACTCCCCCACCAACTCTGATCGTTGTCCTACAACCAGTACAACCTATGAATATGTCAAACCATCCACCACCTAGCATACCAAACCACCAAAATCGCCCACCACCTGGTGGTTCGAACCCCCAAAACCGATCAATTCCAGCAGGGGGCACTACATTGACATCTACTTATGTCCCCCCTCAATCCCGCCACACTAGGGGTAGAGGTCCACCAACCTACAACACTACACCCACAACTCACACCCCCCCAGTCACTCCCAAATTAGCTAAGATTCCCCCAACCCGCGTGCTCCCTAAGTGCTCCTTGTGCGACGATATTGGCCATGCCACCCATCTATGTCCACAACTACCAGCACTTCAAGAACACATGAATATGTTGGATGATGACACCAATGTTCGAGTTGTAAAATTAGAATTACCACCTCAACCTTGTGATAAATCATTGCGCACAAACCACCCTTGTGCAATATGCGGAATCTACGGCCATTATTCACATCACTGCCCCGATCTCTCAAATTATAGAGCAGCACTATACGAGATGAATAATGCCGACCTAGAGATATCCCCCCCACTTATTGAGGAAATATTCCCTCCAGAATCGTCCCATTCAGAAGAAATCAATACCATTTATATGATTTCAACTACCTATAAAACCGAACCAATTCATTTAATGGAACACTATTTCTGTACCAATGAAGAAATCCTAGAAACACTCACTGCACCGGACTACTCTTGGGATGATATGCACCATCGATCATACTTCCTCCCTGAAGCGTCTACGTCCATCGCGGCAAACCAACTATCTGTTGAATCTAAGGACTTCTTACCAACCAAGGTCGATTAGTTCAAGGACCCAATCCTAACTCCAGAAGCCTTTGAAGAAGGTAACATGGCTAACATTTCTCCCATTATAAAAATCGACATCTCTACCTCCCCCGGAAAACCCGAGCTTATCTCTTTAGGAGCATCTTGCACTGAAAAAGAAACCCAAGCTTATAAGAAACTCTTCCAAGAATTTCGAGATGTCTTCGCCTAGTCTTATACCGAGATGCCTGGTCTTGATTCTACCATCGTAGAACATCACATAAACACTTGGGCCAACATATCACCGGTCCGCCAGAAACAACGTCCCATTCACCCATCCAAGCTTCCATCCGTCAAAGTAGAAATCGAGAAGCTTCAAGCAGCAGGTTTCATATACCCGATTGCATATACCACCTGGGTTTCAAATCCAGTACCAGTTAATAAGAAAGTAGGCACCATCCGCGTCTGTACTGATTTCCGTGACCTCAACTTAGCTTGTCCCAAAGATAACTTCCCCACACCATTTATTGACCAACTAATCGATGAGTGTGTGGGGCATGAGGTACTCTCTTTTATGGATGGTTTCTTCGGATATAACCAAATCAAAATCCATAAAGAAGATCAATACAAGACCGCTTTTACTACCCCATGGGGCACCTTCGCCTATCGCGTCATGCCTTTTGGTCTCAAGAATGCGAGAACCACTTTCTAATGAGCCATGACTTATTGCTGTCATGATCTATATAAAATCATTAAAGTTTATCTAGACGACCTCACCGCCCGATCTAAGAAACGATCTGACCACTTAGAAGATCTTCGACAAGTTTTCTTACGTTGCCGCAAATACAAAATCCGCTTGAACCCACTTAAATGTGTATTTTGCGTTACAGGAGGCCACCTATTGGGGTTTGTCATTTCAAAAAAAGGGATCACCACTGACCCTCTAAAATTTCAAGCCATGGTGGACCCCCCCTCACCACGTACATTAAGACAGCTGCAAAGCCTCCAGGGGAAATCCAACTTCCTTCGTCATTTTGTCCAAGACTATGCCACCATAGTACATGGTTTCCTCTGTTTGCTACGTCTTCATACCCGCTTTGTATGGGACGACCAAGCAGAAGGAGCCTTCACGGACCTAAAGAAAGCACTTACAAGTGCCCCATTGATTTCTCCACCAGATTTCACAAAAGACTTTACCCTTTACATTTTGGCATCAGATTACGCTGTTTCTGGAGTACTTGTCCAAGAAGACTCCACTCGCCAAGAGCACATCATTTACTATGTGAGCTAGACTTTGTCTGGCCCACCATTCCGCTACCCACATGAAGAGAAAATGGCCCTCACTATTGTCTTTTCAGTACAAAAGCTGCGACATTACATTCTCCTCAGCCACACCACGGTTGTGGCCAATTCCAATCCAATGGTCTATCTCTTGAATTGTTGCCTTCTACAAGGCCGTGTTGCCAAATGGGTGATTATCTTACAAGAATATGACCTAACTTTTAAAACCCCGAAGAGAACCAAAGCATTAGCACTCGCTCAACTCATTACGAACTTACCATCATTGTCGTCATCACCAATTATCCATACTGATCTAATCGACGAACATTTGTTCATCATCTCGTTGGATGACCCTTGGTATGGCGACATTTTGGTATACCTCCGCACACGGAAGTTTCGAACCAACATCGACTATGACGGACGCTATCGCATCTGTCACCATGCCCCCCGTTATCTCCTCTTGGGTGATGTACTCTATCGACATGGCATCGAAACAATCTTACGACGATGCCTTTCCCAAGACGAAGTGGAACAAGTCCTTAACGACTGTCACAGCGGTGCCTGCGGTGGCCATTTTTTAGGAATGGCCACCACCCAAAAGGTAATCCACGTAGGTTATTTTTGGCCATCATTATTCACTGATTGTATCACAGCAGTCAAACACTGCCAAAACTGCCAGCTCTTTGCCCCAAAGGAAAGAACCCCCCCCCGCCCCCCTTCATCTAGTCGTCACCGCTGGAACATTTTGCAAATGGGCCATCGACTTCATGGATTGCGATCCCACATCAGCCGGTGGTCACAAACACATTATTGTGGCTGTTGATTACTTTACCAAATGGGCGGAAGCCATGCCTACTTACAAATGCAAAGCCAACACTGCAGCCCGTTTTTTCCTCAACCATGTTATTGCTCGTTTCGGAGTACCAAAAAAACTCGTCTTAAACCACGATTCTCACTTCGAAGACTCCATTTGGAGAGAATTGTCCACACTCCTTAAGTTTGAACACCATTTCTCCTCCGCCTACTACCCTCAAGGGAATAGCCAAGTCGAAGCTGTTAACAAAATTTTGAAGACTATCCTCCAACGCACCGTCGACAAACATAAATCCAATTGGCAACACATGATTTTTCCTGCATTATGGGCTTATCGCACATCGACGAAGACCGCCATTGGCTTTACCCCCTTCCATTTAGTTCATGGCATGGAATCTGTCCTCCCCATTGAATGCCAGATACCAACATTACAAATTTACGTAGAACTTCTCCCCGATACATCACTGATTGAAGAACGCTTACTTCTTTTAGAGCAGGCCAATGAAGATCGCCGCGCAGCTCTCCAAACAATCGAAGCCGCACATAACAGATCTAAAATTCATTATGATAAACATGTTCACCCACGAGTATTTAGTGAAGGTGACCTCGTACTTGCCTATGATAAAGCTCATGACAAAACAGGAAAAGAAAATTTTGTGTCCATGTGGCAAGGCCCATATATTATACACACTTGCCGAGGATAGGGGACATATATTCTAACCGACTCAGAAGGAATCCCCCTACGCAACCCACGTAATGGGTTGTACCTCAAGCAATTTTACCCATAGAAAATATGATGGACACCACGGTCCACAATTGTACAGTCTTATTTTCTTTTTTACAAAAAATACAAAAACCTAAAAATTTGTGTTTCCTGCATGACCACAGATGGATCCTGTTCCACTTTGCTACGTTGGCTTCGTTAATGGTGCAAGCCATTGGTCTTCCAATACTACCTCCGTAGCTTGGGTAATATATTCCCCTTCACATGAGTTGATCCACATCGACGGAGTGTGCATAGGTGCCGCCACAAACAACCAAGCTGAGTACCGGTCTCCTGGTTGCTGCTCTCCAAATGAGCATAAGTCACCTTAGCATTTTCTTGGACTCCCAGCTCCTTGTTTCCCAGCTCAACAATATTTACCAGGTACGCGATCCCTGTCTATTCAGAAAATTCCTGCGCACTAAACAAATGATTCGACAGTTTGAGTCCATTTCATTCACACATGTCCCAAGGAATCTCAACAGTATAGCAGACCATATGGAAAACAACATTCTAGATTGGCACACTAATCAAACCATGTAGAAAACACAAAATTTGCATCCACGTGCATAACATGTGCCTCCACGGGCATACAAACACAAACATATACCAGATATATATGACATGCCTCCACGGGCTACACAAGATATATATGACAAGCCTCCATGGTAAAAACAAATATGTGCCTCCACGGGCATATACAAAAATTAAAATGTTGCATCCATGTGCATAACATGTGCCTCCATGGGCATACAAAAATCAAACATGCCTCCACGAGAAAACAAATAGACAAGATGTGCATCCACATGCATACATGACTATACACCAAAACAAATATATATATATATATATATATATATGTATCATCATAAATTCATAATGTCAAGAGTGCCCTCAGCACCCAAAATATACAAAAAATACACTAGCCGTACAAAATCTGTATCAACAAAATCATCCCCATATAATCATCAGCATTTGGGGGAAAATATGTGATCTCCTAGTCATCATGATCCCCAGGATCCTCTAGCTCCTCCTCCACTGGCTCCTTCAGATCCTCCTGATCCCGAGCCCTCCTCTCGGCCATCACAACTGCTACTATAAGTAGGATAGGCCGCAACTCACGAGGAGCATCGAAACAACACTCAATAATGTGCCGGTCCAAATCCCTCTAGCCCTCCTCTGGGGCTCCCTCTAGAATCCCCTCCAAAGTCTCCCGTATTCCCTCCAGGGCATCGTCTCGAGGATGCACAACTCCTCGAACACGAGGAGGCGGCGCCACTACAGGTGGCGGTACCACCACCATCGCCTGTCCCTGACAAATCACATGATCAGCTGGTGGCCTCGGACCAATATTTGGACAATCACAAAACTGAACCAAGTCAATATCATATAAAAATCTCTAGCTATACTCATAACAAAATATATCTAAAACATGATATAACAAATAACCAAACACAAAGACATACCGTCTAGACCCCAAGCCTGTCCCTGAGCCTGAGGCATCTCCGGATCTCCTCGGAAGTCCATGCCAGCATATGGATAATCATCAATAAGCAGGGGTATCAGCTCCCACTGCCCATACATATCCGCCGAAAAGAAACGTCGGATACCACCACCACCCCAGGCATCAACTCCCCCCACCGCACCATCTGCGGCTCACTCTACAACCCATCCTGAACTGGCACACGTGGCTACAAGGTCAGTACTCGCTCAAAGAAAAAACAACAGATGAAGGAGGCATAGCAAAACTCCCCTCCCTCCCGGCTGACCTTGTATAGATCTCACCGAACATAGGCCAAAAACATCTGACCCTAGGCAAAGTAGGTCCCTCTCAATACATGGTCTACCATCACTGTTTTCCCCCCAGACAAACGATGTGGCACCTAGGCACCCAACACATGTAGAACACAAGCCCCTACTGCCCGCATCTCCCTCTCTCATAAAGATGTCAGACTCAGTGCGTTGTTCTGCGCAATAGCTCCACGAACACAAAATCTCTCCAAGAGATCCTCAATGTGCACCCCCGCGGGAATCCTCGGCTGGAGCTCCCCTATCTCCCCCAAACGAGGTAGGCCAGTAAGGAAATAAACATCAGTCAGGGTGATCTCTAGACGCTCACCCCCCACCACAAATGCACCCTTTACTGGAACCCACAAATCCACCGATTTGGTCAGCAGCTCTCTGACTAAACGCATAAGTGGAATTTGGGAAACATTTAGGAGCCCGCCATCAGCCAAGGCCTCCCGGACACCCGGGTCATCCCGAATCCAACCCCTCAACTCCTCAATTATCTCTCTCTCCTGCCACACTACTAGCGGCCTCCTCAGCATCCTGCCAAAAAACAAAGAAAATTTTTTAGAAACAAAATTTTCTCCAAAAAATCCCATCGCGACTTTTGGGCTCTTAGCTGTGATGATCATCGCGACTTTTTAATTAAAAGTCACGATGATCATTGTGACTTTTTAATCAAAATCCACGATGATCATCGTGAGTATCAGCCCCACAGTTGCGCTGAACATCGTGACTGTCAGCTAAACAGTTGTGATGAACATCGCGACTGTCTGCCCCAAACCCGCGATGCACTTCACGGGTATCAAGTCCATACCCGCGATGTTCATCGCGGGAAAAGAGCCGAAACCCACGATATTCCACGTTGGAATTCCAAAGTGGAATTTCGCGGCCTTCGGGGGCCCGTCGCTAACCAGAAATGAAATAATTGAAAAGGTTAAGGCACATAGGCCTACCTAAAACTCGCAGAACGAAAATCCAACGGTCGAATCTCCCACAAATCGAGAAAATCCTCTAACCCACTCAATTACTCTGTGAAACTCGCACGTAACATTGACACATGTCACATTGGACCCACACACTATTTATAGAGATTTAACCATTTTTCAATCAACGATTACAGTATCAAATGACGTCCATTTTTCAAACCGTTGGAATCAGCACAACGAGAACTTCATGATAGTCCACTCCTTTTCCCGATTCCACCAGGTCCATTTTTTGGGCATTTTTCCCACGCCCCTTGTCGCCTCGATTTGCATGCCACATCGGCCTTCGTCCATTTTTTGACGAGTCTTATATCGCCAGATTCAGTTTTCCGCACTCATGACAATGCTTGAGATCATTTCTCGCTCTCACCTCTAGATTTTTTGAGCATTTTTTCCCATGCCCCTCGTTGCCTCGATTTGCATGGCACATCGGCCGTCGTCCGTTTTTGATGATTTTTATATCACCGAATTTAGTTTTCCGCGCTCGTGATGATGCTTGAGATCATTTCTCACTCTCACGTCCATATTTTTTGGTCATTTTTTACATGCCCCCTTGTTGCCTCAGTTTGTGTGCCACATCGACCGTCGTTCATTTTTGACAAGTTTTATATCGCTGGATTCAGTTTTCCATGCTTGTGATGATGCTTGGGATCATTTCTCACTCTCACGCCCAGATTTTTCAGTCATTTTTTACATGCCCCCCTCGTCACCTCGGTTTGTGTACCACATCAACCGTCATCTGTTTTTGACAAGTTTTATATCGTCAGATTCAGTTTTTCACACTCGTGATGATGCTTGAGACCATTTCTCGCTCTCACCCCCATATTTTTCGAGCATTTTTTCAAAATGCCACTCATCGCCTCGGTTTGCATGCCACATCGGCCATTGCCCGTTTTTCACGATCTTTATGTTGCTAGACTTAGCTTTCGATCTTTATGTTGCTGGACTCATCTTTCCATGCTCGTGACGATGCTCAAGATCATTCCTTGCTCTAACCAATACCTTTTCATTTGGTATAATTTTATCCCTTTTTCGGGCCGAGCAATTCTTTTACGAAAAAGGCACTTAGGGAGTTTCTGTTAAGCTCTTTTATGACTCCTAAAACAATGAAAAGATCGCCGAGCAACCTTGCTTCCTTTCATGCTCGCTAAAAGTATCTGAAAGGGCGTCTACCTGGTATAAGTTTACCCCTTTTCCGGACCTTGTAGACTAATTACGAAAAAGGAATACTCTAGTCACATCGGCTAGAAGAGTTCTCCATTTACATCATTTTATGTTTTTTCTGGCCTTGGAGACTAACTTACGAAAAAGAACACCAATGAAATCTACCTACCGCTTTCAAACTCTCAAAAAATGAAAGCAACCACGAGCAATCACTGTCTTGGGCTTGTATAAATCCACAGGACGATACTCCACCACCACTGCAGAGTCTTCTTATTGTTTTCAGACTCCCTAAAAATGAAAACACTTACGAGCATGAACAATCCTAGACTCACATAAATCCACAGGATAGTACCATTTCAGAGCACACTTTTTCCCTTCTTGGAGCTCATTAAAACTACGAAGAAGGACCCAATGGTGCTTCTCGGCATCACAACAAATCATGTCTACCCATACGACAGCTTCCCATTTTGGTTGCCTTTGTTCAGAGTATTCTGCAATGTGTCACCCCGATACTCCCCCTACAACACCCATCAGTTGAACCCCCCATATCACTCAAATCTGTAATACATACCCCTAAGCTATGATTCCCACTCCTAAAAATCAGTTCCCTATGCTACCAAGTCAGCCATGTCATCATGCTCTGAACAAAGGAAGTTTGATTCCACCCATTCTATGACCCAAGTCATTCCCCATCCCCACAGTATGTCAATCCTACCATTAGTACTACCACATATCAGTTGTGCACCTCGCGCTCCTAACAAGGAAACATCATTTCCTTGATAGTTGCTGGTCTCCCTCTGTCGACACCAACCAAATCTATTCCAGAGGATAGACCTAGAGGTCCATGTGCCTTGGACTCATTACCATTTGTGATGAGTGCCTACGGATCATTTCAAAAGGACTCCTCAATGCCTCTCCGAATGATTGTTTCTCACATGCTCGACTTCAACGCCTTGATCGCATCATTGAGACTCGTACAGGGTATCGGTCCTTTCAGTTATTTGATGAAGACCCTAGATATCATCTGACTCTACCGCATATGAGAGTCTAATTAAGGATACAACCAGTTACATTTTCCTATGGATATCCGGGTTGCGTCTACCGACAGTTTTCAGATGTACCTCGCTTTTGTACTCCCTCGAGTATACAGTTACATATAACTCCTCAGAGTTGACTCACAGTTATTGATTCCCTACATATGTTGCACACCTTCAGTTTCAGCAATTCATCAACCCTTCTGATACCTCATTCAGAACGATTGTTGCTTTTTTCCAGTGTATCAATTATTGAGATCAGTCATGTCATGATCATGAGTATGTCCCAGCATTGTGTCCCCTCTGGACCATTATGATGTACCAACAGATTTTTAAGTATTTCTTCAAGACCCCCTTCATGGGCCTAATTGTTATGTATATGTCTTGATACGAGCGTGGGTATGCCCGCCTCGTCCATAGTCAGAGATTATTCGTCATTCATTTTGAGGCCATATAATATTTTTTGTTTTTTGCAGCTTCCTAGGGGTCGTTGTTCCAGTCTCCAATTGGTCTCTTCTCTTCTCCAAACCCCAGGAAAAACACAAAAGAACTATGATGTATATCGGCCATACGATAAGCTCCTGCCCTCACACATCAGGGGGCAATCTGTTAACACCCAAAAAGTGCTCACTAGCTCATTCCCTTATTCACATGACCCATTTGTCCACTTTTCCACCATTTGAGCCTCTAAATCCATCAAAAGGTCACCAAAAAGACCATAATACACCTTTTCCCCCTCAAAATATATATTTTTCCTCAAAAAACACAAAAACCCTCAAAAAGGGTCCAGAATTCCCAAAAAATATTAAAAGGGAATAAAAATATTCAAAATATTCAAAAAAGGAAAAAGAGGGAAAAGAGACCTAAACCATGTTGGCCAATACCATTGGTTTCCTTAAAACCATAATGGTATTCTCCATCACCAAAAACTATAAAAAGGTGATAGGGGCTCCTCACTTTCTATCCACATTTCATCCTATCCTTATGTTGTCAAATTCCCTTTGAGAGCCATTGCCTCCCATTTTGAGTTTGAAGAATCCCATCGAAGCATTAGAGAAGAATAAACCATTGGACCTGGAGCTTCTCAACCTTGGAGCTACTCAACAATCATCATCCTCACCGTTTGAAGTAATACAAAAACAAATTCTTTTAAATTTATTGTCTTACTTGATTATTGTTTCTCACACATGTTAATGTTAGATTAGACTCAGTTTATTGTTATTTGATTTTTATTCGAGACTACTATTACAAGTTAATAGGTGCATCCTTGCACATGCTTGGTTGAAAAACCAAGCAACAGAAATTTTTCCCAATTTAGTCAATTTTTTAAACTTGGACTAGTAAAGCCCCAAACTGTCCCAAATGATCTCAAATATTTTTGAATTGTGTATGGAGTGGATTGAGATGTATTTGGACACATTAAATCAACTATTATATGCTTTTACACTTTACAAATACTTCAACAACTTGCATTTACACTTAGAGAATGAAAGGCAAAATTACTAGGAAAATCGATGTTGAAACCCCCAAGGGTAGATGGATCCAAAAGACTCCTGAGGATTTTGATTTGGGTATGAAGGTATATGAATGGTATTAAGACATAAAATTGAACTTCATGGGTTCTTATATACTATCATAATACTTCCGCAACATTCATTTAACTTCAGGAGAAGTTGGGGAATTTTACTAGTAAATTCGAGGTTCAAACCCCCAAGGGTAGGGGACAAAGATGGCTTCCCAAATGCTGTAATACCTTCCCAAATTTCAGAAACGATACATGGTAATGATAAAGGACTTCAATGGGCTCTCCAATTCATCATCAATTAGTTTCTATAGGCTTCTTCAACTCCCATAAATAAGATATTTGTATACATGTATTCACATAAGGGGAAATGATGGTAAACTTAACCACTTGTTATGAAATTAGAACTTTAGGTTCCAAGGACTTGTGAAATTTTAATGAAACTTCTTCAGAACATTAATTAAACTCCATACATCAACAAAATCACTTATATTGACTGATACAATTCGAAACAAAGCCTCTTCAAGCTCCAACAACAAGATACAAGGAAAAGGGCACCATTTATGCATTGTTTGGTATTTTTACATAGTTTCACTTGGTATTTCAACCTGCGAGTCTTCTGAGCATCAAATACATAGTATATATATCAGAATACAAATAAATGGAGATTCTTGGACTCTCACAAAGATATCAGCATCTCACCAAAGGTGCAATTCCTCCATGAGCCAAAATATGGAAGGAAATGCGTGATAGAGATGAGAACAAGTTGTAGAAGAAAGAACCATGAGCTGCCCTGTAGCTTAAACCTGAAACTAATAAATCCACTTTAGATCCAAATGAAATGTCTAAATGTCCTGTCCAATTTCCAATTAGGATGGGAATCTTTCATCCTCGAAATTGGTACTAAGGCAAGTAGAGTAAACACTCCACTAGCATGGACAAACTAGAAGCTCTCCAAATTGAAAAGATGCAAATAAAAAATGATAAAAATATACTCTCATTCTTCGT
Source organism: Larix kaempferi (assembly GCA_027924585.1). NCBI lineage: Eukaryota > Viridiplantae > Streptophyta > Pinopsida > Pinales > Pinaceae > Larix > Larix kaempferi. The sequence continues at coordinate 1,797,690 of BSBM01001363.1, forward strand.
TCTTGTCTTTTATAAACTTATCAAGTCCTCCATGGGTCAAATTCCTTCCAAACTATTCATTCCAACTCAAGTTGGGAAGATATTTCAATGTGTGCCACTTGTCCACAATTCCTAATCTCCATCTTCCCTCATTCCGAATAGGTGTCTCTTTGGATGCCCTAACTCCCTTGTGTGCCTTCTTGGAGGCTATTTTTATCCCTAAAATGTCATATATGTCATATTTCATCATTCAGGTCTGATTTGTGTCATAGATGTCATAGCATCTTCATCATTGTTGTCATAGAGCTAGGGAATCTAGCCCAAGTGTCACAATTCTTCTAAGATGCCTCTTCCTCTTCCAGGGGAGTTATTCTTTCACTCCAATTCGACCTTACATGACTCATGCCATGAATAATACCTCATAAACTCCCCCAATTATGTTACCCTTCATCTTGAACTCGAAGTGGTGAGAGAATCATGCCAAGTGTAGTGGGGAATCTTGTCACAAGTGGGTCCCCCAACCTCTTATGTGACCTCATGCTCCAATGCCACCTTATTTTCTTTGTATTATTATTTAATTGACCCATTTAATGTGAATTTTTAAGTCTAAGGTCATTTTTGGTCTTGTATCTCCTTTACTCCAACTTTTAATGCTTCCACCCCCAACCTTGGAAACTAGTAATTTTCCTCCATGATAGTTCATTTGGATGGGAATATTACAAACTTTGAATTGGGAATTTTCTCTTAATGTGACCCACCTTGTCCACTTGGATCTAATTTTACATTATTACTAACTTAGACATCATGCTTCGTCATTATTTGACCCTTATCATCAATTTGACATACTATCATGAATATGGCCAAGTGGTTTAGGCCATTGTGACCCAATGCAAATTTTTAGGACATGAAAAATCCTCCCTTCCCAATATTTCTTGTCCTCAAGCAATTTCAAACATGGATGTTGAAGAACCTTCTTTCTTTCCAAAACTTTGCTTCCCAAAGCTTCCCTTCTAAATCTTTGAGTAGTGGCACTCATGCAATACAATTTTGTGCTTCCAAAATCAAGGAGATGAGGATTTTCTTTTTCATATTGATATTCCTTGTGACCTCACCACTAAACACCAAAATATTAATTAAATCCATAAAAACAAAGTTTGCACAATTACTATTTTACCTCTTTCATATTTTTGAAACCCTTTCTGATACCACTGTATAATTCTTGAAGTTGCCACTAAATTTCCCAACTTTGAGTCTTTGATATTACATGAATATTTTAGAGAGGACCACCATGCTTGTTGTTGCACTCATCTGATTAAAATCACTTTATTAAGTGGGGACTCAATCTCCCATACTGCTTGTTTCCCCAAAAAATTGAAACCAATGAGACTAAAAATTATTCTAGGGTCCCATTGCTTGTATTGCACTCCAACAATTAGGAGCGCTCTCCAACCTATACCATCAGGAAGGAGAATTATTGGATCCCATTTTCTTGTATGCGTTCTTACAAACATCATGAGTACAAAATATATATCATCAAAGTACATAAAAACATAATAAAAAGGCACATCAAGAAGGTGCCTCATCAAAGAGTCATGAAAGTGCTTATACCTCCAAGTAAGTAGACCACCATTTTCCAAGTGCATACAAGCTTCAAGTGACCAATCAACTCTGCTCCAATGACATAGGTCTATAATTATGCTCCAAAAGGATGTAATATGCATCAAAATAATCAGCCATGTGTTCTTTCATCCAAGAAGTGAATGAAGAACCTCCACTAAAATCTGAACCGAGTAGGGAGCAAAGAAAACAATGAGCCTTCAAGGGGCTCACATAAGTAGAATTTGTGCATCCATGAACATGCATATCATCAATAAATAAGAAGGGATGTTGCTTCCAATAATAATTTGCTCCAATCATATATCTCTTCACCCAAGTAGTGAATGAAGTTCCTCCAATATCAATTGAACTAAGCAAGGAGCAAGGAAAATCATAAGTCTTCAAGTGACTCAAGTGAACATCATAAGTGCATCCATATCGATGTGTTTCATCATAAGGTAACAAGGGATGCTGCTGCAAGTGTAAATAATAAATGGCTATAATAACGTCATCATATAAAGGAAAGATAGGAGTTTCATACTCCTCAAGTGGCACCATCAAAAGTAAACTTTTCAACCATAGTTCATTAGGATGAATGCTGCAAAATGTGGAAGTGTAGTATGTAGGAGAATGAACCAACTCACCCAAATGATCAGAGAGTGTAGAAGTGTCCTCATGTGAATGCTCCATAAGGGTAGGATCATGCACCTCCCTCAAAAGTGCAAATCGTTCCTCATAGGTTGGTTCCAAGGTAGTGGAATCAACTTCTTCAAAAAATGTGTAACCATTTCCAAGAGGAAACTCAAGTTCCTCTTCCACCACATCAAGTGCTTGTATCTCATCAAGCTCGTATTCAAACACATCAACCACATGCAAATTTCCATGTTTCTCATGATCTACCATGTCATGAGAATCCTCCATGCAATCTACCATATGACAATTTGAAACATAGGAGGAACAACAAGTATATTGCAACCTTTCAAGAAGTTGCTCATTTTGAATTTTGAGTTTATGAATATCCTCATTATTCTTCAAGTATGCATCATGTAACAATTCATTAAAATCAACCAAATTGTTTCTATCAAAAATCAAAGACATGAAATTACCTTTGATGTTGGACATTTCTCTTTGAATCTTCTCCTTGTCTTCAAGGAAGGATGGATCCTTCAATGAAGAAACTTTCCAACAAGAATTTGACACTAATGCTTGAGTGTCATGGAGCATGCTAAGGGTCTCTTGGATCTTATTTTCATTAATCTTTAAGGACCCTTCAAGAAAAAGAGGCTCTTGCAAATGAACCTCCGCATATTCTTCCTTCTTACTTGGACCAACTTCATGAAGCTCAAGTGGTGATGGGGAAGTTGATCTTGTTTATTCTTCTACTGCTATAGGGTCTTCATTTCTAGGCTTAATGGAAGTTTGGATTGCAGCAACACTTTAAAAAGTGATCTCTATGTCACCAACATAGAGGTGTGATCGCCCATCAGTAGGTACTCCTTCAAAGTTCAAGCATCCATCAGTAGGTACTCCTTCAAAGTTCAAGCATCCATCAGTAGATGCTCTTTGAGTCATGTCCAAGGTAGAATGTGTCTCGAAATGATCTTCAATATTTTCGATAGAGCCTTATTCATGCTCATGTGATGTCTCTTCATATTTGGAATCTCTTTTTGAAGAAAAACCAAAAACTCTCTTCAAGTAGGAAATACAAGCATTCCCTGAAACTTCAGATACTTCATAGCTATTTTCACTCACACACATATGATTTTCTCTCCAACATCTTTGACAAGAATGGCATAAAACTTTCTTCATTAACTCCACAGATTCACTTTTGGGCCTATTTTAAAGCACCCAATCAAAAAATTCTTCAAAATGAATGGCCTTTTGTGTATCTCCCTTATACACATCAAGATATGCCTGATATTGTTGGTGCAAGGTTTTACATGTTGCTCTCAATCTTTGTAATTCATTCATAGAATTATCCTCATAGGAGTCATCATAATAGTAATACATGGCTGCAATTTATTCTCCAATGGATGAAACTAATCCACAGGTGCAAGGACAATGCTTTGATACCACTGTAATGTCCCCGGTTTGAATTTTTTCCCAATTTAGTCAATTTTCGAAACTTGGACTAATAAAGCCCCAAACTGTCCCAAATGATCCCAAATATTTTCGAATGGTGTATGGAGTGGATTGAGATGTATTTGGACACATTAAATAAGCTATTATATGCTTGGACACTTTACAAATACTTCAGCAACTTGCATTTACGCTTAGATAATGAAAGGCAGAATTACTAGGAAAATCGATGTTGAAACCCCCAAGGGTAGATGGCTCCAAAAGACTCCTGAGGATTTCGAATTGGGTATGAAGTTATATGAATGGTATTAATACATAAAATTTAACCTCATGGTTCTTAGAAACTGTCATAAGACTTATGTAACATTCATTTAACTTCAAGATAAGTTGGGGAATTTTACTAATAAATTCGAGGTTCAAACCCCCAAGGGTAGGGGACAAAGATGGATTCCCAAATGCTGTAATAACTTCCAAAATTTCATAAAAGAGACATGGTAATGATAAATTACTTCAATTTTGTTCCCAATGGATCATCAATTATTTTCTATAGGCTTCTTCAACTCCCATAAATCATAAATCATAGGCTTCTTCACATACGGGGAAATGATGGTAAAATTCACCACTTGTTATGAAATTCAAATTTTAGGTTCCAAGGACTTGTTAAATGTTAATGAAACTTATTTAGAACATTAATGACATTCCATAAAGCAACAAAATCACATATATTTATTGATACAATTCGAAATAAATCCTCTTCAAGCTCCAACAATAAGATATAGGAAAAATGTCACCATTTATGCATTGTTTGGTATTTTTACATATTTTCACTTGGTATTTAGACCTGGAAGTCTTCTGAGCATCAAATAGAGAGTGTATATATCAGAATACAAATAAATGGATATTCTTGGACTCTCACAAAGAGATCAGCATCTCACCAAAGGCGCAATTCCTCCATGAGCCAAAATATGCAAGGAAATGTGTGATAGAGATCAGAACAAGTTGTAAAAGAAAGAACCACGAGCTTCCCTGTAGCTTCAACATGAAACTAATAAATACATTGTAGCTCCAAATGAAATGTATGAATGGCCTCTCCAAATTCCAATTAGGATGGGAATCTTTCACCCTCGAAATTGGTACTAAGGCAAGTAGAGTAAACACTCCACTAGCATGGACAAGCTAGAAGCTCTCCAAATTGAAAAGATGCAAATAAAAAATGATCAAAAGCTACTCTCATTATTTTTTCTTGTATTTTATAAACTTATCAAGTCCTCCATGGGTCTAATTCCTTCCAAAAGATTCATTTCAACTCAAGTTGGGAAGAGATTCCAATGTGTGCCACTTGTCCACAATTCCTAATCTCCATCTTCCCTCATTCCGAATAGGTGTCTCTTTGGATGCACCAACTCCCTTGTGCACATTCTTGGAGGCTATTTTTAGCCCTGACATGTCATATATGTCATATGTCATTATTCAGGTCTGATTTGTGTCATAGGTGTCATAGCATCTTAATCATTGTTTTCATAGAGCTAGGGAATCTAGCCGGCCAAATGTCACAATTCTTCTAAGATGCCTATTCCTCTTCCATGGGAGTTATTCTTCCACTCCAATTCGACCTTACATGACTCATGCCATGAATAATACCTCTTAGAATCCCCCAAGTAATTTACCCTTCATATTGAACTAGAATTGGTGAGAGAATCATGCCAAGTGTAGTGGGGAATCTTGCCACAAGTGGGTCCCACAACCTCTTATGTGCCCTCATGGTCCAATGCCATCTTATTTTCTTTGTATTTTTATTTAATTGACCCATTTAATGTGAATTTGTAAGTATAAGGTCATTTAGGGTCTTGTATCTCCTTTACTCCGACTTTTAATGCTTCCACCCCCAACCTTGGAAACTAGTAATTTTCCTCCATGATAGTTGATTTGGATGGGAATATTACAAACTCTGAATTGGGAATTTTCTCTTAATGTGACCCACCTTGTCCACTTGGATCTAATTTTAAATTATTACTAACATAAAAATCATGCTTGGTAATTATTTGACCCTTATCATCAATTTGACATACTATCATGAATATGGCCAAGTGGTTTAGGCCATTGTGACCCAATGCAAATTTTTGGGACATGATGAAACATGCCCTGGAATGGTATAACTTATCTTTAGACGAAGATGAAAATGAAAACGAGGATTAAGATCCACATGATGTCAACATACCTGAGTCAAAAGGAGAGCGCAAAGTAGAAGGACCTCCATTGGAAATTCCAGATCTAAACAATCCTATAAAAACTCGAAAAGTGAACATTGGAACTAGTGAAGAACCGAAGTTCGCTTCTATAGGGGATTATTGGGATGAGGAAACGGTCGCGCAGATAGCAAACTTACTACATGAATATGAAGACTTATTTCCTACAAAATTTTCCAAAATGAAAGGCATTTTGGGCGACTTGGGAGTTATGAAAATACCTCTCAAGCCAGATGCGAAGCCTATAAAGCAAAGACCCTATAGGCTGAATCCAAGATACAAAGAAAGAGTAAAATAAGAGCTTGATAAGATGCTCGATGCAGGATTTATCGAGCCAGTTGAAGAATCAGAATGGATAAGTCCTATGGTTATCCAGGACAAGAAATCCAAAGGAGAGATTAGAATCTTTGTATGTCTCAGGAAGCTAAATGATGCATCGTTACATGACCCATTTCCTACTCCATTTACAAATGAAGTACTAGACAATGTTGGAGGGAATGAAGCATACTCTTTCACTAATGGATTTTCTGGATATCATCAAATAAAAATTGATACAGCAGATAGGCACAAGACCACATTTTCCACTGAATGGGGCTCATTCCAGTACATAGTTATTCCCTTTGGTCTGAAGAACGCACCTATTATCTTTTCAAGAGTAGTTGTTGCTGCATTCAAGGATTTTATCCATAAATTTTTAGAAGTCTATTTTGATGATAGGGGGAATAAGACTTGGTCAATAAACCAGTGTTAGGGGGAATAATTTGTAGATGGTTGTTACTATTTCAGGAGTATGATTTTGAAATCATTGTTAAGTCAGAAAGGCTGAACTCAAGACCTGACCATCTTTCCATAATTGAGTCAGGCGAAGAACCTACCAACCTGGAAGATAGCCTACCAGATGCGTAGAATTCCTGACTATAGGATTGGCACCTACAGAGTTTACTATGCAGTAGAAGAAGCAATTAGTGATAATAGCTGTTAACTTTACCATAATTGTTGGACAATTATACAAGCTAGGACCGGATGAAGTGTTGCGCAGATGTGTACTAGAGCATGAAAAACCAATGATACTTGTTGAAGCACATTCAGGGGTATCTGGAGGTCACTGTGCAGGAAGAGCCACTATGCAGAAAATTTTAAGAGCAGGACTATGGTGGCCTACATTACATAAGGATTTGAAGGAACATTGCCACAGTTGCGATGTTTTCCAAAGAACAGGAAAGCCATCTCGTAGAGATGAGATTCCTTTGATGCCACAAATGACATTGCAAGCCTTTGATAAGTGAGCTATTTTGTGGGACCTATCAACCCACTAGGAAAGTGAACTTGTTCAAGGTACATCATTACAGCTACAGACTATCTAACCAGATGGGCAGAGGCAAAAGCAGTAAAGGACTGTAGCACAGTTACTACCACGCAGTTCATTTTCAAAAATATCCTCACAAGGTTTGGATCTCCAAAGATCCTAATGAGCGATCAAGGAATGCACTTCTTGAATAGAACTATTGAATCCCTGACTGAGGAATTTCAGATTTACCATCAGAAAATCACACCATATCATCCACAAGCTAATGGCAATGTTGAAGCTTTTAATAAAGTATTGGAAAATGCGCTAACTAAGGTATGCAACATAAGGAGGGATGATTGGGATATGCGAATACCAGTTGTGTTATGGGCATATAGGATAACTTGCAAGAAGTTGATAGGTCATACACCCTTCAGGTTACCACAATTTTAAAATTTTACTGTGTGTAAATTTCAATTTTTTACAAGTAAGAGTACGCTGAGGGATTTGCATGTGAATGTCTGAGCAGTTCACGCTTAACCAGTCTAGCTTTGAGGGATTGATGAGAACGCCCTCCAAGAAGTCTGTTCCAGAAAAGGGTGCACCGTCCCAAACCTCACCAAGATACATAGCAGATATGAAGAAGAAAGACAAGCAGCTGGCCTGAGAGAAAGAGAAGTCGAAGTCAGCGAGTGTGTCGAGGCCACCACCACCAGAACCACCCCGTGATCGGCCCGTTCATCTCACGCATGAATACATTTCGCCAAGAAGATATGATGTACCACCCATTCAGCTTATGAGGAATGCACAATATGAGATCCCGTTATCACCGATTTCAAGTCATGTACGCATCCATGAGGACCTGCAACAAAGACAGCAAGAGCTCGACTCCATCAACACAACAATGAAGAATTTTCCAGCAAGGAAAAAGATAAAAAAGTTCACGGAGACAAGGGAGCTATAGAAGGAATTGAAATCATTAAGGGAGAAAGAGGCTGTCACTTCAGCAAAATTGCAGCCAATGCAAGAAGAAGCGCTTGCACTATTGAAACACATAGATGAGAAGTTCCTAGAAATACAAGAAATAGAGGGCACAGTCAAAGAACAAGTTCAAGAGGAAGTCTCGCAGGCGATGCTGGAGACTATCAAAGAGTTTGAGCATGAGGCAAAGGACATATTTGCAAAGCTTAGCGCAAATCTGCACGACTTCACTGCGAAGTTGAGTGCCCGAGAAGGCGTGCATTCGAAGTCGCCCTGCGGAAGTGGATTAGGGATGATCCACGAGTAAGTGTTAGGGGCCTGTTGGATGAGGCCTAAGGTGTGCACAGTTTTTCCAAGGTTCACACAGTTTTTATAAAGAGGCTCAAGAGTAGCGCAGTTTTGTTGAAGTGTAACTTAAGGACAAGTTAGCGCAGTTTTGAGGATTAGTGAATTTATGATGAAGCAGATTTAAAGTACATCAACTTCAAGGAAGTACGGATTCAGCGAAGGCTGGTACTGGCCTACTTTTGGAGGAAGCGTCTCCGCAATTCCCAGGCGAAGGGTATGGAATGACGCCTGTCAAAGGAAAAGGACATGTCTCCTTCATAAAAGCGAAAGTACTAAGGACATCCAGGGTAGTTGGAGCAGTAAAGGAAGAAGTGACGGCCTGAAAACTATAGTTATGGTGTTGAATGAGAGAAGTACTAAGGACGCAAAAAGGGTACTGTCAGCACCGCGCAGTCAGAAGAAGCGACTGTCAGAGGAAGCGGAAGTTAGAGGAAGCAGTTGTCAGAAGGGAGTAAGAGTCAAGGAAGCAATGGAAAGGATGCGAAGGACAAGCAAAGTAGTTGAGAACTTATGACGAAGTATGGTTAGCGGGGTAACCGCGCCACTTTTTTGGGTTTAAGGGTACTATGGGGGCTTGTGCCCATAATTATTGTAATGATGTGACCTTCGGGCACGATCTATAAAAAGGGATATTTTGTAAGGGAAGGGTTGGTCTTATTTTGGTCTTAAGTCTTTTGGGGAAGACAAATTTTGTAAGAGCAAGAAGAGAGGAAAAGGCTTTGCAGCTGTGTGCGTAGAGACCTATTGTAGAGAAGAGTTTGCAGCTGTGTGCGCGGACTAGAACTGTTGACCCTTCCCGTTAATATAAACAACAATTCCTGTGGATGTAGATCCCATCCTGGGGGTGAACCACATAAATAAGCGTGTTATGTGAATGTATGAGTGTGATTGCTTATTTTTATGATTATGGTCATGCTTATAGTTATGTGTGTTTCTGCTTTTATATGTATTTTCACATGAATGATGGATGAGAATAAAATGTTAAGTATCGAACACATATATGTGAATATGTTGAATGCGTAGTGGCGCAAGTGACACTAATTTAGCGGAGCCTGTAAAGTGTAGAACTGTCCCTCGGCGCAGTCCCAGAGTGCGTTGTTACATTGCATTGTGTAGCTTCTCGTAAGCGCAGTCTCATAGTGCATTGTAGTATATGAAGTAAATGCGAAGTAGGTTTGACTTCGCTCAGCTCACCAGTTTATTATCTACGCATCACCTAGCTGTATAAATGTGCTTTTGCATCCCCCCCATAACTTCGCCTTGGGTGAGACCTCAGTCTATTCGCTGGTTGTTGCTGAAAGGGCCGGTGAAGAAGGGTATTTTTGGACCACAACTGCACTGAATCCTGGTATGATCTAAGTGTTGAGAGATGGGAGAGCCAACAAATTCATCCCCTTGATCTTTCCTTTTCTTATCATATAAGTTCCTTTGATGGAGCTCGTTAAGGTTCTAAAAGTGTTTGTGGGGCAAGTTTTTGTTTGAAGCTCAGTGCTTGTCATTCCTTTTCTTTTAAACTAGGGGTTGGAAGCGGCACTAACACCATAGCAGAGTTCCTTTCTCTTTGGGGCCTATCATTTTTTTCCTCTCAGAGGGGAATCCATTCTTTACTCATTGTTGGAGACTCTAAGGCTATATTGTTGGAGTAGCAAGCTTGAATGCTTTACTTCTAGAAGCTTGACAAGGGAGGGTTGGGCCTTGCAGGATTCCATTGAAGATCTTTAATTCAAACATGTGTTCAGGGAATTTAAATTCTAGGCGGATAAGTTATCAAAGGAGGTTCTTTATCTGGAAGAAGGCCTTTGTTGCTATGAGGAGTTTTTGAATGGAGAATTGGTCTCCAGTTCGTCCTTTTCTAATTATTAGATTTTGGGTCAGCAAGTTTTGTTTATGTTTTATTCATATAGATGGCAGGTTGTAGTAGGATCTTTTGAGTCATTTCTTGTAAATGATGATGTAACAATTTTGTAATTATCTCTATGTTAGCCTCTTAAAAATGCAATGCATGTCTTAAACATTGTATTTATATCTGGATTTTAATAAAATAATAAATATATATATATTTTTTAAGGAAAATAATAATCTATTTGATTATAAAATTTAATATATATTTATTTCATAATTATATTTATATTTATTAAATTTAATATATATCTTTTCTATTTTAATTATAAACTCACATAATATTTTTCATATTAATTATAGTTTTTATAATCTAATATGTGTTATAAATATAACACATCTCACACATAAAAAAATCCTATCAACATCATAATTAAGTTTAAAATACGTTTATTTTGTATACATATTAATGTTCAATAGAAACGTATTTAGTTCTTGTGAATATGGTAATATAAGTTGTTGCGTTGTGTACTCTGAATTTGATGAACCCCACTTCTTTAATATCATGAAAAGTTCATTCAAGTTTTAAGTGGGTTGGCTAATAGTTGTGAGTTGTTTATAAAAACATACTTTCTTAAATAATTTATTGTTTAATCTCAATATATATATAAATAACCACCTTCACACATTTTCCTTATCCCTTATACACAAAATATGCCTCCCACAAAAAAAATTCTTGCTTTCTCGTATAGTGTGATATATCTTTATTATTAATCAATCTCACTTCTCTCTTCCCAAGTCTTGTCCAATGATCCACACAATGATACTTTGTTGAAAATATGTTTGTATCTCAAATATAAAATAAACATGTTGGATATAAAATTATGTAAGCAGCGTAGAGTTTAGAGGGTAAGGTGGAACCCTCACGTGTACCCTCAATAATCTATTTGTGATGACTATTGGATTTTTCACACGTGTATATATATTTAATAGTTTGAAGGTTATGACTTTCATATTTTTGTAGTGTGTCCTCTTAGGGTTAGAGCCACCTTTGCCTTTTCCTTTTTTAACTCCACGTTTCCACTTTGTGGTCAAAAAATTGGAGATTCATCGTATGTGCCCTTATAGGGAGGGGTGGGGCCTAGTGAGCCTAGGAGTGAGTGTGGGTCACCGAGGGAACAATATGACACTTGGAAAGAATATTGACAATCTGACAAGCTCTTGTCAATTTTCTCTCTCCATAGTCAAATTAGGCAACTCTAAACTCATGAGCCTTGGACATAAAATCTGATTCAAATAAACTATTGAGTCCCTCATTGGATATTATCTAAAAATGTATGTCCCATACTAGGATTGGTTCACACCCTTTCGATGATAACAATCTAATTTTAAGTGGTTTTCGTACATCCACTTTGGATAAGAACAATCTGGCATAGGGAAAAAGGATTGAACGTGTCTCCAATCAGTTTTCACAAACACAATCTAACTAGGGCAACTCCAACCTTAGACATAAAAACTGAATCAAATAAGATATTGAGGTCACAATGAGAGGACTAAAGGAACACATATCAATTCTCAATATGTCTTATATTGAGATGCTTGGACCCACACATAAGAATCATGGATTTCATCATAAGGCATGGTCTACAACCTCTAATATAAAACTTAAGTTTAATTAAATGGATTTATTTTGGTAGAGATGTATTTCATGAGTTTACTGAGAGGTTAGGATTTTTGATGTGATTTCAACTCATGTTGAGTTTTGGGCTTTAAAATTGAAGTTGAAGTTATTGTTCACTTTATGGTATTTACTATTTTTGTTAGTGTGGCAGTTATATGATTGAAATGATGTGGTATTATGTGGTTGTAATAAGGTTGTAAGCGGGGTTTAAATAGACACCCCCATTACCTGATAACATTATTTTGGAAATTATGTAAGGAGTCAAAGATCAAGGAGTGAGTCAAAACTGTTCCTCCCAAGGCCCTAAGGAAGCTCGTCACGAAGGAAAAACTCAAGGTAACAATATATCTCCTAATGAATTTATGGTCGATATTCAAGATTATGAATATATTGTTGATTATGAAAATCTGAAGAAAATAAAGAAGAAGAAGAAAGACACATTATGAGGGTATTTTGTTGGATGTATTGAATCCAAGGTTGTGATTAATGTTGAGGCCAAATATGCACAACCATATGTAGCATTACTAAGTGAATTTCTTCACGTTTCTTTCACTAAAAAGGCGTGCTTCCATGAAATGATTTTACACACCCCATGGATGTATCAAAAAACCCTAGTTGTGTTGTATACATGGCATGATGATTTTTCCACTAAAGAAAAATTCATAGGGCATGGTTGAATTCCTAGGACTTCCATTGCAATTTTGTAATATTCTTAAATGTATATTGATGCTAATTGGACAATTTATTTTCCATGAAATAATCTGGTTATTTAACCCACACCCTCAGATTGACATTATCTTATGGTTGATTTTTCAAAAGAATGAAATGAATATGTGTATATCTAAGGGGAGGTAGAGTTATTTGTTAGCTAGTGAGATACATCAACCCCCCCAACAAATTTCCAAGTGTTAAACATTATACCATAGGATTCAATATTGCCCCTTGTTGGTAAAAAATGTTGTTATTGCTCCTAAAGCTATTGAAACAACATGTTAACCCCTTAGGCCTTGCCCCAAAGATACACAAAGGATGGAAAAAGGTGGTAAGAAAAAGAAAATCTTCCCAACCTTGGCAATCCCAACAACTCCTTGGGATTAAAATCTCAAACTGGCCCCTCTAGCTAGACTCGACCCGGATCAAAATAAATCTTTAATCTCTATGTTGATTAGAGACCCTCCTAGTATCTAGAACTCATTGCCTCACAAGGGGTGGGCATTGTTGGGTTCACTCTCCACTCTTGGGACTAAATTCTTCCTAGACATTAGTTATTGTTGAAGGCCCTCATAAGAGGGGGGGGGGGATATTTTAAATGAATTCTTCCCTATCAAGATGTGGAATGTGACTTCTCGAAACCCTTTCAATGCTATAGTAAGCCAACAAGGTGAGGACACAATGGCTACCACATAAAAATTTTACAATGAAGGTCATTTCATGGAATGCATAAGGGGCTTAGAGATCCTTGCTGCAAATCTATTGTCCACAAAATTAGAGATGTTGTTTATGATCTCAAAATTCTTTGTTTGAAAGAAGTTAAATTCACTAGATGTTTTTCCTTAAGTTGGCCTTTCAAGTAATCTATTTGAAACTTGTGTTCTTTTCACTAACCATGTTGAAGATGAAGGTGGGGATGCAACCCTACTTTTTTCAAAGTGAGAAAAATCCATTATCTAACTTGATACTAATCCATTAGATCATATTGTATGGACCTTATTTATTTTTGAATGCTTTGTCTGGCCAACATTTATGCTCCAAATGATGTTGGGAAAAGGGTGACATTATGGGAAATTTTAGATGAGGAATTGCATGAATCTGGTTTATCTATTGTGATTTTAATAATGCTAAAACTAAAGATGGCATAGAGGATATGTTACCATATTTTATGCTTCCAAGACAAAAAAAAATGACCTAGAATGGTCTCAATGATATACATGACCTATATGACCCTTACAAATATCGTTGCAAAGACTTCCCTGAATTGGAGTTCACTTGGTCCAACTTCCAAAAAGACAATGAGGGAGTTCTAGAAATACTAGAAAAATCCATGTGCGTCTAAACCATTTATTTTCTCTTTTGAAAATGAAATCATAAGGTCAATGCAAGTTATTCATGAGCTCATTCCACTCAATCACTAGTAGATTTATTTCTCTAATATCCATCTCTTGGGGCTTAGCTCAACCTGGGGTCCTGAATATGTATCATCCCCATCCATCATTGTGACTATAGGAGGGGGTAATATGAATTTCTTGTTTCTAAATTTCACGCCATGGGCCATTAGAAACTAATAGATGCATGTGTAAGTGCATGAATGTAAAACATAGTGGAAATTAAAACTCTATCCACACACACATCGTGCATAATCAAACATATTTATATCATGAAGTAAATAAAATAATATCACATCCATAGATAAAGATAATAATTATCTTTTAACAGAGAAAATCAAATCAATTGGTTGTGTAAGATGGATTTCCACCCAACTATTGCTATTGAGTATTGATACCACCCCTAAGTTAGGCTATGAGGCCACTAAGGCAAAGGAAACAACTACAAGCTTCTCTCTCTCAGCCCAAAACCCCATTTTCTCTTAGGCTTAGCCAAATTGCTCACCACTAAGCAATTACAAGAATCTCACTCAACTATCCCAACTATGGCACTCTCTTTTAATGCCCCACATGACACAAGGAAGGAATTTACATTTCCTTCTCCATAGTTCCCTCTAGAAATCCAACCCTTACAATGCTTACCAATTTGTGCAAAGAGAGTCCAAGAATAGAAAATACATTGTGGGTAAAGTTTCGTATCTTTCCAACCTCTTTGCTTAACTACAACCATCACCTTCACGCTAATGTATGCAATTGTAATATCCTGATTTTTACCCTATTGCATTAAAATTGTAAATGATGTAAATATCGTTATAAAATCATGGTGAGGAGCTCAAGGCCAAGGCCCCACCATCAATTTATCGTTTTATGTATCGGCAATTAAAAATCAGTACATATGGTTCTTGTGCTAGACAAGCACAATGTAAATTAAGACATCATGTAAATACGGATTTTAATAATATACCCACAACTAGCTATGCAATGCAACAAAGAGATGGGGGCATGATTTTTATAAGGAATAGGGAGGGAAATTATTCAAACCCTTGAGCCAATAGTGATAATCCAAATTTCATGAGAAAACCCATAAACCACCAACTACCCATTTTGACTTATGCACCCAATCATTTAATTCTTCCAAGAGTTGTTTGAGGCAGTTAATGCCTTGGGAATGGAGAGGTATGGCATCCAATTTCATGTATGGGCAAGCCATCAACCTGGGAAAATTGTATTTTGTCTTCTTGGGCAAGAAAACACCCACGAAATGGTGCCCAAAGCCATTCTTGACCCATGGTCTTTGCTCCCACACGCAGTCTGAACTAGCTGGGCTTTCCCCATCACGTTTTTCATCATTTTCCTGCATTTTTCCATGGTTGGGAGCTCGTTTTTGTGTTACACAGTGGCTGGGAGAGGAGGACCACGATTTGGGGCTGTTATGGAGGTCGTTTTTTCCCTGGAATGTCCATGGATGTTTTTTTGAAAACGGATTTGGCTTCCCAGGGTTGTTTCCTCATTTAGCTTTTTGTTTTTGGCTGCCCACGTTTTTCTGAACTGGTAGAAACCCCATTTTTGGGCATCTCACTGTAAAAATGTTTTCTTCATACCCAACACTTGCACTTTTGTTGTTTTGTGCATCCCTGTTTTAGTTTGAACTGTGAGCAAGAAATTAGGAGTGGAAGTGGACCTGAGTTGGCTTGATAAACCTAGTGGGGAAAATAACATCTCAAGAAGATCAAAAGGGTTGGCTACTCTTCTATGCACACCTTGAACAACACTGAATTGGAAGGTATGGCCTGAGGGACTGTGTAGTAGTGAAGGGAATACTTCCTTGAGTCAGGTGTGTAGGCATTGTGGGGAACCAAGCTGGATAGATCTTGTAGAGGTATCCATAGCTCTGTGGTTGAGCTCACTAGCTTCGCAATTCTCTCTTTCCATTGCCTAGCAGCCTGATAAACCCAACTATCGATTGGCTTGAGTAATTTTGGTGTATATTTGGCTATGTGTGAGTCTGTTGTTCCCTTTTCCTTGTAGAAATCATGCCCAGCTCGGGGGTGGCAATTGTGCTGAGAGATTGATGAGCACAATTGGCCTATGGCTGGGTGGAACGTTGCAGCGGCATAGATAGTTGCTCAGGACTATTCTATTTTAAGATAAGTACTCTCTTGTGTTAAATTCTGCAATGTATTTATTTAATGGCTGTCATGAAAAACTTGAATGTATGTTAGATATGAAGATGATTTTAATTCCGCTGTGTTTAATTACTATATGCATAAGTATATGTCTTTTATCATCAATGAGTTTTACTTAATGGATATGGGGCTAGATGCCGAGTTTTAGTATCATGTTCTCTCCCTGGCTCGGTCTGATGGGAGGGGACATGACAACAATTTCCCTTCATAATTCTGATTTCTAGTTAATTTCATAGTCTAGTAATTGGTAATGGAGAAAACAATGTGAAAGCTCTAGGTAGTGTAAAAATCTGAATGGAGAATGAGTGATGGACTCCAAAGGAGAAGAGAGGATGGTAAAAATAAATCTAACATAACTTCTAACTATAGAGAGAAGGACTCTTACAATTGTCATAGATGTATATTCATCCTACACTTCCATAACTGCATGAGGAGAATCTTTCCAGCAACCTCACACGTGCATTCAATGATTGGATTTACTAAGTCAAAAGGAAGTAATTATCTCATTTGAGGCACATGAAAGCAAATGGATGAGTTCTAAAGTTAACATTTGGAAATAAAATATTTAACCTCCCATAGGCCCCCTTTCCTCTTCCCCTCTAGTGTAATCATAACCCCTCTAATGCCCTTTGCATAGCCATCTTGGACCATTTTATTATTTTTCAACATAATATTTACATAGCTTTTGAGTCAACATGAAAATCCAACCACATGGCCCATATAGAAATATTTACATTATATGTGCCTAGCCATTCACTAAGTTGGGAATTAGCCTTGAGCGCCACACTACAAATCCATACTAGCATATTTACATCATTTACATCATCCAATTTAATACATTCCAAGGGTAAAAAATGGGGGTATTGCAGTCCCCTCCCCCTTGGAGTAACACTGTCCCTAGTGTTCCTCGAAATCATAAAAAAAATGGGTATGCCTCTCTCATAGCATATTCTAGCTCCCATGTAGCCTCATTGGGGCCAAAGTGCTTCCACTTCACCTTTACTTGTCTAATGGATTGGATCTGAAGCAATGTTACTTTCCTATCAATGGTGCATAGTGGCTCTATTTGGAACTCTCCCTCGGGTTCCACTAGGATCACATCCCAGTCAATCACATGGTTAGGATCATGTGGATCTTTCTTAAACAAAGAATCATGAAAAACATTATGGGCTCTAGTGTTAGCAAGCAATGCAATTCTATATGCAACTGGCCCTATCCATTCAAGCACTTCAAATGGCCCACAATATCTTGGTGACAACTTGGAACAACATCCAAGCTTTACAGAACTCTTCCTTGGCCTCACTCAAAGTTAAACATGATCCTCAACATTGAATTCCATATGCACTCTATAATTATATGCATAGCTTTTCTATCTATCTTGGGCTGCCTTCAAATTATACCTAATCTTTGCAACTTCTTGTTCCATTTCCTTAAGCACTTCTAGCCTAAGCACAAGTCTATTCACTAGATTATCCCAACTCACTAATGTCCCACACCTTCTTCCATACAAAGCTTCAAATGAACTTATTCTCAACGATGCTTGATGCCCATTGTTATATGCAAACTCTACCAGGTGTAGATAATCTTCCCAATTAAATGGTTGGTCATCACATACATGTGAAGCATGTCTTCAATCACTTGATTTACCCTTTCTATTTGCCTATTTGTTTGTGAATGGCACGAAATACTAAAATTTAGTTGTGTACCCAATTATGCAAACAATATTTTTCCAAAAGTTATAAGTAAACTTTGTATCTCGGTAAAACACAATTGCTTTGGGTAAACCATGCAATTTGAAAATTTCTTCTATAAATATCATTGTTATCTCATCATCCTTGTAAGTATATTTAACTGGACTAAAATATGTTGCCTTAGATAATTTATCCTCCACAACCATGATGGAATCATGTTTTCTTGAAGTAGTTGGTAACCCAGTGATAAATTCCATAGTTTACTACTTCCCATTTTCAATATGGAATTAGCAAAGCCTACAATAAACCTATTAGGTGTTGATGTTCAACTTTCACTTGTTGGCATTTCATACATCTAGAAATATACTCAGCAATATCCTTCTTCATTTTCGGCCAAATATAATGCTTCATTTTTCTTACTATATTTATAACTTTGCAATCTAAATAACATATTAAAATTTTATAAGTTAATACTATTAATCATATATACTTATGAGGTTTTGTTTAAGTGATTCTAAAATAAATTATTATCCTTTTTTACCCAAATTTCATATACATAAATGACATATTGAAGTAACAACCTCATCCTTATTGTGAACCTTATATTTCGAAAAATCTAAAAATCACCATAAATGCCATTCTCCATTTTGTAACTTCAAAAAATCTAAAAGTTACAATAAATGCCATTCTCCATTATGTGTACTTTGTAATGAATGAATTCCACTTCTTCATCGTTCATGCTCCATGTTTTTAAATAAGTTCAATAATTGTTTAAAAAAAATATTTTGTTAATGTTTTATCTCAATATAAATAACCAACTTCACACATTTTCCTTTTCCAAAAATGATGGCTTTTTCTCTTTAAAAAAAATATGTATATATCTATATTATTAATTAATTTCACTTTTCTATTTTAAATTTGTGTTTGTAGATTCATATAAATAGTCATGTTTAAATTTGTGTTTGTAGATTCATATAAATAGTCATGTTTGGCTAAAAATATAATTATAGTTCACATATAAATAAATTTATAAGTCCATTAGATATAGCCTAAGTAGTTAGAAGGAATAATAATTACCTTCCTCACTCAGATTCAATTCTTATAAATGAAATGATTCTCTTATTAAATCTCCTATATAATAATAAAATGGATTATATAACATTTTATAAATATGTTAAACATTTTATATTATAAATATAAAATAAATATCTTAGAACATATTTTTATTATGGAAGGGAAAGGTGGAACCTCCACCTCCACCTCCATCCTCAAATAATCCATTTGTGATGATTGGATTTTTCACACGTGTCCTTTTGAAGGTTAAGACTTTCATATTTTAGTAGTGGTGTCCTCACATGCATACCATTTTGGGGTAGAGCCCCATCTTTTCCGTTTTTGTCCACGTTGACACTTTGTGGTCGAAAAAATCGACATTCATAGTATGTGCCCTTACTGGGGCCTAGTGAGCTCAAGAGTGAGTGGGACTCAGGACTGAAACTTTGTCACTGAGGGGACAATTTGACACCACAAACTTTTGTCAATTTTCTAGCCCCACGGTCAAATATAGGCAACCCTAAACTCTTAATTCAAATAAAATATGTAGCCACCTCATTGAATATTGATCTAAAAATCTATTTCCCAAACTAGGTTCACCCCCTTTGGATGAGAACAATCTAATGTTAGGTGGCTTTCGTTCACCCCCATTGGATGAGAACAATCTGACGTAGGGAAAGAGGATTGAGTGTGCCTCTTGTCATTTTTTCACTCAAACACAATCAAAATAGGAAACTCTAAACTCCACAACCTTGGGGATAAAATCTAAATCAAATAAGATATTGAGGTTATATTGAGTGGACTAAAGGAACGCATATAGAGGAGACTCCAACTCGTTATATGTGTTATATTGAGATGCTTGGACCCACATATAAGAATCATTGATTTCATCATAAGGTATGGTCTACAACCTCTATATTAAACCTAAGTTTTATTTTATGGAATTAAAAAGGATATATTTGGTAGTGAAGTATTTTATGAGTTTACTTGAGGTTAGGATTTTTTTTATGTGATACCAATTTGTGATAAGTTTTAGGGGTGGATGTTGAAAATATTGCTTACTTTATGGCATTTATTATTTATTGTTAGGATGGTATTCACATAACTCAATGTGCTGTTATGTCATAGTTTAAATGACTACCACATTATCTAATAACATTATTTTAAAAATTATGAGTTAAAGATCAAGGAGCTACTCAACATGGTTTCTCCCAAGACCTTAGGGAAGCTCATCTCCGAGGTGAGACTTAAGGTAACAATATACATCATGATGAATTTCCTGTTAATATTCAAGATTTGAATATGTAAGATTATGAATATGTATTGTGAAAAATTGAATAAAAGCACATATTATGAGTATGTTTGTGGGATGTATCCAATCTGAGGTTATGATAAACATTGGGGAAAAATATGAACAACCATTAGCAGCACTAAGGAATTTTTTCATGTTTCTTACACTAAAAGGGCATATTTCCATGAAGTGATTTTCCACGGCCCATGGATGTATTGTAACACCTTAGTTGTATTTAATGCATGGCATGCGGATTTTTCCACTGATGAAGCCTCTCAACTTTATTTCTCTATTTGATCGAATTCCTAAGGCTCCCATTGCAATATTGGGATTTTCTGAAATGCATTTTGATGCTAATTGGCAACTTAATTTTCCATGAAATTGGTTCTTTAACCCACACCCTCAAAAGAAGCAATGTCTTAGGGTTGATTCTTCCAAACATTGGAATGAATATGTGCATATCTAGTTGATAGAAGAATTGTTTGTTAACTAGTGAGATACATCAATCTCCCCAACACATTTTTTAGGTATCAACCATATACCATAGGATTAAATATTGTCCCTTGTTGGTAGAAAAATGTTCTTATTGCTCCTAAGGTTGTTGAAATAGCATGTCAAGTTCCCTATTCCTTGCCCCAAAGATACAACAAAGGATGGAAAAAGGCCGGTGAGACACGGTAAGAAAGGGAAAATATCCCCAACCTTAGAAATCCCAACAACTCCTCGATATCAAAAGACTCAACTAGCTCTTACCTAGTTTCTAGATATTTTTTGTGCATGAGTATCTAATAAGGTTGAAAATTGTTGGGGCCCATTTTTCATTTTTTATATCCACCTAGTTAGGATTATGGGGAGGGGGGGTGTTAAAGCAAAAACCCTCTACCTAGTTACCTAGACCATGATTTGATGACTCTAGTAGGACAAAACCCATCCACATTGACCACCTGGGTCTCCCCTGAGATGCATTCCTAGTTTTGGGGGTGCATTCCTTGATTTCGAGGTGCATTCCCAGATTTGGGGAAATTTTCCCTAAGTTTAGGAGTGACCGAGTTAGTAACTTGTAGAGGACTAGATGTGCTCCACCAATATATGTCCTAATTGACCCTAAATAACCCTCTTTGGTCATTAATGCCTGAGTTGAGAGATTTTAGGGATTTGAATGCACATATAGTCAGTTGCATGTACATCACTTAGTCAAAACTAGTGATTGGGGAGTCTTGGGTCAATGTAACTCAGTTTGGTGAGTGTGCATTGATAACTGAGGATCTTTGGCTCTATTTAAGCCTCACTAGCACCTCATGCACCACATGAGCAATTCTAATAGCCTCCTGACCTAATTCGAATTGCTTTTCTATAAATATTGTTCACCTCCATTCATTAATGCTCAATGAAACACACCATTTTTTCTTATTATTTTTGTGTGATGATTAATGCTAATACATTTGTTACATGAATTGTTGATTATTGATCTCTTTTTCATAATATACCTAGCTTGTTTTAGTACCTATATCTGCATGCTCAAGTTTTACAGAGAAGGCCCGTGCATTAATAATCAAGATTGAATTTGAAAAAGTGAATGATAGGGTAGAATGGCTCTTCTTTATTTCCATCGAAAAATAATTAGTGTATACCCCTTTTTTTTCACAGTAGTGAAAACTCTATTTATTTTCGATAATGTGATTGCATTTTGGAAAGGAATGGAGTGGACTAGGAGAGAAGGCCTAGAGGCATTAATAATTAAGATTGAATTTGAAAAAGTGAATAAAATGGTAGAATGGCTCTTCATTATTTCCATGGACAGAGCATTAGTGTACGGCCATTTTTCTCAAAGTAGTGGAAACTCTCTTCTAAGAGGCCAATGCATCGATTTCTATTAAATAGCCTAAGTCTAATGAAATAAGCCTTTTTAGATCCATCATGCAATGATTTCCTTTGGCACCAACTCATTAAGTATTAATTAATGGTGGTAGAGGTTCTAGAATATTTCCTTCAAAATAAAATGTCACTTGTTGTAATCAAAGATATCCCTATTGTTGACCATAATGGTGAAAAATTGTGAATCGGAATTTTGTGAATGACTCATTTGTTTATAATTATAGAAGGAAAAGAAGTATTAAATAAATACTGCACTAAGCCATGAAATATGTCTTTTATTCATTGAATTCTTGCATTCCTACTAATTGCATAGCTTGCCTTTTTCCTTTCCCCAACCAGCATGGGTGCCAAGAACTTTCCCATAGATCTTAACATGCCAATGCCTATACTCATATGTTCCTTTTCATGCTTAATACAACATTTTTTACTATGCATGATGTTTGTTTTACAATATCATTTTTTTAACTTTATTTTATTAAGTTGTGTAGGCAAGAGATTTTTTATGGAACACTAAGTGATAGTTGGGAAAAAATGATCATGGCATCATATTTCTCATCCTCTTTTAAGTGTAAACTCAGTAGTTGCAAGGCATACTTATTTACCAATTTTCAATTGCTGATTTGAGTATTGTCCTATTATCGCAAGTGAATGAAGGTTGCTTTGTGCATTTGTGGGAGGAAAACAAATCTCACACTTATCTTGTTCTTGATTTATATTTCCATCGTATTTAATCATTTTCCATCAACAAAGAGTTTACATTCCTCGTTAACCAATTATGCTTGGTTTTTGTTCTTGTTCTTGTGACTAGTTTAATGGGTTACTGGGAATGGCAAGGTAATGTGTAATCCTTTATACATAAGTATCATATCCTGGACATGTTTTTATGTTATTATCATTGATTAGAAAGGGTTTCATGTGCAAAGAGTTGAATGAAAAAATAAGATTCACAAACAAAGGTGAAGGCGAATAGAACAAGCTCAAAGTGCCAATGCAATTTCATCCAAGTGAGAAGGAATTCCAAACTTCCAAAGAAAGCACTACTAAGAAAGAGAGGATGCAAGGTGTATCAAGGAAATTCCATTTTTTTAACAAGATCTATGCACAAAGGGGAATGACATGAAGATAATGATAAATACTACTTTCATCCCAGTAACAAATGCAAAGACAATGCGATTTGTATCCAAATGCTAATGTCTAGAATGCCCAAGAATCAATATTATGGAAGTATGAAACAAAAAATGAGGAGGTGGACATCTAAGTGGTAGCATGTTTGTCATTGTGTCAAGTTTGTTTTTTATTAGTCTCACATGTGTGGGCATACATTGTAAATGTATTGTTTTTATTAAGCATTTATTCTCATTGACTTGTTTGAAAAGTCAAAGTGAGAATAAATAAGCTTGAAAAGAGTTGAGAGGTGGAGAAACTCAATGACGGTCTAGTTGAAGAGTTAGTGAGTTGGAAAGTAGAAATCCACAAATAAAACTTATAAATAGAATTATTGCATTCAAACAAAGGGTTCTCTTTTTTACATTATAAGCTTTCTTCATTTTTAATAAAGAGATCATTGTTAACTAGTGTGTTTATACTCTTGTGGGGCAATGTTTGGTTGTGGATTATCTCTTCATCTCCCTCTTCACTTAGTGCTTGTGAGTGTGAGCATATTAACTTCAACATTATTCTTTTGCTAATGCATCTATTCTCACTTATCTTATGATTTCTAAGATTTGATATGAAATGGGGAGCTTCTCAGTAACTTGTGGGTTATTCTCAATTGCTTTGGCCATTTATCTAGATAGGAATATGTAGTTGAGGAGGGTAAAAAAAATACATTAACATTTTGGCACTATAAGGAGGGTTGGATGGAAAGCTAACCCATGTAGAATCATTCTCTATCTTGTATTTATAGATCATGGATCTACCCAAGTTCATGTTGTTAGCACCCCAAAGTTGTTCACTAGCTCATCTCCCTAGTCACATAACCCATTTGTCCACTTTTCCTACCATTTTGGCCTTCAAAACCTTGAAAAACCCTCAAATGGTTACCAAAAAGGCAGAAAAACAATATTTCCCTCCTCAAATAAATAAAATTCCTTCAAAAATGTCAAAAAACTCTCAAAGGGGGTCCAAAATTCCCAAAAATAAAATAAAAAGGGAAAAAAGGAAAAAAGAGGGAAAAACCCTAAAACCATTTACCTAAACCATTTGGTACCTAAAACCATGGGTCAATACTCCACCACCCAAAATGTCTATAAAAGGGTGATGGAGGCCCCCCATTTCACATCCATCCACCACGCTAACCTTATGTTGCTGAAATTCCCACTGAACCCTAGTCCATCATTTGAGCTTGAGTTCACCATCCTATTCGAATTCTTGGCTACCATTGTAGCATTTGGAGAAGAGAAGGTAACTTTGGAGCACCGGTGCATTACTCCCGTACAGTTGCAAGGGCTCCAACAACCTGATCATTTGAAGTAAAATATTTGCAAACCCTAGTTTGCTCATTAATATAAAAACGTAAATCTTTATTTATTGAGTTCTCATGGATGTTTTTACTGTTTACTGTTGTAGTTTAGGTTAAATTTTTTTTATCAGGAACATGTTATAGTTTAATGCTTCGTCTTTCCCTTGTTTTACATTTAGTTTTTTACCCATTTACTGAACTGCCACCAAGGATTCCTTAATCCTTAGTAGGTGCTCTTTAGCATAAGCTGGTGTGAAAACACCAGCTACAATTTTGGTGACTCCAATAGTTTGAATCTTTGGTTATTATTTAGTTTGTATTTCCCATTTTGTTTGGTTTTTACAAAGCTGGTTCACCCTTGGACCCCAATACTTGCAGATCTGGCCCTTGTTGTCTCCCTGACGTTTCGAACGACACTTTTCGCGGTCATTTTTCGCGTCACAGAGTGCAGTTTTTTACCCTAGAACCGCGCCCTGAAGCACGGGTTCCAGCCAAACAACTGTTCCCTAGAGTGCAGCTTTCGGCCCGACAGTCGCACCCCAGAGCGCAGCTTTAGGCCCGATAGCCGTGCCCTAGAGCGTCGCTTTCAGCCCAATAGCCATGCCCCCGGAGCGCTGCTTTCGACACAATAGCCGCGCCCAAGAGTGCAGCTTTCAAATCGTCAGCCACACACTAGAGCGTGTACTTCAGCCAGACAATTGTGCTTTGAAAGCATAGGTTTCATCTTGACATCCGTGCCCTGCAACGCATTTTCCAGCAGCGCCCTTTTTCTGTTCCTGTCAGCCATTTTCAGCTCGATTTTTTTTGCAGTTTCCCGCACCCTACGACCAATTTTTTACTGTTTTTTATTCCCTAACAATCACCTGTTTTGCTTGCATCCACCTTTGCTAGCTGTACTTTTCTGCTATTTGCTTGTTGCACCAGTTCAAATATTTTTATTTTAAAATTTACATTTTAGCAAGTTTATTAAGTTTACATAGCAGTTAATATTTTCATTTAATAGTTTTAGTTAGTTTCTTCCCAAGGCTTGGCATTTCTTTTGGGTACACACCATTTTTTGCACACACTCTGTCACCTTAATCAAGTGAGCCCTAAAAGTTACTTAACTCAACCAACTTTTAACCCCACTTGGGGAGCACAAAAGAACTTTGTAGTTAGGTAGGACATTGGGGATAAGAATCCAAATAACACCCCTTTGTCACTTACACTTGAGACATAACAGTTGACCATTAGGGAACGGAAATCCCCTACTATTTGTTGGCATGGTTAAAAACCGATTTGTCGGAAAATGCCTCTCCCTTAGGAGGGTAAGTCGTGAGACTAGTTCCGGAGGACTACATGGACTGCCTCTCTCCACTTAGTTCCGAAGGACACCTACTCGTTTTCCTCGTTGCACTTCCATACCATGGGTGTAGCGACCAAAGGACTGACACGATGATTGATTTTTCTGGACGTGCCATGAACAAGGTAGCCTATTTTCCATTCTCCTAGGGCTCTTTTACTCGGGATACCTCTCAGTAGAGGGATATCCCCCACCTACTTGATTCTCCATTTCGTGTCGTCTGACTATGGATTTCATCACCCTACAGAGGATACGATTTGCGTGAGCTTCCAGATCTTCTAGTTAGGTGATTGAATGCTCCTATACCCCCATTGGATTAGCGAGTCTACCTTTTTCTTTTTTAGGAACCCTGCTTGTTGGTATTCTGACCACTTTTCTTGTCGCTCCGCTTGTTGTAGCACAGTTGTTACAACAAGTGTTTTGAGCTTGTTTTTGGCCTGAGTGCCATTTTGTTTTTGAGCTCTCCTTTTTCACACTCGGTTGCACTAGGAATTTTTAGCATTTCACTCGCCACAACCTTTTCATATCATTACAATTGTCACCATTGAGTCACTAAGACATTCTCGGCACCTACGGGGCCATTCCCTGCAACACGGTTCGCTTGACACCATTCGTCACAGGCGTAGAGCCTCATCACTAGATCCTGACGCCCCTTGTTGTCACGAGATAGATTCGTAGGAAGTGCGGAAGCCGACAGGAGCGAAAGGGTCATTCCGTGGAAAAAGGACCTTTCGCCACTTTTTCAGAAGCATAAGGTTTGTTAGATTAGACAAGTCAGTCATGTGGACCATTTTGTAATAGAATAGAAGAATATAAATAGAGTAGGATTGTAAGCCTAAAGGCATCGAAGTTGGAGAGATTGATATGATCTTTTGGGTTCGTTTGTATCCGCGATATGATGACTTGACAGTTTTTGCGAGGTTTATTCTGCAGGTTTTGATGAATGAATGAATATGTTCGGTTATGATATGAATTCTGTTGTGCAATGATGCAATGATGAATAATGGGTTATGTGAATTTTTTCTATTGATTGATGTGAATATGTTGTTGAGTATGCTCTAAATGTATGCGAATGATTTAAGATGCAACCGACTAGTTAATGACATGTTATGTATGTGATAATCTATGGTTAGTGCGAATGTAATGTGTGCATATCCTCTACACAACTGCGGAAAATTGGTTCTAGCAGCCCTCTTATCCACCTCGGGTGAGACTGCACTTGCTCTGCAAGTGTTGCTAGGAAGGGTTACACCTTTCTGGGCCGGTGTATAAGGGAGTTAGGTTGATAGTTTGTTGGCAACAGTGCGGAGTGAACCCCTATTGATATATTTTGTGTCAACAAATGGTTCTGTTGCCGGGACCCTAAGGAAGAAGAGAAGAGGATATGCTGTGGCACCCGACAAAACCAGAGATCCAAGAGTGGTTCGATAAGAAGGCGAAAGAATTCGTAAAAAGTGAGAAGTGAGATCCTAAACAGATAGCAACCGGTTGGTTAGAAATATATGTTTATTCAGATATTCACAAAATCTTGTTCTGCGAATTCCCGGTGTTATTGCATGAGTGGCTAGCACAGTTGACGTTCCGCAAGAACCACTGCCAGAAGACTGAACCTGATTGTTGGACCCCAGAGTTGGTGCAACAACTGAAGCGGGTCAATAACAAGGTGTCACGAGTTGTTGATTTTTGGGTAGACAATATCCTTGAAGGGTACATAACTGAGTTCGCAGTAGATACTATCAAGTCATACAACGACGCTGAAAGAAACTTTTTCAGGGGGCCAAGAGGAAGATTTTTGTCATCGTTAAAACTATGGACTAAAATGCTTGTTTGCAAAAAATGAATATTGAGGATGTCGTCTGATGAGTAGAATATTCGGTGTGCGAGGGTGAAGGTATCGCGTAAATGCGAGTCTAACAGAAAGATGTGGTAGATGGACATGAGCGACGACGAGTTTGAAAGGGAATCTGATGAAGAGTGTGGTCTCTTGAGGAGTGAAGCAATATTCCGGCGTCCTGAGAAGAAGAGGAGGACTGAGAGAGAGTCTCCTGAGAGGACCAGAATAGAGAACTGCGAGGCAGGACCACAGGGGAGGAAGTGACCTTGTTGCGAAGGAAACGTCAACCAGGATACCCTAGAGGCATAAGGAGTTCAGATCGTAAGTTACCACGTACCTTCGACCCCGCACACTACTCTGAATTTTATAGGAAGAAATCCAAACTATTCGTGGAGTTTCCCTACATGCAGCGGCAAGAGTAGTGCTTCAGGGAATAACAATACTAGCAACGTTAGGATGGAAGATGAGGCAAATATGCCCACATTTCAGGGGAACGGGACCAAGGATCCCGAATAGTATTGGTTTATATGTGAAGTAGTCTGGACTGTAAAGCAGGTTCAAGGCGATGCTATAAAAATGGGATAGTTAGAGACGACCCTTAGGGGTCGGGCGTTAGACTGGTACATGAAGTTTGTAAAGGTTCCGGTGGGAACATCAGCTAAAACATTGGAGTAGATCAGGACAACGATGATTGACGAATTTAGAAAACCTAAATCTGAGTCACAATATGTCACTGAGCGTAAAGAGATTAAGCAATTCCCGAATGAGTCGGTGTGGGAATTCGATCAACGATACAAGACACTGATAGCAAAGGTGAGTTTCCTGATAAATGAGTTGCAACACAAAGAATGGTTCATTGCAGGCTTGGTATCGCATATCCGAGGGCCATTGATGCAACAAAAGGTTGTGACATAGGCATAAATGCCAGAAATTGCGATGAAGCTGGAGGCTTCATCAATTGACAAAACAGGAATGGGAATGGATAGAGTTTAGGCATAGTTGGCCAACTTAACACTTCAATTGGAGGATATCAAGAATGGCAAGGAGACTTGTGGAGACATATGGTGTACCAAATGTAGAAATGAGAAGCACCATAAGGACAATTTCCTAGAATTCCGTGAGTATTTGCAGGTGGGGGCGCCAAACCCCTTTCGTCAAGGAGGCCTGCCGTGGTGTACTGTCTGTCAGACCAAAGGGCATCGAACGAAGGAGTGTGTATATATACAAAAGATGGTATCAAAGCCAGCGAACTTATACTGCAAGTTTTTCCGATCGGTTGGCCATGATGAGAAGGACTGCAGGGCCTATGACCTACTGCAAGATCAAATGACCAATACGTATTTTATGAAGGGGGAAGAGCCGACAGTGGTGCAGCAGCAATCGCAGTATAGTCAACCGCAGCAATACGACCAAGGGAAATACGGGTAGCCGCAGTATGGGCACCCGCAGTATCCACCACCACCGTATGGCCAGCCGCAGTATGGGTATCAATAGTATCAACAGCCGCAGTATGTGCAATCGTAGTATCAACAATATGGACCACCACGCAGGGGCTTTAGGGGAGGATTCTGTGGGGGCCGAGGTGCAGGTATGGGACATGGAGGAGCTGCTAGAAGAGGAAGAGGACCAGTCGTATGTTACAATTGTGGACAACAGGGGCATTACCAACGAGATTGCTCGAACCCTGCGCCACAGTGTACATATTGTAGTGTTGTATATCATAGTATAGAAGACTGCCCTCAACTCATTGCGAAATGAAAAATGAAGCTGAACTAGAACTCAAACAATTTCAATGTGCCACCTGCTGTACAGATGATTTCAACAGAAGCTAGAGGTAACCACGCGATGGTTGGAATAGTTACACAAGGAGGAGCGGTGACCGGGGTCGAAAAGCCACATATCAATATCAGGCCAACACAAACATGATAGAAGCAGGCCAACGTTGGCGCGGAAACCGAAAAGAACACCTTTTTGAAGGAACGAGATGTAATGAGAAATAGGAGACAGGTATCTCTTGAGGAATAAATCTATGACATGCCACCGACGTTTGACCCGACGAAGTTGGGAAGGAAGGAAAATACCCTAAAAGCCTTCTTGGGGAGTTGCCTAGATTTGGAAAAAGACTTGGACGTATTGGACGAAATAGCTAGTCTACTACAACGCCGAGGAGGTGCATGACTGGAACAAAGAGTTAATCGGATACACAAAAGGAAGACAGGAAGGGAGATGCGAATGTCAGCACAGATCGGAGAAATTGATGTCGAATCCATCATTCTATATTTGGGGTCGGATGTGAATAGCTTGACTAAGCAGACGTGGGAGACAATGGGGAAGCCGTGGATGACTTGGTCACTAGTACAACTACGGCTGACAAACTAGAGCAAGGTCGCCCTACTTGGTCGAGTATGTCAACTCCCGGTTGAAATTGAAGGGCTTAGAACGTATGCGGATTTCGATTTCATTGAGATTGTGGATAAGACTAGTCCCTATCCGGTACTGCTAGGGATAGATTGGGCTATGGAGAATCAAGCAATCATCAACTTTAAGAAAAGGATAATTTCATTCGAGAATCAGGAAATGAGGATCATCGCACCGCTGGATCCTGCAGAAGGATTGCGCTATACGGAGCCAGCTAGAGACAAGCTTACGGAAGGATGGGATAATTTGTACAAAATTTTTGAGGACTATGTTAACCCTACCACGAATGGAGAACTAGGATGGCACAGTGATAGCTCGGCATCCTCCGATTCAGACGAGGCCCTTGAGAATTAGCAGAACCAGTTGCATGAAGGGTCCTTTCGAAGATGCGTACGAATAACCCAGTCCCTGTGGATGGTAGCATCGGAGGAGTATGCGTTACCTACCTACGAAGGATTTCCCAACTTAGACATGTTTCTCACTGAATTTGAGGAGAAGGTGGCAGAGCCACAGCGTCTTCTGGCCCTGGAGGAAGCCCTGAAGGATAATCCTGCGCGATGGTGGGCAACGCATAAATCAAACGTCACCTCTTGGCCACTATGTCGACTCCTCATGGAGGTTCGGTTATTTGAAGCCGCGAAGGAAGACCAGATGCGATACAACGGATAGGGAGACCTGAAGCCACATCTAAATGCCTGTCAACATCGATGGGGATCGAGAGAATGACAAGAGTGGGTACACGCATTCATGCACACATTGGATGAGGTACCGTGGAGTTGGTATGTCGCAGCAGAACTGCAACATGGGACAACATCTTGGGAGCAGCTTACGATTGGCTTCAGCCAAACGTTCTCATTCACAGATATAAATCCCTTAATCCACACCGCGCTACAGGCGATTTGCGGAAAGATATTTGAAGTGGTACCAACTGGACAACCAATGGAACTCTAATGGACTGTGACACCAGAAATGTTGATGGATTGTTACAATGTCACTGGAGAACCCAAAGATGATGATGACCCCCGGGCCACGCATGTACTAGAATCAGAGGGTAGTCGCAGCGTTGTGGCACCAGACATACCATCGAAAAAGTTTCAGCAGCCATTGAAGATAAAAAGGTGAATATTGGGTTGAAGGAAAACCCCAAGTTTGGAAGCATTGGTGACTACTGGGATGATTCGACCATTGCGAAAATGACTGACCTACTACATCAGTTTCAGGATTTGTTTCCAACGAAATTCTTGGAGATGAAGGGAATTTCTGGAGATTTAGGGGAAATGAGGATTCCCCTGAAACCTGGTGCAAAACCAATTAAGCAGCGGCCATATCGATTGAACTCGAGATATAAGGAACGAGTGCAAGCTGAAATTGAAAGAATGTTGGAAGCAAGAATTATCAAACCAGTAGATGAATCAGAATGGATTAGTCCAATGGTTGTCCAGGACAAGAAAATCATAGAGGTACAAATATGCGTTGACCAAAGAAAACTAAATGATGCCTGCCTACATGATCCATTCCCAACCCCATTCACGGATGAAGTGCTCAAAGGAGTAGGCGGTCAGGAGATCTATTCCTTTACGGGCGGATTTCGGGCTATCACCAAATCAAGATTGCAAAAGAATATTGACACAAGACTACATTCGTCACAGAGTGGGGCTGCTTCCAGTACACGGTGATGCTGTTTGGTTTAAAGAATGCTCCTGCAATTTTTTCCAGAATAGTGGTAGCGGCATTCAAGGATTATATTCATAAGTTGCTTGCTTTCTATATGGATGATTGGACGGTATATGGGCTAGTCAAAGATCATGTCGCGAACTTAAGACTTACGCTAGAACACTGTCGACAACACCAAATTTCCTTGAACCTCAAGAAATGTATCTTTTGTGCTCCGTTCGGCATACTGTTGGGACACATTGTCTGCCGCGAAGGAATGTTGGTAGATCCGGCGAAGATTGCCATCATCGTTGACCTCCCACCACCAATGACGGCCAAACAACTAAGAGCGACATTGCGACACACAGGTTACTACAGAAAATTCATTCGAGGTTATGCATCCATTACAACACCCATGGATAAGTTACTAAAGAAGGATGCAAAGTTTGAATGGACTGAGGAATGTCAGAAAATCCTGGACATATTGAAGGAAAAGATGGTCACAGCACCGATCCTCGCATTCCTGGATTGGACGAAGGAGTTTCACATACAAATTGATGCATCGTCAATCGCACTTGGCGTTATCTTAGCCCAACCAGAAACTGGCGACATTGACCACCCGATAGCATTCGCCAGTAGAAAATTATCTACTGCAAACAAGAACTACACGACCACCGAGCGAGAAGGTTGGCAATGGTTTATGCTTTGAAAAAATTCTGGCATTACCTTTTAGGGGGCCACTTCAAGATGTTCACAGATGATTCCACACTGAAATACTTGGTGAAAAAGCTTATGTTGGGGGGGGAGATCTGCCACTAGCTATTACTGTTTCAGGAGTTCGATTTCAAGATTATCGTAAAACCAGGACGATTGAACGCAGGAGCCAATCATATCTCACGGATAGAATCAGGAGAGGAACCAAGGAGCATAGATGAAGGATTGTCGAACACTCAGTTTTTTAGGATTGGCATGGTCGATAACCACTATGAAGAAATCATTCAATTTTTGGCGACAGGAGAGGCACCAGCCGAGCTCACTACCAGCCAAAAGAAGAAAATAGTTGTCTGAGCCGCAGACTTTCAGCTAATTGCAGGCGAGTTATATAAAATGGGACCAGATGAGATTCTGCGACGATGTGTCCTTCCGCATTAACAGGAATAGATTCTGTCGGAATCTCATGATGGAATTGCTGGGGGACATTACGGTGGATGAGCAACTGCGAGGAAGATCCTTCGAGTAGGGCTATGGTGGCCAACTTTGCATGAATATACCACAGATTATGCCAAGAGCTGCGGCGTATGCCAATGAACTGGGAAGCCCTCATGTCGCGATGAAATGCCACTAGTACCACAAGTAATGCTGCAGGCCTTCGAAAAATGGGCCGTTGATTTTGTGGGACCGATCAACCCACCTGGGAAGAGAACAAGGTCACGATACATCATCACTGCGATAGACTACCTAACACGGTGGGCGGAAGCTGCACCGGTCAGAGATTGTTCTGCCGCAACAGCAGCACAATTCCTATTTGACAATGTGGTCACCAAGTTTGGGTGCCCCAAAGTCTTGCTAAGTGACCAAGGGATGCACTTTATCAAATAAACAATCTTCGCGATGACAGAAGAGTTTCAGATTCAGCACAAGAAGAGTACGCCTTACCACCCTCAGGAAAATGGGACAATTGAGGCGTTCAATAAGATATTGGAGCATGCTCTCACCAAGGTGTGCAATGTGAACCGCGACGACTGGGACTTAAAAATAACTGTGGTCCTTTGGGTATATCGCACCACATGCAAGTGCTTAACTGGCTAGACTCCATTTAAACTCGTTTACGGCCAGTAAGTAGTGATGCCAATGGAATACATAGTACAGAGCTTGCGCATCACCGCAGCAACAGGGATGAGCGACGATGGCGTGGTGGAGGAATGCTTGACACAACTAATACAGCTTGACGAAGATTGATTCATCGCAGGGTTTCATCAAAAGGTACAAAAGGACTGCCAGAAGGCGTGGCACGACTGCCATGTCAAGACGAAACACTTCCAGAACGGGGATACAGTTCTGTTGTATGATAGCAAATTTGTGAAATACCCTGGTAAGTTGCAAATGCACTAGTTGGGACCATATATCATCACTTTTATCACCAACGGAGGTGCAGTACAGTTACAGAGTTTGGATGGGGTACTGTTACCTAAACTAGTCAATGGGATTAGATTGAAGCCATATCACCATGATCCGATGCAGAGTGGATAAGGACCAACATCTAAATATATATATATATACGATATATATATAGATACGTAGAAGATACGAGGTGGTAGATGGCGCACCAGCCAGAGGAGCATGTGCACAAGGAGGGGTTGTATCGCAGTTTGGGGTTGAGACTGCGACAGTGGCAGGATTGAGACCCTATCAAATCAGCAAGAATTCTGAATCATCAATAGATGGGACTTTTTCAGATGACAACCCTTTTTGACAAGTATGATGATTAGTTAGCCTAGATCGGTGCCGGCGCCAGGCACGTTTGGCACATGGCAACACACCATGGTAGCATGGCCGCTGGCACCATAGATGATAGTTCGCATGAGGATGACACGAAGAGCAGTTGAGAGCAGTATGGTCACTCATCATGCACGTAGGAAGCCCGGTCACCACACATAGGAGAAATGATGACAGAATCAACGCATTAAGTGAACGGATTCATGGAGGGTTTTCAAAGCAGGCATCCCGGACGATGGAAATACATAAATACAGGAACCAGAGGTTAAGCGGAGCAAAGAGGTATTTACCAGAAGCAAGAAATACATGTTTCAAGTGGGTAAGGTAATTGCATAAGTTAGGAATTCCAAGGAGGCTGTGGAAATGATCCATTTCATTTCGTGCGGCAGCACACCAGGGGTGCTGGAGGCCCGAACGACGAGTGTGCATGAGCACCTTGAGAAGAAAGAAGCCTGGGCACTTGGGTGTCACAGAGACGAGGTTTCATCCAAGATTTCTAAGTATGTGGTAGTAGTTCGAAGCTTCATGGTCCCAGTGAACACCAGAAGAACAGGGGTGGCAACCCCATGGGCCTGGTAGGAAGCAATCCAAGGTGTGAAACAAATGTGCTGGAGCAGTCAGCCTGGTTCCCACCTTGGCAACGTCGATGACTTCATTCTCATTCTGGAACGAATGCGGAGTGAACCAACAGACTCCGAGAAGGTAGATGATGAAGGTTTCCAGAGACTGGAGGATGAGAGCAAGAAGTACATGACAGCGAACCAGAAATTGATGGACGGAGATGAGAAGTACACAACAGTGAGTCCCAGATGGCAAGAACAAGTTAAAAAACAGAGTACAGCGAAGGATGGGTACCAACCAACAATGTCCACCCGAAGTGGCTTAGGACGAGCCATAATATTGTGTTGGGGGCCTGTTGGCACGGGATAGATCCGCAGGAAGTGCAGAAGCCGATAGGTGCGAAAGGGTCATTCTGCGGAAAAAGGACCTTTTCCCACTTTTGCAGAAGCATAAGATTTGTTATATTAGACAAGTCGGTCATGTGAACCATTTTGTAATAGAATAGAAGAATATAAATAGAGTAGGATTGTAATCCTAAGGGCATCAAAGTTGGAGAGATTGATCTAATCTTTTGGGTTCGTTTGTATCTGCGATATGATGACTTGACAGTTTTTGTGAGGTTTATTCTGCAGGTTTTGATGAATGAATGAAGATGTTTGGTTATGATATGAATTATGTTGTGCAATGATGTGATGATGAATAATGGGTTATGTGAATGTCTTTTGTTGATTAATGCAAATATGTTGTTTAGTATGCTCTAAATGTATGCGAATAACTAGTTAATGACACATTATGTATGCGATCATATCTGGTTAGTGCGAATGTAATGTGTGCATATCCTCTACACAACTACGGAAACTTGGTTCCAGCAGCCCTCTTATCCACATTGGGTGAGACTGCACTTGTTCTGCAAGTGTTGTTGGGAAGGGTTACACCTTTCCGGGCCGGTGTATAAGGGAGTTAGGTTGATAGTTTGTTGGCGATAGTGCAGAGTGAACCCCTATTGATAAACTCTGCGTCAACACCCCTTATTTCACATCTGATTTCGAATCAAAGATATCTATATTCACAGCTCTATCTAGCCCCATGGCTGGTGTGACTCCCACCCCCTTTTTTGGCGGGATTGTTGGTGGTGGGTCCAACACCAACCCATCTACCACTTTAGCATCTATCCCAACTATACCATATGTAGGACCTACACCTAGTATTCCTATCACTACATCCATCCCTATGGTTAGTGGACTTGTCACAACTATAGTCCCGTTGGTGACTAATGCCACACTCAGGTGTGTGTTCCCTTCCTACACAGTTCCTACACCTCTGACTGGAGGCCCTATGATCCCCATCATGACTGATACCATTGCTCCACCCATTGGGGGCAGTGTCCCCACCATTGCTGCTATGGCTAGCACATACGCCCCTACGCCCATGTCACATCCTTCTACTAGTTTTCCATTCATGGCTAGCCTCAACCTTCCTGATCTGGCCAGATTGACCAACGATCCGATAAGACATGACCCCACTTGGCCTCACATTCCTACGAAACTCCCTTCGGACATCCCTAAATTCGAAGGAAAGGCGAGTGAGGACCCCCAAAACCACATCATGTCCTTCCATTTATGGTGTTCCTCCAACTCCATTGTGGATGACTCCATCCATCTCCGCATTTTACAATGGACCCTCACTGGCTCTACAGCTAAGCGGTACATCGAACAACCTCATGGGACCCACTCCACCTTCAAATCCCTTGCTTCGACCTTCCTATAGTTCTTTCAGTTACCAGTCCGTTATGATGCCGGTGTAGAGATCCTACTGTCTTGCAGACAAAACACAGCTACCCACATCACCGATCACATTCATGAGTGGCGTAAACGTTGAAGTTTATGCAAGATCAAGTTAGATGACCATATCTTCCTAGACTGGTTTCTCAAATCTCTTATTCCAGTTATTGCCAAGGTTGTGGCATCTGAATGGCATCAATCCGAAGAAGAGGCCATCCTAAAAGCCCAACAATTTGACCTCATCTATTCTCAGTCTGGCTACTTGTATTTCATTTTACTTGATGCTCCCTGCGATGAATCATCCTGGAATGACGTGCTGGGGGCATCCCACGCTGCCGACGGCATTATCGTACACATTGCATCTCACAGTCAACCTTATACTATTATGCCCCCTACTAGTGGCCCCAACCTTTCTCGTGCCACAACCCACTATGGAGCAACGACCTCGTATGCTCCCATGGTCCACACCCCTCATGTCCATGAACCTTCATGTCGATCGCAGTGTTACGGTCATGCACCTCCAGCTTACACTCCCCCAACGGCACCTACTGCTTATTACCACCAACAGGTTACACCCGCACATGCACAACCTCAAGCCCCTCTTTCTTACTATTCCCCGCAAGAAGCACCTACACAAACTCAAGTACCTCCTGCTTACTATCCTTCGCTGGAAACACCTGCATAACCTCAAGCTCGTCCGCCTTATTATCCACTGCAGGAAGCTCCAACACCTGCTCAACCAAAAAATCCTCCTACCCCCCAAGGGCAAGTTTATTCCCAACAAAATCAGCAACCAAACCAACCTGCCCAATGAAACCAACAAGGCCAACAAAACTGGGGAAGAGGACGTAACCGCGAGAACAACCAACCTCAAGATCAAGGCAACCAACCACCCAAACAATAATAACGCCGCCCCAGCCAATCAAAACCCTGACAGACCACCTCGCCAAGGGAAGAACCCCAATTTACGCATGAACCACCCAAGTTCTATATGCCGGGTATACGGCCATTATATGCACACTTGTCCCCATTTGGAGCGAACTCGCCAACTTTGGACTGATGACGCCCAATGCCAAAGACATGCTACTCCGTCAGCACCACCTAATCACCTGCCACCTCATACACAACCCATGGTGTTGCAGAATCCCTTCCCCACAAAAGGAATGGTGAAAACCCAACCGTTGGCTCCCCCTCAAGGAACTACAGCACCACAACAACAAATCACTTATGTTGTGCCTCCCGGTCAACCCATGGACTTAGGTACCCATCACCTTCTCATGATGTCATCGATTGACGTAAATCTTCAAACACGCCGAAATCAATACGGTTCCGCCACCGAAACCATCCCCTCTGACAAGGCTGCTAATGCGCTTCCCACCGATTAGTCATTACGCATATCCGCAGCACCGTGCAATGGGGCCACCAAAGCTCCCCGCTTCCCATTACGTCGCATTAATAACAACCCCAATGCTCAGGCTGCACCCAATTATAATATCGTGGATGACTTAGCCCAGTCCCCTACTGCTATGTCAACCCTCGAGGTTTTGAGAAAATGTCTTACATAGTGCAAGACATTGTTATCCGCCATTGGTATGATAGACCCTCCGACTCACAGATGATGGCATTCAATT
Source organism: Larix kaempferi (assembly GCA_027924585.1). NCBI lineage: Eukaryota > Viridiplantae > Streptophyta > Pinopsida > Pinales > Pinaceae > Larix > Larix kaempferi. Next base: position 1,836,099 of record BSBM01001363.1, read on the forward strand.
TGGACCAATCCGAACTACGCATGCCTTCCACACTAGCATTCCAAGTTTCTGTGTCCATCCGGAATCTTGTTATCCATCGATGCATCGTCGATGAGGGTGCCTCTACATGCGTTATGTCTACATTCATGTGGCAGAAGCTTGGATCCCCTACACTACATCCATCCATGACCACCTTATGATCTTATGATGGCCGCTCAGCTCAACCCCAAGGCCTCTTGGCCAACGTCCCAGTTCAATTAGCAAGTAAAACTGTCCTTATTGACATTGAGGTCATCAATGCCCAACTTGATTATAACCTCCTGCTCGAACGCAGTTATATGTATGCCATGAAGGTTGTCGCTTCATCAATCTTCTGCATTATGATGTTCCCCCATGAGGGACGGGATGTCAAGATCGACCAAATTACGTATTACAACCCGAATGCCCCCGCTGCACCAGAAAACATTCTCCCCATGGTTTAACAACATGTTCTTGGTGCACCCACCTCTTTGGTTTCCACCCCTAGACCTGGAATTTACTCGAAGAACCCCATGACCTCTACATTTTGGTCCATTCCACCCCCTCCACAAACAGTGGATATATCTGATCTGTTTTGCACCAACTACACATGCCATGAGAGGACAACATTGCTTTGCACCTATAGGGCCCTTTGCACGAGCTTCCAACAAAGGAAAATAATTTATTTCCAAAATTCAATGGTAAAGGTGATTCAACTGCATTAGAGCATATTCAAAATTAAGAAAGAAGATTTCTCTCATTGAATATTATTGAAGAAGATATTGCAAAAATATTATTTCTCTTCACCTTTAGAGGGAAATTCAAAGCTTTATATCATCACTTACTTATTCAGTTATTAGTTAATAACTTGCAGACATTTCAAGAAAGGTTCCAAGGATGCTTATGACAAATATCAAATAAAGAAATTGTATCATGAATTGGGCATTGTGCAAAAAGAAGATTTTAAACTTGTTTAGGACTTTCAATGTGAGGTTTTGATAGACATATTATCAACTTTGGAAAAAATATAAGTCTTCACTTTGAGGTAACTTGTGAGTGCTATTTAAATGCTCTCCTCATTTAAATAGTCCTATTCAATGTTGATAAAGTAATATTTAGTGTTATTTTATATAAAAAATTAAAATATTGTAAATATATTTGGAAGTGTATAATAAAAAATAATTAAAATATTAAAAACATCATAACCATTGCTCATGACCTTTAAAGTTAAATTATTTATTGGACTAACACAAAAACACTTTGCAATGAACAAATTTGTGATAAAAAGAAGGTTGAGAATGAACACAATTTCCTTTTAACATGTCGTATCCTTTTTTTAAAACGGTGGTTTACTGAAGGGCTATCCATGAGGAAATATGACAACAATTGCTATTCTGAAGAATCAAGGTATGACCAGAATTACATAATCCATTCATTCATTACATAGGGGCTCAACAAGAGCATCATGTCACTTACAAGAATTGAACTTAGGTAGGGAGGGTGCAATCATTCATCCCAACCACCCAAGCTACATCCAATGGATATAACCATGCCATATCCTTAATAGTATAACACATGATTTTACTCAAATTCATAACTTACTCTTTAACAACCCCTGCCCCGTGAAAATCATTATAACCTTGGTACTTTCATTTCCACCATGTTCAAATATAAAAATGACATTCTGAAAAATATTTGGCTTGATTCTCTTTATTCTTTTTATAGATATTATTAAAATTTGGCTTGATTCTCTTTATTCTCTTTATAGATATTATTAATCTTATGGGATAATAATCATCATTATCATCAATATAAGATACAACTTTAACACATTTCATAACTCAATTACTTTTCAGAACCTCAAGATTATAAAAACCATATAACCTTAGCACTTAAATCATTTCCACCACTATTAAATATAAAATGGCATGTTGAAGAATATTTATTATCTCTCTCTGTTTTTTTCAATATATTTAATACACTTGATAGTCCTAATATATATTAACCATAATAATCACCATGATGAATATTTTTCAATATATTCAATACACCATAATGAATATTTTTCAATATATTCAATACACTTGATAGTCCTAATATATATTAACCATAATAATCACCATGATGAATATTTTTCAATATATTCAATACACTTGATAGTCCTAATATATATTAACCATAATAATCACCATGATGAATAAACTATATATATTGTGAAAATAATTTGTATGTGTGTGAATCTAATTGGTTGAATGATTTAATCTTCTCTAAGTTAGCTACCTTCGTTGCATGCCTCACTTGATGTTCTTAATGATTTAGGCATTCTAACGAGCATTAATCAGTTTACACTAAGTACTATATATTGTGGTTGGTGTTCAAATAAAAACCTTCCTCTAGTTGAAAAATCGAGAAAAATGATAAAAATCGCCTCGAGGAAAATTATAGAAATCACCTCTTCATTATGGACAACCAATAAGTGAAAAGGTGAAAAAAGTATTTATATAAATATATAATAAAATAAATTCACAATTATTTAAAAGTAGTATTATAATTGAATGTGGGATATGGAAAATGGCTTTGAGTAGCTGAAAGAAAATGTCATACAATGTGTACTTTTTTGTTTGGGTATTGGAAAAAAAATTCAACACACAAAAGTTGATTCATGTTTTTAAGTGGGTTGGTAATGGTTGTCACTTGTTTATGTGTACTTTGTTGTGTGGGTATTAAAAAAAAATAGTATTTAATTAACTTTTTAAATGGGTTGGTAATGGTTGTCACTTGTTTATGTGTACTTTGTTGTGTGGGTATTAAAAAAAAAATAGTATTAATTAACCGTTTATTCATTTTTTAAGTGAGTTAGTGATGATTGTGAGTTGTTTATAAAACTTATTTTATTAAATAATTTAATATTATATATAAAGAGAGGGTAGTGAGTGAGAGCCTAGGAGTGATATTTTCTCATTCAGAGAGATGCCTAGTGGGCCTAAGAGTGAATATGATGTATGCCATCTAAGATAGATTAAAAAGTACATGCCTTCGTTCATTCCCTTAATGAGAACAATCTGACACCTGGAAAGATGATTGAGGGGATCTCTTTTTGAATTTTCTCTCTCCATAGTCAAACTCTAAACTCATGAGCCTTGGACATAAAATCTGAAGCAAATAAAATATAGAGTCCCTAATTGGATATTGATCTAAAAATCAAATCTATGTCCTAGACAAGGTTTCCTTCACCCCTTTTGGATAAGAACAATCTGGTTTTTAGGTGGCTTTCGTTCATCCCCTTTGGATGAGAACAATCTGACATAGGGAAGATGATTGATATTGAGGCCTATTGTCAATTTTCACTCCACACAATTAGACTCTAAGCTCGTCAACCTTGGAGGTAAAATCTAAATCAAAATAAGATATTGAGGCTTTAGTGAGTGGACTAAATGAACACGTGTAAATGAGAGTCCAATCTCCAAACATGTCTTATATTAAGATGCTTAGACCCATGTAAGAGAATCATTGATTGATTTAATCACGAGGCATAATTGACAACTTCTATATACAACTTAACTTGTTACTTTTATGGAATAAAATAAGGATTTATTGAAAAAATGGGAAGATAAGTATTTCATGAGTTTACTTGGAGGTTGAGATTTGTGGTGCTATTTTAACTTATGATAAGATTTGGGGTTTATGGTTGGAGTTATTGCTTACTATATGGTATTTATTATTTTTGATTAAGAATTGGGGTTTAAGGTTGGAGTTATTGCTTACTATATGGTATTTATTATTTTTTATTAGTATGGAATTTATATGTCTCAAAGATGTTGCACTATATATATTGGTAATATGGTTATAGTGGGTGGGGTCTTGTTAATAGGCGGGGTGGTAGGTTGTGGTCGGTTTCATCCTGGATTGAACCCTTGCTTTTTGTTCTTACGATGCCTTTGCCTGGAGTGTGCACCAGCTATTCTACATGTGAAAAAAATGGTTATAGTGGATATTTAAAAGGTCATCTCACTATTAGATGAAAAGCTCAAGTTGAAACAAGTGAGTCCAGTGAGTGTAGTCTCCATCTTGAGGGTTTTTTTATTGCAGTTGGTGGAAGATTAGGGAGATGGGAAATTGCTGAAGTTCACTTCCATAGTGAGGGTTAATAATATTAAACATTTAATGTTCAGAACTAATGCTAGCAATAGTGGTAGTATTATTTTTAAGGAAAGAAACATAGTAAATTATTTCTAGTTTGAAAGGAACATAGGCCAAAGTTTGAAACAAAAGGTTTCCCCCTTGCCTCGATATGAGGCCAAATAAGAGCTCAAAGTTTTTGATTTGAGAATATGACGGTGTAATATATATGATTGGCAAATAGAAAGTATAATTTTGTATAGCTTATGTAAAATTGCCTTGAAATTCATATAGTTTTATAGAAAAAACGATAAACTGGTTACCAGAGTCCCTTCCAGCCTGAGGGCAGGGACTAATAACACTATTTTGGAATTATGGAATGAGTCAATGATCGAGTTGGTCCATATGGCTCCTTCCAAGGCTCTAAGAATCTCATCTCGAAGGTGATAATTTAAGTAATAGTATACATCTTGATGAATTTGTTGATGTTATTCAAGATTATGAATATGTTGTTGTTTGTGAAAATCTGAAAAAGCATACATTATGAAGGTATTCTCTATAACATATCTTACCAAGGCTATGATTAAGGTTAGGTTCAAATATGCATGACTAATAATACATGACTCCTAGATTAAGATTAATGGAGTTTCCTCTTCTTTATAATTTTTTTTCGATGTTATTTAGATGCTTCATCTAACTTGTTTAATTGATTATATTCATTTTTTTTCTTTATATTAAGAAAATAATATGTTGCTTTGTGATTCAGACTACTTGGTGTTTATGTGCAACATGTTATGCATGGGCTTCTAAAGCATTGAAAAATCAAAGGCTTATAATCACATTGATTTTAAATCAAAAGTTTAATTAATATTGTGGTGGCATTAATGTTAATCTCCCATTAACATTAAATGCATAAGTAATCTAATGCATTTATTATTAATTCATGTCCATGTTTTGCTAGTCTTGATGGAACGAGCTAATCAAATATGTCGTCAAGTTTATTAAAATGTATGTAAATTGATTTATTTAGTTATTTATTGATTAACGATATTATTTTAAGATTATATATGTAATCCGTGATTAAAATGTTAAGTAAAACATTAAATTGAATTAAGATTGATTTATTGAATTGTTTCTTATTGTATTTAATTAGCCTTAGTAAGTTGGGAAGGTTAATAGGTAAGAGTTGAATAAATAAAAAGCCAAGTGTTGAAGGATGGAAAATGTGAGTGGAATTATTTTGAGGCAACTATGTTGGCTCGTTATATTGTTCTTAACTTTCCAAGATAGACCCAGTATCTGTGCAGTTCGGGGAACCAACAAAACCCCTTTTCACTGGCCCTTTCGGCAACAATCTGCGAGCAGACTGAAGTCTCACCTGGGGCGAAGTTATGGGGAGGTTGCGGAATCAAGTTTCAACAACCGGGTGATACGCGCTTCAACGGAATGGGGGACTGCGCGAAGTTCACCTACTTCGCGGCTGTTACTTATACAATAGTGCATCCACGGATTGCGCGATTCGGAACAACTACTCAATAACAGGACCGCGCTTTCTCTTCGGTAATTAACCAACTTCGACAGACTTTACTTAGTGTAAGTTATGCATCCTACAAGCATCTTAGACCATAAACTTTGTAAGCTTATACAATACAATAAACTATGATGCAACTGCGCACTTCAGGGAATCGCACTACACAGACTTCGCTGACTTAAGTGTTACCCAATACTCATGCATTCATCATGTTCTAAAAATAATTCCGCATTCAACATTCACTCATATGCGTCCAACACTTAGCATATTATTCCTATCCTTCATTCTTCTGGAGAATACACATGAAAGCAAAGATACATTTACTTATAAACATGAATTTAACCATTCAACAGAAGAAAACACACAGTTAATCACATAACACAAGGATTTAACGTGGTTCACCCCCAGGATGGGAGCTACGTCCACAGGAACTGTTGTTTTATTATCAATGGGAAGGGTTCAACAGTTCCAGTCTACGCACTCAGCTGTAGACTCTCTTCTCTCTTCAGTAGGTCTCTGCACACACAGCTGCAGAGCCTTTTTACAAAAGTCTCTCGCAGAGATCAACAAAAACTGATCAATACTCGACGAAGATTAACCCAAAATCAATCCTTTCCCTTACAAAAGATGCCCTTTTATAGATCATCCCCTTAGGGCACGTCTGTTACACTGCATGTGGGCCAAAAAACCTAAGGTTACCCAAAACTGGTGTGGTTACCCTGCTAACCAAAATATGTTAGGCTATGATAGCGACTTCACCGTCAAGGCCATCCTTTTGCGCTGTCTCTAGATTCTGACATCTTCTGACTGTGCGTGTTCAAGTCATTTTCATCCCCTCTATCGAGCGCATGTTGATGAGTCGCTTTCACCCATTGTTCCTTTTCTAACGGTTTCATGTGCTCGGTTCATGTAGTGCTGCCTTTGCTCGTGTGACCGGTCGCTTTCCTTCTTCGCCACTCCTTACCCTCCTCCTGGGGATCTCGGAGTATCTTTAGCAAAATAGATCACCGACCGATATCACTGGAACTTCTGCTGCTTTCTGTCCAAAACTTTTCCATGTCGGATCTTCGCGGAACTGGCACTTCGCAACTTTGTTTCTCGGCAGCGCTGGAACTTCGCAGCGCTGTATCTTCGCGACAGTGGTGATGAGCTGCGCTATAACTTCACGGCTCCCAAAATTGACTTGTACAAAATTGGCTTGGCTTGGGCCACACCCAACAGACCCTAACACTCACATGTGGCTCATCCCCGAGCCACTCCCAGTAGGTTCAATGGGATTTTGTTCTCCTTGCCGAGCTATCTTCATAGAAAATTCTTCATAAGTTGCGCTTAGCTTCACAACTGTGTCCTTAGCTTCTTGGTCAACTGCCTTTACGGTTTCCAACACTTCTAGTGACAAGCCTTCTTTAACCTGCTCTTGAACTTTCGTCTTTGATTCGCGGAGTTCCTGTAATTTCTCTTCAATCTCTTGCAAGATTGCAAGAGCTTCTTCCTAGCGGCTGTGTCTTTGCCGAAGTTTCAGCCTCCCTTTCTCTCAAAACTAGGAGTTCCCTCTTTAACTCTTTGAATTTTGGAAACCGTCGGAGTCTCTCTATTACCGATAGGATCTTCATATGCGCATTCAGAGAATCTAACTTTGCTTGTCTTTGCTAAACGTTGTTCTAAACCTGCAATAGCTGGGGGTCCTCTTTTAGAGTAGTCCATACTCTATTTGCTTCATCCAGCAAGTTCTGGCACTTAGTTATCTCGCTGGATATGTTTTTTGCGGAAACTTTCACTTATGATTCTCTAATATCTGTTTGATATGGTGGTGTCTTCGGGAGATTCTGTGCTTCCAAGGTGGAAATATTTTCTTTGTAATCTGTCTCCATGTCTTCGATTTCACCCTTAAGATCGTTGACTACCGAGCCGATCTTAAGGATGGTATCTGCAAGCTTTGGCTGCTCGTCGCACTCTGGTATCTCTGCGCAGACCGAAGCAACAGTCTACTCTATTCTTCTGTGCTACTCGTGCACACTTTCAATCTCCTTAGCCTTCTGCACACTCTCTTCCTGCAATTGCTTATAGTTTGCTTCGAGATCCCGGTGTTGGCTCAAAGTCACCATATATCTGTAATGGATTTCCTCCACAACCTGTAAGTGCAGATTATGTAGGCCTTCTAGTGGTAGCATGGCGATATCAATATCCACATGAGGTAATGTCTTCGTTCCTTCACTTAATTCGTCGCTTGGTAGAATTACACTGAGTGGGTCAATGCAGACTATGCGTAGTCGCGGTGCCATGGTCAGTGCCAAGGGCATTTATTTCTACTAAGGTGTGGAACTGGATCTTCCTTCTGAATTAGAATCGCGAACTGAGTCTTTCTAGAATTGTTCCATCTTCGTTGCTATGCTCTGCAAGGTTGTCAGATTTTCTTTGAGACTCGCTTGAATTTCCTCATTTTTGTTGTCTTTTAGGGCGAGCGTGTCATCTAGATATGCGCTGACCCTTCCCGTGATGATCTCATAATCATCATCATGTAACTTCACTTCCGAGTGAAGCTTTGTGACTTTTTGCTTCTTTTTCGGTCCTTTCTCTGGTATCGAGCTTTCTAGCTCCTTTCTTTTTTCTCTTGGTATACTCTGAACTTCGTCGGCTCCTTTGTCTTTCTCTTCGTCGGTTTCTTCAATGACCTTTGTCAGGGTGTGAACACTTTTATCTGAATCACTATCAATGACCATTGGCCCTTCAACCTTCCATTTGTTTAACCATTCCTTCATGATTAGATCAATACCCGCTTCATCCAAGTGATAGTTTCTTGCAAACCACTCTGGATTATTCTTCTGCACCTTTGGTGAAATATAAATGAAATGCATGTCAGCTTTAAAATTTAAAGTGCAGATATATTTCTTCGTTACCTGCTTTGAAATGCGCGGTGTGCGAACGATGACATCACACAACTGTTCTTAATATGTGAGGAATACTTCATTTGAGGTGCCCTGTTGGTCTGGCTTTAGATTTTCCCATAGATTCGCATATCTGGGTCCTCTGCAATCCTGGATGAGAGAGGAAAGATCGACATAATGCTTTGGTTCTTTCCATCCTATAAAGGCGATCAACACCATCATCCAACTGTAATGAAAGGATGTTCCATTGATTTGAGTGTTGCGAACATCATCCAAGAATTCGTTTAGTAGATACTGACACCAGTTAAACCTTACTCCCTACGATGTCTTCGCAGCGAGGTGAATTGCTCTTGCTAGTCCTTCTGTTGGTCTTGCCTGTTAGAAAAACAGGATCGCAGAGCAATAACAATAAACAGAAATGCAAATATAATCACACATACACATTACAAGAGAGAGACAGATATATCGTGGTTCACCCAACTTGGGCTACGTCCACACTGAATTTTCCAGTCCTTATTATTATTACCGTCCAGCAAGTCGAAGGGATACAACCTGCAGCACAACCGCTGCACTTCCTCTTCTCTGTTTTACAGTCTCTCTCCTGATCTCAAAGATCTTTACAATGCATAAAACCTAATACATCAACCCTAGCCGTATTACAATGTCTTTCTTTTATAAGGGAAATACAATGGGAAAATACCACGGGATACCCAAAACCATGGGCCCGCAAAACAGCTGGCGAAAACAGCCCCAAAAATTTTCTTCGGGGGCGCTGCCCCCGAACCCCCGCCGGGGGACCACTGGCCCCTGGAACCCCGTGGGGGGGTGATGCCCCCCCACACCCCCCCGTTGGGGTGAGTGTACAGTCCACCTACATATCATATAGAACTGGGGTACAAACACGGCTAATACAATATCATCTATGAGACTTAGAAGATCTGGCTCCACAACCAACATTGCCTTCCACAAGAATTTTCCTCCAAGCGGTTTTACTACAAATCGCGTAGCATCATCTTTTAGGTCTTCTGTGATAAAACCCCGTTTTCCTTTGGGAATATTGAATTCCTCCTTCATCTACGTGGCGATCTCTTTGTCCCTGGTTTTTTCCACAAAGAACTTTTTAGGGTCCTCGCCTCGCTTACTTATCCCCGTGATCCTATGGATCAATTCTATGGTGAGATCAACATTCCTATCCATCCATAGGTAACCTTGGTGTGTGCGCGATATCAGTGTGCGCACAACCATGTTGAGTTCAGAGATCCTGTCGAAGTGTGAGATCCGTAGCAGGTTCAGAAGTCCTGAGTCCACGACTTCGGAAAGGCAACTCTGCGCCACCAGTAGTGGATTGTTCTTCACATCCATCTTTCGACACATATATCTGTCCGGTTGAAACTAAGGGTACTTCGGCTCGTCAAGATCCTTGAGCTGTTGCAGTAAATCAAAATCTTCAAATGTGCAATCGATGAGCTTGCCCAACAATTTCTCTTGGGGTTTGACATGACTGGACATCGGCGGAAGCGGTATCTCATACTTGGCGTTTCTGGCAAGCTTCAAGGTTGGTGCATCTAGTACTCGCAGGGAGATATAAGCTGGCCTTAGGTATATGGGAAGCTCTGCGTCTGCTGGTGGTGCATCTTGTCTCTTAGGGCCCATTATCTTCAGCTTTGATGTTTCAACTGCAAGTTCCTTTCCCTCGTGTTGCATTGTTGTAGGGTGTCGTGGTGAACGACGTGAACCCTAGTCTTTTTTTGTAATAGTCTTCTTAGCAGGGGTTCTCATCAACCCTTCAACTCCAGTTTGTTTAAATACGTGTAACACTTTGCTTAGAGTGGATTCTTCAGACATTCACTTACAGTGTGAATCTTAGCTTGAGAAAGTCTATGAATTCTCTATAATGCTTAGGCTGGAAATCATGGTAACTGAGTTACTGTGCAAGTTGCAGTATTTATAGGAACTAGAGGTCTTAAGCCGTTCCCAAAACGACTAGATAAGCATTAAATGTAATGATCATTGGCCAAATCCGGTGAGGATTTCTTTACTTTTCTTCCTTAACTCTGCCTTCAACGAGCAATTCCTCCTTAAATACGGAAACAAATAGTTTCCAAAACACTGTATAATGGTCATATTCCGGCTCTAACAGCTACTTTGATATGTTGCATCGAACTGCGCAGACGGGTCATCACCACTCCAGTGCAGTGTCATCTTTGAGCTTTGCATCCGTCCTGCTCTATTTGATCTGTGCAGCTGCATTTTGAACTTTGCAACTGCGCACTGCTGCTTTTCTTTTGTTTTTTCTCTCTTTTTTTTTTTTTTTTCTCAGTCTGCGCAGCTTCACTTCTCTACTAGTGTTGTGTGGTAGATGCATCCTTTCCATTGAATTTCGCGTATCGGACCAAAACTGTGTATAGACTTTGCTCAATTTCTAGTGCCCAATTTGAACTGTACTTGACGCTTAGAAATTTCCTTCTCTTCTGATCACTGAGGGCTCTACGAAGTAGGACTATCCCTATAGGGTTTTAGTCTACTTCCATTAACCAGACCTGGTAAGTTGTATCCAGCTAACGTGGCTAACTGAGTTGCGCCACCGTTAGTAACATGCATAATAATATATGGCCCAAGCCACTGCATTTTAAATTTTCCAGGAAATGTCATGAACTCACTATCATACAAGAGGACAAGGTCTCCTACCTGGAATAATTTGTGCTTGATATGGCGATCATGCCATGCGTTTTATCTATCCTTCTGCACTTGTTGGTGAAAGCCTGCAATGAAGTGATCTTCCTCCAATCCAACCAAGTATAGAAGCCTTTCTTGCAATGTCTCTTCATCTGCCATGTCTGTGAATGCTGCAATCCTTAAGCTTGGTACAATATACTCCATTGGCATCACAGCTTACTGTCCATAGGCCAATCTGAAAGGTGTATGGCATGTTAGTTTCTTACAAGTTGTTCTATATGCCCATAGTGCAGCTGCTATGCACAAATCCCAATCGTCTCTGTTTGTGTTACCTACTTTGGTCAGTGCATTTTCCAGCACTTTGTTAAATGCCTCGACAGATCCATTGGCTTGTGGATGGTAAGGTGTACTCCTCTAATGATATATCTGAAATTCTTCAGTCAGTGCTTCAATGGTTCTATTTAGGAAGTGAGTTCCTTGGTCACTCATTATAATTTTTGGGCATCCAAATCTGGTAAGGATATTCTCAAAGATGAATTGCGTGGTAGTGACTGTGCTACAGTCGTTCAATGGTTTACCTTCTACCCATCTAGTGAGATAATCTATAGCAGTAATAATATATCTCACACCAGTCCTCCTCCCTGGTGGGTTAATAGGTCCCACAAAATCAATTTCCCATTTGTCAAATGCTTGTAAATTCAGTTGCGGTCTTAATGGCATTTCATCTCTTCGCGATGGCTTTCCAGTTCTTTGGCACACATCGCAACTTTGGAAATGTTCTTTTAGTCTTTATGGAGGGTAGGCCACCATAGCCCTGCTCTTAATATCTTCTGCATAGTAGCTCTTCCTGCGTAGTGACCTCCAGACATAAATGGCTTCTCATGCTCTAACACACATCTGAACAACACTTCATCTGGTCCTAATTTGTATAGTTGTCCCGCGATGATGGTGAAGTCTACTGCTCTAACTACCAATTGCTTCTTATGCTGCATAGTGAACTTTGTGGGTGCCAATCCTGTTGTCAAAAATTCTATAATGTCTTTGTAATAATCATCTGCGATCTGGATGGCAAATAACTGTGCGTGAGGAAGATTGTCTTCAATATTTGTGGGTTCTTCACTTGACTCAATCCTTGAGAGATGGTCAAGTCCTAGGTTCAATCTTCTTGGTTTAATAATGATTTCAAATTCATACTCCTAAAAGAGTAGAATCCATCTGCATATTCTCCCCCCTAACACTAGCTTATTGACCAAGTACTTTAGAGCTGAATGGTCAGTGTACATAGAGAATTGTGCACCCAACAAATAATGCATGAATTTTTGCAGTGCGTAAACCATAGCTAGACCTTCTCTTTCAGTGGTTGTGTAGTTCTTTTCAGCTAAAGATAGCTTTTTGCTTGAAAATGAAATGGGGTGATCAATGCCCCGTTCACCTGGTTGAGCGAGCACAATGCCCAACGCTATAGATGAAGCATCAACTTGTACATGAAACGGTTTATTCCAATTAGGAAAAACAAGGATTGACGCAGTTACCATTTTCTCTTTTAATGTATCTAGTCCTTTCTGGCATTCTTTGCTCCATAGGAACTTCGCTTCTTTCTTGACAATTTTCTCCATCTCCGCGGTTATCTGTTCATAACCCTTTATGAATTTTCTGTAGTATCCTGTATGTCCTAGTGTTGTGCAAAGCTACTTTACTGAGTTTGGTGCCGGTAGATTTACAATGACTGCGATCTTCGCAGGATCAACCATAAGACCTTGCTTGCACACAATGTGTCCCAGTAGAATTCCGTAGGGAACACAAAAAATACATTTCTTCAAATTCAACGAGATTTGATGTTGTCTCCACTTAGCTAACACCATTCTGAGATTTTCATAATGGTTCTTTAGTAAACCAAAGATAGTCCAATCATCAAAATAGACTTCTAAGAACTTATGGATAAAATATTTGAATGCAGCTACAAAAACTCTGGAAAATATAGCAGGTGCATTCTTCAAACCAAATGGCATAATTGTATACTGATATGAGCCCTATTCAGTGGTGAATGTAGTCTTATGTCTGTCTACTGATTCAATTATGATTTGATGGTATCCCGAGAATCCATCAATGAATGAGTAGGCCTCATTTTCTCCCACATTGTCTAGTACTTCATCTATAAATGGAGTAGGAAATGGGTTGTGTAGCGAAGCATCATTCAACTTCCTCGTATCTATGCAAATTTTGATCTCTCCTTTTCTCTTCTTATCCTGGATAACCATAGGGCTTATCCATTCCGACTCTTCCACTAGCTCAATGATCCCTGCATCAAGCATGTTATTGATCTCTTCCTTCACTCTTTCTTTGTATCTGCGATTCAGTCAATAAGGCCTCTGCCTTATGGGATTCGTGCCTGGATTGAGAGGTATCTTCATGACTCCCAAGTCACCCAAAATGCTTTTCATTTCTGAAAACTTTGTTGGAAACAAATCCTGATACTCATGCAGAAGGTCTACGATCTTCGCCACCATTTCATCATCCCAGTAATCCCTAATAGATGCGAACTTAGGTTCTTCACTTGTGCCAATGTTAACTTTTCTTGTTTTGATGGGGTTGCTCAGATTTGGAATTGCTAATGGAGGTCCCTCTACATCGCGCACTCCCTATGACTCAGGTATATTGATATTGCTTGGATCCTCCTCATCGCTATCCTCCTCATCTTTTTCATCTGCGGACAGGTTATAACATTCGAGGGCGTATTCTATTTGTCTCACCCATTCTGGTTGTTGGTTCACATTTTCTTGTCTGTCATGAAATATCTTCTCTTTGTTGACCTTTAATGCTTCATTTATACTTGGGAATTCGTCTTTGAATATCCTTTCTTTGTTAATATGTAGAGCCTCATTTATTTTTGGACAGTCATCTTCAAAACTGAAAGTTCTCTGGAAGTTCATAGTCATGATATACCAATTTCTTGTTCCTTTGCGAAGCTCTGCGTCTGTATACCAATTCTTTGGAATCTTCTCTAATGTGTGCACAAATAGATGAACCCATTCTGTTTGTGGCATATTTTCCCATGCTTTTGAACAGATCTCTATGTGATCCATTGGATTTGTTTGTCCATTATACTTTTCTATTGTCAACGTGGCTTTATCTGTGAATCTGATTTGCATCATGTGCTTGCACTATTCCCATGTGGTCAGAGTCTGCTTATGCGTGGCCCACCATCTAGCAGGTGTAGCGCGCAGTGCTATATCCAATGATGGTATCCAATGTTCAGTTAAAACTGATACAATATACTCTTGAAAAAAATGTATAGACATTAGTTGAGCCATCATAAGTGGGGATTGGACTTGCCTCTGTTCCAATCCAGCGCAGTGATCTGGTTCTCTACGCGCATATTCTTGTAGACACTTCATGCATTCTACTTTTGCAATTCTCCAATCCTGCGTCAGAGTCTGATATGAAAGAGCTATCGCATCGCCAACTAAGCATTCCATCAGCTATAGGATTGATGCAGTCGACTTGATTCGTAGTCATCTAGTAGATGCGATCAAGGTCTTGTGCTCTGCATTCTTCTCATATTGGTTCAATGTATCTTTGTCCTTTGTAAAGGGTCCAAGGGTGTGATGACCCTAATATCCACCCCTTCAAATATCATCTATTTTTCCTTCAAGTCGATGATCGTGAGGTTATCCATCGCCCATTCTATCCCCAGTAATGTTGGATATGGGTTACTGTCGTCAATGATCTCAATAACCTCGAAGTCTGTTGAACTTCTTACTCCATCAATGTCCACAAGTATATTCGAGAGTCTTCCGAATGGAATAAATTTCTTTTGATTAGCCAATTTCAATTGGATAGGTGACCATGATAACCTTGGTTTCCCCATCTGTTCCCATGTCTACTTAGTCAAGACATTCACTTCAGATCCCAAGTCAAGGATAATCTGGTCCATTTTGTAATCTCCAATTTGTGCACTTAGCCTCATTTCTCGGCCTGTTCTCTTATGAATTTTTATGTGGTGAACTGCGTTATGAATAGTACTCGTGCAATTGCGTTGTTCATAGTGGTTTAGTAAATTTTGAAATTCCACTAAGGCATCTTCACTCTTCAGCAACTTCATACAACTCCGTAGGAACTACGCAACAGAAGTCCCTATTTCTGCTGCGTTACATGTTTTGTCATACACTGCTGGCATATCCTTCATATGCGTTGTTTCACTTCGCAATGGGATTCTTGGTGTCACATGTGCTGGTTCTTTGAAGGTCTCCCTTACTTTTGAGAAGACTTCTTTGTTTCTTTCCAGATTGAAAGCAGGTGCTTTCCCAGTTGCTTTTCTGATCCAGTCCCCTTCATTAGGTGTCTGCTTAGCATGGTGGTCTTCAGAAGTCGAGGCTTCTGGTTCTTTATCTCTTCCTGTTGTAATGCCACTTCACGTCACAACATTGAAGTTTGGATCTCTAGTTCTTTTTTCTGCTGCGATCATCTGAACGTTTAGGTTCTGCCTTCTTGTCTTCTTTCTTGCATCTTGGCTTGCAATATTGGGCATGCCTCAATAAAATGGCCAAACGAATTACAGTATCTACATGTAGTACAAGGATTGGTATAGTCTCTGGATAGATGGCCAGGCTGAGCGCAGTTATAACAGATCATTTGACCTCTTCCTCTTCTTGGGCCAGTATTTCTTCCTCTTCCTCGAAATCCACCACGGCCTCTATATGCGCCCTGGTCATACTACACATTATATTCTTGAACTTTTTAAAAATCATGCTTACTTTCTATAATTATTTCATATGCTCTACAGTTGGAATCATCATGACCAACTGATTTACAAAAATTGCAATACAAATTCTTGGGTGTTTGCACATATTTCTGCATCAAATAACAATCCTCAAGTCGATGTCCTCTGCATCGATAGATTTCACACCACAGTCTCTGCTGCTGATTTAGTGGATTTGGGGCTCCACTATCAATGTAATCTTTGAAAACTGGATAGTGTTCTTTAGGGTGTCCTTCTGCTTTACATTTTGTACACCAGACTTTTTCTCTGATTTCTTTTCCTTTCTTAATGTCTTGTAGCTGTAGTGTTAGGTTTGCTAGCTAGTTCTGGATCTGGACCATCCCTTGGATGGTTTCTCCTATCGGTGAAGCTTCTAGCTTCATGGAAATTTACAAGGCTTCTGTCTACGAAGCCACCTTCTATTGCATCAATGGAAATCTGATATGTGGCAATAACACAGCTATGAACCACTCTTGGTGTTGTTGCAGTGCGATGTCAAAGCTTACTTGATCTAGGAGTGATTTGAAATTTTGGTCAAATTCCCATACCATTTCATTAGGTTTTTGCTTAATATCTTTGAGTTCTGTTATACATTGTAACTCTGACTTAGGATTCTTGAATTCTCTTCAGAGGGAAGCCTTGATATCTACTAGGTTTCTATTATGTCCGATAGAATATTTCATAAACCAATTTAAGGCTCTATCCCTGAATGTAGTGACGAGCCGTGCTTGCTTAACAACATCATCTTGGACTTGCTTGACGTTCCAAACGGCTTCACACAGAAACCAGTGTTGCTCAAGGTCTTCTACACCCGTTCCTTTAAATATCAATAGTTTTATAACGTCTGTCATTCTCCTTCTCGGAGGTGCAATGTTTGGTGTTGTGGTAGGTATAGTATTGCGCGAAATGTTCTGAGTGGTTACTCCTGCTGTGTTACTACTGTTGACGTTCTATGGGTTGGGAGGCGCAGTGTTCTCAACTAGAGGATTCTGTGGAGTGATAGGTTGATAAGTAGCTATGTGAGGTGTTTCGTTATCAGGCTCAACTTGAAACTCATTTTCTATGCGGAGTTCATGTTCTTTAAGGTTCTTTTATGTACTAATCTTATATCTTTTAACACTTCTTAATGTATGAATATCTTCTTCTGTATCATTTTAAGTATTATCGACCATTACAAACTCAAAACAACTATGTATCTTATTGCATTCTTGAAACACCTTTCTCAGCTAAAAGCATTTTGATATTTAAACTCAGGTTTTTCAGATACTTACCTCTTAATCCTTTGAAGAACTCTGCCTCTGCTGCATTGTAGGAATTTAGGGTGTCCACAACAAACTCTGTCACGAATCCGTCTAGGATACTGTCAACCCAAAATTCGACTGCTCACGAGAGTGGACTATCTACTACTTTAAGTCTTTGAATCAGATCTGGGGTCCACTCGGTAGGTACTCCTTCTTGGAAATAGTTCTTCCACTCTGCAAGTCTTGATAACCTCATGCAACTAGTTTCCAAAAGATGCAAAGAAAATTTCATAAATGTCTGCCCACAGGTATCTTTGCAACCACTCTACGTCAGAGAGATGCGGATGCCTATTCTCTTTTCTTGCAAAGTCCTTTTCTATCTTTCCCACCTAGTTCCATATTTTTGTTTTCTTTGGATTCCAATTTTCGGTGCTCATCACCAGTTCAAGCGCGAAAACAGAACCATTTGTTGGCTCATTATATTGTTCTTAACTTTCCAAGATAGACCTAGGTTCTGCACGGTTCAGGGAACCAACAAAACCCCTTTTCACTGACCCTTTCGGCAATAGTCTGCGAGCAGACTGAGGTCTCACCCGAGGCAAAGTTATGGGGAGGTTACAGAATCAATTTTCCACAGCCGGGTGATTCACGCTTCAGCGGAATGGGGGACTGCACGAATTTCACCTACTTTGCGGTTGTTACTTATACAATAGTGCATCCACGGAATGCGCGGTTCATAATAACTACTCAACAACAGGATACCACAACTAAGGACTATGCTTCCTCTTTGGTAATTAACCAACTTTGACAGACTTTACTTAGTGTAATTTATGCATCCCATAAGCATCTTAGACCGTAAACTTTGTAAGCTTATACAATACGATGAACTATGATGCAACTGCGCACTTCCGGTGTTGCGCTTCGGGGAATTGCACTACACAGACTTTGCTGACTTAAATTGTTACCCAATACTCAGGCATTCATCATGTTCTAGAAATACTTCCGCATTCAACATTCACTCATATGCATTCAACACTTAGCATATTATTCCTATCATTCATTCTTCTGGAGAATACACATGAAAACAAAGATACATTTACTTATAAACAAGAACTTAACCATTCAATAGAAGCAAACACATAGTCAATCACATAACACAAGGATTTAATGTGGTTCACCCCTAGGATGGGAGCTATGTCCATAGGAACTGTTGTTTTATTATCAATGAGAAGGGTTCAACATTTCCAGTCTACACACTCAGTTGCAAACTCTCTTCTCTTTTCAGTGGGTCTCTGCGCACACAGCTGCAGAGCCTTTTTACAAAAGTCTCTTGCAGACATCAACAAAAAATGATCAATACTTGACAAAGATTAACCCAAAATCAATCCTTTCCCTTACAAAAGATCCCCTTTTATAGATCGTGCCCTTAGGTCACGTCTGTTACAATGCATGTGGGCCAAAAACCCTAAGGTTACCCAAAAATGGTGCGGTTACCCCGCTAACCAAAATCTATTAGGCTATGATAGCGACTTCACCGTTGTGGTCATCCTTCTGTACTGTCTTTGGCTTCTCACATCTTCTAACTGCGCATTGTCATGTCGCTTTCAACCCCTCTGCCGAGCGCATGCCGACGGGGCACTTTCATCCACCATTCCTTCTCTAACGGTTTCGTGCACTCGATTCACGTAGTGCTGCCTTTGCTCGTGTGACCGGTCTCTTTCCTTCTTCACCACTCCTTACCCGCTCTTGGGTATCTTGGAGTATCTTTCTTAAAATAGATCACCGGCCAATCTTACCGGAACTTCTGCTGCTTTCTGTCCAAAAATTTTCCATTCCAGATCTTCGTGGAACTAACACTTCGCAACGCTGGAACTTCGCAGCACTGTATCTTCGCGGCACTGATGTTGAGCTGCACTGTAACTTCGCAGCTCCCAAAATTGGCTTGACTTGGGCCACGCCCAACAAAATCACATATTGTGGCAAGTACAAGTTCCCATCATGATAGGATACCCTGCTATCATTACTGTCATCTTAGACCCATGGAAAAATCCCAATTAGAGGCCTTTAGGCTTGCCTTGATCCTACCTACCATGTCACCTCATTGTACACATTCCCTAACCTTTGGCATCCCCCTCAGTGCATATCCTTCACAACCTAGATATGTTTCCCAATTATGGAAATGAATGCTAGGGAAATATCCCCCATTTGAAATATCATCATCACTTCATCAGGTACTTGATAACAATCTCAAGCAACAATGGGACAAATAAAAGGTTATCAAACTACTCATAACACCAAGGTATTTCATCCTCTACAAAAATCCCTCTTAAATTTCCTACATGTGGACCTAGTTCAAGCTATTTATGCATGGGAATCTCTTCCTATACCAATCCATTATGATTAGCTGAGTATTGGTGGTGAAAAGGGCCCAAATATCCCAAACTCAAAGTGGAAGAAATATAAATGTGTTAAACAATGGCTTGTCACAATGCATCTAGAGGTGCTTCAATTGCAGGCGATGAACATCATTCTACAATATTTTTAGCAATCATCTATTAGGAAATTTAGTGGTGGGTTTGATATGTCAAAAAAATCTCTCAAAGGATGGGTGGGAGCAAAATGAGAAAAGATAATTCGATATGCCCCAAAGCTACATTTTGTCTCTAGAGGTTTCATCATTATGTTCATGATCCAAAGAGATAGGGACAAAATCAAGGTATATGGTCCTCACTTCCAGCATGTAGTATATTTAAGCATCCATGATTGGGTGCCAATATTTTCTTTGGTGAAGAAAATAATCACTAAGATAAATTACGGATTCTATACCTGACGGATTCTAAAACAATTTGGGGACACAATTGGAAGAGACATAAAACTAATGACAAGAATTCATAAATGGATAAATTATTGGTTACCAATATTTGTGTGGAAATGGATTTTAATGAGGGACTTCCAGAATATTTCGGTCTTAGATATGGGGACATCACTCGGTGGCAGCATTTGGAATTTATCATTGTTATTATTGCAGGGATATAGGTCATCTTCAATACAATTTCACTTGAAAGGTAGTAGTAGGAAAATGATAAGAGGAGTAGCGAGCCACAAAATTACCATATTTTGACATCCTTTTTCTCTTATGTTTAATCCCTTCTCGCTTACTTGTAACCCTGTATTAGTCCATTTTAGTGTTTATATGTGGGATTTAGGATTAAGGTGTTTTCCATGGAATTTATTTTAGTATCTTATGTGAATTTATGATTAAACATTAGAAAAGAAATATTTTCATTTATCTTTGAAAACTAGGTTAGTTTGTTGGTTGTTACAGAAACACGCGAAACTTGTAATAGTGCGGTTTTTGCTCTTGCTCCAAATCCATATCGTCAAATTCGAATTACTCTTCAACCATCAAATATATGCCATGGATTTGGGATCTGTTTATCCTAAAGTTTGTACTAACTACGTAGCACAAAGTTTAGGCACCTCGAATTGAATGAATCTGGATTTTTAATAGCAGAAGAGGAACTTGAAGGAGATGGATGAATGATCAATACTCAAGAATCAGAAAGATACTAAAAATATATATATATAAGGGATGGTGAACAAGGATTATCTAAAGACATATGACTACAAACAGTAGCAATGTATGGACCAGTTTAACAAAACAGTCATGTAACCACAAACAGTTGATCGCATAACTGGTAAATATTCTTGAGACAAAAAGACATTTTGCAAAAAGAACTACAAACATTGGTATCTGCAATAAGAAACTAGGATAGAGACACTATCCATCATAAGAGTTATTACAAAAAATGAACAACATTTGCATGCGAAGAAGTTAAATAATTTCATAAAAGATTTCTCATCCTAGATACCCTCCCAAAATATACATTTACAGAGCTGAAAGAAACTCAGACTGATGTTCAATCCACACATTACAATACACAACCTCTCAGGCTGGAACATCCCCCTTCCAAAATGTTACAATATGCATTATATAGATGGTGAGGTCGAAATACTCCCTAGGAGGTCAAATTCCCTCCCAAATCCCCAAAGATAACAATCAGTTACAAATAATTTCTGAAACTGTCTGCCACAAAAATTGGGCTAGACTGCTAAAAACTGGGGCTTAGAGATGGATTCGGTTCTCCAAATCTGTGACACCTGTGTATAAACTGAAAGAGGTTATTGTATATTGGTTTTTTGTGAACAAAAAACTTTCTCTGTTATTTGAGATTTGTTTTCATTTTCCCGAGATATGCATTTCAAAAACATGTGTCAAACAAGGAAATTCTGAGATCCAAAAATTAGGGCTCAGAGATGAATTTGATTCTCCCAATCTGTGACACCTGTAGAAAAACTGAGAGAGGTTATTGTTCTTTGACGTGGTACCAACAGGATCATTAGTCAACTATATTGGATATAGAAGGAATCTTATAGCTCTTGGTAATATTATTTTCGAGTTGTTAGCAAAGATATTGGAGATATTTATGAGTTGATGTTTAGTTGTTGATTATTAGCAAATTGTTGTAACCACATAAGGAATTTGTGGATCTTCATTTAATATTTTTCATTTCAGTTTCAAATCAAGTTCATCTATAAAAGAGAGTTCATTATCCATTCTAAGGGGAGGAATCTTAGAGCATATGTTCATATTATAATGGAAGAGAATAAACCTTCTTGAGATTTTCTTTCACATAGATTGTAATTTTATAGTTTTCTATGTAGTATGATTTGATTTAATTTTATGATGTTGTAGTTTAATTTGTTGCCTTGATTCTTGGGAGACAGTGCTCACTCCGTGAGAACATGGTGGTCTTTTGTTTCATTTTATATGTCTTTATTTATTTTTGTACTTTGATTTCATGATTAGTATTTACATTGATGCAACTTTAGTATGTATCCCTTTCGTAATCATTATTTTCAGTTCATACATTAGTTTTCTTTTATCAAGGCTTGCTACTAATTGGAGCAATGACTCATGGAAAAAAAGGAAGTGCCTAAATCACGTTAAGACATAACTTGGTGCCACAACCGGGACCTAATAGCATGATCGATGTTCGTGATCATTGCCAAGAGTAATTGAGTCAATTGTTTTATTTATGAAGTGTGGTAGGTTTTCTTTCCACAATGACATTTCAAATTTATAGATTAATGATGCAGTTTTATTTTCTTAAAGAATATTAGATCAAATAGTGCAAGTTAGGAAGTGTATTTAATCTTGCAATCATTTGAAACTCAGATTGACAATTTAATGCGTTAACTCTTTAATTACTAAGGTAATTAATTATCCCATCATTTTGGAACCGTTGTTAGGGAGGTGTCAAGGGCACACTAGTACTTCTAGTTTTAGATGACACATGGTATTGAGATCACTGAGATGATCATTGGAAACATTCTCTGGAAGATCCCATACATGGTGGTTTGCATATTAACTTAGGTCATATATAAATCATTTTTGAATAAAAAGGAATAGAGGTAGTAAGACAAGGGGTAAGAACCCGTGCATTCATTATAGAAAGTCTCTATTTTGTTGAATTCAAATCATGATAGTTTAAAAATGCATGAACAAACCTAGGGATAATAAGGCATATTTATTGGTGAACTACTCCAACCATTCCAACATGTGGTGCAGTAAGAACCACTCCATCCATTAACCCATTGGCAAGTAAATCTATATGAGAGGAAAAATGAGTAGAATTTCAATAGTTAAAAAGGATGCATAAATATTCACTAGGAAAAAAAAGGAAGATACACTTTTTGATTACTTTGGTTTTCCATTAATGGATATTTTCAGCCTTGAATGACCAAATTATTATGGGGATACTTGGATTGCTTCTATCATTATTAGGACATCACTGATTTCATGTGTTTCTTTGTTGTATGTTGGCAACTGATTAGATCGTATTTTTTTGTAAGCAATATATAACTACCTTTAATTACTATAGAACACAAAATACATCATGGATTTAGCTTGGTCTACCTAGGAAGGAAACCATACCAAAACTGAGTAGAAAGAGTATATAGATGTTTATCTATTGTAAAAAACTAATATCCAAAAAAAACTATGTTTGTATGGTGGAGTGATGCCATATGGGAAACTGGACGCCTCCACCTCCTTTACCACAAAACTACTAGAAACATTTAACCAGATTAGAGTTCAAAATTTTGCGGGAAGAGATATAACAAATGTATCAGTGTTGTTAGACAAAACTAGAGTAACCATATAAACAAGAACATGGAAACATGGGAAGAGGTCAACCCAGAGTTGGAGGGTCCATTGGCGCATCTTCATAAGAATCCAAAATTTGAGGAGAGTTGGGCATATTTCCCAGTTTCAAAGCTTCAACATTCATTCCAATCCAACATGACGCGTGAGGCTATTCAATTTGACATCAATGAACTTGTTTTCAAGTCTAATGTGTTTTATAAGGGCCATCCTTCCTTAATTTCCTATAGCATATTCACAATTTGGGTGCTTGAATGATCCCTCTCCGTCACACTTTTCCACAATATTGCCTTAAAAGTTCAATAAAGATCCAAAGACCGATTAAATAGTGCCATATGAGACATGGTGTTACCTGGGAGTGCATTCCATTTTTTTATTTGTTCCATCTCAACTTCATTTTGGGTTATTGACCCTTTAGCCATTACCTTTTGTTCCGACCTCTCAATTTCCGCTTGAACCTCCATTAAAGCATTCTCTTGGTATAATCTGGTTGAATGAAGGGCCCGCTCAATATTTTTTGGAAGGTGTAAGGGGACTTGAGGGGCTTTCCTAGTGAAGTCTCTATCAAGATCCATTGGTAGCTCGAAAATTTTCCTTTGATGAACTTGTAGAGAAGATAGCATTGTTGGCATGCAAAATTTGTTGCAATGTTTAAATGCTTAATGCTCCATGATAAATCCTCGTGGGATCTAAATACTCCAAGTCCATGTTGAACTCAATATTCATCAATAGTAGAGAGTGTGACATTGTGGAGCATGAAAATTCATTGCATTACAAGGCCAAACCATATTCACCTCATTCGAAACCATAAGCTAATCTACTACAAAATCCATAGCCATCATATCGTTTTAAGCATGCGGGCATTAACATCTAGTCTATGAGGGGGACACATCTTGCTTAATGTGGTGTAGTTTCCCCTACCCATTACTATTTATCATTCAACATTGGGGATATTAGATTGTACTATTACTCATATAAACTACTTCTAATGCATGTTCAGGCCATGCATGAAATATGCCACTAATATAATTGGTATATCATTGTTTGAAAAATGCAAGAATACCTGGAAACAAGATCCGTCTAGTTTCAGATCTACCAGGAAAGGAGGTCCTAATGTTTCCACTATATCACCCTCCAACACTATTGCATAGTTCACCCTTGTTTACCTCAAATATTCCTACGAACGTGTTGATAAGTTGTTTGTTGTGCGATTATCTCTTAAGTTGTATGTTGGGCGATTATCCACTGTTGGCTGTTGTTTTAACAGCTTGCCAAGCTTTATTTTCTGCTTATTCGTGATGGCAGTGCCCTTCTTCTCGGCTTTCAACATCGTGCAGACATCCACGAGGGCCCAGAGATCCTGGCGAATGGTGTTGGCGATTTTTAGATGCAGGTTTAGTGACTGTCTAGAGAGTATGTCTAACTCGTAACGGGTCCTTTTGATTTCATTACGTATTAATGTTAAGCTGAGGTTACAAAAAATTCTAGCTCCTTGATGTGAGGAAAATAGTCCTAAATCCTTGCAAAGGAATGGGGTTCCAGAGAGATCAACCCTTTCTTTATCTACATCACTTAAATTTCATTAACATCGCCAAACAACAACTTCAACTTACTCCATATGGCATGAGGACAATCGATCTTGCTTATATGAAAGTGAATTTCCCTTGAAATGTAGGTCGTAATGACCCCAACAACCTCATCCTTCTTTGCATCAATGACAAACTTAGCCTAGTCATCCATCAGATCTAAAATAATGAACTTAGTATATTGCCATAGCCCTTTGCTCTTCGATAAAGTTTCCATATCTGGTGCCCAGATTGTATAGTTATGCCCATTCAAAATGACATGTTCTATCTTGGAATCCATCCTTCTAATCTCAAACAGATATGATCCAAGTTCAAAAGAAAAGGTATCAATCGACAAATCTTCAGCTCATATTCGATCAACCTTGGATCCTACTCAACATGATTCACACACTACAAGCTAGGTCAAAACCAATAGCTCTAATGCCATGTTAGGGAACCTCCCCTTTGAACAATAGAACATAAAAGAAAATAGCAGAAAGGAAAAGTTTCCAAGAATATGGGTGGTGTCTAAAGACACTGTTTACAATACTTAAGCACAACACATTATGTTCAGAACATCAGAATAAATTATTCAATATTTGCAAATCAATATCAATACAACCCATAGGATCATTCTTTTATAGTATCCATATCTAATAAACTCCCTTGTAGTGAGGATGATTTGGTCCACAAATAGAGGTCATTGGCCCTAACCATTTCCAAAAAATATGCAATGTCTCGTAGATTAGTGAGTTGCTTTAGTCAAACCAACCACAACCTCGTCAACCATTCTATAAGCGACTCAATTGTGCCTCCAGTCGACTACTTTGCTAATCAACAATTGTTTATCGACAGACTATCTCCAGAAGATCCATAAATGTGATAAACTTGCATAACCTTTAGTTCCACCGAAAACAAAAACAACAACAATAACAACAACTTAATAATAAAATACAATTAAAAAAACTTAAAACTAAATACTATAAAATAAAATTAAAACAAAATTAAACAAAATTAAAAATTAAAACAAAAAGTAAAATCAAACTAAGATATTAATACCCTAACTAGCTTCCCATGTATCCATTTTAGCATTCATTGCAAAAAAAAAAACCTTTTAATATGGCCCCTTTTAAAATTCATATTTAAGTTCACGTACTACCCAAGAGGGAGAAGGGGTCTACATGCCATACATTTGCTTCATGACCACGTTCAAAGCCTAGATGAGTTTTAACATAAAAGTTATACTTAGAAACCCAACGCTAAGATAACTACAATGTTGTTGACGTGTCACTCTTGTCACCAATACCTTATTCTCTTTTAACCATCATCCACGTGAAGGGGGATAGGCGATGCCATATGCGTAATGAAAAGTAATTAATTAAACCACCCCCCTCTAAACACATTACATAACCACACGTCTTTTAAACCTGGAACGTTTTGTGTTTTATAAACCTTCACACGATCGACACTACATTGATAACTAGAGCACATAGGTAGTGCAACTTTCATGATTAGAGTGACGACGGTTGCTAAACTCGGTTCTAATTATGCGATGGAACTATACAATGTTTCCTTGGTTACTGATTAGTGATCTAGGATCTGTTGCATGAATTTCTTCCTCAAAGTACGGGGTGGAGGAGTGAAAATTATCAGAGGATTAGGGAACAACAACATATTAACTTTTCTTCATGAAGGGGCTTGCTTTCTTAGGAATGTGGACTAATGGCTAGGTTTAACGAGAAATCATTAGTGGTGCTTCGGAAATTCTGAGACTCTGATTCGAATTCCATGAGTTGCATTGGATTTGTAACAATGAACTTGTCAAAGATGGCTAGGTTCATCGAAAAAAATTCACTTTCACAAGCCACCAAAATTACGCACAAAAGCAATTTTTAATGGAAGTTAAGGCTTTGTTCTTTAAATTGGCTTGCTGAAATTTAATTTCTTCACCTTCTCCATTATTTGTATTATATAGGATATCTATATGCTATCAAGAATCCCCGAACTAGGCCAATTGACCACTTGGTGCACCTCATGCTTGACAGTTGGCAAAAGATCGAGTTGTTTTGAAACCAACTCTGAGTCAACCAAAAAATAATAAATGTCATATAAAGATGATCTGAGCCAAGAGGGGGCCTAAATATATGTGAAACCAATTACATCAGGAAATCTAGGGATAGGCTTATGGCTCATGAGACCCTCCATATGCACCCTAAACAAAGTTGCGACGTAAATAGATTCGGTCTTGCAGGGATTTAATTATCAATATAATAACATTCCTAGGGATGTGATTGATAGAGCAGGCCAATCATCAGATTACGACATATATCGGAGTATAGAAGCCTATTCTAGCTTGATAGTTTCCACACAATTCTCAAACTTGGCAAGGCAAGGTAAAAATCAGAATTGGAAGATGATGATTGAGAACTGTGCATAAGATTTTGAGGAGTAGAATAAAGAACCTTGCAACTCATGCTTAAAACACTTAATTCACTATCAAATTCCTAACATCAATCATGTCGAAAAAATTCATTAGAAAAAAGGGGAAAATGATAAGTCAAATAGTCCAAATAAATTATTCAAGGACAAAAGTGACATGAAGAAGATCATAAAAAAGGTATCCACGGAAATTCAAGCAATCAGACTTTGTTCAGATTATTCATCATTCACATATCAATCTAGATCACACTCAAAACCTAAAATTTAGTAGGGGAAACTGTTGTGTCCAAACAATTGGTGAAACATTGAAAGAACTAGTTATCTCTATCCAAAACACCTAAAGACTCTCATTCATCCAAGTGTTAAAAGATAATCCCATCAGACAAGCATAATATTTCCTGTATCCATGGGTACCACTTCAATAGATATTACAATTTTCAAAAGAATATGAATCAATGATAGCGGACCTAAGGAAATATTATGGTTATTCTCTATCAACCAAAATATGGATTTCATTTATTGGACTTAGATCCATACGTGCTTTGCGCCGGGCATAACACCACATAATAGAAACATAAGTCAGACAAGTGCTTAAAGTTTGGTCCTCATCTCTTATACCATAGGCATGGCTCTACTTCCCGCAAGCATCCATAGCCTTGACTGAGTTGCCTCTTAAACTCTTTTATGTATAAATGCTCTTGTTCCATTTACCTTTTGGTTTATTATGTACATACACATATTTATTCTTTTAAATCTTAAATAATTTCTACTTTTGTAGTGAGCAGATGGGGGAGTAGATTTAGTAAGCCTCTTAAGGCCATGGGATGGTATTTAGAGTCATTTTGATTTGGTGTGCACAGTCATGACTTGAATTCTCCCATGGGTTGACCACTTGAAAACATCATAGGATTTATCCAATTGAGTGTGTGAAGTGGATGGAGCGCGCCAAAGAATAGCCAAAAGACACCTAGAGTCCCTTTAACTATTGTTCTTGTACAAGCTCTTTCAAATCTATCAACGTTCCACAATGACAAGGATCCCACTTTAAACTAACGAATAACTTGGAAAGATGCTTATATGTAATGCATTGTTGCTCAACAAATATGGTATATGTTTTTCCTGGTGCCAATGTGCAGATTCTAACTTTTGAAATCCCCAATAGGTTAACACCTCGGTTTTGAATGAGCGCTCATGAGGACTGCTTCTAAAAGGGTTGACTTACAAGCTTGAGCAACAAAGTCTAGAAAAAACATAAGGAAAAGGGAAAGGAATATGTACAATCAAAGTAATCCATCAAAAGGAATGACCGCACTGAATGGGAGACAATTAGAATTAAAGTTCATTATAATTACTGGCTATGAATGAGAAAACTAAAATCAGACCAACAACTTAGTCTTGAAGTTCAGTATGTACATAAACTCAATCTTTTCAAATTCTTTTCAAAACAGGATTCACAAGGATAAGGATTGAAAGTAAGATGAAAGATCAGATCATCAAAGCCAACTGCAATCGATATGAAATATGGAAAAAGCATTATTTTAGAGGAAAAAGGTAAAAAAAAACACATCAAGCCAGTTTATAAGCATTACTCCCTCCGACACTCTATTGCTCAAGTTGATTAACGATTTCAACATCCTTTCTAGAGAACTTGCTACTCATATTTTACTTTTATATGTATAGTCACCTTGCATGTAATTGGTTCTCCATTATTTTCTAGCGTGCTTTAAACTCACCTCCTAATTCATTATTATGATAATACTAGGCTTAGGGCTGTCAGAATAGGAAGGCAATTAAGCTCACCTAATGGGATCAAAGTTGGACTAGATGCTAGGGTGAATGAATGATGTGATAGGCCAAGGTACTCATAGAAAAATTTGGAGGAGTCTCAATATTGTAATTTTCAGAGCATCCTCTAAGGGATTTGTGTAAGAAAAAAAGGATGGTTTTGAGGGGTATTTTCAGTTAGATTGGTAGTTAGTTCATTACCGATTCCAATTTATTAATTCTCGAAAGAAATTAGGACTCATGTTGTTTCAAGATTACCCAAAAACTATGAAATTATGAAGAAAATAGCATATTATCAAGATTAGACTGCTAAACCATATGTTATTGAATACTTCCCTAAGAGGTCATCATGCCAATTAAAATGCCTCCTTAGTTGTTCATCAGTACATAGGTCACCATCCAATAGATCCCTGTCAAAACACATGTAAAGAATGAGGATGATGTTATTGTAAGAGAAACAAAGAAATCGTTTAGATAAATTCACATTGTCCTTACCTTTCAATCACATTAATGTGCATGTATAATAAAGTTCTTGTTGGAAAAGTTACCTTGCTCATAGATGAAACATTCCAAACCCACTTATTCATTTTAGTCTCAAGAAAGATGGATTTCAATTGATATGAACTAGATCTAGGTCATATCATTCATAAATGCAATAGGATGGATGGGAAAGATAGAATGGGGAGGAATCTAGGAATCTATCAGTAAAATGCATATGACCTGCTGCCTAACTGTCTTTCGAACATGGGAAAATTTATTTCTATCGTCGACGGGTTTCATCATAAAAGTTGCACCACCATCGACGGTTCTATCAATATCTGCACGCTACATCGACAAGTTTCCTTGTAAATGTACACCAACACATTGGCATTATATTTTTCCTCTATGTCGTTTCACTAGCACACTTCACCTTCGTTGGAACCCTTTATCAATCAGCATTACTGGAAATATTCTCATCTTTTCAACAAAATGTTGGTAGCTTTCCTATTACAATTACGTTGATACTCTGGCATCATAAACATCGATGCTTTATGTTCATAATTGTGTGTAGCTTGTGGTGCACCTTTATCGGCAAGTGTATGCTAGAACACCTTTATTCGTGAAATACAAATATCGATCCAAAATCAAGGTTAAAATGAATCAAAGTAAGATATCACCCTTGATTGCTAAGCTTCCAAAAGAATAGAACAGTATGGGGGAATCTAAGCTTTTGGAAATAAAACCTAAATGACTACCTAGTGGCTTTATTCAGAAAGAAAAACTATATGATCCAAACTCTTATTCTAAAAGCTAGAAAAAAAACCTATACTACACCTAACCTAACCTACATTGGTTCAATAAAGTTAAGTGAAATCATAGAGCCAATGTAACCACCGAAGGACTTTCAGTCCCACAGATATATCCAAATCATGCATAGGTTTACAAGCCTGATGAATTGCGAAATACATGGTCCGGAAAATTATACTACTATGAAATCTATTCAAAGCAGAAATAATGTTGTTTGTTTTGTGTCGTGGAAATTCTTGATAGAATGACGATTCCAACCAAGTCTCAATGATGCCATGAAAACCATAAGAGAAGGTATGTGACTCTTGTGAAATGTTTAAGATGAATAATATGCCTTTTGGATTATAAGATGAAAATTCAGAATTAGTTGTCATGGAGACTTTCTTGTTTTCAAATTTAAAGCATGAAGTGATTATATGAAGACCCGACAAAATCATCATTGGATGATGAAGTGCCTCATCATACTCACCAATGTAATCTTATTGAACCTGAAACTTTTCAATATCAAACATGTCATTAGGATACAATGGATTATCATAAATAACATCTTTCTGCTATAGACCATAAACCAAATCACTGTAAGTCTTAGTTTTGTCGAAAACATTCATGAACAAATTCTTTTCCTCATTGAAACTCTTAAATCGAACAACATAAATTATTGCATCTTGCCCTTTACCGTTGTTTACTATACAAGAGTTAGAATGAACATAATTTATTGCAGAAAAGCTTGAATTTCTCTTTCAGAGTAAAAATATGCAAATAAGTACGACTAAAAATAATACAAATTTCTAGAATATAAATCAATGATTGCCTCCTCATGGTTATTTAACAAATTTTCTTCAAAACCTGCATGCTCAAGGTAAGCATTAGTCCAATTCTAATTCAACAATAAATTACCAGTCAAGGTGAGAATTTTTTGTTTAATATTCATTTCAACAGAAAAAGACTCATCATCACAATCACACATTCAATAGTTATACTATTCATTTTCTCAGCAGAGATAATTTATCTTCTTTTACAATTTCACATGGTGTTGTTTGAAAATCAAGAAACTCCCAAAACACCAATTGTGGGAATATTTTTATTATTCTCATCTTCTTGTTCAAAGAGGTTATAAGGACAATTCACTTCTAAGTGATATTATGGTGTATCCAAAAAATCAAATGTATTCACGGGTCCTGAAATTTTCTCATCTGTTTTTTCATTTAGTTCATTCACTGTGACAGTGGAAATTTCTTCATGTGAATGTATAGCAAGGAGTGGACACACATTCTCTAAATCATACTCTTTCACTGGATTTCTTTAGAAATTAGTGTCGTCCATATTCACTTATCCATTAAAGCATGATATTTCTTGGTCCAAGGGTCCTCGTGTAGGATCATTAAGAGAACTGCATTCCATTTCATTATCAATTAAAAATTTACCTTCTTTGGGAAAATAGAGGAGATGCACATACCAATTAATTAATCCTTTCATTGAGGGTTTTTCATCTTCATGAAACCTGTAATAAATTTGAGCTAGTCTAAACATGAAAATTTCATCTAACTCATCTTTTCTCTTCTGGATTTACTCAATTTCATCACATATTAACTCCTCATAATCATAGTTCTCATATGTAGTGATAAATTTTTTTGTGAAGTGTCTCCAGCTATGAATAGATTTTGGTGGTAGTGCTTCATACCATGTTCAAATTTGTCCTTCCAATGTGAAGGTAAACAACTTGCAAATTACAACATCTTGAAAAAATTCTAGGTTTCAACATGTAATATCAAAATGATTAATATGCCTATGTAATGTCCCCTCCCTGAGGACCCCATGGTCATTCTGCTACCTTATCAACCCCTATAGGTTCTGGCAAAATTTAATAAGTGAAGTGGTTAAATTTTGATGCATTAATTGTCGAGTTTAATTAATTTCAAGACTTAGGAGACTATGCCATGTTTAAATTGTAAATGTTTATTCTTATTATTTAATTTTGGTGATGAGTGGATGTGCTTAGGTGGCCAAGGAGGGTGCATAAGTGATCTTGTGGACCCTATGATTTGTCATCTACAATGGCAACTAGAAGAAAATCAATAAATCCACTAAAATGATGGATGGCAGCACAAAAGTAGGAAACTCGGAAAATCAGAAAGCATGCAGAAAGGAAGGGAAGTCCATAAAAGCATAAAGAAGAAGAAAAGCATGCAAAAGCACTGGAAAAGTAGGAAAGTAGAGAAAATCTAGGAAAAGCAAGATGTTTCCAAAAGCAGAAAATCAGTCCAAAGCATAAAGGCAACAAAGCGGGGAAAAAACAAGGTAAAACATATATATGCTAAAATCAGTGAATGAGGACTCATTAGTGAGATGGATGACCAAATTCAATGTATCCTACTACCAATTCATGATTATAAAAGAAGGTGGTGCACTCCCTCTCACATATTTTAACAATTTGTTGTTTGCATGAGAGCTCTGAAGCTTCTCTGAATTGGGAGATGTTCCCCTGGTCACAGTTGGGTGATATGCCCCATCTGATTACCAGTCTAGTGAATGTTTAACTATGAGAAGAGAAGTAAGGAATCCATCCCTTCTCATTGTGTTTATTTTTAGGTCCATTCACTCTCATATTCGAGTTACTTGGTCCAGTGTTGAAGATCTAGTCCATTGGAGCAATTCCTTCAATGTTTGTATTGCTTATGTTTGATGGAATATTATAGTTCCCTAGGGGAATTTGCTGCTGCATTTTGATCCTTGTAATGTAATATGAACTCTCTTATATTCATTACATTGATATGGCTTTCAGTTCTATAAATCATTTCTTCTTATGTTAGTGAAATTTGGAACCTATGCTCGTTATAGTTCTAATTTCGACTAGTTTTCCAGAAATTGCAGTATAATGGCTTATGTATATCAAATTGTCAGTATGTGAGTTGCCGCAGGTTCATAAGCCTTTGATAAATCCATCCAAAGACTTTTTTATGAAATTTGTGACCCTTTAGGGTCGTTTGGAATTGTCTGGAATTTGACTAGTTAAGCAGTCCAAGGTAGTGCACTTATCTTCTTGGCCTCCAAAACCTTGTCAATTCAATTCTAAACCTTGGTATTATTTCTGTATAAGTGTGGGGACAATTCATTTATCCTACCTCAAGTCTGATTACTTCCAGTGGGAACCAAAAGCCTTGGGTTTCCACAGAAGTCCCGTGGACAGTTGCCTTGAAGCCTTGGGTTTATCCCAAGGAGTCTACCCTGTTGGAACATTTAAAAACCCATTCCATACTTAGTATATATTTTATTAGTCATCTAGATTAATTTTCCTAGGCATAGACTATGTAGTTGGCCTAGTTTTGTCTTTTATGCCTCCATATGCCATCCTAAGTCACAAAAACGAATTTGGATAGATTCTGGATAACATTTCCTTGGATTATGTCTGATTTTATTCCATTCCTGAATTAGAAAGACACTTTCCTGATTTAGACAACTTTATCTTGTTTTTTTCTACTTTCTAATGGATAAGGTAAAGCTAGTTGACGTGGAAACTCTCTCCACTTGACTAATTCAACCTCCACCACTTTCTTCTCTCCTAATTCATCATTACATTCTATTTAAATCACTCATGAGCTTCCATACCATATCCAACCAATTCGTGAGCATTTAGAGTGTTTTGGAAAGTGCTTTTGACACCTAGGGGTTTTTAATGCTTTTAGTAAGCCTTACTTTTTTGTGTTTTACAACTTGCCTTTAAGGCATTCTATTTTCTCTCTTGAGATGTATTATATATTGTATTCATATTGAGGAATAATATATGAGATGATATTTCCATCAATTGAGTTCCTTCTCTTATGTTTCTGTTTCAATATTTCTTCTTATTCTTGCATATCTTTGAATAATTCTTGTGAGGACTTGTTTGCTTCAATATTCTTGGCTATTAGAATTCTTTCATAGTATTCAAACTATATAGAATTCTCACATGGTATTAGAGCCTTGGGATTTCTTGATTAAATTAGTCTTCCAGTATAGATTTCAGAGAGTTTGTTTTGCAGGTACTGAAGATCAAATGGCAGAAATTTATTCAATACATACAGTTGTTGAAGATGAAGAATTCCATCTCTCTCTCTTGTTCTCCCATAAGTCTTCTATTCTAAATTATGAGAAATATAAGCTAGTTTATGCTCTAGAATATGAAGAGGTTCTTGAATCCTCTCTTTCACATGAGTCTGCTGGTGTGCATAATGATGATCTTCTGAATGTTTTGGAGGTTAGATCATAATTTGGAGGTGATGCATTCACCCTCCTTGACCATATACTTCTTATGTAATTCTATATGATCATTGTAACATGTTCTCAAAGTTTCATTGAAGATGGAGGACACTACCATTAGCTTGGGTTCAAGTCTCAGGCATATTTTGGCGATTTTGGTTCTGATCTCACCCCTACCGGTTCAAAGGATATCTCAAGGAACCTTATATCAATTCTTGGAGCTGATTTAACTTCCACTGATCAAAAGTTCAATTTTCAAGAGCAATCGGATCTGATTGGAGCTGATCCTACCTCAATTGGTTCGAATTTCAAGTTCCAGAATGGTCTGCATATTCATGGACTTGTTCTCTTCAAGAGCAAGTTCATAGAGCCTCCAGTTTCGCCTGCATCCACTACTGGATAATTCAATAACATGTTTTGGGAGCATGATCCACTTCTTCCCAAGAATAATATTCATCCATACATCTGATCAAGTTTACACCTACTTGAGTTTGGAGCAGCATCAATTTTGGTGTGCACATGTCCATTTTTTAGGGAGGGTTTTATTCCCATGAGGTTTTCTTTATTTCCTCGGTTTACATGGGCATAATAATTGTAATGGGGTGACCATCAGCATTTTTTTTGGGCCATATATTTATGATATTTTACTCACATACATTCAGCCTTAAGGGGGGGGTGTTGGAATATTTAAAAACCCATTCCATACTTAAGATATATTTAATTAGTCATCTAGATTAATTTTCCTAGGTGTAGACTATATAGTTGGCCTAGTTTTGTCTTTTATACCTCCATATGCCATCCTAAGTCACAAAAATGAATTTGGATAGATTATGGATAAGATTTCCTTGGATTATGTCTGATTTTATTCCATTCCTGAATTAGAAAGACACTTTCCTAATTTAGACAGCTTTATCCTGTTTTTTCTACTTTCTAGTGGATAAGGTAAAGCTAGTTGAATTGGAAACTCTCTCCACTTGACCAATTTGACCTCCATCACTTTCTTCTCTCCTAAATTCATCATTACATTCCATTTACATCACTCATGAGATTCCATACCATATTCATCCAATTCGTGAATTTTTAGAGTGTTTTGGAAAGTGCTTTTGACACCTAGGGGGTTTTTATGCTTTTAGTAAGCCTTACTTTTTTGTGCTTTACAACTTGCCTTTAAGGCATTATATTTTATCTCTTGAGATGTATTATATATTGTATTCATATTGAGGAATAATATATGAGATGATATTTCCATCAATTGAGTTCCTTCTCTTATGTTTATGTTTCAATATTTCTTCTTATTCTTGCATATCTTTGAATAATTCCTGTGAGGACTTCTTTGCTTCAATATTATTGGCTATTAGAATTATTTCATGGTATTCAACCTATATATAATTCTCACATACCCAGGCGTGAAGTACCCATAAATGTGCCATTGTCAAAGTATTGGCCTTTTTGTCACCTTATTTTCAGCGTTATCAGGTCCTGAACTTCATCTTGGGAGAATTTGGGAGTGTCTAGTGATGTTTGGGTTTTTCCTTATGAATTCTAGTCAAACTAGCTAGCTAATTGTTCCAAGTAATCCTTTTTTGTTTAATTTTGCAAATCTTGATTTAACGTGCCTCTGATCATATTAGGTACATTACAACCTAAATGCAAAGGTTTTCCTTTCACCATCACACTTAGATTTGAAAAGATATCGACTATCTTTTTGGAATTGCTCCCTAATGATCTCGATGAACTAAAACCATGTTCCAATACAAGGATGTGGAGAGAATCCATTAACAATTAGTTCGGTCAATAAAAAATGACTTCACAAAAGGCGGCTTGTCATCCGACCCTCATTTTAGCACCAAAACTATTGATGGGTCGAAATGATATAGGGACAACAGTAGGGGTTCTCCTTGGTAATAAGTCCTAATAAGATCCCAAACCATTTGGAATAGGGAACCTATTTGAATTTTGTTCGAGAAACCATTTACTTATTTGGACTTCATTGGTTGTGGTCCAATCCACCGTTTATAGTTTTTATTTAAATAATGAGATGCAAAATGAGCTATTCTAAATGCAATTTCTAACTATACTAACCTATCCTATCTAGGAGCGAGATTCAAAGGGGATGGGTAGTGAAATAACAATTGGACATCCATATTTAGAATTCAGGTAGTTTTTTTAAGAAGAATATAAATGATGGACAGAATGAAAGCAGAAGTATGGGAATAATATCGATATTCACATCATTCTGGCTTCACTACTCATAGAAAGAAAACATTAAATAGAAATATCATATGAGATAAGAAACATAAAGTTATAGGAAGAGTCCATTCAAAAATATGAAACAATCTTACTCTATATCCACATGTGAGAGAACATGAAATAATTCAAGACATTCATCCACATAACATAAATATATCTATGTCAAAATAGCTAGTCTATGGCTTCTCCTCATTCATAATTCAACAATAGTACATGAAAAGTTTGAGCCAAAATCCCCTCCCTCACAGAATTATTTACAATTTACAGACCCCAAGGTGATGAGCCTTGGCCTTCCATATTCCCTAGTGTATTTTGGGATTATTTAATTAATAAATTACATGAAATATATTTGATGCACCCCTTTGGTGAACTTTGGACTCAAAATAGAAAACTATTATGACCCTTGGGATTCTCTTATATCCTTTTCAACTGTTTCAAATTCCTCTTTCGGAATTTTCATGAAATGTATTAAATGTAAATTTCACATTAATAAGTAAGGGTAAGGTAAGTCCTTAACTTATATGTGCATGAAAATTGATGCCCCACATGATCATGTAAGCCTAAACCATGCTTCTTTGATAGAATGTGTACCATATAAAGTCTTCGATCAAAATGAACTTCCTTACCGCATATGATGTGGTCCTTCTTTAATATTGAAATTTATATACTATTTGATAGGCAAAATGAGAAAATAATAACTACAAGATCGTATATCTCGTTGATACCTTTTTGATGGTATAAATAATGTTCATAATGGAGGTCTGAGTCAAAAGTTATGGCTAAATTACTGAAGCGCCATTTTACTATGTTGTATTTATCACGCGTTGGGACATTAAACATTTATCTACCATCGGAGCTTTAGTAATTATCGTACATTGAAACTTTTTATTTTTTTTATCGGCCATTGTCGATGACAACTAGTCTCTTGCACATTTATTCTTTTGTGACAAGAAAATTTCTTCGCGTTGTCTAGATTTTCCTGTTCCTAGTTCTTGGATGACATGCTTTATTCAGACATTTTTTTATTTGATCATCAGAATATTCATATTCGTCTTCATATTCAAAACTTCTCTTTTCTGCATGACCCGAAACCAAACTTTTTAGCAAGTTTGTCTTGTAATATCTTCACAATTTACCTTGTCATAATTCCGTTCTCTTCCCTTAAACCTTCACTTACTTGAAAATCCCCCTAAAATCCCACTTTAGGCTTTATTGACTTTTAAAAGCAAATAAAAAAATAGAGCAAAATAATAAAACAAAACAAAATTAAGAACAAAATACAATAAAAAAAACTTTAAAATGAATAAAACTAAATATACTATAAAATAAAATATAATATAATATGAATAAAATAAAAATAAAAATAAAAATAAAATAAAAATAAGAATAAGATATTAATACCTTAACTAGCCTCCCAAGTATCCCTTTTAACATTCATTGCAAGAGGGATACATTTTATATGTATGTTTCATCTTATAACATTACATATAACATATTAAGAACATGTTATATGTATGTTTATTTTTCACATATGATTAATGATATGGTTTATGATACATGTTTGTGATATATGGATGATCATTGTTGTGTAGAATAGATAGTTGATTATGGTTTTTTTCATGATACATAAATTGTATGATTATGTATGCTAAACTTGTAATGAGCAGGAGTTGGTAGGAACTTAGTCACTTGCTGGAAAAGATGCTAAAATCAAATATGATTGTTGAAGCCACTTCATTAGAGCAAAAATGATTGGGAATTCATTTGGTAAAATGTAATTAATTTAATTTAATATGAATTTCAATTAATGTTGTTAATGTATGAGGGTGTGATGTGTATAGGTCTATGGAAACAAGATCTTTCCAACAAGACCATCAGATGGATATGAGATCACAACTAGTACCTTGAGGGAAATTTTGAGATTTGAGGAAGAATAGATGAGAATCCATGGAGGTTACAGTGTAGAGTATTGAATCCATGGAATATCAAGATGTGAATTCTTATATATATGGAATGATTAGGGGGTGGAGTCCTAAATATTTGAAAGATCAAGGCATGGAGTCTTGGATCTATGGAAAATATCAGGGCATGGGATCCTAAATTGTGGAGTGCTATGTACAAGGAAAGGACATGGAATCTTAATAAGTTTGGAGTGGTGCATAATAGGGGTGCAAAATCCCTATTATTATATATAAAAACACCACTAAAGGGAATAAATCAACCTAGTAATCCCACCTAGGTTAAACCTTGAATTAATTTAACTTCAAAATTTATCCACTTTTAAGGGGATTTTAACTTTAATATTCTTTTAATAGAAGATGTGAAATATCTAATTATGAATAATGAATGATACATAATTACCTAAAAATGTTTATGTATATGTAACTTTGGAATGTATTTCACCCATGTATTTCATCTATGTATATTGTACTTCTATAGAGATGTTATTATTCCTCTATACGGAAGTGTCGTCATTTGTATTAACAAGTGTCGCAAGTGTCATAACTTGCCAATGGGTTATTAGACCACCATGTGTGGGGTAGGACCTGATTAAGTTAACATTGGGTTATTGTACTAAGCTAGACAAGTTCGCCCCATAAGTTTATTGGGCAGTCAGGACAAGTATAAATAGAGATCTCCCGATCTCTATTTGTATCACTTCACAACTCACTCTTCCATCACTCGAAAAGTGGTGCACATATGAGGAGGAGGATCAGCTGCTAGGAGGAGTCTATCTCTGTGTACTTTGGTTGTACTATTGCTCTATCTATCTCTGAGGAAGTTGTGGGGTTTTTCACCTTGGGGTTTTCCCCATGGAAACTCTGTTTGTCTATTGTCTCTTATGTTTGCATCTTATGATGATTGATATGCTTGCTATGATTGATATGCATTGATATACTGTACATGTTATTCTTTCAGTAAAGATCCTAGAGTATATTGAATTAATGCTAAAAAATTAACATGGTATCAGAGCTAACCTGAGAAGAAGACATTGTGCAGTGACGGAAACCAAGGTTTCTTGTTTCTTAGGTTTCTCTCCACAGCTTTTGGAAAAGTAATATGATAGATTGACTCTCCTCAGAAAGGTTAATCTATTTGTCCAATCAGAATTCAATTCTGAGCACTTTCAGTTTTGGCCCTAAAAATTAGGGTTTCCTAAAAAATAGGAATTTCCGAAATCTAAAGACATAGCTGAAAGTGCCTTGGAAAAATCGAAGTTTAGAGATTTGGATTGATATTTTTGGCTAGGTAAAACTCTGGGAAACTCAAACCCTAATTCAGGGTCCTCCTTAGTGAATTTGGAAAGACTAAAAGGCATTTCTGAAGGGTGAAACTTTGCAGAACTCAAATTCTGAGTATACCAGGATGATCATCTCATCAAGGCGCATCTTTCAATCCTTTCAGAAAGTTGAAATTCACATTTTGAATTTTTAAGGTTTCTCTAACATACCCTAATCTAAGACCAGATCCAGTTTTCAACAAATCAAGTGGTAAGACCTAAATATTTTCTATTTCCATTTGAAGTACTCTTTAAAGATGTCTCACCACACCAAGCTTGAGGATAAGCTTGAAGGGGCTGATAACTTATGAGCCTAGAAGTATAGGATTGGGTTAATCCTGGAAGAAAATGAATTGGATACATATATCAGTTCTGAAGTCCTCATCCCAGAGGATGAAGAAGCTAAAGCATTGCATAAGAAGAACTTGGTCAAGGCAAAGAGAATCATTGTTGATTCTATCAAAGACCATCTCATACCACATGTGTCATCTCTGAAGACACCCAAGGAGATGTTTGACTCTTTGACCAAGCTATTTGAAGGGAAGAACATAAATCAGAAGATGACTTTGTGGAACCAATTGAAAGGGGTTAAGCTGTTGAATGGAGAGACCATTCAATCTTATTTCTCGAAGGTCTCTCAGATCAAGGAAAAACTTGAAGCTATCGATGAATTAGAAGATAATGGTGAAGTGGTTATGACCACTCTGAATGGCCTACCTAGGTCATGGGATTCCTTTATTCAAGGAATCCATGCAAGAAAGAAATTGATCTCCTTCAGTAGACTATGGGAGGAATGTTCTCAAGAAGAAGCTAGGATGGTGGCCCGAGAAGAAAAGATGGGAAATGAAGATCAAGCCCTCACAACACACACCAAGAAAGGAAGGTCAAAGAGGGAGCACTCTCATGCCAAGAAATCTTCACACCACCATCAACATAAAGATAAGAAAGATCTCAGATGCTTCACATGTAATGAGAAGGGTCATTTTGCTTTAGAATGTCCTAAGAACAAAAGGAACAACAACAACAATTTCAACAACAAGAAGAAGGGCAGTAGGAAGAGATATCATGCTCATGCTGTTGAAGATGATGAACCACCCAAGAAGAAGGCTAGAGCAACAAGTGATGATGATGACTCATCAAGCGAAGAAGAGTATGTTCTAATCTCTGCTCTCACAAGTACTATCTCTCATGGTTGTAATGATTGACTTATTGACAGTGGGGCTTCAAAGCACATGACTGGGTTTAAAAAATCCTTTGCTAATCTATCTGAACATGAGTCACCCCATAAGGTGAAACTTGGGGATGACTACCAATACCATATCAAAGGAAGTGGTGAGGCCTCCTACAATCTAGACTCTAGAAAGTCTTTGAAGATGAAAGAAGTTCTATATGTACCCGGGCTCAAGAAGAACCTACTCTCCATATCTTCTTTGGATGCAAAAGGAATGAGGGTTGCATTTGTGGATGGCCAAGTACTTATGTGGCCAAAGGGTAAGACCATAGATGATGCAGTGGTGATTGGAGAGCAAGAGGGAGGATTATACAAATTGAAGGGACAACCTGAATGTGCCATGGTGCATGAATCCATAGAGCCAAGTGAACTTTGGCATAGAAGACTTGCACATGTGCACTATAGAGCACTACCAATTGCAAGCAAAGCTATAGAGGGTCTTCCTGAAATCAAGACCAAACATGAAGGTGTTTGCAAAGGATGTGAAAAAGGAAAGAACATAAAGAAGGCATTTCCAAGCAGTGAAAGCAAGGCAAAAGATATCTTGAAAATTATCCACTCCGATGTATGTGGTTCGATGTCATCCAGTTCTCTGAGTGGGTTTGTTTACTATGTCTCTTTCATTGATGACTTATCTAGGAAGACTTGGGTTTACTCCTTAAAGAACAAAGATGAAGCATTTGATAAGTTCAAGGAATTCAAAACCTTGATGGAGAACCAAACCGATAAGAAGATCAAGACATTTAGATCCAACAATGGTGGATAATTCATGTCAGGATATTTCAAGAAGTTATGCAGTGATTTAGGGATTAAGAGGGAGTTGACTGCTCCCTACAATCCACAACAAAATGGAGTTGCGGAAAGGAAGAATTGAACAATCATGGAAGCAGCATGGGCAATGTTGCATGACCAGGATCTACCTATGCATCTATGGGCAGAAGCAGCTAGGATAGCTGTATATGTGCATAACAGAACACCCCACAAGATATTGGACAACAAGACACCAGAAGAGGTCTTCTCTGGTAAGAAACCTGAAGTCAGCCATCTCAGAATATTTGGTTGTCCAGTATACACTCATGTCCCAAAGGAAAAGAGGACCAAGCTAGATCCTTTAGGAAAGAAGGGTATCTTTGTGGGTTACAGTGAAAGCTCGAAGGCTTACAGAATATACTTTCCAGGGTTCAAGAAGATTGATGTCAGCAGGGATGTAACATTTGATGAAAACTCAACATTCATCAAATCAAGGAAGACACCTGTTGAAGATCATGAAGAACCAAAGGAAACCAGATTTCAAGACACTACTATGACTGAAGCAATTCCAGATGCAGATCGTGAAATTGAAGATCCACCAGAACCTGTAGATCCACCACGTGAAAAGGATTCTCACAAGAGGAAACCTGCATGGGCTAGAGAGCTCATTCAAGATGCAGAAAGATATGGCATTCTAGAAGAAGAACATAGAGCAAAGAAGAGAACTAGATCTCATACCAGCTATGTTGCTCTACTTTGTGATATTATGAACAAAGAACCTTCCAGTTATGAAGAAGCAGCGGAAAAGAAAGAATGGAATGATGCCATGGTCAAGGAATACCAATCAATAATGAAAAATGATGTTTGGGATGTAGTCCCAAGACCTGAAGGGAAGTCTGTTGTGACTTCGAAATGGATCTACAAGATCAAGCATGCTGCAGATGGCAGCATAGAGAAATACAAAGAGAGATTTGTAGCTCGTGGCTTCTCACAGAAAGAAGGAATCAACTATGAAGAAACTTTTGCTCCTGTAGCCAGATACACTTCCATTAGATCAGTACTTTCTCTTGCTGCAGTGATGAAATGGAAGATACACCAGATGGATGTCAAGACTGCTTTCTTGAATGGTGTAGTCGAGGAGGAAGTGTATGTGGAGCAGCCACTTGGTTTTGAGACATATGACAGGAAGTCATATGTATGCAGGTTGAAGAAAGCCTTGTATGGCTTAAAGCAAGCTCCTAGGACTTGGTATGGTAGGATGGGCAGTTTCTTATCTAGTTTGGGATTTACCAAGAGTAAAGCGGATTCCAACCTTTACTACAAGGTTGAGGAAGGAAATCCTGTGATACTACTCCTGTATGTGGACGATCTGTTTGTAACAGGTAATGATAGTTTGATTGCCGATACCAAGAGAAAGCTTGCAGTCGAGTTCGAGATGAAGGAATTGGGAATGATGCACTATTTTCTAGGCATGGAGGTGTGGCAGAGTGCAGATGGGATCTTCCTTGGACAAGGGAAGTATGCAGTAGAGATCCTGAAGAGGTTTGGGATGATGGACTGCAAGGCCATGGCCACACCTATGGCATCGAACCTGAAGCTTCTGTGTGATGCTTCATCTGAGCCGATTGATGTCACTA
The DNA here is from genome assembly GCA_027924585.1 of Larix kaempferi. Lineage (NCBI taxonomy): Eukaryota > Viridiplantae > Streptophyta > Pinopsida > Pinales > Pinaceae > Larix > Larix kaempferi. Next base: position 1,879,993 of record BSBM01001363.1, read on the forward strand.
TGTATCGTCAGATGATTGGGTCCTTGATGTACCTGATGAACACGAGACCAGATATTTGCTTTTCCGTGAACACATTGAGCCAGTTCTTGACAGGTCCGAGGAGTGTTCACCTAGTTGCTGTAAAGCATATTCTGAGGTACCTGAAGGGTATGGTTGATTATGGGATCAAGTATGATGCGAATCAAAAGTTTAACCTACAGGGTTATGTTGATTCAGATTGGGTAGGCAGTGCTACAGATAGGAAGAGCACTTATGGGTGCTACTTCAGTATGGGATTAGGTGTGATCTCTTGGTTTAGCAGGAAGCAGTTCTGCGTAGCACTGAGTACAGCTGAAGTAGAGTATGTTGTAGCTTATTCAGCTAGTTGTGAGGCAGTATGGCTTCAGAAGCTACTGTCTGAGTTATTTGATCTCCCGTTGGAGGCACTGGTATCTTTTGTGACAACCAGAGTTGTGTGAAGCTATCTGAGAATCCGGTGTTCCACGATAGGTCGAAACACATTGAGATCAAATATCACTATATCAGGGATATGGTGCAGAGAGGAGCAGTGAAGCTCCTGTATGTTGTGACAGATGAGCAGGTTGCAGATGTGCTGACGAAGCCACTAGCCAGAGTGAAGTTTGAGTACTTCAGAGAGAGGCTTGGTGTTCTTCAGATTGATGACACTTCGAGGAAGAAGTGATCGACACATTTGCATGAGCCATTCCAAGCATGGTGAGAGGAGGATCCTTCTGATGGCTGTGGATGTAAGTGTTGGATGATGAGCATCAGGACAATGCTCTAGTTACTACTCTGTATATTACAGGTGGATGCTGGAGATGATCAGTTGGATCATTTATATGTATATGTATGTATGCATCATGTTGGATGTTGGATATGATTAGTTGGATCATTTATACGTATATGTATGTACGCATCATGTTGGATGTTGGATATGATCAGTTGGATCATTTATATATATGTATGTACGCATCATGTTGGATGCTGGATATGATCAGTTGGATCATGTGTATGTATAGGTAGATGTATCAGGTGGATACATTGTATGATCAGGTAGATCATGTATGTTGATATATATCAAGTATGATCAGGTGGATCATGTATTTGATATGTATCAGGAAGATACTATGTATGCATCAGGTGGATGCATTGTATGATTAGGACGATCATGGATGACGAGCTTCAGGATGTTGCTCCAGATATGCATCAAGACGATGCAATGATGAGTAGCAGGACGATACTCTAGATGATATGCATCAGGATGATGCTATGATGATGATCAGGATGATCATATGTATCAGGTGGATACATTACATAATCAGTTGGATTATCTTTGATGAGTTTCAAAGACACAGATGCATAGTGCCTTTTCGACATGGTGGTAGATGTGTTCTCCCATGTGTATTGATGTAAGTGAAGAGCCTTTCCGACATGGTGGTAGATGTGTTCTCCCATGTGCGTTGATGTAAGTGCAGTGCCTTTCCGACATGGTGGTAGATGTGTTCTCCCATGTGTGTTGATGTAAGTGCAGAGCCTTTCTAACATGGTGGCAGATGTGTTCTGCCATGTGAGTTGATGTAAGTGCAGAGCCTTTCCGACATGGTGGCAGATGTGTTCTCCCATGTGCGTTGATGTAAGTGTAGAGCATTTCCGACATGGTGGCAGATGTGTTCTCCCATGTGCATTGATGTAAGTGCAAATCCTTTCCAACATGGTGGCAGATGTGTTCTCCCATGTGCATTGATGTGAGTGCTGAGCCTTTCCCGGATGGTCAGAGGAAAGTCCTTCCATGCTGGTGAGTGTAAGTGTTGTGTTGTGTGCATCTGGAATGTGCTTCATGGATGATGATCAGTATGATTATGAGTATCAGGATGATACTCCGTGGTCATGGACAGGTTGTGCAGTTACATGTAAAGATCCTGGGAGATCCAATAGGTTGAGTAGTATGCTCGTAATCAGTCCTGGGATGCTCTTTTGAGGTTTTGTTGATGCACGTAATCAGTCCTGAGGATTCCACAGTATGGCCAGTGATGATGAAGACTTCCAGTTGGTGAGCCTACATCTAGTATGAAAAAGGACTTGCCATCCAGTATGAGATAACAGTAGTCGTGACGATGATGATGATTCGTTGATGATTATCCAGAGAAGAAGACTTGTGCTAGCAGATCTGTGTCGAGAAATACCTTCCTAGTTAAGAGGGAGTGTTGATGTATATGTAACTTTGGAATGTATTTCACCCATGTATTTCATCTATGTATATTGTACTCCTATAGAGATGTTATTATTCTTCTATAAGGAAGTGTCGTCATTTATATTGACAAGTGTCGCAAGTGTCGTAACTTGTCGATGGGTTATTAGCCCCATAATTTTATTGGGCAGTCAGGACAAGTATAAATAGAGATCTCCCGATCTCTATTTGTATCACTTCACAACTCACTCTTCCATCACTCGAAAAGTGGCGCACATGTGAGGAGGAGGATTAGCTGCTAGGAGGAGTCTATTTCTGTCTACTTTGGTTGTACTATTGCTCTATCTATCTCTGAGGAAGTTGTGGGGTTTTTCACCTTAGGGTTTTCTCCACGGAAACTCTGTGTGTCTATTGTCTCTTATGTTTGCATCTTATGATGATTGATATGCTTGCTATGATTGATATGCATTGATATACTGTACATGTTATTCTTTCAGTAAAGATCCTAGAGTATATTGAATTAATGCTAAAAAATTAACAAAAAATGGCACATGGGGGTGGTGGATATTAGGATAATTAGTTAATTAACTAAAAATAGAAAAATGTGGGATTGCCACCTCAGGTGAGGGTGGTGAATAATACAAATGATTTCAATTTATAAAAGATAATAATTTGGATGAGAAGGTGAAGTGTCACCCCTCTCAAATCCTATAAATAGAGAAGGACACCCATGGTATGTGGGAGGAGGGGAGAGAAACTAAATTCTAGTGAAATGGATCTGGAATTTCTGAGCTAGATATTTTTGTTAGCTTAGCTAGTTGATTTAGATTTGAGTGGTGTTGAGAGGAAGATAAAAAATGTTTTCCTAATATTTCCCGTGATATATCTATTGTTTCATTTGGGTATTGTTGCGAGCTAATACAAATTAGGTGTTTTAAGGGGAGATATTCTCCATAGATAAGTTTGGGTGGAAAATCGATTGGTTTTTGGAGTTGGAAAGTGGATTTTTTCAAGAGAATCAACTAAGTTTTAGGTAGAATTTTTAGTTTTGTCAATTTTGATATTTTAGAATTCCTACTGAAACTAGGTATTCTCCAGATCCAGGATCAAACTAAAAAACCTTCAGTAACAAAAGGCTTCCCCTTGAATCCAATTATAGTTATGATATCATGTCAAGGATTTCAATACCTTTTACAATGATTATGCATAATGATTCTAACAGTTAGATATAAGAAAATTTAACAATGACACAAACACGGTCACATAACATGCAAATAGTATCCTGGAAAAACCTTTACAGGGAAAAATCAACAGACCGCTGATATTTTTTACCACTCATCTATTATCAACACTCTTAACCAATGTTTACAACAATAATGTACTAGATCGCAATAGTTCAAACATGAATTCAGTACACATCTAATTCTCAATTCGTACAATTATAATTATCCTTTTACATTACATCATATTTATAAATACAAAACATACACTATGTCTTGATACTCGATCTAATTACAACTAACTACTCCATTAATGGTGATCCATAACTTCTTAAATGAATACCATTTTTCTATTACAATTGACTTGAATGAGACGATTTATTTGACCACTAGTTGAGCTTCTTGATGTTTAGGTGTTCAGCAAATTATTTCCCACTTTATGCTCATTGACATCATGTTGATTATTCATGGTCATCAACCATACTTCCATCATTTGTTGACTTCAATTCTAGTCGAATTTTTAATGAGTCAACTATCAACTTCAATTGTCTATTTACATGAAAAATAGAAGAATATAACATACCCAACATAACTATCCTTGAATCCAAAGGTCTATAGGATTCACAATTTTATCAAGTGCCCATTTCCCTATTTTTTGGAGATGATGGATTAGGTCCTCTAGCAAACAGATTGCAACACTAAGTCCTGTAATGGAATCAAAACCCACCCTAACACTTGTCCCTACTCTATCTCTCTAGGCGAAGTATCTACCAATCATCGGAAAAAACAATGTGAGTGCTTTCTACTTATTTGAGACCTTTATAATAGACTTATTATGCCTTCTAACCCAGTATATAACCAAGTTTGGAGCTACATACTTGTAAATTAAAATCCTTCTCCACAAACTATCCTTGGTCAAGAACACCCCTAGAGATTTGGCCTCTAGATCATAGTTGAATAGAAATATATTTTTAACCCCCCATCCACCAAAAATTTGCAGGGAAGCAATGGTTTTCCAACTTACAAGATGGGATCCTTGATAATCACCATTCCCTTTCCAAAGATAGTTAAAAAAATTTGACGAATCCTATCACGAGTTCCTTTAGGAACTTGAGCCATCAAATGCCAATATATGGAGATGGCCTCCAACACTAATTTTATGAGCATCTGATGCCCTTCATGAGAGAGACAATGATTACACCAACAATTGGCCATGTTCTCAATTCTAGCAATTAGCCAGGCCCGATTGGCCTTACCACCTATTTTGTTTGAGCATGTACCCTAGATACTCTATACCATCTTCCATATTATGGATTGAGAAAGGAAACAAATCCCCCAAGTGTTCCTTTGTAGGGGAAAATCAACAAGACAATAAATCATTGACTTATCTATGTTAACTTCCATTCTTGTCACTTGAAAGCTCAATAATGTCTGTGTGATGCCTCCCATATTCAAGGTAATTAAGGAAAAACGATGTTATATCATCAACAAACAATAAATGCATCAAGAATTCACCACCTCTAAAGGTAATTCCCTAAATATTTATCCTCCTCCTCCTTCTTGAATGGCCCGAATTCAAACTTCCACCATGAAAACAAAATTATAGGGGGATAGTGGGATAGTGGGAACCCCTACCATAGACCACATGAAGGATTTAAAAAATATGAACTTGAACCATTAATAAGAAACTGCAAAAGGTGATGAGGTTACACACCCCATAATCCATCGAACAACATTCAAACTAAAACCCACATGAAGAAATATAAGTCTCATATATAACCAAGATACATGGTCATAATCTTTATATACATGATCCAGGTGGATATCGGTGACCACCCACCTATTCCGCTTGCTCAAAACAATTTTCCATTTTGGCAATTTCTAGCAGTTTTTCTATAATTTTTTGGGTCTTGAACTTCCAGTGCCATTTTGAGGCCCTAAATGATGTTATTTTGGGCCCGCAACATCCCAGACAAAATCCACAGAATTTCATTTGGGCTCGATCTACTATTGTACTCCTCGGCTATATATTTCCAATGGTCTACCGAGCGCCCAAAATAAAGATCGTATGCAAATGTTATGACCCCGGGAAGTTGACTATTCAACTAACCACCTTGGTGCCACAAATTTTATGATGGTTCATCTCCTAGGGTTAGGTTTCCGCATGTTTAGGGTTCTTCCCTCATGCTTATGATAAATAATCCCTTTTAGCCTCTTTTTGTATTCATATTGTCATGAATGAGGCCCCATAATCCCCATCATGACTCATACCATTTCTCCACCCATTGGGGGCAGTGTCCCCACCATTGCCACTATGGCTAGCACATATGCCCCTACGGCCATGTCACATCCTTTTGCTAGTTTTCCATTCATGTCTAGCCTCAACCTTCCTAATCTGGCCAGATTGACCAATGATCCGATAAGACATGACCCCACTTGGCCTCACATGCCTACCAAACTCCCTTCGGACATCCCTAAATTCGAAGGAAAGGCAGGTGAGGACCCCCAATCCGAAGAAGAGGCCATCCTAAAAGCCCAACAATTTGACCTCATCTATGCTCAATCTAGCTACTTGTATTTCATTTTACTTGATGCTCCCCACGACGACTCCTCCTGGAATGATGCACTGGGGGCATCCCACGTTGCCGACGACATTATCGGACACGTTGCGTCTCACAGTCAACCTTATACTGCTATGCCCGCTACTAGTGGCCCTGACCTTTCGCATGCCACAGCCCACTATGGAGCAACGACCTTGTATGCTCCCATGGTCCACACCCCTCATGTCCATTGACCTTCGTGTCCATCGCAGTGTTACGGTCATGCACCGCCAGCTTACACTCCCCCAGCGACACCTACTACTTGATACCACCAACATGCTACACCCACACATGCACAACCTCAAGCCCCTCTTGCTTACTATCCCTCGCAGGCAGCACCTGCACAAACTCAAGTACCTCCTGCTTACTATCCTCTACCGACAACACCTGCACAACCTCAAGCCCCTCCGGCGTATTATCCACCGTAGGTAGCTCCAGCACCTGCTCAACCAAAAAATCCTCCAACCCCCCAAGGGAAAGTTTATGTCCAACAAAATCAACAACCAAACCATCCTTCCCAACGAAACCAACAAGGCCAACAAAACCGGGGAAGAGGACGTAACTGCGAGAACAACCAACCGCAAGATCAAGGCAGCCAACCACCCAAACCCCCAAACAATAACAACGCCGCCTCGACCAATCAAAACCCTGATAGACCACCTCACCAAGGGAAGAACCCCAATTTACGCATGAACCACCCATGTTCTATATGCGAGGTATACGGCCATTATATGCACACTTGTCCTCATTTGGAGAGAACTCACCAACTTTGGATTGATGACACCCAATGCCAAAGACATGCTACTCCGTCAGCACCACCTAATCACCTGCCACCTCATACACAACCCATGGTGTTGCAAAATCCCTTGCCCACACAAGGAATGGTGAAAACCCAACCGTTGGCTCCCCCTCAAGGAACTGCAGCACCACAACAACAAATCACTTATGTTGCGCCTCCCGATCAACCCATGGACTCAGGTACCCATCACCTGCTCATGATGTCATCGGTTGACGTAAATATTCAAACACGCCAAAATTAGTACGGTTCCGCCACCGAAACCACCCCCACCGACAAGGTTGTTAATGATCTTCCCACCGATTATTGATTACGCATACCCGCAGCACCATGTGATGGGGACCCCAAAGCTCCCCGCTTCCCATTACGTTGCATTAATAACAACCCCAACACTCGGGTTGCACCCAAGTATAATATCATGGATGACTTAGCCCAGTCCCCTGTTGCTATGTCAGCCCTCGAGGTTTTGAAAAAATGTCTTGCACAGTGCAAGACATTGTTATCCGCCATTGGTGTGATAGACTTTTTTGACTCACGGATGATGGCATTCGATTTGGACCAATCCAAACCACGCATGCCTTCTACACTAGCATTCCAAGTTTATGTGTCCATTTGGAATCTTGTTATCCATCAATGCATCATCGATGAGGGTGCCTCTACATGCGTTATGTCTACATTCATGTGGAAGAAGCTCGGATCCCCTACACTACAACCATCCACGACCGCCTTACGAGCTTATGATGGCCGCTTAGCTCAACCCCAAGGCCTCTTGGCCAACGTCCCAGTTCAATTAGCGGGTAAAACTATCCTTATTGACATTGAGATCATCAATGACTAACTTGATTATAACCTCCTGATGCCAAGGAAAAAAAAAACCTCCTGCTTGGACGCAGTTATATGTACGCCATGAAGGTTGTCGCTTCATTAGTCTTCCACATTATGATGTTCCCCCATGCGGGACGGGTTGTCAAGATCGACCAAATTACGTATTACGACATGAATGCCCCTGCTGCACTAGAAAACGTTCTCCCCATGGTTGAACAACCTGTTCTTGGTGCACCCACCTCTTTGGTTTCCACTGTTGGACCTGGAATTTACTCGAAGAACCCCATGACCTTCACGTTTTGGTCCATCCCACCCCCTCCGCAGACAGAGGAGATATCTGATCTGTTTTGCACCAGCTACACATGCCATGAGAGGACAACATTGCCTATAGGTCCCTTTGTACAAGCTTCCAACAAAGGAAATTAATTTATTTCCAAAATTCAATGGTAAAGGTGATTCAACTGCATTAGAGCATATTCAAAATTAGGAAAGAATATTTCTCTCATTGAATATTATTGAAGAAGATATTGCAAAATTATTATTTCCCTTCACCTTTAGAGGGAAATTCAAAGCTTTATATCATCACCTACTTATTCAGTTATTAGTTGCAAACATTTCAAGAAAGGTTCCAAGGATGCTTATGAGAAATATCAAACAAAGAAATTGTATCATGAATTGGGCATTGTGCACAAAGAAGATTTTAAACTTGTTTAGGACTTTCAATGTGAGGTTTTGATAGACATATTATTAACTTTGGAAAAATATAAGTCTTCACTTGGAAGTAACTTGTGAGTGCTATTTAAATGCTCTCCTCATTTAAATAGTCCTATTCAATAAGGATAAAGTAATATTTAGTGTTATTTTATAAGGAATTTTAACATATTGTAAATATATTTGGAAGTGTATAATTAAAAATAATTAAAATATTAAAAATATTAGAACCATTGAAACCATTGCTCATGACCTTTAAAGTTAAATTATTTATTGGACTAACACAAAAACACTTTGCAATGAACAAATTTGTGATAAAAAGAAGGTTGAGAATGAACACAATTTCCTTTTAACATGTTGTATCATTTTTTTTAAATGGTGGTTCACCGAAGGGATATCCACGAGGAAATATGACAATAACTGCTATTTTGAAGAATCAAGGTATGACCAGAATTACATAATCCATTCATTCATTACATAGGGGCTCAATAAGAGCATCATGTCACTTACAAGAATTGAACTTAGGTAGGGAGGGTAACAATCATTCATCCCAACCACCCAAGCTATATCCAGTAGATATAACCATGCCATATCCTTAATATTATAACACATGATTTTACTCAAATTCATAACTTACTCTTTAACAACCCCTGCCTCGTGAAAATCATAGTAACCTTGGTACTTTCATTTCCATCATGTTCAAATATAAAAATGACATTCTGAAAAATATTTGGCTTGATTTTCTTTATTCTTTTTATAGATATTATTAATCGTATGGGATAGTAATCATCATTATCATCAATATAAGATACAACTTTAACACATTTCATAACTCAATTACTTTTCAGAACCTCAAAATTATGAAAACCATAATGACCTTAGCACTTAAATCATTTTCACCACTATCAAATATAAAAATGGCATGTTGAAGAATATTTATTATTTCTCTCTTTTTTCAATATATTCAATACACTTGATAGTCCTAATATATATTAACCATAATAATCACCGTGATGAATAACCTATATATATTGTGAAAATAATTTGTATGTGTGTGAACCTAATTGGTTGAGTGCTTTAATCTTCTTTAAGTTAGCTACCTTCGTTGCATACCTCACTTGATGTCCTTAATGATTTAGGCATTCTAATAAACATTTATCAATTTGCACTAAGTACTAGATATTGCACTACTAGATATTGCGGTTGGTGTTCAAATAAAAACTTTCCTCTAGTTGAAAAATAGAGAAAAATGATAGAAATCGCCTCGAGGAAAATGATAGAAATCACCTCTTCATTATGCACAACCAATAAGTGAAAAGGTGAAAAAAATATTTATATAGATATATAATAAAATAAATTCATAATTATTTAAAAGTAGTATTATAATTGAATGTGGGATATGGAAAATGGTTTTAAGTAGCTAAAATAAAATGTCATACGATTGCCTGAATGAAAATTGTACTATATCGTTCACTGATGCAATGTGTACTTTGTGTTTGGGTATTGAAAAAAATCCAATATCCAAAAGTTAATTATGTTTTTAAGTGGGTTGGTAATGGTTGTCAAAGTGGATTCATGTTTTTAAGTGGGTTGGTAATGGTTGTGAGTTGTTTAATGAAAATTCGAATATATTTTTCAATTATGTTATGTGTACTTTGTTAATTATGTTTTTAAGTGGGTTGGTAATGGTTGTGAGTTGTTTAATGAAAATTGGAATATATTTTTCAATTATGTTATGTGTACTTTGGTGTTTGGGTATTTGGAAAAAACCCAATATCCAAAAGTTAATTTATGTTTTTAAGTGGATTGGTAATGGTTGTCACTTGTTCATGTGTACTTAAAATATTAATTAAAAGCTTTTTCATATTTTTAAATAACGGGTTAGTGATGATTGTGAGTTGTTTATAAAATCTATTTTATTAAATAATTTAATATTATATAGATAGAGGAGTGAGTGAGATGCTAGGAGTGATATGTTCTCGCTGAGAGAGAAGCCTAGTGGGCGTAGGAGTGAATATGATGTATGCCATCTAAGATAAAGTAAAAAGTACATGCCTTCGTTCATTCCCTTAATGAGAACAATTTGACACCTGGAAAGATGATTGAGGGGATCTCTTTTGAATTTTCTCTTTCCATAGTCAAACTCTAAACTCATGAGCCTTGGACATAAAATCTGAAGCAAATAAAATATAGAGTCCCTCATTGGATATTGATCTAAAAATCAAATCTATGTCCTAGACAAGGTTTCCTTCACCCCTTTTGGATAAGAACAATCTCATTTTTAAGTGGCTTTCATTCATCCCCCTTGGATGAGACATCTGACATAGGGAAAGAGGATTGAGTGTCCCTGTTGTCAATTTTCACTCCACACAATCAAACTCTAACTCCTCAACCTTGGAGGTAAAATCTAAATCAAATAAGATATTGAGGCTCTAGTGATTGGACTAAAGGAACACGTGTAAATGAGAGTCCAAACTCCAAACACGTCTTATATTGAGATGCTTCGACCCATGTAAGAGCATCATTGATTGATTTAATCACGAGGCATAATTGACAACTTCTATATAAAACTTAACTTGTTACTTTTATGGAATAAAATAAGGATTTATTGAAAAACATGTGAAGATAAGTATTTCATGAGTTTCTTGGAGGTTGAGATTTGTGATGCTATTTCAACTTATGATAAGAATTTGGGTTTAGGGTTGGAGTTATGGCTTACAATACGGTATTTATTATTTTTTATTAGTATGGAATTTATATGACTCAAAGATGTTGCACTATATATTGGTAATATGGTTATAGTGGATGGGCTTAGGTGGGGTGGTTGGTTGTGGTTGTTTTCATCTCAGATCAAACTTCTGTTTTCTGTCTTTATGACACCTTCGCTCGGAGTGTGCGCTAGCTATTTTACATGTGAAAAAAAAATGGTTATAGTGGATATTTAAATGGTCATCTCACTATTCGATGAAAAGCTCAAGTTGAAACAAGTGAGTGCAGTGAGTGTAGTCTCCATCTTGAGGGTTTTGTTATTGCAGTTGGTGGAATATTAGGGCAATGGGAAATTGCTGCGAGTTCACTTTCACAGTGAGGGTTAATAATATTAAACATTTAATGTTCAGAACTAATGCTAGCAATAGTGGTAGTATTATTTTTAAGGAAACAAACATAGTAAATTATTTTTAGTTGGAAAGGAACATAGGCTAAAGTTCGAAACGGGAGGCTTCTCCCTTGCCTCGATATGAGACCAAATAAGAGCTTGAAGTTTATTATTTGAGAATATGACAGTGTAATATGTATGATCGGTGAATAGAAAGAATAATTCTTTAAAGCTTATGCAAAATTCCCTTGAAATTCGTATAGTTTTATAGAAAAAAACGACAAACCCATTACAAGAATCCCCGCCAGCCTGAAGGCAGGGACTAATAACACTATTTTTGGAATTATGGAATGAGTCAATGATCAAGTTGGTACATATGGCTCCTTCCAAGGCTCTAAGAAGCTCATCTCGAAGGTGATAATTTAAGTAATAGTATACATCTTGATGAATTTGTTGATGCTATTCAAGATTATGAATATGTTGTTGTTTGTGAAAATCTGAAAAAGCATACATTACGAAGGTATTCTCTAAAACATATCTTACCAAGGCTATGATTAAGGCCGGGTTCAAGTGTGCATGCCTAATAATGGATGATTCCTAGATTAAGATTGATTGAGTTTCCTCTTCTTTATAATTTTGTTTTGATGTTTTTTAGATGCTTCATCTAACTTGTTTAATTGATCTAAGTTGAGAAAATTTTTGAATGATCTTATATTCATTTTTTTTCTTTATATTAACAAAATAATATGTTGCTTTGTGATTAAGACTACTTGGTGTTTATTTGCAACATGTTATGCATAGGCTTCTAAATCATTGAAAAATCAAAGGCTTATAATCACATTGATTTTAAATCAAAAGTTTAATTAATATTGTGGTGACATTAATGTTAATCTCCCATTAACATTAAATGCATAAGTAATCTAATGCAGTTATTATTATTTCATGTCCATGTGTTGCTAGTCTTAATGGCACGAGCTAATTAAATAGGCCGTCAAGTTTATTAAAATGTATGTAAATTGATTTATTTAGTTATTTAATGATTAACTATATTATTTTAAGATTATGTATGTAATCAGTGATTAAAATGTTAAGTAAAACATTAAATTGAATTAAGATTGAATTATTGAATTATTTCTCATTGTATTCGATTAGCCTTAGTAAGTTGGGAAGGTTAATATGTAAGAGTTGAATAAATAAAAATCTAGGGTTGAAGGATGGAACATGTGAGTGGAATTATTTTGAGGCAACTACTATATTGAGGCAAGTACAAGTTCCCATCATGATAGGATACCCTGCTATCATTACTGTCATCTTAGACCCATGGAAAAATCCGCATTAGAGGCATTTAGGCTTGCCTTGATCCTACCTACCCTATCACCTCACTGTACACATTCCCTAGCCTTTGGTATCCCCCTCAATTTAGATCCTTCACAACCTATGTTTCCCAATTATGGAAATGAATGTTAGGGAAATATCCCCCATTTGAAATGTCATCATCACTTGATCAGGTACTTGGTAACAATCTCAATCAACAATGGGACACACAAGAGGTTATCAAACTACTCATAACACCAAGGTATTTCATCATCTACAAAAATCCCTCTTATATTGCTTACCTGTGGACCTAGTTCAAGCTATTTATACATGGGAATCTCTTTCTATACCAATCCATTATGATTAGCTAAGTATTGGTGGTGAAAAGGGCCCAAATATCCCAAACTCAAAGTAGAATAAATATAAATGTGTTAAACAATGGCTTGTCACAATGCATCTAGAGGTGATTCAATTGGAGGTGATGAACACCATTCTACAATATTTCAAGCAATCATCTATTAGGAAATTTAGTGGTGGGTTTGATAAGTAAAAAGAATCCCTCAAAGGATGGGTGGAAGCAAAATGGGAAAAGCTAATTTGATATGCCCCAAAGCTACATTTTGGCTTTAGAGGTTTCATCATCACGTTCATGATCCAAAGAGATAGGGACAAAATGAAGGTATAATATGGTCCTCACTTCCAACATGTAGTATGTTTAAACACTCATGATTGGGTGCCAAGATTTGATTTAGTGAAGAAAATAATCACTAATATCCCTATATGGAAAAAATTCCCAAATCTCCCATTGGAATTCTAGACCTTGCGGATTCTAAAACAATTTGGGGACACAATTGGAAGGCACATAAAATTAATGACAAGAATTCATAAATGGATAAATTATTGGTTACCAATATTTGTGTGGAAATAGATTTTAATGAGGGACTTCTAGAATATTTCGGTCTTAGATATGCGGACATCACTTTGGAATTTATCATTGTTGTTATTGCAGGGAGATAGTTCATCTTCAATACAATTTCCCTTGAAAGGTAGTAGTAGGAAAATGATTAGAGGAGTAGCGAGCCACAAAAGTAGCATATTTTGACATCCTTTTTCTCTTATGTTTAATCCCTTCTCGCTTACTTGTAACCCTCTATTACTCCATTTTAGTGTTTATATGTGGGATTTAGGATTAAGGTGTTTTCCATGGGATTTATTTTTTTAGTATCTTACATGAATTTATGATTAAACATTAGAAAAAAAACATATTTTCATTTATCTTTGAAGACTACGTTAGTTTGTTGGTTGTTACAAAAACACGCAAAACTTGTAACAGTGTAGTTTTTGCTCTTGATCCAAATCCATATGGTCAAATTTGAATTCCTCTTCAACCATCAAAGATATGCCATGGATTTGGGATCATTAATCAGCTATCTTGGATATAGAAAGAATCTTAGATCTCTTGGTAATATTAGTTTCGAGTTGTTAGCAAAGATATTGGAGATATTTATGAGTTGATGTTTAGTTGTTGATTATTAGAAAATTGTTGTGACCACATAAGGAATTTGTGGATCTTCATTTAATATTTGCTATTTCAGTTTCAAAGCAAGTTCATCCATAAAAGAGAGTTCCTTATCCATTTTAAGGGGATGACTCTTAGAGCATATGTCCAGATTATGATGGAAGAGAATAAAGATTCTTGAGATTTTCTTTCATATAGATTGTAATTTTATGGTTTTCTATGTAGTGTGATTTTATTTAATTTTATGATGTTGTATTTAATTTCATATAAAATAGTTTAATTTGTTGCCTTGATTATTGGGAGACAGTGCTCACTTCGTGAGAACATGTGGTTCATTTGTTTCATTTTATATTTCTTTATTTATTTATGCACTTTAATTTCATGATTAGTATTTACATTGATGCAACTTTAGTATGTATCCCTTTCATAATCATTATTTTCAATTCATACATTAGTTTTCTTTTATCAAGGATTTCTACCAATTGGAGCAATGACTCATGGAAAAGAATGAAGTGCCTAAATCATGTAAAGCGATAACTTGGTGACAACCAGAACCTAATAGCATGATCGATGTTCATGATCACTGTCAAGAGTGATTAAGTCAGTTTTTTATTTATGAATTGTGGTAGGTTTTCTTTCCACAATGACATTTCAAATTTATAGATTAATTATGAAATTTTATTTTCTTAAAGGATATTAGATCAACTAGTGCAAGTTAGGAAGTGTATTTAATCTTGCAATCATTTGAAACTCGATCGACAATTTAATGCGTGAACTCTTTAATTACTGAGGTAATTAATTAGCCCATCATTTTGGAACCGTTGTTAGGGAGGTATCAAGGGAACAATAATACTTATAGCTTTAGATGACACATGGTATTGAGTTCACTAAGATGATCATTGGAAGAATTCTCTAGAATATCCCATACATGGTGGTTTTCATATTAACTTAGGTCCTATAGAAAGCATTTTTGTATAAAAAGGAATAGAGATAGTAAGATGAGGGGTAAGAAGCCATGCATTCATTATAGCAAGTCTCTATTTTGTTGAATTCAAATCATGATATTTTAAAAATGCATGAACAAACCTAGGGATAATAAGGCATATTTATTGGTGAACTACTCCAACCAATCCAACATGTGGTGAAATAAGAACCACTCCATCCATTAACCCATTGTCAATTAAATCTATATGAGAGGAAAAATGAGTAGAATTTCAATAGTTAAAAAGGATGCGTAAACATTCATTAGGGAAAAAAAGGAAGATACACTTTTTTATTACTTTGGTTTTGCATTAATGGATATTTTCATCCTTGAATGACCAAATTATTATGGGGCTACTTGTTAGAAAAATAGGATCGCAAAGCAATAACAATAAACAAAAATGCAAATATAATCACACATACACATTATAAGAGAGACACCAATATATCGTGGTTCACCCAAGATGGGCTACGTCTACACTGAAATTTCCAGTCCTTTTTATTATACCGTCCAACAAAGTGAAGGGATACAACCTGCAGCATAGCCATTGCACTTCCTCTTCACACTCTCTCACAGTCTCTCTTCATGATCTCAAGATCTTTACAATGCATAATACCTAATACCTCAACCCTAGCCGTGTTACAATGTCTTTCTTTTATAAGGGAAATACAATGGGAAAATACCACGGTTTACCCAAAACCATGGGCCCGAAAACTGTTGGCGAAAACAACACTCCCCTAGACCCCCTAGGGATTGTGACAGGATCATAACCAAACTTGGGGTTCAAACACGGCTGAATCATCATCTATGAGACTAGAAGATCTGGCTCCACAACCAACACTACTTGGATTCCTTCTATAATTATTAGAACATCATTGATTTCATGTGTTTCTTCGTTGCATGTTGGCAACTTATTAGACCATATTTTTTTGTAAGCAAGATATAAATACCTTTAATTAATATAGAACATAAAATACATCATGGATTTAGCTTGGTCTACCTAAGAAGGAAACCATACCAAAACTGAGTAGAAAAGAGTATACAGATGTTTATCTATTGTCCAAAACTAATATCCAAAAAACCTAAGTTTGTGTGGTGGAGTGCTACCTTATGGGAAACTGGGTGCCTCCACCCACTTTAACACAAAAATACTAGAAACATTTAACCATATTAGAGTTCAAAATTTTGCAGGAAGAGATATAACAAATGTATCAGTGTTATTAGACAAAACTAGAGTAACCATATAAACAAGAACCAAGGGAAACCTGGGAAGAGGTCATCCCGGAGTTGGAGGGTCCATTGGCGCATCTTCATCAGAATCCAAAATGAGAGGAGAGTTGGGAATATTTCCCAGTTTCAAAGCTTCAACATTCATTCCAATCCAACATGACGTGTGAGGTTATCCAATTTGACATCAATGAACTTGTTTTCAAGTCTAATTTTTTTTGTAAGGGCCAACCTTCCTTAATTTCCTATAGCATATTCACAATTTGGGTGCTCGAATGATCCCTCTCCATCACAATTTTCCACATCATTGCCTTAAAAGTTCAATAAAGATCCAAAGACCGATTGAATAGTTCCATATGAGACATAGTGTTACCTTGGTTTGCATTCCAATTTTTTATTTGTTCCATCTCATCTTCATTTTGGGTTATTGACCCTTTATCCCTTACCTTTTGTTCCACTTGCTCAATTTCCGCTCGAACCTCCATTAAAACATTCTCCTGGTATAATATGGTTGAATGAAGGGCCTGCTCAATATTTTTTGGAAGGTGCAAGGAGACTTGAGGGGATTTCCTAGCAAAGTCTGTATCAGGATCCATTGGGAGCTCATAATGTTTCCTTTGATGAACTTGTAGAGAAGAGAGCATTATTGGCATGAAAAATTTGTTGCAGTGTTTAAATGCTTGATGCTCCATGATAAATCCTCGTGGGCTCTCTATACTCCAAGTCCATTTTGAAATCAAGATTCATCAATAGTAGAGAATGCGACATTGTGGAGCATGAAAAATTCATTGCATTACAAGGACAAACCATATTCACCTAAGTCGAAACCATAAGATAATCTACTACAAAATCCATAGTCATCATATCAATCTAAGCATGTGGGCAATAACATCTAGTCTATGAGGGGGACACATTTTGCTTAATCGGGTGTAGTTTCCCCTCCCCATTACTATTTATCATTCAACATTGGGGATATTGGATTGTATTATTACTCATATAAACTACTTCTAATGCATGTTCATGCTATGCATGAAATATGGCACCAATATAACTGGTATATCATTGTTTGAAAAATGCAAGAATACCTGGAAACAAGATTTGTCTTTATAGTTTCGGATCTACCAAGAAAGGAGGTACTAATGTTTCCCCTATAGCACCCTCCAACACTATTGCATAGTTAACCCTTGTTTACCTCAAATATTCCTACGAATGTTTTGATAGGTCGAAATGGCCGAGGTCCAACAATAGGGATTCTCCCAGGTAATAAGTCCCAATTAGAACCCAAACCATTTGAAATAGGGAACCCGTTCGGATTCTGGCCCAACAACCATTACTTATTTGGGTATTGATTGTAGCATGATACACCATTTATAGTTTTTAATTAAAAAATTAGATGTATAATGAGATATTCTAAATGCAATTTCTAACTACTCTAACCTATCCTAGCTAGGAGTGAGATTTAAGGAGGGTGACCAATGAAATAAAAATTAAACATCCATATTCAGAATTCAGATAGTTGTTTTGAGAAGTGGATAAAAAATTGATAGAATGAAAGCATAAATACGAGAATAGTCTTGATATTCACATCATTTCGGCTTCACTACTTGTAGAAAGAAAATATGGAACAAAAATAACATATGACATAAGAAACAAAAATTTGTAGGAAGAGTCCATTTAGAAATATGAAACAATATGACTCCATATCTGCATGTGAGAGAACATGAATTAGTTCAAGTCATTCATCCACATAACATAAATATTGTTGTGTCAAAATAGCTATTCCATGGCTTCTCCTCATTCACAGCAACAATAGTACATGAAAATTTAGATATCCAAAGCCCCTCCCTCATAGAGTTATTAACAATGTATAGACCCCAAGGCGATGATCCTTGGCCTTTTGTATTCCCTAGTGGATTTTGGTATTTTTATAGCTAATAAATTACATGAAATATATTTGATGCACCCCTTTGGTGAACTTTGGACTCCTTAAAATAGAAAATCAATATGACCCTTGGGTTTTTCTTTTGTCCTTTTTAGCTGTTTCGAATTCCCCTTTTGGGATTTTCATGAAATATATTAAATGTAAATTTCACATTAATAAGTAAGGGTAAGGTGAGCCCTTAATTTATATATGTATGTAAATTGATTCTCAACATTATCATGTAATCCTAAACCATGCTTCTTTCATAGAATTTGCAACATATAAAGCCTTCAATTAGTCAAAACGTGTCAGGAACCCATGTCAACCCTTCTCTTTACTTTGTTAGTATATTGTTGTTGGGGGCATATGATTTGTAAGTCGTCCTGTAGTATTTGTTGATTCATAGTTTGTATTAGCCCATGGTATTGACCCATAGTATTGGATGCATATGCTTTGTAAGTCGTCCGGTAGTATTATATGTCCCATGGTATTGACCCATAGTATTGGGCATAGACTTAGTATATAAGTGTGTGTTGAGGCCAATGAAGGTACGGTGAAGTTATTTGTATTGAGCTTACTCAAAGGAGGTTGCCCCCTCGAAGTGGCCTGCAATCAATAAAAGCGATTTTGAGTTCTGTTATTTCTACTATCTCGTGTATTTTCATTAATTAATTGTTGCAGGTTCTTTACATCTGGTATCAGAGCACCTTATTGTGCTCGTTGGGTGGAATTTTTGCCAATTTGTTTTTCCGCATCTGTTGCAAGTTCGGATCTGGGAATAATCCCTATCCGCTTAACTCTAGGAAGTACTTGGGCATAAGCCCTAAAACGCATTGTGAGTAGTACCATAGGAACCTCAAAGTAGCTGGCCCATTGAGAGGACCTTCCAACAAAAAGGGCAATGACCCCTACCTGATTGATTAGTTCCCACCTATGAGGTAAACCAAGAGCTGTCGTTTGTGGCAAAGCGGTTATCAATTTTACCTGAGCTATGGAGTGAGGGGTACTTCCCCAATACACAAGCCGTCAGAAAACATTGTTGGCCAAGTAAAACCCCTAAACTGTTAGGAAGCCGAACATACCTGGGGTCCATATCTATTTTCAGCTGAACTGTTGCCGATCACTTCCGCGCTGTTTCATATCCATTTTGAAAGCTGTTCCAGATCCAACCATTTCAGATCTATTCTGAAAGTCATTTTCAATCCATTCGGTGTCATTTTAGATCCATCTGTTGCCGATCCCTTCCACTCTATTTCATATCCAATTGTTCCGATCCCTTCCGCGTCGTTGCAGATCCATTTCTTAAAAAAACAAAGTTTCATTTTTTCACCATATCTCCCTTGTTTTAACTTTGTTTCCCTTGAAACTTCCCGGACACCCCTGCAATACCATTTTACATATTTCATTCCTGAGGACCCTATCCCAAATTCTACTTCCCAAAGCCAGAAATCTGACATTTGTCTATTTTTAGGGTTTGCCATAACTTTTTCAGTTTTCACCTACTCGCCTCCAAATTTTGCCACCATGTTCATTCCCTATTTCTGCTTCTTAGTCCCTCTTTGACAAATTTTCTCATTCTTTCACCCCACTTCTGAAATCCTCATTTTCTGCTTCCCTGTCCATTCGAAAGTGTCCAAAACCTAGACAAACACCAATTACCCATCAAAGTTTTTCCCAAATCCAAATTTCCCTTTACTAAATAAGCTTCTGTTTGTGTTTTTCTACCCATCCCCCCCCAAAAAAAAAAAACTCCTCGTTATGGTTGTCACCCACGCAGGAGCAAAAACCATGGAGGAAGCACTTGCAGCCATCCAAACCAAACTCCAGGATCTGGATGAAAAATTTCTCGGCCTCCATCTTGAGCATTCAACCATGAACAACAAACGACAATCTGAGTCTTCATCAGACAATGGGTTCTCTTCTTCCAGAAATTTCCGTGGTTCGAAGCTTGATTTTCCTCACTTCAATGGTACTGATACGACTGGATGGATCTATTGTGCAGAACAATATTTTAGTATGCATAATACTTTTGATGTCAACAAAGTTCCACTTGCATCATTTCATTTGGAACAGGAAGCTCTTCAATGGTACCGTTGGTACATCAAGGCTCATGGAGAGTCAAAATGGCCAAATTTTTGCCAGCTCCTTTTGCAACGATTTGGTCTTAGTGCTTTTGATGACTTCACAGGAGCCCTCACTAAACTTCATCAAATTGGCACTGTGAGAGAGTATTAGATAGAAATTGAGAAACTAGCCAATCACATAGAAGGATTGTCTGATGAAATCTACAGGAGTTGTTTTATCAGTGGTCTTAAGGATGAAATCTGCTTAGAGGTTAAAACGTTCTGTCCCAACATAATGATGGAAGCCCTGGGGTTGGCTAAGTTGGAAGAAGACAAGATTGCAGCCCAACAATGCTCCAAACCCACTTTTGTTCCCTTCCGAAATATGGGTTCTCAACGACCTCCCATCTCGCCAGCTCCTATCAAGCATTTGTATGAAACAGAGATGCAAGCATGCAGAGAAAAAGGGCTTTGTTATGATTGTGATGAGAAACTCACTCGGGGACATAAATGTGTTCAACAAAAGATCTATCTCTTGGATATGGATTCTCCGCTTGCCTCTAAAAATGGTGAAGAAGCTCCAGATACAATGGATGATCAAGTCGACATTCAGGAGCCGCCTATTGACCCCCCATCTCAGGATGACCAACCATAGATATATCTCCATGCTTTATCCGGCATCACCACCCCCCAAACAATGTGGGTCAGGGGTTACTTCAAGAAGCTTCCTCTTACAATACTCAGTCATTCTGGTAGCACTCATAACTTCATTGACCCTCGGATCGCCAAACAGGATGATTGTTTTGTCCATCCTTGCTCCAACTTTGAAGTCATGGTTTCTAATGGGGGCACCTTACCTTGCAAGGGGTAGTGTCACAATGTGCGTATCTCTCTAGAAGATTATAACCTGCGCTCTGACATGTTTTCCTTGTCCCTAGGCAAATGTGATTTGGTTTTGGGCGTTCAATGGTTACGCACACTTGGCCCCATCTTATGGGATTTTGCTGAAATTTGGATGTAGTTTTCAGTTAATGGGAAACAACAAAAATTTACGGGCTTACAATAAGGGTCTCTCCGCATCATCAGTTCACATCACCTGGAAAAGATCCTTAAGAAGAATTCACATGGTGTCATCGCTTAACTCCATTCCATTCAGATGCACCCATCAATGGTCTCCACTACTTCCTTGGATAGATATGCAGGTGTCTTTGTTGAACTAGTGGGCTTGTCGCCTTCAAGAGACCTTTCCGTTAAGAATTTAGCCACATATACATCTCAGCAGGAAATGATGGCTATTTTGCATACAGTATAGAAGTGGCAGCCATACATATTAGGGAATTATTTCTGCATCAAGATTGATCTCTAGAGTCTAGAAAATTTTCTAGAACAATAGGTCTCCTCCCTAGAACACCTGAAATGGGTTATCCAACTCATGGGTTCTGCCTATGCGATCACTTACAAGAAGGGTAAGGACAATATGGTGGCAGATGCTCCTTCTCGCACATTTGATGACCTAGTTTCTCTTACAGCTATTTCTTTTCTTGTTCCAAATTGGTTGCAATTTGTTCAACAGGCCTATCATTTCTATGAACTCCATGCTTCTTCATTTGCAGGGTGCTCTGGGTTCCTCAAAATGTATGATCCGGAAAAATGTAACTTCTTTTGGTAGGGACTGAAAATGACAATTCAACAGATGGTGGTTGACTGTGATACTTTCTAGGTCAACAAGGGTGAAACGACACTCCTTTCAGGACTGCTCTAACCCTTGCCCATCCCTACATAGATTTGGATAACTATTTCTATGGATTTCCTAGAAGCGCTCCAGTGGTACAACACCACATCTAAAAGGACACCATATGAAGAAGTCTATGGACTGACACTGCCAGTTCTTCTTCCATACACCCTCGGTAGATCCCAAGTTCAGGAAATTGACTCGGTTCTTCAAAACCGCAATCAGATTATTCTCATTCTGCAGGACAATCTTCACATGGCAAGAATTCGACTGAAACAACAAGCCGATCAGCACCGTTCTGAGTGCACTTTTCATGCAGCTGATATGGTTCTTCTTCGTCTACATCCTTCCAAGCAGTCCTCCCTGGAACTCAAAAGGCGTTAGTGGCCTGGAATGCAACTCGAGGATGCTACAGGGGAACCACTCCTTCAGATTCTGCATCAATTTCCACATCTAAAGCTTTGAGGACAAAGCTTTTTCTAAGTGAGAGGGGATGTTAGGAACCCGTGTCAACCCTTCTCTTTACTTTGTTAGTATATTGTTGTTGGACGCATATGCTTTGTAAGCCGTCCCGTAGTATTTGTTGATCCATAGTTTGTATTATCCCATGGTATTGAACCATAGTATTGGACGCATATGCTTTGTAAGTCATCCCGTAGTATTATATGTCCCATTGTATTGACCCATATTATTGGGCATAGACTTAGTATATAAGTGTGTGTTGAGGCCAATGAAGGTACGGTAAATTTATTTGTATTGAGCTTGCTCAAAGGAGGTTTCCCCCTCGAAGTGGCCTGTGATCAATAACATCGATTCTGAGTTCTGTTATTTATGCTATCTCGTGTATTTTCATTAATTAATTGTTGCAGGTTCTTCACAAAACGATCTTCCTGACCATTGATGATGTAGTCCTTATTTTTTCTTGAAATTTCTAAACTATTTGATAGGTAATATGAGAAACTTATAACAAAAATTTCATATATATCGTTGATACCTTTCCGACGGTATAAAGAATGTTTAAAATGGAGGTTTGAGTAAGAAGTTATGGCTAAATTATGGAAGTTCTATTTCACTATGTTGTCTTTGTCGTGCATTGAGACATTGAGCATTTATATGACATCATAGCATTAGGAATTATCAAACATCTACACTTTTTATTGGCCATCATCGATGATAAATAGCCTTTTGAGTGTTTATTCTTTTGAGGTAGGATGCAAAACGTCTTTGCACCATTCATCTCTTCATCTTCCTGGTTCCTAGATGGCATGCTCTATGTGGGTGTTGGTTGATTTGATCATCATAATCTCCATATTTGTCTTTGTCTTCAAAGCTTCTCTCTTCTCTATGACCCAAGATCATTATTTCAACGAACTTGTCTCGGCATATCTTCATGGTTTACCTTGTCGTAATTATGTTCTCTACTCCTAGACCTTCACTTACTTATAAATAAAGGAAAACCCCCCTTTAGGATGTATTGAATTTTAAAAGATGTTGGAGAAACCCCCCTTTGAACAATAGATCATAAAGGAAAATAGAAGAAGGGAAAAGTATTATAAGAAGATGGGCGGTGTCTAAAGAAACCATTTACAACACTTAAGAACATCACATTATGATCAGAACATCACAATGCATTATTCAATATTGGCAAAAATCGATATCAGTACAACCCAGGGTCATTCTTTTATAGTCTCCAGATCTAAGTCACTCCCTTGAACTAGGGATGATCTGGTCCACGAATAAGGGCCATTGGTTCTAACCATTTCCAGGAAATCCACAATGTCCCATAGATCATTCAATCATTCAATCAACCACTATCAATCATTCAATCGACCACTCAGTCATGCCTCAAGTCGACTAATTTGCTATTCGACTGTTGTCTATTGATTGAATGTCTCTAGAACATCCATTGGTGTGATGAACCTGCATAACCTTTGGTTCCAACAACTCCCATCAACACAATGCTCTGGAGATTTAGGAGGTGAAATTATGTTCTCTGAACATCCCCCCCATAACTGCAGCTGCCTAAAGCCCAAGCATTTCCTGAAGTTTGACAAACTTAGCTTTTGGTAGAGGCTTCATAAAGATATCAACAATTTGTCTATCTATCTTGCAATAAACAAGTGAGACAAATTGTCCTATTTCAATGGTCTCGTGTAGTGAACATGAATTTCAACATGCTTCATTTGTATGTGAGAAACATGATAATCAATAACCTATATTGTACTCTAATTGTCACAATGGACAATAATCCAGGCCTAAACAGGAAAACCAAGCTCTTCCAAAATCTAGCGGATCCAAACTACATTTGTACTTGCATTGAAAACTCCACAATATTCTTCTTCTATAGTCGAAAGAGAGACTACTTTTTGTTTCTTAAATGACTAGAAGAATGGTCTATAACTAAGTCGAAACACATCGCTAGAAGTGGAATTTCGGTTATCAATTTTACCTCCCCGGTCGGAATCAGTAAACCCAACTAGTGGTTCTAAACCGTCACACAATATTTAATGACATACTGATAAGTTCCCTTAATATAGCCAACAATTATATTTGCAAATTTTCAGTGGATTTCTCTAGGATCATACATGAATAGAGTAACCACATTAACAACAAAGGAAAGATCAAGCTAACAATGAGTTAAGTAAATCAGGATACCGAACAAATGCAACAAACCAATATCAGTCATTTCAAAGGTATTTGCAAGTTGTTTCTTCAAACCCAAAATCAGATTGACATTGTTTCCAGTTATGAATAAATCATCAACATATAATGCCACAATCAAAGTATCACCATGAACATGCAATACATAAATACCATGATCAGATTCACAATGCTTGAAGCCAAGATTGATAAAGAAGTGGTCAATCTTCTCATACCAAGAACCCAATGCTTGTTTCAAACCATATAATGACTTTTTCAGTCAACAAACAAGACCATAATCTGTCACAAAACTAGGAATTTGTTCCATATATATTTCTTTAGATACGTATCCATGAAAAAAAAGAAATTTTAACATCTATTTGGTGAAGTTTCCATCCAAAAAGAGAAACAAGTGACATAATCAGTTGAATAGAGTTCATTTTTGCAATAGGAGCAAAGGTTTCAGCATAGTCAATGACGTTTTCCTAAGAGAAGCACTTGGATACCATTCGATCCTTATGATGTTCAACAACATCATCGAAAGTAAACTTGGTCTTGTATACCCATCAACACTTTACAACATTCTTTCTTTGTGGTCAAGGAACCCATTTCCAAGTTTGATTCGTTTGCAAAGAATCAATTTTAGCAGCCATAACAATTTCCCATTTAGGCACTCCCTAGGAATCGTCATAACTGGCAGTATCATAGGTTTCAAGAACACGTGCCATCAATGCAACACTTCCATGTTGTTTTTTACTATGGGTTTGCTAACCAATACTAGCATCTCCAACATCAAGTCCAATAGCTTCATTTGTTTTAGCAACCCAGCAAGGTAAGCAAGTCGATGGTCATTTAGGTCAATGTCTTGACATTGTTGGTCAGAGTAGACCAACTACCAGTCAACTTAAGAGTAGAATTTGACTATCTGGTCGATACTTCAAAGAAGGGTAGATTCTTCAAAAATATCAAATGAATCACTATGCAATAGACCATAGGAGGATTTCAACTTAGTACTATTTTCATCAAATATTACATTTATGCTCAACAATCGATAAGCATTTGATTCATCAGAATATCCTATCATGATGCGAGCATGACTTTTTGCATCCAATTTATTATTGTAGTTATCACTGATATGCACCCAAGCAACATATCCAAAGGTTTTGAGGTGTACAACATAAGGTTTTCTTCCTTGCCACTTCTCGACTAGAGTCATGTCACTGATAACTCTAGTTGGAACAAGGTTAAGGAAATAGTTTGAATAGTAAACAACTTATGCACAAATTTAGTTGAACGGTATTTGGTCTACATTGTGCAATAGGAACTAGGACATTTCTACTAAAGCCCTATTCTTACTCTCTATGACTCCATTCTGCTAAGAGGTGTGAGGGATAAATGAGTCTACTAGGAAATGCCATTTTGCAAGAGATATTCTTCAAATTATTGACTCACGTATTCTCCACCATTGTCTGATCTCAAGCATTTGATAGGTTGGCTCCATTTATTTTTAGCCAATGCCCTAAATTCCTTGAATATTTCAAAAACATGACTCTTATTCTTCAATATATATACCCATGTAAATCTATAGAAATCATAAATGAAGGTTAAAATATACTTTGCACTTGCTAATGAAGTTTTGTTCATGCAACAATATCACTGTGAACAAGTTCCAGTTTGTCTTGTGCTCACCATGCTTTTTCGGAATCAAAGGGTGCATAATGATGCTTTCCAAGTACACAATCTCTACAAACTTCATCAGGTGGAAAAATATCTAGGAGGCTAATAACCATATTATTTGTTACCTTCATCTTCAAACTTTGACAGTTCAGAGGTCCAAGTTGTTCATGCTAGATTCAAATTTTGTTATCGATCTGAGCAATAAGTGTAGTTGGTCTAGTTGGTCGGAAATATTTCCCAGGAGAGTCATAGAACTTGTATAGTCCATCTTTTGGGAGATAAATATCATGAAGCAACAGTTCCTCCCAAGCCTCAGACACTTTATGATAAAGCGATCTGACCAAAAACTTAACAGTATTCTTAGTTTGTGTAAGTTGGGAAACCAACAACAAGTTTTCACTCAAGATAGGAACATGATATACATTGGATATTTGACCATGCCTACATTTAACTTCCCCACTTCCAACAACCATGAGAGCATAATCATCAACTGTATGAATCTTTTATTCTGGAGCTCCACTTAGGGAAGAGAACAAAGAAGCATCCTTAACCATTTGATGAGTACAACCAAAATCGACTATCCATTATGTTTGAGTGGTATGGGTATGCAATGGTTGGGAAGTGCTAACAAAAAAGGTGATTTTTTCTATAGGTTGGTTGATTAAAGGACCATTCAACATGCCTTCTTCAAGATGCTTGACCTTTTCTTCCAAGTCTTTTGTCTTCTTCCAATAGGTTTTTTCCACATTTCCTACCTTTCCATAGTAGTGACATGTTTTCTTCTTTCAATTCTTCTTCGTCAATGTCGACTTGTTGATCTTTCCTTTAATAGATGGGTCAATACATTCATATCAATGATACAGTCGACCATGTTCTTTATACTTTTGCTTGATCTTTCCTTTGAGTAAGTGAGCCTGGTGTTTGCTACCAAGCTTCCCTTCTTCAAGCAACTTTTGTTGATCTTTAATCATTAAATCACAAAATATATCAAAGGTGAAGTCCTTACCATCTTGTTTGTGTGACATCCAATTGGCGCAAAATGAAGAGCATAATACATCATGAGATGTCCTCAAATTGATCGGGACCAGTTCAATGAGTTGTCCATCCTTCTTTGAAAAAAATTGACCACATTCGCCCAATTTCAAATGTAGCTCCTTGATGTGAGGAAAATAGTCCTAAATCCTTTCAAAGGAATGGGGTTCCAAAGAGATCAACTCTTTCTCTATCTACATCACTTAAATTCCATTAATCTCGTCAAACAAAAACTTCAGCTTACTCCATATGACATGAGGACAATCAATATTTCTTGTATGAAAATGAATTTCTCTTAAAATGTAGGTCGTAATGACCTCAACAACCTCATCCTTCTTTGCATCAATGACAAACTTAGCTTAGTCATCCATCAGATCTAGAATAATGACCTTAGTATATTTCCATAGTCCTTTGCTCTTCAATAAAGTTTCCATATCTGGTGCCCATATTGTATAGTTATGCCCATTCAAAATGACAGGTTCTATCTTGGAATCCATCTTTCTAATCTCAAACAGATATGATCCAAGTTCAAAAGAAAAGGTATCAATCGACAAATATTCAGCTCAAATTCGATCAACCCTAGATTAGACTCAACATGATTCACATACAACAGGATAGGTCAAAAACGATAGCTTTGATGCCATGTTGGGGAACCTCCCCTTTGAACAATATAACAGAAAAGAAAATAACAGAAAGGAAAAGTATTCCAAGAATATGGGTGGTGTCTAAAGACATTGTTTACAATACTTAAGCACAAAACATTATGTTCAGAACATCACAATGAATTATTCAATATTTGCAAATCGATATCAATACAACCCATAGGGTCATTCTATTATAGTCTCCACATCTAACAAAATCCCTTGAAATGAGGATGATTTGGTCCACAAATAGAGGTCGTTGGTTCTAACCATTTCCAGAAAATATGCAATGTCCCATAGATTAGTCATCTACTTTAGTCGAACCAACCACAACCTCGTCAACTATTCTATTAGCCACCCAATCTTGCTTCCAGTCGACTACTTTGCTAATCAACAATTGCCTATCGACTGACTATCTCTAGAATATCTAGAAATGTGATGAACTTGCATAACCTTTAGTTCCTGTTGATGTATTTGTAACTTCACAAGATATTATTCTATGTATTACACTTGTACTTTATTATATTCATGATGGAGATGTATTATTACTCCAATCAGAAGTGTTGTCATTTGTATTTGTAAGTGTCGCAAGTATTATTGTAAGTGTGACAAGTGTCGCAAGTATTATCTGATGGGTTATTAGACCACCTTGGTGGGGCCGGCCCTGCATGTGTCATGTGGATGGGCTATTAGGCTTCCTTAGGAAGTTTGCCCAACTAGAATTAAAGGCAGGTTAAGTTGTATATAAATAGAGAGTGAGTGTCTCTCATTCTATTCATTCACTCACTCATCCAACTCGCATAGTTGAGAGAGAGGAGTGCGCACAAGTGGAGGAGGAGTAGTTGTTGGAGTCATCTATCTTTTGGGGATTGATCTTTGTGATCTTTGTATTGGGGCTTATTCTATCTCTGAGGAAGATGAAGGGTTTTTCAACTTCTTGGTTTTCCTCAATGAAATGCTTTGTGTCCATTGTCTCTTGTGATTGTTATGCTGTGCGTGTTATTCTCTTAGTGATCCTAGATAATATTGAATGAAATTATTGAAAAATTAACATGGTATCAGAGCCATGCTAAGAAGAAGACACTGTGCAGCTGCGGAAGCTAGGCCTTCGTAATTTTTGGGTTTCTCTCCACAGATCATCAAAGGCAGGAGGCTAGGATGACTATCCTTGCAAGGGCGCATCTTTCTGTCGAGACAAAATTCAATTCTAAGCACTTTCAGTTTTTGGCCTGTCACTGTTGCGAGAAATTAGGGTTTCAGAGAAAGTTGGAATTTTTAGAATCTAAGACCACGACTGGATGCTCCTCAGGAAAATTGAAATTTAGAGACCAAGATCGAAGCTTTTGGTTGGGCAGAACCTCGGGCTCCATCAAACCCTAGTTCGGGATTTTGGTCGGAAAGGTGGAAAATTAGGGTTTCTGCAAAAGTTGGAATTTTTTAAATATGAGACCACTGCTGGATGCTCCTCAGAAAAATTGAAGTTTAGAGACCAAGATCAAACTTTTTGGCTGGGCAGAACCCCAGGCATTATCAAACCCTAGTTCAGTATTTTGACCAGAAAACCAGAAAACCAGAAATTGCAGATCTGGAAATTTCAAAGGAAATTTTGAGGGGTCAAATTTTGCAAATTTCAAAATTGAAGTATACCAGCTTGATTAGGTTAGCAAGACGCATCTTTCCATTCATTCAGAAGTTTGGAATTCAAAGTTTGAATTTTTAGGGTTTCTCTAACAAACCCTAATCCAACTCCAGATCTTGTTTTCAGCAATTCAAGTGGTAAGACCTAAATATTTTATTTCCATTTGAGTTTCTCATTAAGATGTCTCACCACACCAAGTTTGAGGATAAGCTTGAAGGAGCTGACAACTTTCGAGCATCGAAGTATAGGATTGGGTTAATCCTAGAAGAAAATGAATTGGACACCTACATAAGTGAAGAGATTCCAGTTCCAGAGGGAGATGAGTCTAAGGCCTTACACAAGAAGAACTTGGTCAAAGCCAAGAGAATCATTACTGATTCTATAAAAGACCATCTCATCCCCCCATGTGTCTTCTCTAAAGACACCTAAGGAGATGTTTGACTCATTGACCAAGTTGTTTGAAGGAAAGAATATAAATCTGAAGTTGACTTTGCGGAATCAATTGAAAGGGGTAAAGTTCTAGAATGGAGAGACCATCCAATCCTACTTTACTAAGGTATCTCAAATCAAAGAACAACTTGAAGCTGTGGATGAAGTAGTGGAGAATGGAGAAATTGTAATGGCCACATTGAATGGCCTACCTAGGTCATGGGACTCCTTCATCCAAGGTATCTGTGCAAGAAAGAAGTTGACCTCCTTCTGTAGACTATGGTAGGAATTTTCAAAAGAAGAAGCTAGGCTTTTGGCCCGAGAAGAAAAGATGGGAAATGAAGATCAAGCTCTCACATCACACGCTAAGAAAAGTAATCCCAAGAGGCAGCAATCTTTTCACAAGAGATCTTCACACCACCATCATCAAAGAGAGAAGAAAGATCTGAGATGCTTCACTTGTAATGAGAAGGGACACTTTGCCTCAGAATGTCCCAAGAACAAAAGGAAATCCAACAACAACAACAACAACAAGAGAAACAAGAAGAGATATCATGCTCATGCTGCTGAGGATGATGAACCTCCCAGGAAGAAGACTAAGGTAGAAAGTGAAGACTCTTCAAGTGATGATGAATATGATCTTATATCTCCTCTCACAGGTACTGTTACACATGGGTGTAATGATTGGCTCATTGATAGTGGGGCTTCTAGACATATGATGGTATTCAAAAAACATCTTATTGACCTATCTGAACATGAGTCACCTCATAAGGTGAAAATTGGGGGTGACTATCAATACCCTATAAAAGGAAGTGGTGAAGCCTCCTACAAGTTATACTGTGGGAAGTCTTTAAAGATGCAAGATGTTCTATATGTACCTGGACTCAAGAAGAATCTTCTCTCCATATCATCTTTGGATGCAAAAGGGATTAGAGTTGCATTTGTGGATGGCCAAGTACTTATGTGGCCAAAAGATAAGACCATAAATGATGCAGTAGTGATTGGAGAGCAAGAGGGAGGATTATACAAATTGAATGGACAACCTGAACATGCCATCGTACATGAATCCATGGAGCCAAGTGAAATTTGGCATAGAAGGCTTGCACATGTACACTATAGAGCACTACCAATTGCAAGGAAAGCAGTAGAAGGTCTTCCTGAAATTTAGTCAATTCATGAAGGTCTTTGCAAAGGATGTGCAAAAGGAAAGAACACAACGACGGCATTTCCAAGCAGTGAATGCAAAGCAAAAGGAATCTTGGATATTATTTACTCCGATGTATGTGGAACAATGTCATCCAGTTCTCTGAGTGGGTATGTATATTATGTTTCTTTCATTGATGATTTCTCTTGGAAGAATTGGGTTTATTTCTTGAAGAACAAAGATGAAGTATTCAGCAAATTCAAGGAATTCAAAAGCCTTGATAGAAAACCACAATGAAAAGAAGATCAAGACCTTTAGATCCGACAATGGTGGAGAATTCACTTCAGAAGACTTCAAGAAGTTATGCAGTGATTCAGGGCTTAAGAGGGAGTTGACTACTCCCACAATCTACAACAGAAAGGAGTAGAAGAAGCTACTTCAGAGTCAGACTCCAGTAGCTCCTACAAGGAAGCAAAGATTGAGAGGGAGTCCACCCAACAAACAAACAAAGATAAGTATTTGAATTGTCATTTCTTGTATATCTGATTGTTTAAATAATATTGTTCAATGATGTATATACTCATGTTTCTAGACTTAGGTTGTGTATGATGCATATTAGAATAATTGCATTAAATGAACAATATACTACTAATATGCATGTAATGGGTAAGTGGCCTATGGCACTGTACAACATTCCATTTCTACTTATCTAGAATGAAACCTCTTTGCTAACATGTTGGGAGTAGTGCAAACTCTTAACAATGTTCTGGTAGAGATGGAAGGCATCTAGAAAGTTACTGTATGAATACAGGATATGGATGAGTGATGTATTGAAGCATTGGCTAAGATAATTGCATGACTGTATGACATATGCCTTTATGTGTAAGACCTTGTTCTGAAAACTATGATAAGTTTCTAATCATGCAATTAAATTTGACTTGTAGGAAAGGTCGTGTACAATTACCTACAAAAGAAGGACTACGACATTTGTTCCAGCAACGAAGATATCTATTGAATATGTTGAAGAATCTGAAGTTCCCAAGATCCGAGATGCTGTAATGGAAGAATTCCATGATCGAGGAATACCAGTCGATCATGAATAATGATGTTTGGTATGTGGTCCCAAGACCAAAAGGTAAGTCTGTTGTGACTTCCAAATGGATCTACAAGATCAAGCATGCTGCAAATGGCAACATAGAGAAATACAAGGCAAGGTTTGTAGCTCGTGGCTTCTCCCAGAAAGAGGGGATAAATTATGAAGAGACTCTTGCACCTGTAGCCAGATACACTTCCATCAGACCAATACTTGATCTGGCTGTAGTGATGAAGTGGAAGATACACCAGATGGATGTCAAGACAACATTCTTGAATGGTGTAGTTGAAGAGGAAGTGTATGTGGAGCAGCCACTCGGTTTTGAGACACATGACAGGGAGTCATATGTGTGCAGATTGAAGAAAGACTTGTATGTCTTGAAGCAAGCACCTAGGACATGGTACGGAAGGATAGACAACTTCCTATCTAGTTTAGGCTTGACCAAGAGTAAAGCGGATTCCAACCTTTACTACAAGGTTGAGGAAGGAAATCCAGTGATACTCCTATTATATGTGGATGACCTGTTTGTGACAGGGGAGGATAGGTTGATTGTCGACACGAAGAGGAAGCTTGCTGCTGAGTTCGAGATGAAGGACTTGGGTATGATGCATTAATTTCTAGGTATGGAGGTGTGGCAGAGTGCAGATGGAATATTCCTTGGACAAGGGAAGATCCTGAAGCGGTTCAGGATAATGGACTACAAGGCCATGGGCACACCTATGGCATCGAACAAAGCTATTGAGTGATGTTTCATCAGAGTTGGTTGACGCCACGATGTATCGTTAGATGATTTGGTCCTTGATGTACTTGACGAACACGAGACCAGATAGTTGTTTTGCGGTGAACACCTTGAGCCAGCTTCTAATAGATCCCAGACATGTTCACTTGATTGCTGTAAAGCATATTCTGAGGTACCTGAAGGGTACAATTGATTATGGTCTCAAGTATGATGCGAATCAAAAGTTTAACCTGCAGGGTTATGTTGATTCAGATTGGGCAGGAAGTGGTACAGATAGGAAGAGCACTTTGGGGTGCTGCTTTAGTATGGGACCAGGTGTGATCTCTTGGTTTAGTAGGAAGCAATCCTACTTAGAACTGAGTACTGTTGAAGCAGAGTATGTCATAGATTTTTTGGCTAGTTGTGAGGTACAATGGCTAAGGAAGCTACTGACTGATTTATTTGATCTCCAGTTGGATGCTACCTGTATCTATTGTGACAACCAAAGTTGTGTGAAGTTGTCAGAGAACCCGGTTTTCCATGACAGGTCGAAGCACATCGAGATCAAATATCACTATATCAGGGATATGGTGCAGCGAGGAGCCGTGAAGCTCCAATATGTTGCGACGGATGAGTAGATTGCAGATGTGTTGACCAAACCACTAGCCAGAGTGAAGTTTGAATGCTTCAGAGAGAGGCTTGGTGTTCTTCAGATAGAAGATACTTCGAGGAGGAAGTGATGGGACACATTTGAAGGATCCATTCCAAGCATGGTGGTAGGAGGATCCTTCCCATGGATGTGTATGTAAGCATTGTGTGATGAGAATCAGGACGATGCTCCGGATGATGTTCTACATGATGATGATCAGGGTGATCATGTGTGATGATGATATGCATCAGGACGATGCTGTGACGATGATCAGGATGATCATGTGTTGTTGATATGCATCAGGACAATGCTATGACGATGATCAGGATGATCATGCGATGATGGTGTGCATCAGAATGATGTATTGTATGATGATGATCAGTATGATCATGAGCATCAAGATGATGCTTCATGCGAGGATGATCAGGTTGATCATGAGTATCAGGGTGATACTCCGTGGCCGTGGACAAGTTGTTTGATAAGCATATAATCTTGCCCTAGGATATTTGTAGATACTCTTGCGAGGTTTTGCGTATGGCATATAATAGCTCCTTAAGAGATCTGGAAAATGCTCTTTCGAGGTTTTGCTTGGGAGGACAAATAATATTGCCATGGGAGATTTGCAGATACTCTTGCGAGGTTTTTCCTATGGCAGATAATAGCTCCCTGGGAGATCTGGCAAATGCTCTTTCGAGGTTTTGTCCTTGGCATATAATGTTTCCCTGGGAGATCTAATAGGTTGAGCAGCAAGCTCGTAATCAGTCCTGGGATGCTCTTTCAAGGTTTTTCCAGACCACATGTAATCAGTCTTGGAGATCCAATATATTGTGCTAGGCACAAAAAAGTCCTGGGAGGCTCTTTAGAGTTCTTGCCAGTCATTCTATGCACATAAACATTCATGGGACACTCTTTTAAGGTTTTGTGGTGGTCACATGTAATAGATCCCTGGGAGATCCGATAGGTTGAACAACAAGCTCGTAATCAGTCCTGGGATGCTCTTTCGAGGTTTTGTTGATGTACGTAATCAGTCCTGAGGATTTCACAGGATGGCCGGCTCGCAGAGATGATGAAGACCCACAGTAGGCTAGGCCTACATCCAACATGAAAATGGGCTAGCTCTGTAGAACTTCCTATGACGAGAAGAATTGAGAGATAGCCCAGTGATCGAGATGACTAGTACAGGAGCAGTGAAGATGATGCTCCGTGATCCAGTGACAATGATCCAGCTCCATAATTGAATATTTGTGCCGATATGTATTGATGACCCGTGTCTAGAGAATTCCTTCCTAGTTAAGAGGGACTGTTGATGTATTTGTAAATTCGAAATATATTCTTCTATGTATTACACTTGTACTTTATTATATTCATGATGGAGATGTACTATTCCTCCAATCAGAAGTGTCGTCATTTGTATTTGTAAGTGTCACAAGTATTATTTGATGGGTTATTAGACCACCTTGGTGGGGTTGGCCCTGCATGTGTCATGTGGATGGGTTATTAGGATTCCTTAGGAAGTCAACCGAACTAGAATTAAAGGCAGGTTAAGTTGTGTATAAATAGAGAGTGAGTGTCTCTCATTCTATTCATTCACTCACTCATCCAACTCGCATAGTTGAGAGAGAGGAGTGTGCACAAGTGGAGGAGTAGTAGCTGCTGGAATCATCTATCTTTTGGGGATTGATCTTTGTGATCTTTGTATTGGGGCTTATTCTATCTCTGAGGAAGTTGCGCAGTTTTTCACCTTCTTGGTTTTCCTTGGTGAAATTCTTTGTGTCCATTGTCTCTTGTGATTGTTATGTTGTGCTTGTTATTCTCTTAGTGATCCTAGATAATATTGAATGAAATTATCGAAAAATTAACAGTTCCAACAAAAACAACAACAACAATAACAACAACTTAATAATAAAATACAATAAAAAAACTTAAAACTAAATAAAACTAAATACTATAAAATAAAATTAAAACTAAATTAAAAATTAAAACAAAAAGTAAAATCAAACTAAGATATTAATACGCTAACTAGCTTCCCATGTATCCATTTTAGCATTCATTGCAAAAATACCTTTTAATATGCCCTTTTAAAATTCATATTTAATTTCACATACTCCCCAAGAGGGAGAAGGGGTTTACATGCCATACATTTGCATCATGACCACGTTCAAGACGAATGAGTTTTAACATAAAAAGTTATACTTAGAACCTAACGCTAAGATAACTACATTGTTGTTGATGTGTCTCTCTTGTCACCAATACCTTATTCTCTTTTAACCATCATCCACGTGAAGGGGGATAGGCAATGACATATGCTTGATGTTGGTGCTTGGTTATGTTTTTAAAAAATTCCTTAATCCTAAACTTATTTTAAAACTCCTTATAAAAATCATGCCCATGTGGATCTTGTAACCCCACCGAGCGCTGACCTATGGCTAGCCTAGCCACAAAATCGTCGACATGAATGCTAGATTAGTGATAATGTTTCCAACAGGTCATGCAAACCATATAACTAGCAATTTCTCCAAGAAGGTGCAATAATACGTCAATAAGGTTGTTGTTGGAGGGTAAAAAAGGCTGAAAAGGGAAACTAAAATCGAGTTGTTGTAGACCTTGTGATGTACTTTGACGAACTTCAAAATTTAGAACTTCAAGATTCTAAATATATAGCAAGTTGTAGCATCAGGAAAATAAAATTTATGTCAAATCTTTGCTCAATAGGGGAGTAAAGGCATTGAAGATCCCCAAATGTAGTAGATTTATATTTTACACTGAAACTCCAACAAGCCTTGTGCATAAGTTATAAAATGTTTTTATACAATAAAATTAATGGATTAAAATAGATCACATGAGTGTCCTGAAATAGAAAGGGACTAATGTACATACAACTACCAATATTTTTTCCAAACATGGTTGTCACCTTTATTAAATATTTCAACAAAGCTATAGACCATATGATATGATAATCTGTCAAATATTTCAACATAGCTAAGCCATATGACATGATATTATGCTTGCAGGATTGTACCCCATAGTGTCCTTTTATAATATTGAGATATCAAATATGATTTCATAATATGTTCATAACTCATAATTTTTGATAAATTTATCATTGTTGATAATTTTTTACAATGATTCATTACCCTTGAGTAGCATGTCATGCCTACAAGGCAATGCTAAGGGTATGTGGACTAAGACAGCCTTTGGAAACTGTAATCTTTCAAGTGAAATTGGTAGTTAACCTTGCAATGAGTAAAAGCAACACAATAATGAAATGATTGCCGATAGTGTGTCACTGAGTTATGAACTATTCATCAACAAGTAGCAGTCCTCTCTTTTAGCTCAACCAAACCCTTGTAGTCTCGTAGTCTAATTGTTGTGTATTGTTAGTAGGCACTGAGTTGTGAAACCATCTCCTACAACTTTATGGCCAAATCATTGTATCAAAGCTTAAACCATTTCTAAAGGAGTTTTTTAGAAGGCATATTCCAAGTAACCTTGTTCTAGCTCATAAATCTATTTACTCAGTTGAGATAAGGATAAAACAATGTCTCTCAAATACATTTGGTAAAACTTAAAGGCCTATGAAAAAGTCCAATGAAATTTCTCTGAAAACTCAAAAATAATGCTATTAAGTACTGGCTTCAACCAGAGTTGCATCAATTGGGTGGAGGAATGGTATTCAACTGCAGCTTTCTAAATTCTTTCTAAGGATGGGTTGTACTTTTTTTTATCAAATTCTCCAAATGGATAGATCAAGGATTCTCCTTGTCCCTCTTCCCTTTTATACTAATATTTAAACCATTCATAACAACCTTGACCAAAGTTTAAAGATTGATTTCAACCTCAAAGTCCCATGGGATTTGCAGAGTTGTTGCATTGTCAATTCTCAACACTCCCAATGAAAAGTTTAGAGCTTTGTATTTTTTAGTCCAAACAAAGTATGTAGACAAACTTCAATTGTGCATCTGAAAAATGGAGCTCCAACATGAAATTAAAGAACTAGTGATAAATTATTTTAAAAAAACAGTAAGTGACAAATAGACGCAATACTTTATGAAGCTTGACAACCATTGATACAAAGAATTTGTTGATATCTTTATGGCTATTGACAATACAAATAATTTGTATATTGAAACATAGAAATCATTTTGGACAAATAATTTTTATGAACAATTCTCAAGCATCTTTGTAGAAAAAGAATACAAGTAGGATAGTCACAAGGGACAAGGGAGCATAAGACAAAAGGTGCAAAGTCATAGTCCTCTGATAAAAAAACATAACACTCCGAAAAAGCTCTAGACCATTAAGGTGTAACTCTCCAAGAAAACTGCAGAGCTTTGAATATAATCATACAAAGAATACAATATGTTGAATATAAAAGAGACGGGAAAAAGTATCCATATGAAAAAACCTTGTTCTCGATCCATCTTAATGTTATGTCCATTCCATAAGAGGAAATGGAGCTGAAATTGCTTCAAAATTAAAGAGCTCTATTTGAAAAATGAACCCCCTCCAAGAGAGTATTAGATGCCATGTTCAACACTCCTCAAATAGAAGATATCATTTTGTTCATAGGATGTTGTTTGTGATAATACAAATAGCTTTTATTTTATTTTCCCCTCTAATCATTGTTTATTTACCTGAATGCATTTTCAATTGGTTTTTAAACTAATTATTTGGAAAACTAATGATTGGTAGGATATGGTAGGTTGTTGTCATGTGAGCAAGAACATTAAGAGGTCAAATCTCCACTTGAAGCCTCCTACTACTAAACTTGCAAGCTACCAATTCTCCATGGATATCTCCAAGGTTTTATTCACCTTTCCACATTCGAATTTCCATTAGATTAGTTTGTTGAGTTGATTAGGGATAGAGAAAGTTATATAGTTTGAGTGTTTCTTTTTATTTTTGTTTCCACTAGCTTTGCAATTAGTGGTAGATGGCTATTTTTCTCACACTACACAAATAACCTGACAAAAATGACTACTATGGTTTGTTTCATATGTTTACAAGCCACAAGATTAATATAAAGTTATATATGTATTCCAGAATGTGGACATGCTCATTAGATTATATTGTACATGTTTCTTTTGAACATACCAAGTTTGAACTTATCTTGAAAACTCTAAGAAATTAATCTTTGTAACTATGTACTGAGATGGGCTTGGTCCTTTATAAAAAGGTAAAAAGCAGAGCTTGACATGAACATGATTACTCACTTCTCAACATGATTACATCCACTAGGAATACTAAAGCAGGTGTCTCAATCAAATCAAAGATATGTTTCATTTCATTAAGATAAGCACAAGTACAAACATGAAAAATAAAATAAGTTTTTTATAACATAAATTTCTTTTTAATGTTGTGTTGTTAAGAACATGGACTTAAATGAAATGTACTCTTAATCATGATCACAATACACATGCTATTGAAATAGCATAAATTAATATAGATCCATCTCAAACTCAGTTTTATTTAGCACTAAGAAGAATTTAAAAAACAAAATCAAATGTAAACCTCTCAATGTTGTGCTAAGATGGATATATGCTCTTTTTTATGGTGGTAATCAACAAATAGTTACCTTTTAAAATTATTTTGTATTTAAATTTTTACATTAAAATTGATTTTTTTTTTCATTTTAACTTATTAACTTTAACCACAAATATGACACATCTCTTACATCAAAAATATAAAATTCACCTCTTCGTTTTTTAATGCAACTGGCACAATGAAATTGAAAAAAGATATTATCAAAAATTTTCATTTTAACTTTACAAGCCAAAGCATATAAATTCATTTATAAATAAAATTGCAACAAGATATTAGCAAGAAATTCAATGTGAATCGATTTATTGGTGTTTGCATCATGATCGAAAGCAACTTTTCAAAACATTACATTTTTTTCACTTGAGTTAGATAGGACTACAACAATTATTTGAAATGAAAATAAATATATTAATATTCACATATAACCAAAATACGTCAATGGGACTGCAAGCAATAAGGAGTGATGACAACCGTACATGGAGTGCTTAATGCATCTCACTCTGAATAGATGATCCCATGAACAATTATCCAGCTTAGTAAGGCTCTCCCCAAAGTCACTAGTATTAATCACTAACCTTTTTCTTTCATATGTATGACTAGCTGAAAATTATTTTTGGCTACCAAATTATTTCCCGTACAATTTTTTCCCAAAGTTAAGGTAAATGTGGAGAAGTGTTAAAAAAAATTAGATGTTATTTTGGTGGCAAAAATGCTAGGTCAAAAAAATAAAAATGCAGCTAGCTATCAGTTCTAAAAAATGATATATAAGGGAAACTTTGACGTTAAAAAATTTCACAGAGATAAGCTGGTGATATAAAAAAAGACATATATGGTCTTACAAACATCTTGTTGTTAGCTCCATAAATGATGTATTCTCAACTATACATAATGATTTTTTACTTCTACAAAGAAGCTTCTACCCATTAACAACAGAA
Organism: Larix kaempferi; assembly: GCA_027924585.1. NCBI lineage: Eukaryota > Viridiplantae > Streptophyta > Pinopsida > Pinales > Pinaceae > Larix > Larix kaempferi. Next base: position 1,920,326 of record BSBM01001363.1, read on the forward strand.
AGAAACTATACTTTGTTTACTACAAACTTGGGAACAAAGCTCTCGTATTCTACTATTCTTCCATCAGATACAATATCAAATGGATGGATCTTAGTCTTGCTATTAGTTTGGCACGTCAATGTCAATACGTTGGCACTCTGTGATGACAGCTTTAACACTCTATTTTGGTAAACCATAGCATCATGATCTCTTCTAGTTTCATTTTGTTTGATCCACTTCAACTTCGGTTCTCAGTGATCTAACTGATCTGTCTTTGAAGTTTAAAAAATCCACATGATTATGAAATCTGCTAGGAAATGTTTTAAGAGAGTTAAAGGCTAGATAGAACACTAAAATGAGCCATTTCTTCATAAAGAGATTGGACATCAGTTTACAAGGTGGCTTGAACAAGCCAAACAATACTAAGAATTTTTACACAAGAAACCAAAAATTTGTTAGGCTTTACCTAGTTCCCTTGTCAATAATGCTCCATGGGAACATAAAATTTCTTTGGCTTTTGATCAAATTTGGTAACATCAGTAACACAATAAAATAGAACTCATTTTTTAGTCATATCGAATTTCTACACGAATCAATTATTATGTGTTGGTGTGAACAATGATGCAAAGTTGATCATTTAGAATCCATATCTAATTTGATAAGTTCCTGATTTTGGATTAGAATGCTATGCTATAGTGCTAATTATGGACTTTCGACGGGACTCATGTTCCTGGGTAAATGTGACTTCTATATATAAACAAGTTGTAATATGTACCGCAAGCTTAATGGCAAAAGAGAACCAACGCACCCCCTCCCCCCAATATTTGTTGGTTGTGGAGCCTGATCTTCCAGATTTAGAGATTTTATTCAGTTGTGTTTGTACCCTAGGATTATTGTACACCCATTCCCTAACCTTAGGGTTTGGGGGCAGCGCCCTCGAGAAAACGTTTTGGGGCTGTTTTCAACAACAGTTTTCGTGCCCATGGTTTTGGGTAACCTATGGTATTTTTCCATTGTATTTCCCTTTTAAAAAAAAGACATTGTAACACGACTAGGGTTGATGTATTAGGTATTATGCATTGTAAATATCTCTAAGATCGGAAGAGAGACTGTGAAACAATGAAGAGGAAGTGTAGCGGTTGTGCTGCAGGTTGTATCCCTTCACTTTGTTGGACGATATAATAATAAGGACTGGCAATTTCAGTGTGGACGTAGCCCATCTTGGGTGAACCACGATATATTGGTGTCTCTCTTGTGATGTGTATGTGTGATTATATTTTCATTTTTGTTTATTGTTATTGCTCGGTGATCCTGTTTTACTAACAATTGGTATCAGAGCCAAAGTTCTATTTGGCAGATAAACCCATAGGAAGCTGGAAGCTAGGGTTTCTGGTTCGAGTGGGAGCAATGGCAGAAGAAGGAAAGTTTAAGGTCGAGAAGTTTAATGGACAAAATGTCTAGTTATGGAAAATGCAAATGGAAGACTATCTATACCAGAAGGATCTATTCCTATCATTGGGAGGAAGAACAAAGCAGCCAACGGCTATGAAGGATGAGGAGTAGGAGGTTCTTGACAGAAAGGCACTAGGAACAATACGGCTGTCCCTGGATTCATCGGTGGCTTTCAATATCTCAAAAGAAACGACAACGGAGTGTTTGATGAGCGCACTGGGTAAGCTGTATGAAAAACCCTCGGCCTCCAATAAGGTATTTCTAATGAAGCGTTCATTTAATATGAAGATGTCTAAAGGTGGATCTGTTACTAATCATTTAAATGAATTTAATATAGTTACAAATCAACTAAATTCTGTAAGTGTGAACTTCGATGATGAGGTTAGGGCTCTTATGATCTTATGTTCATTGCTAGAAAGCTGGAATAGCTTGGTCATGGCTGTAAGTAACTCTATCTCTGGTTCAAACACATTGAAATTTGATGATGTTATTGATGTTATTATTAGTTAGGAAATGCGAAGAAAAAGCACAGGTGAGACATCAGGTAACGCGTTGACCATGGAGAGCAGGGGAAGACAAAAGGAGAGAGGAAAGATCCAAGGTAATCGTAGCAAGTCTAAAACAGGTAGATCCAAGTCCAGACTGAGAAAAATAGAGTGTTGGAATTGTGGAAAGAAAGGACATATGAAGAAAGACTGCAGATCTCTAAAGAAGAAAGGACATATGAAGAAAGACTGCAGATCTCTAAAGAAGAAAGGAGATGGACAGCAGGAAAATACCCAGGAAGCAAATGTAGCAGGTGATGTGTTACAAGATGCTTTGATTCTTGCATTAGATAATACAAGTGATTATTGGGTAGTAGATTTAGGGGCTTCATGTCATGCTACACTCCATAGGAAATATTTTCATGATTATGTTCCAGGAGATTTTGGACACGTTGATTGGGTGATGATGAGCCATATAAAATTGTTGGAATGGGTAAGGTATGGATAAAATTTAAGAATGGAATTGATTGGTTGCTGAAAGATGTAAGGCATATTCCTGCTATGAAAAGAAATCAGCTAATCTCAACAGGGCAGTTGGGAGATGGCGGCTGTCTATCTACATTTGGAGAAACATGGTGGAAGATCACTAAAGGATCAATGGTGATAGCAAAAGGACACACGGTAGGTACATTGTATTTATGTCCTCATAATACTGACCATTCTATCCCTTTAGCTTCCACAGGAACAAATACAACATTGTGGCATCATAGGCTTGGCCACATGAGTGAGAAGAGGATGCAGATTCTCCACTCAAGGAAGTTGCTTCCAGATTTGAAGCAGGTAAGTTTGGAATTCTGTGAGAACTGTGTTTATGGAAAATAGAAGAGAGTCATATTTCTCAAAGTTGGGAAACAGAAGAAGAATGAAAAGTTAGAACTTTTGCATACATATGTATGGGGTCTGACTCAGGTACAATCTCTTGGTGGCTCTCATTATTATGTTACATTTATTGATGATGCAACTAGAAAAACTTGGGTTTATTGCATTAGACATAAATATGATGTGTTTGCTACTTTTAAGAAGTGGAAATCTTTGGTTGAGAATGAGACAAGACAAAGGTTGAAGTGTTTCAGATATGATAATGGAGGTGAGTACTCCGGCAAGGAGTTTGATAGTTATTGTTCATACCATGGGATTCGTAGAGAGAAGACAGTCCCAGGAACACCACAAGAAATGGTGTGTCTGAAAGGATGAACAGAACGATCATGGAGAGTGCAAGGTGTATGAGATTGCATGCAGGGTTTCCCTTACAGTTTTGGGCAGATGCTGTAAATACTATTGTTTATTTAATAAACAGAGGGCCTTCAAGTGCTTTGGATGGTGGTATTCCAGAGGAGGAATGGACAGGTAAAAAGGTAAACTACTCATTTATGAGAACGTTTGGTTGTGAAGCATTTTTTCATATTGATAAAGATAATAGAACAAAGCTTGAAGCTAAATCCAAGAAATGTAACTTCTTTGGATATGGGATTGATGATTTTGGTTATCGCTTATGGGATTATGAAAATAACAAAATCATTAGGAGTAGAGATGTGATATTAAATGAAAAGGTCATGTATAAAGTTCAGTTGTAGGGAAAGAAACAAGAAAAGGAAAACACAGAGTACACAATACTTGATGAAATTAAAGAAAACGAAGTTCCAAAGGTGCCAGAAAATCAAGAACAACATCAAGTACTTGAAACTCCTACAACTGCAAGAAGATCTACCAGGTTAAGTAGACTCCCTGAAGGATACTCTCCTTCAATGTACTATTTATTGATGACTGATGCTAGTGACCCAGAATGTTATGCAGAAGCAATGCAGGTGGAAACTAGAAAGAAGTGGGAGCAAGGCATGAATGAGGAGATGGACTCATTGGTAGGAAACCAGACTTGGGATTTGGTTCAGTTGCCTGCTGGTAAAAGAGCATTGCAAAAAAAATGGATTTACAGGTTGAAGGAAGAAGAAGGAGGTAAGAAGCGGTACAAGGCCAGTTTTGTTGTAAAGGGATTTGCACAGAAGAAAGGTATATATTTCGATGAAACACTTTCTCCTATTGTTAAGATGACTTCAATTAGGACTATCTTAAGTCTAGTGGCAGTAGAAGATTTGCATCTTGAACAGTTAGATGTAAAAATAACCTTTCTCCATGGGGATTTCGAGGAAGAGATATATATGTAGTAGCCACAAGGGTATGAGGTCAAAAGGAAGGAGGATTTGGTATGCAGGTTGAAGAAAAGCTTGTATGGCTTGAAGCAAGCTCCAAGGCAGTCGTATTTAAAATTTGACAGGTTTATGTTAGAACAAGGTTATAGTAGATGTCATTCTGACCACTGTATTTATTTCAAGAAGCTAGACAATGAAAGATATATTATCTTGTTATTGCATGTGGATGACATGCTTGTTGCAGGGTCTAACATGCAGGATATAAATGTACTCAAAAGGAAGCTAGCTAATTCATTTGCGATGAAGGATTTGGGTGCTGCAAAGAAAATCCTTGGTATGAGAATAACGAGAGACAGGAAAAATTGCAAATTGACATTGTCTCAGAGTGAGTACATGCAAAAGGTGTTGGAGAGGTTCTGAATGCATAATGCAAAACTAGTTAGTACACCTTTGGCCATCCATTTCACTCTAAGTAAGGAAATGTGTCCCAAGACACAGGAAGAGACAGATTACATGTCCAAGATTCCCTATCAATCAGCAGTTGGTAGCTTGATGTATGCCATGGTGTGCACAAGACCAGATATTGCACAAGCAGTGGGAGTTGTGAGCATATATATGAACAATCGAGGTAAAGAACATTGGAAGGTAGTACAGTGGATTCTCAGGTATTTGAGAGGTACTACCACTGAGGCATTATGTTTTGGAGGTTCAGACACTGTTCTACATGGATATGTTGATACATATATGGTAGGTGATAAGGATAAAAGGAGGAGCAACACAGGGTATGTGTTTATTGTAGGTGGATCAATAGTAAGTTGGATTTCGAAATTGTAGAAGGTTGTTGCACTCTCAACAATGGAAGCAAAGTATGTTGCTATTACAGAGGCTAGCAAAGAGATGATCTAGTTGTAGAGGTTTATGGAGGAATTGGGTAAGAAGCAGAAGGATATCAGGTTGTATAGTGACAACCAGAGTGCCATTCATCTTGCAAAGAACTCAACATTCCATTCCAGGACTAAACATATACAGCTCAAGTATCATTTCATACGCTTTGTTCTGGAAGATAAACTATTGAAGCTAGAAAAGATACATACTAGCCAGGATCCTACAGACATGTTTACAAAGGTAGTGACTAGAGAGAAATTGAGTTCTTGCTCTACTTCAGTTGGCCTTCTAGCATGAAGGTGAAGAGGAGAAATGTGCCACGTCTAAGGTCCAGCAAGTGCAATAGAGGTGGAGTTGTTGTGATCAGTCTCCAAGTGGGAGATTGTTGGTTGTGGAGCCTAATCTTCCAGATTCAGAGATGTTATTCAACCGTGTTTGTACCCCAGCTTTACTGTACACTCATTCCCCAACCTTGGGGTTCAGGGGCAATGCCCTTGAGAAAATGTTTTTTGGGCTATTTCCGCCAACAGTTTTTGGGCCCATGGTTTTGGGTAACCCGTGGTATTTTCCCATTGTATTTACCTTATAAAAGAAAGACATTGTAACACGGATAGGGTTGATGTATTAGGTATTATGCATTGTAAAGATCTCTGAGCTCGGAAGAGAGACTGTGAGACAGTGAAGAGGAAGTGCAGCGGTTGTGCTGCAGGTTGTATCCCTTCACTTTGCTGGATGGTATAATAATAAGGACTGGCAATTTTAGTGTGGATGTAGCCCATCTTGGGTGAAGCATGATATATTGATGTCTCTCTTGTGATGTGTATGTGTGATTATATTTGCATTTTTGTTTATTGTTATTGCTCTGTGATCCTGTTTTACCAACAATATGTTGATAGTTGTGATCTCCTTATTTTAACAATAGAGGGAATTAGGCCTTTAGCCAAAATAGATCGTTTATACATTGCAATCATTATCTTGGCATATTTTGATCATCAGAGGGCTTTTACTCCTAATCTATGAGATTTGGGTATGGATGGCACTTAAAAGTAACTCACATTTGCTTAAATTCAAAAAGTTTGTAATTTGATGCTACCAATTATGGTTGAACTTGAAGTATCTGTAGTCTTACAATGGCCGAACTTGAAGTATCTGAAAGCAACAATTTTTTGCATAGAATTGTTTTTAGCTGGAACATGAAAATGCTTTTGTAACCAATGCTTTCAAAACTTCTAGCCCTACTTTTCTCATATCCTTTCTCATTTATTTTCATTGGCATTGGACCTTTTAATTGGACAACTTGTCATATTTATCTTTTGGCATTTTCTCTCAATGCCATATTTAACTTCTAACTATGTTTACCTTGGATGGTTCTTTGTTGTTCAATTGGATGACAACCATTCATAGGAGATTTCAAAAGAGCGGGTATCAATAGTGGTTCCGCGTTGATTAACAACTACTAAAGATTCTATGAAGGTATACTCTATTAGTGATAAGATCATTGACATATCTAGCTCGTTCTCTCGTATTTGTGTTATGTTCTTTGCCAGGGTTTTAGGTAAAGAAACAAGTTTTCTTGTTCTTCTGTTATTACTACTCAAGCAATGGTTTCAAGAGGCTCAATATCCACTCAAAAAGGGAAAAAATTATTAGCACCTATATTGCATGGTGTTTTCCTGAGAATTTTCCTGAGTTGTTCTGAGCATTTTTGGGCATGTTTGGGCCATCGAGCAACATCATCTTAAGTCTAGGCCAATTCTGAGCCTGGAAGCAATGGTTCTGGGCATAATCTAGACTGTTAGCAAATATGTAAGAAGTACTCTGGACAGCCTTAAGTCAAACCTAAACAGACTTGTGCATGCTCCTAGCAATCTTATAGCTTAAGCAGAGGCCACTTCTCAAATATGGGCTACTTCTGAAATTCCAATGAGATGGAAAGGGGGTGAAGGAAAAGAGTTCCTAAATCTGAGTATGGACAGTACAAAAAGTTAATTCTGGGCCATAAATCAGTATGCCCTCTGTACATTTAGACCTCAAACAACAAAACAATAATGCATTTCCAGGTCTGTTGTAATGGTGAAAATCAAGGATCTGTTTGAAGGTAAATGTAAGCACTGAAAAGGAGAAATATTTACTCATGGCGGTTAGTAGTAAGGTTTTATTTCAAACCTGAAGCATATTGCTTCTCAAATTTAAAGGGTCAATTAATTTTTTTTTTTTTTTTTTTTTTTTTTTTTTTTTTTTTTTTTTTTTTTTTTTTTTTTTTTTTTTTTTTTTTTTTTTTTTTTTTTTTTTTTTTTTTTTTTTTTTTTTTTTTTTTTCTGCCAGTCTCCTACCTAAAGCACTCTGGCTTGTAGCTACTTGTTTTAAGGATGACATCTTTAACACTCTATTTGGGTATAAAACTATGGCATCATAATATGTTCTAGTTTCATTTTCTTTGATCCACTTCATACTTCAGTTCTCAGTGATGTGGCACGACATGTCCAAGGTATCCAAAATACTGATGGGCATGATATGTCTAATGCATTGATCCTAAAGATGGTAAATAGTTTGAGAAAAGAATAGAACCCAGTCAAAGCCCATAAAAATGATGGAGTGGCAAATGGGTTTTTCTATTTTTTCCTAAATAGCTCTTCTATAAATTTTGTATAATTATTCTTTGCTAGATCATCTCCACAGACACAAGGCAGATCATCTTCTTCGAGTGACCTCTTTTTTCCTTTGGACAAAAGAGAATTCAACCACCAAAATGTCATCCTGCTAAAGAATATTGGCTTGGAAAAAGGAGTCACATTGGAATTTAACTTCATCAGCATCTGATCTTCCTCATAAAACCTATGGAAGGAATGAGAAACCCATGATTTATGTTATTCCTCTTAGAAGGGGTTTTGACAAAAGACCACAGTCTGAATTCTTCAAATCCCTTTTCGCAGCACAAATGAGCAACAAACAACATCTTGGCCATGAGACAAGGGAGAGAATACTCTTACAGGGAAGTTCTCTATCAATGATGAAATTCAACCCAACTGCAACACAATCGAATGTTTCAAGAAAAAATGACATGATCCACCAAACACACACAAATGTCATCACAAACCGCGTTAACCCACTAGTTACTGTTAATCCGAACCATGCTAATCCTTGAACTGAAAGTACAAGGCATTCATGCAAAGAAGTCATTCATGCAAAGAAGTTAAATGAAACCAATTTCCCAACTGCTCTTGTAGAAACCAAATCCCTGATATCAAATTAATCACACCCAAAATAATATGTATCACTGCGACATATATGCGAATTGGATTTTGACCTTTCACATTTCTTAGTATGCTTGTCCTACTTACCGATTTGATGAGAACAATGGACCAGAATGCCTGCAAGAAGACTAAATGTATGACTGTGATCAACGTATGTTTTTTGCATGAGGAAGACAAATGGAAGGTGTGGAATAATTCAGAGTTGAGAGATAGGGGTAAACCACAGCCCTCTTTCATAGTTTTGAGCAAGGGAAAATGGATATGGGCGGTCACAAAAATTGCTCCAGAGATTTGGTGTTGATAAATCAATTCAATACAAAAAAAAATCAACAAATTGTAGAAGTTCTTGAGAAATTTCAACTATCAAAGCAATATTAGATACATTCAAATATCAGATTATAAATATGCCATAAGAACCAACCATGCTACCCATTTTTTAGTAACATCCTTGTGAATTTTACACAATAAAAATAAAGGATAGTTGTTAAATGGAAAATATAATCAAAGTTGTTGCGTGACTTCTTGAATTCCTTCAACTGATGCATACCAGTCGATGTAATGAATGGTGTGGGATCCCAACTTCATAACCTCGGTTACTTTGGCAGGTCTACGAGTTCTTTTTCCTTGCCTTCCATTGATTGTGAGTCTGCAAGTTATTCTACCTCTCCTTCCATTGATTGCGAGTTCCTTTGCTTCACCTTCCATCACCACAGAAAACCCTCTTCTGTCACCACTTCGCATTGTCGACAAGATTTGGCCGCAATGCAATGGAAGGAACTTCTGCAACATGCATTGTTGACAAGGAAACTTCCGAAACGCTAAGAATTAACCAGCGGTAAAACCCTTATCTCCAAATTTTAAACGTGGCAGCTTCTTATTCGTGAAGCACGTGGAAGCTTTTCATTTGTGAGAGGGACGAAAAAAAGCTACAGTGCTTTTCAAAATCGACCTCAGGAAAAAATGCCTATCGACGTAATTAAATTCACCCAATGTTCAAATTTGAACCCGCCCTAGCTTTTCTGGAGAGTTCTAGCTTGTCCCAGAAGTACAAAGTTAAAATTACCCTTAAAAAAAAAATTAAAAGTCTATTTTTACCCCTCCAATTAAGAAGGGCATTATTTATAACATGATTTCAAAGGAAGGACAACTTTTTAAATTGCTTGTTAATACGAATTTCAATTTACAAATAGTGTGTTTCTAATAAAATCATCCTTACTCCCTAACTGAAAGAAACTTCCTTCACCCAAAAATCTATGACAATGATTTGACATGCAATTGTTTGGTGTTCCAACTTTTCAAGGGCCACAATAATACTTCCTTATTGCACTGAGAGGAGTGAGATGCTCTACAACCTAGTATGGGGGAATATGTTGTAACATAACGTAACATTACCATAATTCAAAAAATTCCTGTTGGATCATAAAATAAAAAATTATGAAAAGTAATTAAAAAAAATCCATTTCAACTCATAAAATAAGAAAAGTATGAAAAGTAATTAAAAAATCCATGTCCAAAGTAGAAAATTTAAATTTAAACCCTAATCTATCAAGTAAGAAAGGAATCAAATTTATTGAGTTTAAGATAAAAAAATAAACTACACCTCAAGAAATTGGATCCCTCTCGGTGCTTGATAGATCCTTATCTAAAAATCAATGACCTCACATAGAGTGTCGTAATTTTTCTAGCAAGGCTTCGTAGTCAGTATCAACAATATTTGTCTTTCACATTTTTTTAGAAGTGTTTAATTAATTTATACTTATCAACTGAAACACATTTATTTATATCACCTTTCATCTTTGAAGAGATAGAAGAATATATACCCTTCAAATTGAAATTAAGACCACCCTTCAAATTGATCCCTGAATCTTCCCATGAGTGGAAGGGGGTGTGGTGGTTAAGTTTATACATTTGTGTTGTGTGTCGACGATATTGATCTTATCTTAGTGGTTATTTTATATGCCAACTTACACTCCTCCTTCACTAACTTATGCGCCTTTGTGCTATGCTTACCATGCACCTGTGTTACATGGAAGGCCGAGGGGTCATGGCTTGAGGTCTCAAAATTTATAAAAAGAAGGATATTTTATTAAAAGGTAAATGTATGGAATGACACATTATATCGTTTTAATTGGGTGTATTTTAGCATACTACAACATGCTTTTCTTTAATTAAATCACCCCCCTCTAAACACATTACATAACCACATGTATTTTAAACCTGGAACGTTTTCTCTTTTACAAACCTTCACATGGTTGGCACTACATTCATGACTAGAGCACCAAGGTAGTACAACTTTCATCATTAGAGTGACGACGATTTCTGAACTCAATGCTAATTATGTGATGGAACTATACAATGTTTGATTGGTAATCCATGTTTCTTTTGATTAGTGATCTAGGATTTGTTGCATGAATTTCTTTCTCAAGGTATGGGTGGATGAGTGAAAATTATTGGAGGGTGAGACGATAGCAACATTGACTTCATGATAGCACCAGAACACCATCATGTGTCTTTCCAACTTTATCACACATGCCATTTAATCATACATGCCATGTCATCACTTCCTTCAACGCCTCTCTTTGTTGACAACACTTCTGCAATTCAATTGGCCAAGAATCCCAAATTCCATGATCGAACCAAACACATCAACACTAAATATCACTTGATTCAACATCATGTTGAGGCCAGCAACATTCATCTGACACATTGTTCTACTTCAGATCAAATTGCATATATATTTACTAAAGCACTAGGTCATGAAAAATTTGAAAAATTCAGAATGCAGCTTGGCATGTCAGATGTCCCTTTAGTTTAAGGGGGTAATTTTGGCTAATATTTTGGGGTTAGTTATATCATTTATAGTTAGTTAACAATTTCAATTAGTTAATAAGTTACAGATTCATAACTATCTCTTCTTAGTTATGTATGTATATAAATACTTCTGATGTTTACCAATAAAATGTATTACATTGTAGAGTTTTATTTCTCACAACGTGTTTCAGTTGAATACCTCTGAGCTAAAGAAAAAGATGGAAAAGATGTCAATGAAAGTTGTATTCGACTGGAAAAAAGAAAGAAAAGATGTCAATGAAATTTGTACTAGATTAGAAAAATGAAAGAAGAAAAAAAGAACTGTTCATTAGAGTGAGACTCCACTCAATCATTGTACCTTCACTTTACATTTCTTCATTTCAAAAAATATTTCTGATTTAAAATGTTTTTAAAAACAAAATGTTTTAGGCTTTCAAATACTAAAATCATATGCCAAATTTTGAATTTAAAAATATTGTAAAAAAACATTAGGAAAATAATGGAATGGATAACATTGAAAGTAAATGCTCACAAAAACATAGATTGCAATGCAACGATTGGAAAAATAAATATAAGATACTCCTAAAGAAAAAATAATGAGCATAAGAAAAAAGATGAAATGGATGTCAATGATATGAACTAAAGAAAGAAAGAAGAACCCAAAAGAACTTTTCACTGGAGTGATATACCACTCAATCATTGTACCTCCACTTTTATGTTCTTCATTTAAAAATAATAATTTTTCTCATTAACGTGTTTTGGACTTTCAAATATTACAATCATATGTTATGTTTGCAGTATTAAATTTTGAGTTTAAAATATTGTAAAAAAAAATGAAAAAATAAAGATTTGAATGTATAGTTTTTTATTTCATAACTAAAAAACATCCTTTTATTAAATGAAAAAGATGTGTCAACAAAACATTACATCAGTAGAGAAGCGAGAATACTTCTCATTACCCTTCGACCTTTCATAGATACAAAATTACATCCACCTTAGAGCTATACTCATCAAGGTATTATAACTACTAACATTTGTATTGTCATATACTTTTATTCTCTTAGCCAAAGATAAAAGGAAAAAAAAAAAAACCTGAAAGGAAAGTTGTTTTGCATTAGAAAAAAGAAAAAAACCAAAATATTGTTTAAAAACATTAAGAAAATAATGGAATGGACAATATTGATTTCTTGCACATGATTTCCTATTTTGGCAGATTGATTTCTTGCACATGTGACCATCATAAGGAAAACTGAAAGCATGGGTGGATAACCAATTCAATAAGGAATAGATCTATGTCACCCTATTAATTTTATTAGCACAAGGACACCCCCTTGCAGGCATTTCCAAATGTCCTTTTAAACTGCTAATTCAACACTTAGAAAATTTTTGTGAAACCCTAAGGTAACATGAGATTTTTATTTTCACCAATTTTGAAGTGTGAGACACCCAATGGATAGAGGCCAATAAGGTGACTTCATCTAAACCAATTTCACCTCTTGAAGCCTCTTTCTCTCTCCTCGGTGGGCATGTTACTGGAGTAGTGCAAACCAAGCTGGGAGGCACTTTTGGCCCTTGTGGGCTTAATTAAGCCCTTGCGGGATTAAGCTCAGCTCCTTAAGATTTTAACCCCTTTTGCGGGCATTTCATAAGCCTTTTGCGGGCATAAATGAGCCCCTTGAGGGCATCTTTAGCCCCCTTATGTGGGCATGTTTATAAGCCTCCCGCAGGCATACTGGAGGCCCCTTACAGGAATCCTAGAGCTCCCTTGAGGGCATAACATAGCCCCTATGGGAATCTTCCTAAGCCTTTGTGGGCATAATATAAAGTGTATTTCAACCTTATTTTTCACTGATTTTGGCAGGCCAAAATCTCGCACGTGAGAGCACAAAATAGAAATTTGACTCCATGGATGGATAGCCAGTTCATCAGAGAACAAGACTATGCCATCTAATTAGTTTTATCAGCTCATGAACACCTCCTTGCGGGAATTTCCAAATGGCCTATGAGCCATGTGAGTTTGACACTTACACAAATCTGTCTTTAATATGCAAATCATTTTTTCTTTCACTTTGGCAGATTGATTTCTTCCTCACGTGATCACCATAGAGAAAACTACAAGCATAAATGGATAGCTACTTCAATGCTGAACAATACCATGTCAAAATATGAACTAAGTAACACATACCCATCTCTGGAGGGAATTCGAAAGTGGCCTTCCAAACTACTGATCTGCCACTTAGGCAAAATTATCATACCCTAGGTTAATATAATGAGATTTTTCTTTTCATCAATTTTGAAGTGTGAAACATCCACTGGATAGGGGCCACTAGGGTATTCTATCCAAACCAATTTCATCCCTTTAAACCTCTTTCTCTCTCCTCGATGGGCATTTTACTGAAGTAGTGCAAATCAAGCTAGGAGGCACTTTTGGCAGGTGAATATCTTCTTCCGCAGAGACTCTTTGGTCAAGACAATGATATGGTTGGATGCCCCATACAACATTCTAGAGATCCATGCTCTCAAAATATTTTAAGACATCGACAATAGGAGATGGCAAGCATTTTACTGAGTTTACTTAGGCATTTCTAGTGAGTTTACACAGACAATTTTTGCGCTTTCCTAGATTTGGTCCAATCTTCTTAAAACCCTGTTTTGGCAGATCCATAACTTCTTCCCCAAGCCCTTTCAAGTCAATTTGAAAGCATATTCAGGTATACAAAACAAAAACCTACAAGATGACCATATGGTGCGGGCATTTTCTTCAACTTACAAACTATGGCGGGCATTTCTTTGAGGCCACTTGGGAAGTTTTGTTATTTTGGTGTAAAAGTAACCTGAGACCCTGTTTTGGCACGCTGTTATTTTTATCATAAAAAATATTATGTGAAAACTAAGACCATGGAGAGATATCCTCTATGAAAAGCTAGAGAATTATAGTTCTATATAATTTTTATCATTCTCCCATGAGGTATGGCGGGCATTTTCCCAAGGCCACCTGAATCGGTTTTCCAACACTTAGTCATTTTCAGGAATTCCTCCAGAGTTTATCCTAAAACCCTATTTTGGAAAACTTATAACTTTCTCCTCAGACATGCTTAAGAAAAATGAGACCATGGCCAGGTATACAAATCAACAGGATAAAACATGACCATATGCTGCGGGCATTTACTTTAACCTATGATTTATGGCAGGTATTTTCTTGAGGCTACTTAGTCAATTTTACTTCCTCTGGTGCAAAAACCTGTTTTGGCAGACCTATAAATTTCTCCTCGGAAGTGATTAAGGAAAAATGAGACCATGAATAGATAGCCACTTCAACAATCTATAGCTTGGTATGATGGTGTGGGATTTTTTCTCAAACCATGAATTATGGTGGGCATTCTCTTAGAGCGGTTTTGACTAATTTTTACTTGGTCAATTTCCAAATTTTCACAAACTTGTCATTCTTTTCCAGAATGATGTTAGATTCCAACGCTAACTTAATGATAGCACCAGAACACCATCACGTGTCTTTCCAGCTTCATCACATATTCCACATCATCATACATGCCGAGTCATTACTTCCTTTGTCATTTCTTTGTCGTTCACTGAGCTTGCCCTGCCATCATGTCCTTGGTTATTCCTTTTTCATTACTGAACTCCTTTGACATCAATGACAATCATATTCAATAGGTTGGATGAACCAAACAAAATTCTACAGATCCATACTCTCAAAATATTTTTAGACATCAACCACAAGAGATGGTGGGCATTTTACTAAGGTCACTTAGGCAGTTTTAGTGATTTTACACTTAGACAATTTTTGCACTTTCCTAGACTTGGTCTAATCTACCTGAGACCCTATTTTGGCAGATCCATAGCTTCTTCTTCAGACACTTCCAAGTGGCCCTAGGGAAATTCCTGCCATAATTTGGGGTTTAGAGTAAATTCCCGCACCGTATGGTCAGGCTGTACCTTGTTGAGCTGTCTACTTGACCATGGTCTTAGATTGTCCAAAATGTGTATGAGGAAGAAGTTATGGATATGCCAAAATAGTGTTTCAGGAAGATTGGACTAGTCTAGGAAAGTGCAAAAATTGTCTAAGTATAAAATCAATAGAAATGCCTGAGTGGCCTTAGTAAAATTCCCTCCATGTCTTGTGGTTGGTGTCTAAAATTAATTTGAGAGTATGGGTCTCTAGAATGTTGTTTGGTGCATCCAACCATATCATTGGTTTGTCCAAAGAGTCTCTGAGGAAGAAGATATTGATCTGCCAAAAGTAATTCTTAGCTTGATTTGCACTACTCCAGTAAAATTTCCACGAGGAGAGAGAAAGATACTTCAAGGGGTGAAATTGGTCTGGATGGAATCACCTTGTTGGCCTCTATTCATTAGGTGTCTCACACATCCAATTTGGTGAAAAGAAAAATCTCATCATTCTATATACTAGCTAGGGTTTGATAATTTTTCCTAAATGCGTGTGTGTCAATAAATTCATCTTCATCATCTTTATCATCATGAAGTCAGTGTTGCAATTTAACATCATTCTGGAAGACTATGGCAAGTTTGTGAGACTTTAGAAACTTTGGAAATTGACTAAGTATGGAAAAACTAGTAAAAAATGCTCTAAGATAATGCCCGCCATAATTCATGGTTTGAAGAAAATGCCCCCACCATCATACCAAACCATAGCTTGTTCACGTGGATATCCATTCATGGTCTTAGTTTTCCTTAAGCATGTATGAGGAGAAATTTATAAGTTTGCCAAAATAGGGGTTCAGGATAAACTTTGGAGAAATTCCTGAAAATGGCTAAGTGTTGGAAAACTGGTCCAGGTGGCCTCAGGGAAATGCCCGCGATAAATTGGGGTTTAGAGTAAATGTTGACACCGTATGGTCAGGCTTCACCTTGTTGAGCTGTCTACTTGACCATGGTCTCAGATTTTCCAAAAAGTGTCTAAGGAAGAAGTTATGGAATTGCCAAAACAATGTTTCATGCATATTGGACCAGTCTACGAAAGTGCAAAAATTGTCCAAGTATAAAATCAGTAGAAATGCTTGAGTGACCTTAGTAAAATTCCCGCCATGTGTTTTGGTTGGTGTCTAAAATTATTTTGAGAGTATGGGTCTCTATAATTTTGTTTGGTGCATCCAACCATATCATTGGTTTGTCCAAAGAGTCTTTGAGGAAGAAGATATTGATATTCCAAAAGTGCTTCTTAGCTTAATTTGCACTACTCCAGTAAAATGCCCACCGAGGCGAGATAAAGAAGCTTCAAGGGGTGAAATTGGTCTAGATGGAATCACCTTGTTGACCTCTATTCATTGGTTGTCTCACACTTCCAATTTGGTGAAAAGAAAAATCTCTTCATACTAAACCTAGGGTTTGATCATTTTGCCAAGTGTCAAATCAACAGTTTGGAAGGCTAAGAGGCCAATTGGAAATGCTCGCAAGGATGTGTGCTTGTGATAATAAAATTAATCAGGTGGCATAGGCTTGTTCCTTGATGAACTGGTTATCTATCCATAGGATTAGACTTTCCTCTAGAGTTCACACGTGTGATAAACAAGCCTGCCAAAATGAGAAGAAGTTTGTTTTGATGTCCAAATAAGGTTTGAAGAGGCATTTGGAAATGTCCGCCAAAGAGTGTCCTTGTGCTAATAAATAATCCAGATGGAATGGACATGTTCCATGGTGATCTGGCCATATAGGTGTGGTGTCAGTTCTCTCTTTGAGGCTCACATAAAGTTAAACGACACCTTATGATATGCCCGCAAGGGCTTGTAAAATGCTTGGATGGGATAAAGGTTATGTCCACAGGGGCTTAATGAATAAAATCACAAGAGCTTAAATATTCCCGCAAGGGATTATATATTCCCACAAGGGGATTAATGTATGAGGGCCAAAGAGATTCTCGCAAGGGATTGTAAGATGCCCGCAGGGGTTTGACAAATTCCTGCAAGGGCTTGTAAGATGCTCGCAAGGGCTTAACTTAAGCCTGCAAGGTACTTAAGGTAGAAATCCGTGAGAGCATGGGCTATGCCCACAACTCAAGGGAGATAATCCCACGAAAGTTTGGAGTATGCCCGCAGGTGAAAGAGGAGAATCCCGCTGGTTAAAGTTAAAGGCTAGCCCGGAGATGAAGAAGCCCGTAGGCCTAAGATGGAAGAAGCCCGCAGATGACCAAAAAAGGTTAATTAATTAAATTAATTAACAATTAAATAATAAACATAATTCTAAATTAAATGTTAAAAAGAACATAGATTTGAAGAGACAGGTCATTTATGCCCAATAATGTTGTTATTTGATCATATTATCTAGTTTGAATGGTGGTATCATTTCATTCATGACAAACAGTTTTATCCATCGTCATTGTATGCAAAGTGGTGAAGAACATAACATTCATATGGTCTTAATATATTAAGATACCTATTTTGGTGATATTTATGGCCTTGATGTCTTAAGAGACCTGTTTTGTTGAAAAGTCCAAAATGATCATAACGCAACATTGTATGCAAAGTGGTGAAGAACAAAACATTCGTAATGAAGGTGAGGAAATTCTATGGACCTGTGCATATAAAATACATCAAAGAAGGTGAGGAAGCACTAAGCTCGACGAAAAAAAGTGGTCATAGGTGAAAAAATGTCACTATGAAGTTGTTGAGAATCATGCCTCACATCATAATAAAGTATAAACCAAAGCGTTGACTATAGAACCACTAACTCCTGGACATTAAGAATATCTCAATAAAAAATGAGGACTTCGTAAACATGAATACCATACAAATGAGCACTGAATACACATGAATACCATACTTCATAAGCATTGACTGTAGAACCACTAACTCCTGGACATAGAAAGTAAGACAACTAATTAAAGCATTTTCCATTATATGCCGATAAATACAAAACTCCATCATACAAATTTTTTGTTTTCATTAACTGTCAATAAATACATATATACATTGATTTATACATGTCTAGCATGTTTCTGAGATGGCTGCAATCCATCCTCATGAGCATAAGACAAATCTGAATGGTCTCTCTTGCCTTTCGTAGAAGATTGTAATTGTTTTGGAGTTGGACAAGGCAATTTTTGCAATTTGTTTTCAAGCTCTTTAACTCTCTATGAAACTTTTTTTAAATTTCCAAGCAAAACATTTTTTTCCTCCATCAATTTGTTCAACATTTCCACATTTTTCTTATACTTCGTTGATTAATGTTTTTCCTTGACCTCCAATTGCTATCTGGTATGTTTCAACTGATCTTTAACTTCAGCCAATTCACATTTCAGATTCTATATTTATTTCTCATGATATTTTGCCCTCGACTCTGTCTAGTTGGGAAGGAAAGGAATTGCAATCATCGCAGCAGCTGGCCCTTTTAATTCCTTCTCCAAATTGTGGATTTAAGTTTTTGAATTTCCTTATCACATCCCAAATGCTGAACTTTTCTACCGTCTCTCGTTGAGAATAATTCTTGTAGCATCTTCTCTCAATTTTCTAAGGACTTCTCTTGCTCTTCTAAGGAAATTGTACCTATAGGTGTTTTTTTCCTTCTACCCTTACCCTCGTCTCCTTTGGTACCCTTAACTTCACTCTCACCACCTTCTTGATTGGAATTTTTTTTTCCTCTACTTTGTTTTTTAAGTTTTAAAGATTCAGGATCCTTGCTAACCTTGTGCCTTTCAGCTTATAAGCTTGCTTAGAAATGGTTTTTCTCAAATAGGAAATTATTGATTCTAATTCTCCAAATTTTTTTCCATGGCTTCCATCCCACTCTTTCAACTTCAATTGATATTCTTGTACTACATGTTAATATTCTTTAATTTTCTTCTCCATTACATGTAAAGGACCCATTTATGTCCTCATTGGTGGTACATTGAGAACATGTGGTCGTTTTTTCAACTCTTCTTTGATTTCACTCGCTTCAGCATTAGATTTTTCCAAAGCCTCTTTATACACAACCCTCATTGACTCAATTTCCTTTTCAGCATCATCAGTGATTTTTTCTACTTCTTTGGATAATAAGTTAACCATTTCTTCTTTCCCTTTTATAATTCTGTCCGCTTTGAATTGATTATCCACAACTGTCTTCTGCAACACTGCTATCTGTTTGAGGCATTCTAAAATATTATCATCTTTTCTCAAGCAGTCTTCCACCCAATTGCATATATAGGAAGCTTGTTCCTTGAAATTCTCCATTTTATCATATAGGATGAACACGTACCTACTATCAAACTTATATGATGCAATGTATAAATGCATAGTGGAAGCCCTTGATTCTGATTTGGAAGAACAATCATATTCAATTTCCAACTTTTTAGGAGGAATTGTATCAAGAAAATATTGAGGAATGGAAAAGTGAGAAGTAGTTTGTTCCATTTCATTGCCTGTCACCTCCTCCGAATGACCTCTATCTACATGTCCCTGTAACTCTTTCAAAGTTGTGGCAGCATTAACTAGATCATTTGTGAAAAAATTAGGATATTGTATTTGTAATTTTCCATGGTGCTCAAGACTTCGTACTAGTGATTCCTCGTTCTGTTCAGGAGGGTGTAATGGTAATTCCCCATGGTGCTCAGGAGATTGTACTAGTTCCTCGTTCTGCTGAGGAGACTGTACTGGCAATTCCTCATTATGTTCCCTGCTATTACGTTTCCTAACGTATGTTTTATGAATAGGTGGTTTTGGAAAATATATATTTTCATACTAGTTGATATCACCAATCTCTATTTCAGTAGCATGGGGCCGACATAAATCAATAATTTTTTGAAGTATGCCCAGGAAACTAAATTTAACCTTCCTTAATTGGCTCTCTTGTAGGGCAAAGTGGACTTTCTTAGCTAATAGATAAGGAATATATACAAGTATATCTTCCACCTAATGTATCACTACCCGCATACATTCACCCGAAATGTCATTCCTGTGATGATTTAGAATTGTTCTAAGGACAATCTGAATCAATGTTTTGTATGTTGATGTATATGTAACTTCGGAATGTATTTCATCTATGTATTTCATATATATTTATTGTACCCTTATAAGAGATGTGTTATTCCTCTATAAGGAAGTGTTGTCATGTGTATTGACAAGTGTCGCAAGTGTGTGTACTTGCCGATGGGTTATTAGACCACCCTATGTGGGGTCGGCCCTAAAATATATATTATATTGTGGATGTACCTAGCTAGACAAGTCGGCCCCATAGTGTAACTGGGCAAACAGGTTAAGTATAAATAGAGATCGGGAAATCTCTATTTGATCACTCGTAAACTCACACTTTTCTCACTCAGAAAGTGGCGCACTAGTGAGGAGGAGGATCATCTGCTACTAGGAGACTATCTCAGTGTATTTTGGTTGTACTTTGGTTGAGCCATTACTTTCTCTATCTCTGAGGAAGTTGTGGGGTTTTTCACCTTAGGGTTTTCCCCACAGAAACTCTATGTCTCTTGTCTCTCATGATTTTGATTCTTGTGACGCTTGTCATGCTTATTATGATTGTTATGCATTGATATATTGTACATGTTATTCTCTCAGTAAAGATCCTAGTGTATTTTGAATTAAAGCTCAAAATTTAACATGGTATCAGAGCTAACCTGAGAAGAAGACATTGTGCAATGATAGAAACTTGGGTTTCTCTCCACATATTTTGGAAAAGCAGTATAGTAGATTGACTCTACTCATCACAGAGAATCTATCTATCCAATCAGAATTCAATTCTGAGCATTTTCAGATTTGGCCCTAAAAATTAGGGTTTCCACAAATATAGAAATTTCTGGAATCTGAAGACATAGCTGGAAGCTCCTTGTAAACATCGAAGTTTAGAGCTTTGGATCGATATTTTTGGCTGGGTAGATCTCCGGGAAACTCAAACCCTAATCCAAGGCTCTCCTTAGTGAATCCGGGAAGATAGAAAGGCAATTTTGAAGGGTGTAGCTTTGCAGATCTCAAATTCTGAATACACCAGGTTGATCAGCTCATCAAGGTGCATCTTTCTATCCTTTCAGAAAGTTGAAATTCACATTTTGAATTTTTAGGGTTCTTCCGACAAACCCTAATCCAGGACTAGATCCAGTTTTCAACAATTCAAGTGGTAAGACCTAAATCTTTTCTATTTCCATTTGAAGTACTCTTTAAGATGTCTCACCACACCAAGCTTGAGGATAAACTTGAAGGGGATGATAACCTACGAGCCTAGAAGTATAGGATTGGGTTAATCCTGGAAGAGAATGAGTTGGACTCATATATAAAAGAAGACATCCCTATCCTAGAGGATGGAGAGGCTAAGATATTGCATAAGAAGAACTTGGTCAAGGCAAAGAGAATCATTGCTGACTCTATAAAAGACCATATTATCCCTCATGTGTCATCTCTGAAGACACCCAAAGAGATGTTTGACTCCCTGACCAAGTTATTTGAAGGGAAGAACATAAATCGGAAGATGACTCTGCGGAATCAATTGAAGGGGGTCAAGATGTTGAATGGAGAAATCATTCAATCTTACTTCTCCAAGGTATTTCAGATCAAGGAACAACTTGAAGTTGTGGATGAAGTAGTGGACAATGGTGAAGTTTTTATGACCACTTTGAATGGCCTACCTAGGTCATAAGACTCCTTTATTCATGGAATATGTGCAAGAAAGAAATTCATCTCTTTCAGTAAACTGTGGGAGTAATGCTCTCAAGAAGAAGCTATACTTGTAGCTCGTGAAGAAAAGATGGGAGGTGAAGATCAAGCTCTTGCAGCTCACACCAAAATAAGCAAGCCCAAGAAGGAGCACTCTCGCTACAAGAGATCCTATCAAAAGAATAAGAAGGATCTAAGATGCTTCACATGCAATGAGAAGGGTCACTTTGCTTCAGATTGTCCCAAGAACAAAAGGGATAACAACAACGACTTCAGCAGGAAGAAGAAGGGTAGCAAAAGAAAGTTCCATGCTCATGCTGCCGAGGATGATGAAACTCCAAAGAAGAAGGCTAGGGCAGAAAGTGATGGTAGTGATGATGACTCATCAAGTGAAGAAGAGTATGTTCTAATATCTTCTCTCACAGGTACTATCTCCCATGGTTGTAATGATTGGTTAATTGACAGTGGGGATTCCAAACACATGACTGGGTTTAAGGAATCTTTTGTAAACCTATTTGAACATGAATCACCCAATACGGTGAAACTTGGGGATGATTATCAATACCCAATCAAAGGAAGTGGTGAAGCCTCCTACAACCTAGATTCTGGAAGATATTTGAAGATGAAAGAAGTCCTTTATGTACCTGGGCTCAAGAAGAATCTTCTCTCCATCTCCTCATTGGATGCAAAATGCACGAGGGTTGCATTTGTAGATGGCCAAGTCCTAATGTGGCCAAAGGGTAAAAAAATCGATGATGCAGTAGTGATTGGAGAGCAAGAGGGAGGATTGTATAAATTGAAGGGTCAACCTGAACATGCCATGGTAAATGACTCCATGGAGCCAAGTGAACTTTGGCATAGAAGACTTGCTCATATGCACTATAGGGCACTTCCAATTGCAAGCAAGGCTGTAGATGGTCTTCTTGAAATCAAGACCAAACATGAAGGTGTTTGCAAAGGATGTGTAAAAGGTAAGAACATTAAGAAGGCTTTCCCAAGTAGTGAAAGCAAGGAAAAATGTATCTTTGAAATCATCCACTCAGATGTATGTGGTCCTATGTCATCTAGCTCTCTGAGTGGGTATGTTTACTATGTCTCTTTCATTGATGACTTCTCCAGGAAGACTTGGGTCTACTTCTTGAAAAACAAAGAATAGGTGTTTGATAAGTTCAAGGAATTCAAAACCTTGATGGAAAATCAAACTGATAAGAAGATCAAAACATTCAGATCCGACAATGGTGGAGAATTCACCTCAGGTGACTTCAAGAAGATTTGCAGTGATTCAGGGATTAAGAGGGAGTTGACTGCTCCTTACAATCCACAACAAAATGGAGTTGCATAAAGAAGAACAGAACAATCATGGAAGCAACAAGGGCAATGCTGCATGACCAGGATCTACCTATGCATCTATGGGCAGAAGTATCTAGAACAACTGTATATGTATAGAACAAAACACCCCACAAGATATTGGACAACAAGACACCAGAAGAGGTCTTTTCTGGTAAGAAACCTGAAGTCAGCCATCTCAGAATATTTGGTTGTCCAGTATACACACATGTCCCAAAGGAAAAGAGGACCAAACTAGATCCTTCAGGAAAGAAGGGTATCTTTGTGGGTTACAATGAAAGCTCGAAGGCTTACAGAATATACTTTCCAGGGTTCAAGAAGATTGATGTCAGCAGGGATGTAACATTTGATGAAAACTCAGCATTCATCAAATCAAGGAAGGCACCTATCGAAGTTTATGAAGAACTTAAGGAAACTAGATTTCAAGACACTACCATGACTGAAGCAATTCCAGAAGTTGTTCGTGAGTTTGAAGATCCGCAAGAACCTATAGATCCACCTTGTGAGGATAACTCTCACAAGAGGAAACCTACATGGGCTAGAGAGCTCATTCAAGATGAAGAAATATTTGGCATTCCAGAAGAAGAACACAGAGCAAAGAAAAGAACCAGATCACATACCAATTATGTTGCTTTACTCTATGACATTATGAACAAAGAACCTTCCAGTTATGAAGAAGCTGCGGAAAAGAAAGAATGGAAGGATGCCATGGTTGAGGAATACCAATCAATAATGAAGAATGATGTTTGGGATGTTGTCCCAAGACCTAAAGAGAAGTCTGTTGTGACTTCCAAATGGATCTACAAAATCAAGCATGCTGCAGATGGCAGTGTAGAGAAATACAAGGAAAGATTCATAGCTCATGGCTTCTCTCAGAAAGAGGGAATAGATTATGAAGAAAATTTTGCACCTGTATCCAAGTATACTTCCATTAGAACAGTACTTTCCCTGGCTACAGCAATGAAATGGAAAATACACCAGATGGATGTCAAGACTGCCTTCTTGAATGGTGTAATTGAAGAGGAAGTATATGTGGAGCAGCCACTTGGTTTCGAAACACATGACAGGGAGTCATATATGTGTAGATTGAAGAAATCCTTGTATGGTTTGAAGCAAGCTCGTAGAACTTGGTATAGTAGGATGGACAGTTTCCTATCTAGTTTGGGATTTACTAAAAGTAAAGCGGATTCCAACCTTTACTATAAGGTTGAGGAAGGGAATCTTGTGGTTCTACTCCTATATGTGGATGACTTATTTGTAACAGGAGATGACAGATTGATTGCAGATACAAAGAGGAAGCTTGCTGCTGAATTCGATATGAAGGGCTTAGGGATGATGCACTATTTCCTAGGTATGGAGGTGTGGCAGAGTACAGATGGGATATTCCTTGGACAAGGGAAGTACACTGTAGATATCCTGAAGAGGTTCGGGATGATGGATTGCAAGGCCATGGCCACACCTATGGCATCGAATTTGAAGCTTCTATGTGATGCTTCATCTGAACCAGTTGATGTCTCTATGTATCATCAGATGATTGGGTCCTTGATGTACCTGACGAATACGAGACCAGATATTTGCTTTGCGGTGAACACATTGAGCCAGTTCCTGACAGATCCGAGGAGTGTTCACCTGGTTGCTGTAAAGCATATTCTGAGGTACCTGAAGGGTACAGTTGATTATGGGCTCAAGTATGAAGCAAATCAAAAGTTTAACCTGCAGGGTCATGTTGACTCAGATTGGGCAGGCAGTGCTATAGATAGGAAGAGCACATTTGGGTGCTGCTTCAGTATGGGATCAGGTATGATCTCTTGGTTTAGAAGGAAGAAATCTTGCGTATCACTGAGTACAGCTAAGGCAGAGTATGTTGCAGCCTGTTTAGCTAGCTGTGAGGCAATATGGCTTCGGAAGCTACTATTTGAGTTATTTGATCTCCCATTGGATGCTACTGGTACCTTCTGTGATAACCAGAGTTGTGTGAAGCTGTCTGAGAACCCAGTGTTTCACGACAGGTCAAAACACATAGAGATCAAATATCACTATATCAGGGATATGGTGCAGAGAGGAGTAGTGAAGCTCCTGTATGTTGCGATGGATGATCGGATTGTAGATGTGCTGACGAAACCACTAGCCAGAGTTAAGTTCGAGTACTTCAGTGAGAGGCTTGGTGTTCTTCGGATTGATGACACTTCGAGGAAGAAGTGATGGACACATTTGCAGAATCCATTCCAAGCATGTTGGAAGGAGGATCCTTCACATGGATGTGGATGTAAGCGCTGGATGATGAGCATCAGGACGATGCTCCAGTTACTGCTCTGTATATGCATCAGGAGGATGCTGGATATGATCAGTTGGATTATTTATATGTATATGTATGCATCATGTTGGATGCTGGATATGATCAGTTGGATCATTTATATGTATATGCATGTACGCATCATGTTGGATGCTGGATATGATCGGTTGGATCATTTGTATGTATTTTGTATATGCATCATGTTGGATGCTTAGACCATGTATCTGTATATGTATTAGGTGGATACTGTGTATGATCAGGTAGATCATGTATGTTGATATATATCAGTTAGATGCATTGTGTATCTATGTATGTATCAGGTGGATACATTGTATGATCAGGTGGATCATATATGATGATATGTATCAGGTAGATACTTGGTATGCATCAGGTAGATGCATTGTATGATCAAGATGATCATGGATGACGAGCTTCAGGATGTTGCTCCAGATGACATGCAACAGGATGTTGCAGTGATGATGATCAGGATGATCATGTATACATCAGGATGATGTATGGTTAGTATCAAGATGATACTCTATGGTTGTGGATTAGGTTGTGCAGATGAGCTTATAATTTGGCCTTGGGAGATATGCAGATAGTCTTTCGAGGTTTTGCCTATGGCTTGTAATTTGGCCCTGGGATATCTGGAAAATGCTATTTCGAGGTTTTGCTCTAGGAGGACATATAATTTGGCCCTGGGAGATCTGTAGATAGTCTTTCAAGGTTTTGCCTATGGCATATAATCTGGCCTTGGGATATTTGGCAGATTCTCTTTCGAGGTTTTGTCTTATGGCATATAATCTGTCCCTGGGAGATCCGATAGGTTGGGCTGTGTTCCCATAATAAGTCCTGGGATGCTCTTGTGAGGTTTTTCCATGACCACATGTAATATGTCCCTGGGAGATCCTATAGGTAGAGCTGTGTGCTCGTAACATCCTGGGATGCTCTTGCGAGGTTTTGTGGTGACCACATGTAATCTGTCCCTGGGAGATCCTATAGGTAGAGCTATGTGATTGTAACAGCCTGGGATGCTCTTACAAGGTTTTATGGTGAGGTCACATATAATATGGCCCTAGGAGATCCTACAGGTCGGAGTTGTGTACCCATAACATCCTGGGATGCTCTTTCGAGGTTTTGTGATGCACGTAATAAGTCCTGAGGATTCCACAGTATGGCTAGTGATGAATACTTGCAGGTGGTGGGCCTACATCCAGTATGAAAAAGGACTGGCTCTGTAGAACTTCCTATGACGAGTAGATTCAGAGATTGGTTGAGATAGCAGCAACAGTGACGGTGATGATGACGATGATCCCGAGAAGAAGACTTGTCTAGCAGATCCATGTCAAGAAATACCTTCCTAGTTAAGAGGGAGTGTTGATGTATATGTAACTTTGGAATGTATTTCATCTATGTATTTCATATATATTTATTGTACCCTTATAAGAGATGTGTTATTCCTCTATAAGGAAGTGTCGTCATGTGTATTGACAAGTGTCACTAGTGTGTGTACTTGCCGATGGGTTATTAGGCCACCATGTGTGGGGTCGGCCCTAAAATATATATTATATTGTGGATGTACCTAGCTAGAAAAGTTGACCCCATAGTGTAACTGGGTAAACAAGTTAAGTATAAATAGAGATTGGGAGATCTCTATTTGATCACTCAGAAACTCACACTTCTCTCACTCAGAAAGTGGTGCACTAGTGAGGAGGAGGATCATCTGCTACTAGGAGACTATCTCAATGTATTTTGGTTGTACTTTGGTTGAGCCATTGCTCTCTCTATCTCTGAGGAAGTTGTGGGGTTTTTCACCTTAGGGTTTTCCCCATGGTAACTCTGTGTCTCTTGTCTCTCA